>CM060932.1:459084818-460334818 GCA_030765085.1 Allium cepa
ACTATGATGTTTTGTGGATCAAATTAAGGTTTATTCTTTGGTGAATTGCATGGAAAAAATCTTTTAAGGGATGAAGAATGTAATGATCCTCAAATTTGGCACATTTATTATCAATTAATTATCAGTTTTGTTTAAATTAAATTGAGGATAATAGAAAATTTTGAGCAGAGCCATCATTTTGGAAATTTTGATATTTCCATTGCTCCTACAGTATTCAAGAAACAAATTTCGATATATTATATGTTGAGGTTTGGACACGCTAGCCAAAATAGGTACTTTTGGGTCCACGAATGCTTTAGGTCCAAAATGTTCAAATATTTACTATAAATATGTGTTTGCTAACCTTGGCTGCCAGGTCTATTTTTTCCCTTTAATTCAAAAGTCCTTCTTAATCACATTTTAATGATGAACAATTTCCTCTAATTACAAAGTTGTTTAGGAAGTCATATTGTCCAAACCTCATCAAATTATATATCAAATCATTCATCTTGACGAGACGAGGAATGAAAACTATTCATTTCCTGAAATGATGATCAGATTAACCGAATTGGCAATCAAAGGCAGCTTCGTTTTGATGGTTTTAATTTTTGTGTTTTTGATTCATGATTAATTAGGCAATGATATCGGTTGTAATGAGTCAGGCTTGGGGAGTGCGGGTCAATGCTTGTGGTGAGAGACCTTATCATGGCATATGGTAGAGGAATTTTTGGAATCAGGGCTCAAAATCCCTAAATCTTGCAAGGAGACAGACGATGTCTGTGTTGCTCATGCGACTACTATTCTATAGGCGACGACAAGCTAGTGGTCATCGGCTTATTCGACAGTGGCAATTTGGTCAGGGTTGGCCAGGACAGGCAGTCAAAAGGCGGTGACATGTGATGAACATGGGAAGATTATTACTATAGTGGTAAGTTGGATTTATAGTTTACCCATTACATTTTTATTATTTATAGTTTAAACCTTCAATCTTCTAATCATAATATTTTTTTCATGCGACCTGGGATTAAGGCACGGTTTATTTCGTTGGATTCACGGAAAGATTCTTGGCATTTTAGCATTTGGTTTAGTAGATTTTAGAATTGTTTGTGAAAGTATCTTGGCAAGACTCAACGGTCATAAATATTTACATTATAAATATTAAATAGGTATTTATTGGTGTATTTCTACACTTGATGAAATATATGATACCCTTTAATGATTGTTTTATGGTTGTGATGTTTTAACATGATACGTATTTTGTTATGATTGTTTATTTGTAAATTATTTTATTGTTGGATGATGGACGTCTTATAGTAATTGCTTGTACATTTGAAAAATAATAATTGATTTAGGATAAATGAAAATGTGTAGTTACGAAGTAAATAAAATTATTTATGAATTATGTGTGATTTTTATTTATAATTGTAATTAGTAGTCTATACCAAAACTAAAGTGCAAATTTTAATTGGTTATTATTTATGAGTTTTTGGGGGAATTTATCAATAATAACGAAAAGTATGTTTTAAAATGAATTTGGAGAATTTAATATCATTGCAGATTAATTTGAATTTTTAATAAATAATAGTATAATTTTTAGGAAACACTGTATTATTTTTGCATAGATAATAATACGGTTATTTTTATGGGGTTCATGGATAAACGATATGACTATTATTTAAACTAATAGTACTAAGAGATATTTTAGGAATAATATTTATGATTATAAAAAAAGTATTTTTCAGAAGTATTTCAGGTTAAATTATTACTAATTTTGAGATAAATAATAATAAAACGATAATTAAGATTTAATGTAGGGTATTATTATTTTTGAGTTAAATTGTAATAAAATGGTTATGAAGGGTAATACTATTATTATTGAGTTAAATTATTAATACTATTATCATGTAAATTAATAATACTATTGTTTTTTAATGTAATTTGACGTAAATTACTATTTTTTGTTTAATAACGATGTTTTGAGATATTTAAAATACTATTTTGATAACGAAGGATTTTTGAAGTATACTATCTATTAAGAGATATTATTATTTTGTGTTAATAGAAATAAATGTATGTTTATAATATGCAATAATAAGATGATTTAATACTTAGGTAGAAACAATAGTTATGAGTGCACAATTTTGGCTTGTTGCAGCATATCCATTACTTATTGATTGGAATTATTATATATTCTTGTTGTAATGAGGTGGAATCAACTTTGGATGAGTTATGCGATATCTTACCATTATTACTACACTGACATCGTGCAGTTTGTTATGCTTTTTGATCTTTTGATATTGTTGATATACTAAGGTAAAGTAGTTAATACACATTTGATGGGTTTGATATTGTGTTACTAATATGAAGTGGTTATTAAACATTTGGTGGACTTGTCTATGCTATCGATGTTGTGTTACTAATTATGGGTGATTGTATACATATGACGTTGTCTATTATTGTTGATTCATTTGGTTTTTGAGGTTGACATAGAACATTGTCAAATTTGTATGATGTTTACTCATTTTAATGGCTGTGTGTTGCTAATATTATCATCCCATATTTATGATGGTTGATTAGGGTGGCATAATAAGGTGTGATTTTTTTGCTTATGATCAGGAAATAGAACAACGTGGGCTTGATCTCGAAAAAGTACGTAGGTAGTCTTATTCTATGCAACAGCTACCAGATTCCTTGAGTTAGGCAAGGTTCGTCGAAATCGGCATAATCCCAAACTAGTTGATCACCTTTTCCTTTTTATTACATTTATGTATTCATAAAGTTTGCAGGTGAACGAAGGAAGAAAGAGAGGTCTTGTTGCAGGCTACATTTGTAGGTTGCTTATTTCATCTATTTCTTCTCACTAAAAGAGAAAAGGCAATTTTCGACGGCTTGCTGCCGTCTACGGCCGTCGTGAGAACTCAAAAATGCCATCGGAATACGGACCACGCCTTTCGTTCATTTTTGACGGCTTCGATGATGGAATTGAGATGGCTATTCCGACGGCTCTTCCAATGGAGTTTTCAACAGTAAAGACGACCAAGTGGCATGGAAATTTTCTATTAAGCCGTCGTTAGCCATCGTAAATTTCACCCAGATAGCCATCAAAAAAATTGGCCATTATGCCATCGGAAATTTGGGTAAAAAACTTTTTTATAGCCGAGCATCACTTCCATACCAATATACAACACAATTCATCAAAATCGGTGTATAATTCAGATATATAAGCTGAAATCAATATCAATATCCATATAACACTCAAACATCATCATATCAAACGCAAACATATTTAATCAATACAAAACAAACCTACCATCATCAGTCTTACCCATCCAACTACAATATTTACATCCAACAATAATGTGCAATATATATGTCCAACATCAAACTCCATATATCAACTCCACAAATCAACTACCAAACCAACCACACAAATTAATGTCAAACACCACATGTCCATAAATCAACCTCACTATCACTCAATGTTTATATACACCAGTTTTTTTTAAAAATGCAAATCATATCTCATGACTCATCATCGGCTTCAAAACCAACAGACGAAGGGAATGCTCTATATACTCGGCCAAACGCTGGTTCTACTGCTCCATTTGCACTGCTCGGAGGCGGTCCTGCTCCTGCTCCTACAGCTGTGCAATTTGCTATCGAAGCTCATTAATCTCCGCGTTGTCATGAGCCTTTCGGTAAGCCCTTTGTGATTTTTGAGCCTACAAAACAAGTCGAAATATGCTTTGGTTATTACCTAACTTTTATAAAAATTAAGCAAATTTTACAACGTAGTTAAATTATCGATTGATTGTTGTAGTTGTAGCGCCTATTTCTGTGGGTTGGGTTCATAACAGAATCAAAGATCGCATCCTCCTCGTCAATGGTAAACTACTTCCATCTCGATTGCTCAAGCATCTGCGCACGTGCTTGTATAAATTTTTCCTACAACGCAAAATTAAATACAAATAAATATTACATGACATTATTATAATCTTTTATAACTAACTAATTGAAATGATCGTTATTAATAACTTATAACTTAAAATATCCTTACATGGGCGGCGTATGCTCTATCACCCTCATGCTGGGCATATGGTACTGATCCCTCGTCATCTATTTGCCTAATGGAATAGGTATGCTCAAACACGCCCATATCAAGACGGGACCCCCACACGCTCTTTCCTGCAACAACTGATGTATATTATTGTTGTTCATACAAATTTATACTAAAAATGTAATAACTGTTCATAATTGCAATTAATTAATTTACTAGGTCCCCACGATGGTGCTAAAATGATTTCGAGCCACCATGGTGTGTGACTGGATTTTTCTGCCTGTTCGCCGAGTTCCTGTCCGATTCCGCCTGCAAATTAAAATTTTGGATTATATTTTACAGGTATAAATTATGTATTCTATACTGAATAAATTAAGGTGATATCTGATAGACTTACCTCAAATTCGTAGCTACTCCACCATGCAACCCAAGCATCCCAGACGTTGGCGCCCGTCCATCTTGGCTTCTTCCTAATTTTTCTTATGGTAGACATCGTATCCCTAAAATATTTTCCGATTTGATTTCTAGTGGCGCTGGCAAAGAGACATGTCCTCCTCTTGTAAGTCTACTGCCCCTGTATATATGTTGAAAAAATATAAGTTATACATTTATACTTAGTCGGCAAACTGCAAAGTGATTATATAATGGTAATTTTACACTTACCAGGAAGTCCTGCCATATGCTCTCCGGTACATGGTCTGGGATCCTGCTTCACTTTGGCCAGCATGCAATCATCTGGCTCATGCATGCCTGCTTCAATATGCTGAGGACAATGTAAGAAGGCTCAAGATCAAAAACATTGCATTAATTATTATACAGACAAATCATGGCTAATATATCATACAAAATATTTACAATGCTAAAGTAAATTTAATACTTACGAGCCACCATCTTTCAGTAGCAATCTAACTACCGTACGCAGTGCCTCCTACGAAGGGCCGCTGCCATCACTGTAACGACCTGCAAATCCATACCCTTTGAAATGATAATAATCCACAACGTCCGACCCAAAAAGCACAGACCGACGGAAAGTCAGGAGAAAGAAAAGAAGGGAGAAGAAGAGAAGAGAAGAAAGAGAGAAGATAGAACAAAACAGAACAATACAGAATCTCACATCGCAGCGGAAAATATATAATATCATATCAATGATCTTTACAAAACAGAAACTGTATATATATATACATACATCAATCAGAGTCCAACAATCAATTAGAGTTATTAGCCTGGACAGTTATAATAACATGTCATCATGATTGCCGATAATAAATAACAACTAAGCACAGCGGATAATCAATAATCAAAATAGATACCCGTATACAAAATGAAGATCTCCAGCTCTCCTACTGAAGCTCCAAAAGCACCAAATCATAACCTGTCAATATACTCGGTCTGACCGGAGCATAAAAAGGAAAGAACGTCCGGATCAGTCTGGTAAACCAGTGTGAGAAACACACTCAACTGAATTTATTAAATTACCAAAACTTTTCCTTAGTTTTCAAAACAAAAGTATCTCTTAAGACAAGTCCACACATAAACACAGACATGTTTTTACCTTACGATAACTAAAACATATCATATCAAATCCTTTTATATTATAGTAGTGTCTACTATATACAAATAATATTAATTATAGCCGAAATTGTTACATTGATTAAATTCCAGCATATAGCCCAATTGGGTAATATAATCAAAATGGCAAGCACGTAGTGGAGTTTGGATTTCCATACAAATGACTAGCTGAAGGGACTACCTTCCGGAAGTACATCTCTAGAAGAATCGAGGACCATCACAAAGGATCCTCTACCAACACAAGACCGGCCCACCTCTATAACTAGATGGTACCGAATAGATCGTCCTCCGGTCGTTACCGACCTTTAATGAGGGCCCTCCTAGCATACAAACCACAATAATCAGATACACGACGTCATAGCGTGTAAAGATATATCTAGAAGAGGATGATCATACCCTAATGGGAGCGACCCACTTAGTCTTGCTGCATCTAACCCTGTTTTGGCCATTTCCGGTTGATGAGGCTAGAGGTAACGATTACCTTTCACAATCACATATCACATCACTTTGAATGCCACACGACAATTTCCGTTGACTACTAATTGCCTTCCACAAAAATACAACCCTTAAGCTCATACGCTTCAAGGAGGGTGTTAAGCTAAGAGAAGTTGCCTTCTCCGCCACCATGATGTACATTTGTAAAAACCAATGTACGTAATCTGTAGAAATGCAATGTCAGACAAACATCTATACAAGTTGTCTAGGAACAGGACAAACTGAAGGTACTTTCCTACCACATACTGTTGGGAAATCCCTAGGATTAGTAGCGAATAGTTCTCGCATTGGATATTTCATAATGAAGAGACCACTGCTACTGGTGTATATTGGGATTTTAACCCCAAACGATCAACAAGCAGTCCCCCACTATAAAAATCCAGAATAACAATATCATCACAAGCAACCTACAATATCATCGCATAGACGTTGGTCCGAAGTGGTTTTCAGATAAATTTGATCCCGGTCTCTTCGCACCAACAACGCAAAAGCGTTTCTCAACCTCGCACAGAAACTAAGTCTCATAGACTTATCACGTCTCCAACTTTCAAATTGTTATCCTTCGGCCCAAGAAGGAAGCTCGATAGATTGGAGTAATACTCCGCACTATACAAATCAACATCCTCAACACAAAGGATAATCAAGCCTACACAAAAGGCTATGTACTAAGTGTACGAGGAACTAAAATTTTGGCCAAGTCTGATAGTCGGCTATTTAAAACAAAAAACAAATATTTAGCACCATAACAATCACTAGGCCCTTTTAATTAATCTTTCATTAATTAAATTACTTGCCAAATATTCACTTCAATTTATCTTAAAAAAAGATATATTTCCAAACCATTTCAACTTCTATATTGGAAAACATTTCTATATACTTATTTACTAATTAGTAGTTCACAAGTCACTTAATTTTCAACACTTAGAAAATACTACATATACTTAAATCATAATTAAATATATATTTTATTCTTTAAGGAAAAGACTCTTTTAAACATCGTTATTTTGGGTCAAAACAAATGTTGCGTAAAACATCATTACGACAACCCAAAATCAATAGTATAGGGATTCGAAAATAAGATAGATATGTAAATCGCAATACTATACAAAAACATTTCCTTTCGGAAATCATTTACTTTAACAACAGTGTTATAGTCCATTATTTCCTTATACTTTTCGAAAAAGTCTATTTCAACAATGAATGTTGAAATCTATGTATTCGATACTTAACACATTTTAAAACATCTTCAAATCGTTTTAATTCCATTTAAAATATCACTTCCCAAAACATCCATTTTATTTAATATATTATTCACTGTCCAAAATCGTGAATAAAATGTCTTTACCAAATTCATTTCTTCTATATATTCATTAAAGGATTATCCACTGTCCAAAATCGTGGATATATCTCCTTCAATAAGGTTTCATATTTACTTATCAAATTCAATTGATTTCGAATTTATAAAACAATGTTTATAAATTCCTTTTATATTTTATAAAAACTTTGGCTTATAAAATCCCTTTATAAACCAATTCCATATATATTTCAATTACATGCCAAAATCCAATTTATAAGTAAATTACTTATAAACCATTTATTTCCAAAATCATTCTTTTTATAACTGCTTTAATTAAAATCTATAAATCATATTTACTTATACAATTCATTTATAACCTCATTTTAACTCTTATAAATTCCTTTATAATCCTATCATTTTGATTTATAAAATATACACTTATATAAACTTATTCTTTTAATAATTTACAAATCATTATTGAAACTTATATAACTCCAAAAATCATACTTAAGTGTTATTTCACAAAAATCATAGTTTTTATAACATAAAATTTATAACTTTATTTATTTAAAATAAATTCATTTCTTTAACACTTCAAAAATAAATAAAACGTACAAATTCAAAATCACTTTAAAATCCTTTTAAATTTGGAAATCATCACTTTAACACTTTTAATTTTCCAAAATATGGCCCAATGCAGCAACAACACTAAATACATCAACCACGACATCCAAACATCAAATATCAATATGATAACAGAATATATAGCAATATCTGTAAATAAATCAATACTGTTGAGGAATCCAGTTGGATCCCTCCAACCAGTCACCTACAATAAATATACATATTAGAATATGTGTACAATGTCCGCTTCAACGCAGACGCGCATACAAAGAGTCATCCGCTCATACACGGGAACGTATAGGGTCATCTGCTCCACTATGCAGGTATATATCTAAATACCAATCAATATATCATATATCATCCAAACAATCATCAATCGTCATATAATAAATTATTTCTCACTTATATAAAAATATCAGTGAGTCAGAAAGAGTGAGTTGTACTCACATTGATTATAGTCGTCGCGATAATGATTTATTCCGATTAAAATTAAACAAGCGTTTAATTTCAACCAAAATTTACACTAGATCAAATAAATCACAATCTAGCTCCATAATGTAGTGCTTCTCAATACGGACCCAACGCAATTCGTTTCGTACGAAACGGACCTCGTATGAAAAAGTTACAGCTTTTTAAAGTTTATACGATTTATAATATAATAATTTCTATTTCTATTTTTATTTTTACCCTCAAACAAGTTTGAGCCATTGATTTCTTTGCTTGATGAAATCTAGGCCGTCGCCTTCTTCTCCCTCATGTCCAAAATCACGATCAAAGAACCCAAAGCCGCCACTTTTTATCGAATTAACGCGACTTCTCTTATCATCTTCAAGACGATCAACTATCACCGTTCGACGCGCCTACGCACTAGCCACCAACGCCTTGAATCTCGTAAAGCTCGATGGTCTATCCTCCTCGAAAAACGAGCACGATGGCAGCACAAACGCGGCTCGATTTCGCCTTCAATGTTACGTCGATCACGATCATATACGTATGGATTGGAAGCTCTCATCGTACTCTACAACTTCGTAGTTGAAGATTTTTGCTAATTGTCGATGGATTGTGAGATATTAGGGGAAGAAGATGGCAATTTGCTGGCCATTGAATATTAAACGACGTCTAGGGCTTGAAACCCTAGGGTTTGTGAAAAAAGGAAAAAAATGAGGGGCTTTTATAGAAAATTTGATGACACCATTCAACTGAAATTTTTTCTAACTCCAAACGAAGCGTGTCGCCTGACGTTTATAATGTTTTACCCCTATTCCAAACGCAATGGAATATATATCGGAAGCCAATTTGATCGTATTTGGAAGATAGGTTTTCAAATCGAATTATTTAGATTTAAAATTCACTTAAACATATTTCTACGCGTTTTAGCTTGCCCCGGACAAACCGTAAATCCGATTGACACGAAATTTGAAATCTTATCATAATATAACATTACGGATGTGATGAAACCGGTTTTGTGGAAGTCCGAGACTGTTTGGAAAATACTATTTTTACTCGTCAATTAAGTATTAAAATATTCAATTTCTGTAGTTTAACCTTTAATTCAATTTTAAAAGTTCTGTAACATCATTCTAACTCGATTAGAATTTAATTCAACTTTATAAATCATTTTTATTCACATTAAATCCAATTTCTAATTATTTTTGCAATTTCAAATATTAACTTAACAGGTTAATTATCCAATTAAACCCTTATATTCGAAATATAATTCATTCAGCTTATAAATTAACTTGTGAATATTTAAAATCAATTATATATACGAATTTCAAATGATTGAAATTCTGAGTCGTTACATTCTCCCCTACTTAAAAGAATTTCATCCTCGAAATTACTAAGGAAGAAAAAGTCACTAAATCCATTAACTTTTCAAAAACAAATCGTTCAAATTAGATTACCAAAAGTTTAAAACTTTTATCTTTTCTCAAAATCCGTTAGTTAAACTTCTTACAAAAACTTTTCTAAGTTTTCAATTCCTTTCGTAGTTATCTTTTCAAAAGTATTAATATCGTTTACTTTCAACTCATAATCAAAAAATTTCCAAAATCTCAAAAAAAAAAATCTAACGCCTTAAATTTCAAAAAAAATCGCCATAGTCTCCTTTGCGCGGTTCGATCCGAAAAAAATAACAATATATATATATATATATATATATATATATATATATATATCACAAATATATATCTCATCATCGAGGATGAGGCATCCCGAAGGGAAAAAGTGTAAAATGTGACGCCCCACCTCTATACTCACGCTAGACAAGAACACCACGGTGTAATGCTGTCGACTAGCGCGGAGAATAAGGCTGTTGAGGAGCGACCATCCATGTAATTTCTTTGTGCGAGTACCAATATGTCAGATAGTATAACATGCAATTTTATTTCAGGAGGAAATCCAACATACTGATACAAACTCAAAGCTACTACACGGTGGCTATATAAATTCTTCGGAAACAAATATAGAAATAAGCATAACATAAATCAGTCACACACATCCATATCACAAAGGCGGAAGAAGATATGAATAAAACACATAAAAGTGAATATCAGAGTAGTGGTGAGAAAGATCCACAATAGTACAAAAGTATAGCAACATGCTATGCAAAAGAATAAGTATTCATCTATGAGTCTATATCCCAAATGTATACATCCAAAAACTACTAATCTAAGTAGTTAACCAAAAGTCAGAGTAGTAAATCCCAGGGGAAGAAGTCAATCAGAAGCACATGTAACATCTCGGTCTGACCCGAGTATTATTTATAAGAAAATAATAAACGGATCAGTCTTGCTATAAATATCAGATGACATGATATAGATTAAGAGATATGGCATAAACATATAATATCCATAATAGCATACTTCTATAAGTATGTAATTGAAAATCAACAAGAGATTAATCAATATCATAAGAATCTTCTCAAAGATCCAAAATGTTATCATACCCAAAACTTGTACTCATAACAAGTCAATGACACACTAATTCTAGAAATCACAAGAGAAAGGATTGCCAATCCGATAAACTTGACATCGATGCACCTAGAAAGACGCGACCCATGCACAGTCGAACATCGACGCACCTAGAAAGATACGCCCCATGCGTAAATAAACATCGATGCACCTAGAAAGATACACCCAATGTAATGTCTAACATCGATGCACCTAGAAAGATACACCCCATGCATAAATAAACATCGATGCACCTAGAAAGACACATCCCATGCAATGTCTAACATCGATGCACCTAGAAAGATACACCCCATGCATAAATAAACATCGATGCACCTAGAAAGATACATCCCATGCAAAGTCGAACATCGACGCACCTAGAAAGATACGCCCTACGTGTAAATAAACATCGACGCACCTAGATAGGTACGACCCATGCGAGAAATGAGACAAAGCTCAATGGAAAGAAGTTCAGACCTCCATATGAACAAAGAGACATCGCACAATGCTAGTCTAAATCACAAAAATGATCGTCATGATCATCAAGAAGTGTCAATCACATTAAGCTAGTAAATATATGATTTTAGCTTCATGTCCCATAACCACTTGCTTAACTTAAATAGTTACGAACAAACTGTAGATCTTCACTAGAAAATTGTCACAAAAGGTTCAACCGAACAAGTCCAAGAATTAACCGACGAAGCAAACGCAAGCATTTCATACCACTTGTTTTACTAAGTCGTTTAATTAGATTTCTCATCCGAGTGAGGTAAAGGTTTGTATATACTAATAGATTGGAAAACGGTTTAGGAAAAGAGCTTTGTATTAAAATAGTGTTGAAATCGTTTTGATAAAAGAGTTTTAATATTTACTACTAGTATTGAAACCTTCATATTTCTAAAGTTATTATCTCGCCTTTTTAGCAAGGCCGTGATACCATAAAATCGACCGAGAAGCCCAAGATAGTTTGTCTTGAAGAATGGTCAACTCAGCATCTCAACAAAGCAAGTTCTATTGAATGTTTTTCAGATAAGATCCCCTACGGAGGGGGTCCAGGGGGGTGGCAACCCCCCAAGGTGGGGGTGCGAGGGCAACGCCCCCGCTACGGGGTTCGACCTGCCCGGTCAGGTCGCGGGGGTTCAGGGGGCAGCGCCCCCGGCGGGATGCGGGGCAGCGCCCCTTCCAAAACGGTACGACCTAGTGAAGACCTAAGGGAGGATAGGATCGAGCGACCTAATGGTTGCGACCTAGGGGTCTAAGGGGTCAAGCGGCCTAGTGGTTGCAACCTAGAGGTGCTCGCGAGTTAGCAGAAGCGAGCGACCTAACAGAGGCGAGCGACTTAAGGGACTCGCGACCTAACAAGGTAATAGGGTCGAGCGACCTACGACCTAACGAGGTAAAGGCCTAACGGCCTAGTGAAACACGCGACCTAAAATGTATGCGACCAAATGCGGCCGAGTTAAAGTGCAACAACTTAAAGTAAAATAGGTCGAACGACCTAAAGATAGTATGTCGGGCGACCTAGGGGAGAAACAGGTCGAGCGACCTAGGGGAAACAAGGTTCAACGACCCAAAGAAACAAGGTCCAACGACCTAAGGAAGATAGGGGTCATGCGGCCTAAAGGCTTGCGACCTAACGGTGTTCGCGAGTTAAGCAAGGCAAACGACCTAGTGGTTGTCGACCTAAGAGGTAATAAGGTCCAACGACCTAAGGGTTCACGCGACCTAGTGGAACATGCGACCTAAAGGGTAAACGACCTAAGGTCCAACGACCTAACTCATTCGAGCGACCTAATGGTTTAAAGGCCTAACCCATGTGAACAACTTAAGGTCATACGACCTAAAGGGGAACGACCTAAGGTCACGTGACCTAACGAGGTAGGCAAGGCCGAGCGACCTAAAGGGCCACGACCTAAAGGCGAGCGACCTACGACTTACGACCTTGCGACCTAACTCCGAGGCGAATTTTCCACCAGAACGACCTAATTCCGAGGCAGTGCGACCTAAATGCAGATTTTCACCAAAATCACTAAAAGTTGGAGTTTTTCGCCAATCCAATCCAAACCAAATGCAAATGTACATGCTAAAGTGATGGGGAATCATTCCCAACAGTCCAATATAGTTATAGACTAGAATCGTGAGACAAAAATCTCACCTTTCCACTAAAATGGATAAAGATGAAGCTTGAAATGCTATGCAATGATCAACCACTAGCTTGAATCAATGTCTTCAATTGAATTTGGAGTTGATGTTGGATTAGCAATGAAGATTTAACTTTTGGAGTTTTAATTTCCCATTCCCTCCTTCATTTTTGATGAAGCTTGAATGTTTAAGCAAAGAGGAGAAGTTATGAAGAGAAGGGGGTTGGGCTGAGCTAATAAGGGTGCAGTCCAAACCAAAGTCATAAGCGGGAAAAAGTGGCAAAAATTCCACTAACTCCAAACATATCAAAGTTTATACTTAAAAAGATTGAAAACGTCACTTTGAACTCAATGGAAGTGGTCTCGAGTCCTAATTTGATCGTATGCAAAAAGCAGCTTTTCGGACTATAATCCGATTAACAAAAAAATATTTAAATATAAAATCAATAAATATGCGGGTTGTTACATAAAAGTGCGATATGTAATCCGAGATATGTACCTTTATATATTATTAGCGAGCATATACGGCTAAAATAGCGCGAAAGCGAGCTCCAAATGCAAAGCAAGCGCAATCTGCTCCTACTATATACTCAACAAACAATGAGAAACATGTATATATGAAAATAATATCAATATACAACATATACCAACAAATATATATGCCAATATAGAAAATGCAACAAAAACAACAAATCCAACCATCGAGCAATTATCATCTAATTAATCCATATATGTCCAATCAATCCATAACCAAAACAATATACATTCACTTCTCATTAATATTCATTGAATTGGCTTTTCAACTTACTCACTTTTGATTCATTTACATTGGATTTTTTTCTATCATTCATTTATTCAAATTACATTCACAAATTTACATTCAAGTTGGTTCGCTTCCAATTCAATCAAATTCAATTCTATTTACTTCCACTTTCAATTTGGATTCAATGATTTATAGCTTTCATTTTCATTAATTCAATTTCATATGAATTTCTATACAATCAACTAACATCCATCTAACAACCAATGCACATCCAACGTTACCAAATTTATTTACTTTACATTCATTCAATTTGGTTCAACACTTTTAATTTCAAATTGGTTTAACATTCAATTGACTTTCATTTAATTATTCAATTTCATTAGCTTTTAACCAATTAACACCTACATCCACTATTCCATATCAATTCATTTACATTCAATGATTAACATTCAATTCATATTTCATTATTTCAATTGCTAATTCAATCTACAAATAAAGTTGAATTTCTTTATATAACTCAAATTCATATTCATCACTTGACTTAATTTATTCACTTTATTAATTTACTTTATTAGTTTACTTTGATACCAAAATCAACTTCATTCAATATTACTTAATTCATGTTTCATTTCATCTTCATTTATATTTACTTCCACTACACAACTTATGTTCATCTCTAACTCATTTCAGATTCTATTTTATTTAACTTTTACTTAAGTCAAATTTCATTCTGCTATTAAAATTCAGATTTTGTTTTGCCTAACCAAAAGTGATTAACCATTTTAACAATTGGTTTTACTTACATTTTCTCATTTTATAAGTTATACAACTTATTTATATAAACTTCCAAATCCATACTATGTAATCACTTAACATCTTAAGTTTTAATTTCCATTTCAATAACTTATCTAATCCAATTCTAATTATTTAACCTTCCTTTAGTCAAATTTCAAATCATATATCTTACTATACTAACTCAAATTTCTTCCAACTTTACTAAAGTAAATTCTTACTTTATATTATAAGTCCAAAACTCATTTCACTTATATTCATCAATTACAACTTGGATTTTAAATTCAAATTTGTTTATCAAAACAAAACTTCAATTTTAATTTACTATTAGTAGCAAATCCATCACACAAAAACTCGAAAATGGTACTGATGATGCTGCAGTCATCACCTTTATTATTTTCCAGCAACAGTAGTGAATTCAGTGCTTTATATTCTTTTAAAAAATCTTTCTACTTATAAATCACATTTATAAATCTATACTTATATAATTTCACTATTTTACTTTACTTATATAAGATCCATTCTAAATTAATTTATCTTACATAGATTTATAACAATATAATCTCTTTAAAATTTTGAAAAACTACTTTCAAAATCAACGGGTTCAAATTTTCAAATTCTTAGTTTACATCCATTTTTATTTATAACTCATATTTATAAATATACTCATTTTGTTTCACTTCTTATATATAAGATTATTTCACAATTGTAAATCATATTAATTATAATTTCATACTTTATAATTCATTTGCTTATATAATTTATTCTCTTACAATTGTTGTTTTTATTTAGATTATTCAAACATCTTTATTAACTTATATATATTTACATTTTCAAACAACCAAACAATTCATTTTATATACAGTTTAATAATTCCTGAAAAATTATTTCCTTCATATATAAAATATAATCGAGGTAAAATTATTTCATTTACCCAATTTAAAATAATACTATTCCGACTTGCCTCGTTTAAGCGTTTGGAAATCCCTATCGATAATATGGCATCCCACACACCGAACAGAATTCACAAACCGCTCAACGGATAAGAAAACACAATATAAAATATTTTATATTCACTAACAAATACGCGCTCATATATAATACACTCAAACTCAATCTAGGGTGCTACTGTCCCTATCTATACTGAGTACAAATGAAAGCTTAGGAATATACAAAATCTAAGCTCTGATTCCAGCTGTGACAACCCGCAAATCCGTACGCTTTGAATCGACAATAATCCACACATGTCCGACCCAAAAAGCACAGACTGACGGAAAGTCAAGAGAAAGAAAAGAAGAGAGAAGAAGAGAAGTGAAGAAAGAGAGAAGATAGAACAAAACAAAACAATACAAAATCTCACATCGCAGTGGAAAATATATAATATCATATCAATGATCTTTACAAAACAGAAACTGTATATATATACATACATCAACCAGAGTTCAATAATCAATCAGAGTTATCTGCCTGGATAGTTATTGTGAGGACATGTTATTATACCTATCCAGGCTGATAACTCTGATTGATTGTTGAACTCGGATTGATGTATGCATATATATACAGTTTCTGTTTTGTAAAGATCATTGATATGACATTATATATTTTACGCCACGATATGAGATTCTGTATTGTTTGTTTCGTTCTATCTTCTCTGTTTCTTCTCTTCTCTTCCTCTCTCTACTTTTCATTCTCTTGACTTTCCGTCAGTCTGTACTTTTTGGGTCGGACATGTGTGGATTATTGTCGATTTAAAGGGTACGGATTTGCGGGTCGTCACAATCACCACGGCTGCGACCTCTCCGAGACGCGGAGGGGGAACCAGACTGTGATGAACTCCACCACCTAAAGAAGGACATCTATAATTCCTATCACATACATCTTATTTTATTATGAGAGAACATATCATTCAATTATGAGTAAATATATCATTCAATTATGAGTAAACATGTCAAGATTTAACATCAATAATCGCATGTAACATACAAAAAAAGTGTAACATCAATACTCCCATAAATTACCTTTTTTCAACACGTATACTATTAAATTAGTCCTCGTCATTTTATGATTCAGACTTGATCTCATACTATACATTATTTTCCCTTATGATCTCAAATGCTTCTACTAATATATTTGATTCATCATTTAGAGATCCTAAATCGGTTTGAACATCTGTTATTGCAAATTCACCATTTTTCCATATATCCGCTTAGTACGTTTGTTCGTCCAAAATATTCTTTCCATCAAACGTAAATCTTGCCTTCATGTTGAAAACCGCCGACCAGTCTGCTTTATCTCTTATTTAGATGGATATGGAGCATAATAAACTTGTAGGGCCTATTTTGCTATTATAAACTGATCGTACTTATGATAACGTGATGTCTGCTTTATTTTAATAATATTATATTTTTGGTGCACGTTGTTTCAAGAACTTGGATCATTTCTGAACCAGTTGCATCTAAACAAATAAAATTCTTCCGTAGGTCTGGTGAAATAGTTAATTGCAAAACCTGAGTTAACATGTCATAAAAATCATTTATGTGATCATTTGGATCATTACTACCTTTAACATATACACCAGTATTATTAGTTAATTTTTCAGCCTCATATTCTTTCGCTATTGAATTTGTATCCATTGACAAAAAATATTGAATATGTCCTCACTTTTCTTTTCGATCGCGTCGTAAGAGGTTTCAACCCTTCGACCACACAATTTACTGGATCATTTACGTGGTTCGAAAACCAAGTAGCAATTTTTTTGCTGATATCACCACTTAGATGTTGTGATTATAAATACTACATATATAGATAATATATTGCATTATAATTCATACACAAATGTATTGTTCAAGTAAATAATTTTAGAGGTGTTATTCATTAATACCTAACAAATGGCGCAATGTCTGCACAGTTAAGAAGAACAAATGTGTGGGCTACATGGTAATCTCTGTCGTCTAACCATACTGTGGTGACCCGACTTTCCACTCCCGGAAAATCGCATCACTAATGAAGAAAGAAAGGGATGGAAGAAGAAAAGAAAGAGAAAGAAGAAACAGAACAACATCAGAGAACTCACAGCGGAACAAATAAAATATAATATATAACATAAATATTACACAGTATCATAATACATCAGAGTATATAACTATGCAACACATATTAAACAGTTATAAACATCTGTCTAATTCATACAACTCAAGTATACTAGATACAAACACAACATACACAGCGGAAACATAATATATATCTACACGTCGAAGCCTCCTGCTCCATATCTCCTCCAGAATTCGTCAAGCTAACCTGAACCACTTGACTACTCATACATAATATGAGTACCCAAGAGTTTAATAAAACAGAAAATAAACACTCGGTTCAGACAGGGGTCTGGTGTGAGTAAACGGTTTAAAATTGCTTAACTTTAGAAAAAAACCTTTGAAAGAAAAGGTATCACGTAAGACTTCCCACACATAAACATGGAAAAGTTTTTACCTTACGCTAACCAAAACATTTGATAGGAAATCCAGTGATATTATAATAGTGTCTAGGGTTTTCAAGTAAATATGAAATAGCCGAAATTGTTACATGATTAAATTCCAGCTACTAGCCACAAAAGTGGGTAATACAAACAAAACCGTAGGGTCTCGTAGGGAAAATGGATTTCCATCAATGGCAGGGCTACTGGGGTACCGCCCGTCACAGTACGTGGCCTAGATCACCGTACCGAGGATTACTCCCTTCATCCCCTGCAACACAAGGCCGGGACCATTCCTTACTGAATAGTCCCGAACAAGACAACCCCGGCGGTTGTCCGGAATTCAACCGCCCCACACAGCCGAATAAAAAGGGACTTCTAGACAGGGGTAAATCTTGCTCTCCAGTGGGTGTGACCCACGAAGCCTTGCTGCACCTCCCCTGTTTTAGCCATTCCCGGTTGATGAGGCTTGAGGCTGCGATTACCTTTATAGAACACATTTATCTTAGAATGCTCATCGTCCGCCTGACGATGTGCTGAAAGCATTAAATCCATACAAGTTCGAACGAAACCGAAGGCACTATCTCGTTGCACTCATATTGGAATCACCCTCAGAGTCAACGACCATTGCCCTTGCACTCTAATCTCCATCTTGAATCTATAAGTACTATTCCGTCAAACTCATTACGGAATCACCCACAGAATTATACTGACGTATAGCCCTTACACCTCGAGTCTTCACTTTCTCCACTTGGATTAACAACCTACGTTTAATTGGAATCGATGTGGTTTTCGGATATCCAAATATGGAAATCCGATCCCGGTCTCACCGAAACCAAACGCCATTTTAATGTCCAAGTTGTACTTAAGGGATTTAAACATTTTAACTTATTCAGGATGATATAAACAGATAGATGGATCACATTATCATATCAGATAATTCATAACAAATATTCATCTCACAAAGAAACATATCATAGATATCCAAATCATCCAATATCAACCAATCACCCAATATCAATCATCCAATATCATTCAACATTCAATATCAATCACTCATAGCAAAATTGATTAACTCTTAATCAATTTAATTAACCTCTAATTAAATTAATTACTATCCTTTAATTACTTGGATTATCTAAATCCTACTTCATTGATTTATTACAAATCAAATTCATTAATCATCTCTTAATGACCTTCTTTAATTAATCTTCCCTGATTAATTATCCTTTAATTACATTCAGGTAATTATCCTTAACCATATTCAGTAATTAACCTTTAATTACTATCATTAATTACAATAATTAATGATCCTTCGTTAATTAATTAACTATAATTAATTACATTAATCCTTAATTAATTACAATTAATTAATCATATTTAAATTAATTACTTAAATTAATTATATTAATTAATAATCCTTTAATTAATTAAATAATTAACTTGTAATTAATCATCTCGTTTACCATAATAGTAATTAACAATTTGTAATTGTTTATCTTAAATAATTAACTTCTTAATTAATTATTTCCAAATTAATTATATTAATCCTTGATTAAATAATTCAATTAATTAATCTTTAATTACTTCATTAAGTAATTATTAATAAATTTAAATTAAAAATTGATCCTTAATTAATTACTTTATTAATTAATTTCATTTTAAATTAATTACACTTAGTAATTAATTAATTAATCATATTAACTAAAATAAATTAAGTAATTAACTCTTAATTACTTACATAAGTGATTATCTCTAATTACTTTTTTTTTTTTTTTTTTTTTTTTTTTTTTTTTTTAAATTATCTCTAATCACTTACATAAGTGATTATCTCTAATCATAAGTGATTATCTCTAATTACTTTTATTAATCAATCTAAATTACTTTCTTAATTAATTACTTTAACAAATAATTAAGATCATCACTAATAATTCTTAATTCATTAATTAATTAATTACCCCATAATTAACTAACTTCAACAATTGTATTAAATCAATTTCCTAATTAATATCATTATATGATTACCCAATAATCACTTAACTTAAATTACTCCATGAGTAATCTCTAATAATTACTTCCTTAAGTAATTAATATTCTAATTATATTCAAAAATTAACCATTAATTACTTCATTAAGTAATCACACTTAATTAATCCCTAATTAAGTGATTATTTTAAAATTAAATAAACAATTAACTAATTGTTTAAAATTAATTTAACAATTAATTAATTAATTACTTATATTTAAAAATCCTTAATTAATTAAGAAAAAGCATTTATCTTAATTAATTCTTTACTTAATTACAAATCATTTTTAAATCAAGTACTCTAAAATTAATAACAAAGGTAAATTAACCCTATTTATCTTTATAATTAAATTATTTGAACTTAAAACAAATTTATTCAATTTGGTTTCAAAATCATAATAATAATCTTATTTGAAAATAAGTTATTAAGAAATCAAATTTAAAATTTTAAAATAATTTAATTATTCAATTTAAGCTTATTATTTTCAAAAATGATTTGAAATCTTGAGTTACCAAACCATTACTTAACCCTTTAACCTGAGACTTTGATTAAAATCACTTCCTTATAAACTAGAATTAAATTGATTAATTACTTACAAATGTTACCCCTTTAAAACCATTAAAATTTACAAATAAATTTAATTAATATTTTTATGAATTTGAATAACACCTATTTTAAAACTACAAGTTACAACCCATGAAACTTAAATTGATTTATTCAATCCCCAGGTACCAATCCAAGCACCATCCTAAAATACAACCATCAATCTCAAGCGTTCACCTAAAACCCGAGTACAAACCCAGGCAACGCTCGCGTCAACCCCGAAGCAACCCAGCAAACCCCCCCTTCTTCGAGTCGATCACGAACAAAGCACGACATCCCACCCGAGTTTCCCTTTGATTAACACGCGAGAACCCACCACGCTTCAACTCGTCTTCCCCAAAAACAGAACCCACCTGATATTCACCGTGCATGGTGCACATGTCCCATCTCCTCCGGCCAAGCTACGCCGCCGCGACAATCGAAGACGATCATACTATCGCGTACGAGCCAATATTCAAACCCAGATTTCAAAAATCCAAGCTCGAACGAAAATTTGACTTCAGTTCAAAACTGCAGCAAACACGGCCTCCAAAATTCCCCAAACGCTGACGCCACGACAAACATTCGACCCTCGCCGCCCTCACCTCAGAAACGCCACCACATGAACTCCATATTCCCCCATATGCGCAAGCCTACGATCAAACACTCGCGACGAAAATCCAATGACAATTCAAGTCGAACCCATTACCACTTAAACCCTACTTTCTACAAATTCACACAATTTACTCATTAGAAAAATTATCTTGTATTTTTCCCAAATTCTACACCTCAAATGCTATCTTAGAACCAAATATCAACTCAAATCATCGAGTGATTCATCTGAAATCAACAAAAACTCAAGAAAGGTTCAAACCCGAAATTCATGATAATCCCTCAACTAAAAATTATGATATTCGTATCAAAATTCACGGTTTCCCTTCGTGATTACAGATATGTAATCCAAGATAGAAATTAGAATAGTTGATTTTATCCAAATTTAGTTTTCACTGCCATTTTACAGAAAATTCAGCTTGAATATTTATTTTAAACTCGAAGAAAGATTTAGTAATGAAACTTTCATGATTTCAATCATCTCCAGCTTGCAAATTACATATTATCAATGCATAAGAATGAGTTATTGAAATTATAGAGAGGTAAGATCAAAATAGCAGAACCTATGTTTAAATGTTCAGGCATTCAAACAAACAAATTTTCCTGTAACTAATATTCATATTCCAAGCCTAATTTATTGCATGCATACAAAACTAACTTCAAATTAGTAAATCTGTTTTTAAAAATAATTTACTCACAAATTAACACATGCATTAGAATCAAAACCAATTTAAACTATTTTTAAAACATTTACTCACCTTATATAAGCAGAGCAGTTCTAATTATTCCTTCCAGGCTTGAACTTTAATTTAGAAATGCATATTCTGTTTGAAATCCCTTGCATGCTTTCAAGTAGTTGTTTAAAAGTTGAAATGGATCTGAACTTGCAGGTTAAGCTCCATGCAGGCTGAAGCTTTTACTTTGAAATGCAGTTGATTTTAAGTTGCAGATTGGTTGCAGATTTGATCTTCATTTTCAAATGCAGGTTAATTTTGCTTTCCCTTATCAGGTTTTGATTTTTCCTTTAGATTTAGATTTCAGATTCAAGAAGGTGGTTTATTGCTTTGCCATTAAAACACTTTGAAAGAAGATAAACAATGTAAAAATGAAAATGTTATGTTTTTATTAAAATTAAAGAAAATAAGTCTTAAATGAAGACACTTGTCCCATAAGTATTAAATCTTCTTACATTTGTTTATTAAAGGAGTTTACATATTTACACATGTCTCTTGGTATTTTAAGTAAATTTTTATTTTAGTTTAAATGTAAATAAAACTTACTTTCTTAAGTTTCTAAATAAACATTTCATAAATATTCAAGTTTATTTTTTTTAAATAAAAATATTCTAAACAAATAAATACAAATGTATCTTTTACATGGATTAGAAACCTAAAACATTTATTTTTATACA
Source organism: Allium cepa (assembly GCA_030765085.1). NCBI lineage: Eukaryota > Viridiplantae > Streptophyta > Magnoliopsida > Asparagales > Amaryllidaceae > Allium > Allium cepa. The sequence continues at coordinate 459,107,588 of CM060932.1, forward strand.
TTCCTATTCATTGGTATTAAGCATTTTTAAAACAAAGCTTGTTTAAATCCTTTTTAACTATCTTATTTAAAACAAACAATTTATTTTACATTTTGAAAAAAAATGAATTAATCTTTAAATTAACTTCTGAAAATATAAATTAAAACAAAGCTTAAAATTACTATTCATCCATACATCAATTATTAATAGATTAAATTAATTTTCCAAACAACTCAAATTATAACATATACATACATATACATTACAATTTGAAAATTCAACTTTTATTTTAAACAAAAGGTATTCCATTCACAATATATATTAAATGTATATATTATAAATAGAACTAAAATTTATTAGCTTTTGAAAAATAATTCTAACCAACTTTTAAATTGTTAAAAGATATTGATCACACTTACCAGATTAAATATTTGTTATTCTATAAAAGATTGATTTTACCAATTTAAATTAAAATTATAAAGAAAATTTATCAAATCAATTAAATTATTATTGCAGATTATTAAATCGATATTGCCCAAAATTCCGGGTCGTTACAATCCTCCCCCCTTAAAAGAATTTCGTCCCCGAAATTTAAAAGCAAAGTTAATTTAATAATCCAACCAAGATTTTAATTCAATTAGCAAAGCATTCCTAACAATCAGTTACTAACAACCAAAGCAATCAATCACACAAACAAACTTAACTAATTATCCTGACATACGTCAGAATAAAACTCTAATACTATTTCGAGTTTCCCAAGTATAAATCATCGGAAGACTCGCTCTACAAAAGCTAACAAACTAACTACACTACCAAAATCCAGAGCTCCTCTCTTCTCTAGATCCACCAATCTGAACAGAACACCAGACTATACTCAAATCCAGCTCAACATCCAACTCCAACTGAACTACAGATTCCATAACCAACAATATACCATACACGTACTCCCTTAGAGATACGTGAAATATAATGAATCCCAGCTATCCAAACTGGCAATTCAATCTTATAAAAACCAGATCTTATCTTATCAGAACACAGATAAGAAATCTCAAATGCCATAGCACTAACCAACCAATCTTACTCAATTTCTACTCTCTTAACCAGATAAATCTAACAACACCGAAGTCTCGAACTTCGAATTCAAAATCCTTATCTCAAATCTGCATAACTCAATAGACAATCATGGGCTACTAACTCTCTTCCTGATCAGCTCAACCTATGCTGATATTTACAGAAACAACTAGACAAAATCAAACTATCTTCTGGATCCTATTCAACAGAAAAGTCTTTATAATCCGTTGAAATCCAAAACACAAACACCACTACTCAAGCAATAGAAAACAGAACTTTCTTCCTTCCTTGCACAGCTGCTACTTCGCTTCCGCTGCACAACTCTGATTCGGAAATAGTTGAGAATACTGTTGATGAACACGAATACAAATTTATCCAATATATCCGGGAATTTTGTTCATCAAATCCATATAATCTTAGTGACACATCCGACTTGGTCACAGAACCTTACTACAGAAATCCAAACTCAAAAGCTAGATCTAACCAAATACAAATTCCAAAAATAAATTCTTGAGCAGCTACACCAACTCTTCCTATTAGGATAACCACCCAAAATTGCTTCTGGAACTAAAACAATACGGAACTCAACTCCAGATGCAGACGACCTTTTGATTTCTCAGTAGCTCCTACTCCCTCATGAGAATCCTCAGTCTCAAACAAAAGAATGCTCAAGAAAATTCCAAACCAATCGCAAGTCACTTTTGCAATCCTACCTAGTTCGGATTTTCAAAGAAACTGTCCTCACTTTACCAATTAGAACAGCTTTAAACTTTTCCAAACAAGGTTAACTCTTCAAGAAAACTCCCACCAACTGCTTGGGCTGCTGCTAGAATAAACACCAAGATTCCCGAACCATCGGAAAAACAACCATACTGTTGCTTCCATACTCTACCTCGATGATACTGCAAAGGCAAAAGACCTTCTCGTCAGAACACCAAACTCTTCGAGCGACACTGCTACCACAGCTAACCAAGACTTCGAATCCAAATGCTTCTCGGACCCCAAAACCATCAACAAACCATACAATGGACCTCCGAGATGGCAGACAACTCAAAAGAAACTCGGCTTCAAACCAAGCGTCAACACTTTACTCTCCTTAAAGAAATGACAAATGAGACCACGCCGAAGCGAAGCAACTCATAGACCTTAGTCTCATATTCCAGAACAGACAACCTCCATACCGAAGATCCAGATAACTTCTATACAGACAAGCCTTCCCTATAGCAGGTAAATACTACACTTCAACTATTTCCAAACGGCTTCAAAAGAAAACATCTTCGGAAAATATTCCAAGAATACTGTATCTCATCACGCAGTTACCAAGATATCATCACTTACTTCAACACTTCCGACAAATCCAAACTCAAGAATAATTCGCTCACCTGAGCGAAACCCAAACTTATTCTTCAAAGATAAACTCCGAATCTCTTAAAAAGATTTCCTACGGATATCAGAGAAATCCTTACTCCAAACAACAAGACTTATTCGAGACGGTATTAGGTCTACGGTCTCGACAAATACTTTCAACCTCAACATATGGATCTCTTCCATCAGTGGTAGTCATGTTACACACACAAACCACTACTCCATCTACCTCTATAACTTATGTTGGAAAATCCGAACAGATAACCCAACATATCAGGTAGATATAGATATATATATATAGTTATATAAAAAATTACAAATACGCTCTCTCAAGAAAGACACCACTACAGAGCCTAGGTATTCACTCAACCTAATGCTCCCTAAAGAAAGACACACTTCAGAGCTTAGGTATTCGCTCAGCCTAATGCTCTGATACCAACTGTAGCGACCCGACTTTCCACTCCCGGAAAATCGCATCACTAATGAAGAAAGAAAGGGATAGAAGAAGAAAAGAAAGAGAAAGAAGAAACAGAACAACATCAGAGAACTCACAGCGGAACGAATAAAATATAATATATAACATAAATATTACACAGTATCATAATACATCAGAGTATATAACTATACAACACATATTAGACAGTTATAAACATCTGTCTAATTCATACAACTCAAGTATACTAGATACAAACACAACATACACAGCGGAAACATAGTATATATCTACACGTCGAAGCCTCCTGCTCCATATCTCCTCCAGAATTCGTCAAGCTAACCTGAACCACTTGACTACTCATACATAATATGAGTACCCAAGAGTTTAATAAAACAGAAAATAAACACTCTGGTCAGACAGGGGTCTGGTGTGAGTAAACGGTTTAAAATTGCTTAACTTTAGAAAAAAAACCTTTGAAAGAAAAGGTATCACGTAAGACTTTCCACACATAAACATGGAAAAGTTTTTACCTTACGCTAACCAAAACATTTGATAGGAAATCCAGTGATATTATAATAGTGTCTAGGGTTTTCAAGTAAATATGAAATAGCCGAAATTGTTACATGATTAAATTCCAGCTACTAGCCACAAAAGTGGGTAATACAAACAAAACCGTAGGGTCTCGTAGGGAAAATGGGTTTCCATCAATGGCAGGGCTACTGGGGTACCGCCCGTCACAGTACGTGGCCTAGATCACCGTACCGAGGATTACTCCCTTCATCCCCTGCAACACAAGGCCGGGACCATTCCTTACTGAACAGTCCCGAACAAGACAACCCCGGCGGTTGTCCGGAATTCAACCGCCCCACACAGCCGAATAAAAAGGGACTTCTAGACAGGGGTAAATTTTGCTCTCCAGTGGGTGCGACCCACGAAGCCTTGCTGCACCTCCCTTGTTTTAGCCATTCCCGGTTGATGAGGCTTGAGGCTGCGATTACCTTTATAGAACACATTTATCTTAGAATGCTCAACGTCCGCCTGACGATGTGCTGAAAGCATTAAATCCATACAAGTTCATTCCGGGTTCGAACGAAACCGAAGGCACTATCTCGTTGCACTCATATTGGAATCACCCTCAGAGTCAACGACCATAACCCTTGCACTCTAATCTCCATCTCGAATCTATAAGTACTATTCCGTCAAACTCATTACGGAATCACCCACAGAGTTATACTGACGTATAGCCCTTACACCTCGAGTCTTCACTTGCTCCACTTGGATTAACGACCTAACGTTTAATTGGAATCGATGTGGTTTTCGGATATCCAAATATGGAAATCCGATCCCGGTCTCACCGAAACCAAACGCCATTTTAATGTCCAAGTTGTACTTAAGTGATTTAAACATTTTAACTTATTCAGGATGATATAAACAGATAGATGGATCACATTATCATATCAGATAATTCATAACATATATTCATCTCACAAAGAAACATATCATAGATATCCAAATCATCCAATATCAACCAATCTCCCAATATCAGTCATCCAATATCATTCAACATTCAATATCAATCACTCATAGCAAAATTGATTAACTCTTAATCAATTTAATTAACCTCTAATTAAATTAATTACTATCCTCTAATTACTTGGATTATCTAAATCCTACTTCATTGATTTATTACAAATCAAATTCATTAATCATCTCTTAATGATCTTCTTTAATTAATCTTCCCTGATTAATTATCCTTTAATTACATTCAAGTAATTATCCTTAACCATATTCAGTAAATAACCTTTAATTACTATCATTAATTACAATAATTAATGATCCTTCATTAATTAATTAACTATAATTAATTACATTAATCCTTAATTAATTACAATTAATTAATCATATTTAAATTAATTACTTAAATTAATTATATTAATTAATAATCTTTATTAATTAATAATCCTTTAATTAATTAAATAATTAACTTGTAATTAATCATCTCGTTTACCATAACAGTAATTAACAATTTGTAATAACTTATCTTAATTAATTAACTTTTTAATTAATTATTTCCAAATTAATTATATTAATCCTTGATCAATTAATTCAATTAATTAATCTTTAATTACTTCATTAAGTAATTATTAATCAATTTAAATTACAAATTGATCCTTAATTAATTACTTTATTAATTAATTTCATTTTAAATTAATTACACTTAGTAATTAATTAATTAATCATATTAACTAAAATAAATTAAGTAATTAACTCTTAATTACTTACATAAGTGATTATCTCTAATTACTTTTATTAATCAATCTAAATTACTTTCTTAATTAATTACTTTAACAATTAATTAAGATCATCATTAATAATTCTTAATTCATTAATTAATTAATTACCCCATAATTAACTAACTTCAACAATTGTATTAAATCAATTTCCTAATTAATATCATTATATGATTACCCAATAATCACTTAACTTAAATTACTCCATGAGTAATCTCTACTATACTTCCCTAAGTAATTAATATTCTAATTATATTCAAAAATTAACCATTAATTACTTCATTAAGTAATCACACTTAATTAATCCCTAATTAAGTGATTATTTTAAAATTAAATAAACAATTAACTAATTATTTAAAATTAATTTAACAATTAATTAATTAATTACTTATATTTAAAAATCCTTAATTAATTAAGAAAAAGCATTTATCTTAATTAATTCTTTACTTAATTACAAATCATTTTTAAATCAAGTACTCTAAAATTAATAACAAAGGTAAATTAACCCTATTTATCTTTATAATTAAATTATTTGAACTTAAAACAAATTTATTCAATTTGGTTTCAAAATCATAATAATAATCTTATTTGAAAATAAGTTATTAAGAAATCAAATTTAAAATTTTAAAATAATTTAATTATTCAATTTAAGCTTATTATTTTCAAAAATGATTTGAAATCTTGAGTTACCAAACCATTACTTAACCCTTTAACCTGAGACTTTGATTAAAATCACTTCCTTATAAACTAGAATTAAATTGATTAATTACTTACAAATGTTACCGCTTTAAAACCATTAAAATTTACAAATAAATTTAATTAATATTTTTATGAATTTGAATAACACCTATTTTAAAACTACAAGTTACAACCCATGAAACTTAACTTGATTTATTCAATCCCCAAGTACCAATCCAAGCACCATCCCAAAATACAACCATCAATCTCAAGCGTTCACCTAAAACCCGAGTACAAACCCAGGCAACGCTCGCGTCAACCCCGAAGCAACCCAGCAAACCCCCCTTCTTCGAGTCGATCACGAACAAAGCACGGCATCCCACCCGAGTTTCCCTTTGATTAACACGCGAGAACCCACCACGCTTCAACTCGTCTTCCCCAAAAATAGAACCCACCTGATATTCACCGTGCATGGTGCACAAGTCCCATCTCCTCCGGCCAAGTTACGCCGCCGCGACAATCGAAGACGATCACACTATCACGTACGAGCCAATATTCAAACCCAGATTTCAAAAATCCAAGCTCGAACGAAAATTCGACTTCAGTTCAAAACTGTAGCAAACACGGCCTCCAAAATTCCCCAAACGCCGACGCCACGACAAACATTCGACCCTCGCCGCCCTCACCTCAGAAACGCCACCACATGAACTCCATATTCCCCCATATGCGCAAGCCTACGATCAAACACTCGCGACGAAAATCCAATGACAGTTCAAGCCGAACCCATTACCAGTTAAACCCTACTTTCTACAAATTCACACAATTAACTCATTAGAAAAATTCTCTTGTATTTTTCCCAAATTCTACACCTCAAATGCTATCTTAGAACCAAATATCAACTCAAATCATCGAGTGATTCATCTGAAATCAACAAAAACTCAAGAAAGGTTCAAACCCGAAATTCATGATAATCCCTCAACTAAAAATTATGATATTCCTATCAAAATTCAAGATTTCCCTTCGTGATTACAGACATGTAATCCAAGATAGAAATTAGAATAGTTGATTTTATCCAAATTTAGTTTTCACTGCCATTTTACAGAAAATTCAGCTTGAATATTTATTTTAAACTCGAAGAAAGATTTAGTAATGAAACTTTCATGATTTCAATCATCTCCAGCTTGCAAATTACATATTATCAATGCATAAGAATGAGTTATTGAAATTACAGAGAGGTAAGATCAAAATAGCAGAACCTATGTTTAAATGTTCAGGCATTCAAACAAACACATTTTCCTGTAAATAATATTCATAATCCAAGCCTAATTTATTGCATGTATACACAACTAACTTCAAATTAGTAAATCTGTTTTTAAAAATAATTTACTCACAAATTAACATATGCATTAGAATCAAAACCAATTTAAACTGTTTTTAAAACATTTACTCACCTTATATAAGCAGAGCAGTTCTAATTATTCCTTCCAGGCTTGAACTTTAATTTAGAAATGCATTTGCTGTTTGAGATCCCTTACATGCTTTCAAGTAGTTGTTTAAAAGTTGAAATGGAACTGAACTTGCAGGTTAAGCTCCATGCAGGTTGAAGCTTTTACTTTGAAATGCAGTTGATTTTAAGTTGCAGATTGGTTGCAGATTTGATCTTAATTTTCAAATGCAGGTTAATTTTACTTTCCCTTATCAGGTTTTGATTTTTCCTTTAGATTAAGATTTAAGATTCAAGAAGGTGGTTTATTGTTTTGCCATTAAAACACTTTGAAAGAAGATAAATAATGTAAAAATAAAAATGTTATGTTTTTATTAAAATTAAAGAAAATAAGTCTTAAATGAAGACACTTGTTCCATAAGTATTAAATCTTCTTACATTTGTTTATTAAAGGAGTTTACATATTTACACATGTCTCTTAGTATTTTAAGTAAATTTTTATTTTAGTTTAAATGTAAATAAAACTTACTTTCTTAAGTTTCTAAATAAACATTTCATAAATATTCAAGTTTATTTTTTTAAAATAAAAATATTCTAAACAAATAAATACAAATGTATCTTTTACATGGATTAGAAACCTAAAACATTTATTTTTATACATTCTTATTCATTCGTATTAAGCATTTTTAAAACAAAGCTTGTTTAAATCCTTTTTAACTATCTTATTTAAAAAAAACAATTTATTTTACATTTTGAAAACAAATGAATTAATCTTTAAATTAACTTCTGAAAATATAAATTAAAACAAAGCTTAAAATTACTATTCATCCATACATCAATTATTAATAGATTAAATTAAATTTCCAAACAACTCAAATTATAACATATGCATACATATACATTACAATTTGAAAATTCAACTTTTATTTTAAACAAAAGGTATTCCATTCACAATATATATCGAATGTATATATTATAAATAGAATTAAAATCTATTAGCTTTTAAAAAATAATTCTAACCAACTTTTAAATTGTTAAAAGATATTGATCACACTTACCAGATTAAATATTTGTTATTCTATAAAAGATTGATTTTACCAATTTAAATTAAAATTATAAAGAAAATTTATCAAATCAATTAAATTATTATTGCAGATTATTAAATCGATATTGCCCAAAATTCCGGGTCGTTACACATACTTCCACACATTTTCCAATAGGGTGTCCCTGTTGTCAAAATATAGATAACATTGATTCAGAAGAATCTTGTTCATTGCCATCATCATTTTGTGTAGCACTTTCATAAGTTCACATGGTCACTGAAATAATGATAGAAAAAGAACAAAGCTTCTTCTTTGATATTTCATTTGTATATTGAACCATCAATTCGTGCTTTTTGTCTCACTTTTTTATTTAGATGATTTAAGTACCTGTTAAGAATAATTATAATTAAATTTTACTACATGTGGTTAAACTAAAATTTAACATACTCAATATTAATATCTTTCAAACAAATACATCCATCGATATTGCACAAGACCTCGAAGACGTGCTTCAAAAAGAAGATGAACAGGTAAATGCTATATTACATTAAATAAACCAGGAGAATATTTTCTCCAGTTTGTACAGTAGTATAGGAATTTTTCCTCAAGTTTATGTAAACGGTGAACTTTTAAGCTAGTTGAACAAAGCTCCTTATAAAACAAACTAATTTCTGTTACAACCGTCCAAACTTTTGTGGGCAACAGTTCTTTGAAAGTGACGGGTAACAAATGTTCAATCATTACATGACAATCATGACTTTTCATCCCATTCAGTTTACCGTTCTTATAGTTGACACATCTATGAAGATTAGAGGAAATCCCATATGGAAATCTTAATCCTTCCAACCACTTTAACAGTACTTTAACTTGGTTACTGTCTAGCACGTAGCATGCTATGGTTTTTTGTGTCATTTGGCTTCATATGAAGTCCAGGAAGATTGCATATTGCTTCTGTATCACGTCTTGATTTCAAATCGTCTTCAATCTTTCCTTTAACATTCAGAACTATGTTAAATACATTATTGAACACGTTTTTCTTGTTGTGCATCCCGTCCATATTATGACAAATTCGAAGATTTTTCTAATAAGGCAACTCCCAAAATATACTTTGTTTGCACCAAGTATGAATCATGGATTTACCTTGAATTTCAATTTGTTCGTCGGTTTCATGTATCTTTGGATAATCCTTTACAAGGTCACAAATATCTTCGATTGACCAAATCGTTGATGGTTGCAAGGTCTCAACTATATTACCTGTAAATTTTTTTATCATTTCTAAAAGGATGATTAATATGGAGAAAACATCAATGATAGTCAAACCATGAAATTTTCTTTCCATGCAGTAAAGAAAATGCTCGTGTTTCTTCCATGCAATAAGGGCAAGCTAGATGACCGGTCGTACTCCAACCCGATAGCGTTGCATATGTAGGAAAATCGTTTGTAGTTCACAGTAGAGAAGCAACATACGATTTTTTTTGAAATGTCATTGTTTCAACACCTTTATACCATAGTGTTTCAACTCTTCAATCAGCGGTTGTAAATATACGTCGATTCCTTGTGTCGGTGTAACGACCCGAACTCGATGTCCGACAAACAACATCAAATTCATATCACTGGAGCTTGCAACAACATTAGATGATAATAACATAGCGGAAACAAAAGGTGAAGCACTGATATAGCATGAATACAATATCTGATACATCAATTAGATACAATGATAATCATCAACATCAGAGAATATGCAACACAAAATACAGCGGAACACGACACAATATGAGATGAGTCTTCAAAAGGAACCAAAACTGCAACTCCAATCCAAAACTCCAAAGACAAAGCTCCAAAACTTCAAGCCCGATCCACCATCAAGGTTGCACAAAGCTAAGCAAGTCTGGTCCGTGCACACCAAAGACTCCAAAGAATACAAAACAGAAAGCTCAAGGCTACCAAAACGATATCTACTACATGACTATCTGAAAAAAACCAAACTCTAGACTGCCCGTATGGAAAATTGTGGGCACCCAAAGTTTAGGAAGAAAACAATAAACTTCGAGTCAATCGTGGGACTGGTGTGAGCATACAAAAACATTTGGTCTTCAAAACAAATAAAAGAATTTAAATTTGAAATCCTCAATGCTTTTTGGAAAATGAAACTACCATAAGGCCTCCCGGCACACAAACAGTGCAATCGCACACTTGGGGAGATTTCCCCTTATGATAGTCAAACATTCTTACTATGCAAAATCCTTTTGATATTATTATTAGTGCATAGTGGAAAAAATTTTGAAAGTATACTATTAATCCTAGCCAGCATAGGTACCATTATACTATGTCTACTATAGTTGCCATATTACATGGCAGGTTCTACAACTAAAACCGTACAAGGCCCGTATTGAATGATTGGATTTCCAACAAATGGTCAGGCTAAGGAACTTCCTATTGCCACATAGGAACGCCTCTGGAGGGACGCCCCAAGAATCTACCTGGCTCTCTGCCAACACAAGGCTGGTTACCCCCTTCCCGGGAAGTAAAACCTAAGATATGCCACCCCCGGTCCTTTGGGACCCTTATCCGAGGATCCTCTACACCAGCAACATCACACAGTAATATATATACTACAGTGCCCACATGAGTAAGTATCTGGGCTCCATACCATGATACTACCCTTTTCCAGAAGGAATGGTCATACCCTAGGGGAGCTACCCCTAAAACCTTGCCGCATCTTTCCTGTTTCGACCATTACCGGTTTGTGAGGCTCGATGAGGTCTCGTCCACAAAGCCATGCTTTTTCACAAAGCCATGCTTTGATCAAAAAATGATCAGCAGCACTTCGTATGCCATATTATCAAATTGGGAACGTATCACAAGTAACCATCAACTACATAACCTCTGAGCTCGTACGTCTCAGAGAAGGGTGTTAAGCTAAAAGAATAGATCTCCGCCACCAAACAGAAATGCATTTGATGGGAACCGGTTTTACATCTCAAAGTGTAATGTCAGACACACATCCATACAAGTCTGTTCCGGGTTCGAACAGAACTGAAGGCACTTCCGAAGAAGACCTTGCAATCCGGGTATTCACAATCTCGATTAGACTTCCCATCACTTAGTAAATCTCTATACCGTAGCTACTCAGTGCAGAGACAATCGATAGGTCATCCTATCGTTCTCGCAAATACCCGGTCCTTAACACTGGTCATCAAATGCTATCCATAACGTTGTATCATTATTTAGAATGGGTTATAAGACACAAAGGTCCTCTCCCGGCTAAACCGAGTAATGAGCGCAATATTTAAAAACATATGGATGTGGGGTTTCAGTTAAGTCACAACTTTAAAATCCAAAACTTTCTTTCAAATGGTTTAAACCAATTACCATTTCAAATCTTTAAACAAAAAGATTCATTTCACAAAGTTCACCCAGTTTCACAAAGATCTATTTACTGATTTCAAAACAATTTCCATTTTAATTGGATTAATTCATTAAATCTTTAAATTAAAGATTTAACTTATAGCTTTCCAAAACCGTTTCCTAAGATTCATTTATAACTTGGAAAACCGTTTTCAATTCAAACTTGAAATTCCTATAATACAAATTGGAAATTCATTTCTTATAAGAAAGCTTTTATCATTTGAAAACAATAGTTTTTTATTTCGGGAAAATCAGATTTCAATTATACAAGTTAAAACCTTGGGTTAATTTAAATTTCGAAAACAACACTTCTAAAATGGTTTAAAACCCATATAAGCTTGTATGACCGTTTACATCATAAATTCTCAAAATTGAATTCAATTTCAAATATTGAATTCAAATTTAAATCAAATTTCAAAAATTAAATTAAGTTATTCAAGAATAACTTTTATCTGTGAAATCCCTTTTCCAAAGCCTTTCACTTTAAACCCAATCCATTTCCAAAACCATTTGGGTTCAAAAATTCAATTTTTAAAACTATTTCAAAAATTTGTGACTTAACAATTTCCAAATGCAATCCATATTTGTGTGTGTATAGTGTAGTCCAGGGGGTTTTACACAATAGTGCACAAAATCAACCATCACGGATTCAATCATATCAATATTGATAAGCGGTATAACCCATAATGCTTATCTTCATTGATAGATTCATTGATTAAATAAATTTATCAATCACAAAGATTCACCATTACGAATCGATGTGGGTTTCGGATAACCAATTGGAATCCGACTCCCTGTCGCATTGAAATTCAAATGTCGTTTTACGGGACAAGGGGTTTTCATATTCATACAACAGTATATTCATCACAGATATAACCACTCAGCACAAAGCATTACATAGCGTCACATCACATATCAAATATATCAATCCATTCCACAGCATTCAATAGAATGTAGTCATCCATACGTAAAGCCAATTAAAATGTCTAATTAATCTAAACCAGAATCATTTGCCTACGGATAATTCCTAATCAAGGTTAATTAACAATTAATTAATTACAAACATTCAATTAATTATCATTGAATTCATCATTAATTACCCTTTAATTAATAATTAATCCTTAATTAATTATTCTTAACTAATTACAATAATTAATTACTCCTTAATTAATAATTATTTCTTAATCACTTTAATTAATTAATTATTCTTAATTTAATTACTTAAATTAATTTATCATATTAATTAATTGTTCTTTAAATTAATTAACCTTTAATTTTTGATTAATCAATCTTTAATCATAAATTATCTACTCTTAATTACTTTCATTAAGTGATTATTATTTTTATTTAATCATTCATTTATTACTTGATTAATTAACTTGAATTATTAATTAATTACTTTAATTACTTTCATTAAGTAATTCACTTCAAATAATAATTTCCCTTTAACAAATATGTTAACTTAAACTTTGAAAGTTAATTAACTATTTTAAAACATCCTTTATAATAATTAACTTGTTTATGTATCATTAAGAAAATAACTTTCAAATTAAAGTTAACTTATTTTAAACCTTTTTAAAATTAGGTTAATTAAAACAATTTATTTAAAACCCTCCTTTACTTATTTTAAAACTTAGGAAACATTAAATATTGAAAGAAAATTAATTTAACAAAATTTATTTTCAAAAACTTGAATTCCATTTAAACTTCGAAACTGTTTTTGGCCAATATCAATCAACCCACGAGAATCCCTGTCTGCTTCGAGTTAAACCCAAGCAAATTGCTCCACTGCTTCGGGTTTTTCAAAAATTTACCCGAGCACCCCAAATTTTCAACAAATTTTTTTTAAGTACTTTACCCTAGCCCAAACATTCTACTTCGAGTTAAAACTCGAGTTAACATGTAAATTTCCTGAGACATGCTTCGAGTTCCACCTTTCTTCCCCAAATCAATAGCATTCCCAGATATACAACTACACGCGTGCACATGCATACGAACACCAACCACCTCCGGCCACCGTCGCGATCCTCAGCAAGTCAACGACGATGCCCTGAAGCCTCGCAATCACCCAGACACGTGAAAAGTCCATCAAATCAACATCGATTGTTTCGAAAGCTGACAAGACGAAACCAATCGTTTGCAAACGCCATGCATCGCCACCACTGACCGATTCAATGCACGCCACTATGCCAACGTATTCGCCATCGACCAACGCGACTTTCCCCTCAGGTCCGAACAACTTTGATCAACCCACGGTGATGCAGTATCCCTTCATTTTGAACTTGAAAACAACTGGACCTAAACCCTACTTATACTTCGACTAAGAGTACCAACGATTTACAAAATTATTCACTAATTTTCTGACGATCATGAGCTCTTAAGCTACCTGCAACATCGATCTCGAGCTTCAGTTTGACATTGATCGACGGTAGTGGATAACAATAGGAATTCTTTTCAACTCAAGATAACACGATAATCCCAAGCTTAAAATTTTTGATTTCATCTTTAAAATTCATGTTTTGTGAAGGCGTGTAGGATCATGAAACCAAATTCAAGTTTTTGATCAACTAAGTTTTGAAATTTTTTTTCATTTCACTGTGTTTTTAAATTCCCCAGTAGATCCATTTATCTTCAATACTTAAAAGTATTTTTAAAACTTGAATATTGAATATACAATCATATTTTGTTTATATTTTTAAGCCTGAAAAGCAACAGAGGAAAGGCTTTTGAATTTATTTGAAATAGGGTTTTGAAAAAAAAACTAGAAACAACAGAGAGATGTTTTTCTTACCTGTACACTAATATACACACAGTCATTCATTTCTATAAAGGCATGCAAACACATTCACACCATCATCCCAACATAATTCATATCATATATTAGATACCAATCCAAACATCAATAGGTATAGCAGAGTTAAGGGGGTTTGCTCACCAGTATATGAAGAATAGAGAAGAACAGTTGGTGTTTTCTTTACTTTGCTTGTTTCTTTTTTTTCTTTTTGATTTTTCATGAACCTACTTAATTTTTGAGTTGCCTTGCTTTTCAATCTTCCTGACTTGAAATTGTTTGCTTGCTATTTTTTCCAAATTTTTGAAGAACAGTTGATCTTAAGCTCCCCTGCTTGATTACAGGTTGAGGCTTTATCTGATTTCCAGATACTTATTTTTTTTCCTAGATTTTTGGTTTTGATCTGGATTCATAGCTTCATGTTGAAGTTGAAGCCTTGCATTGATTTCTTTGCTTTGGTTTCGGATTTTTGAAGAGAGGGATTTTGAATTTTTTTTCTTGTTGAAGATGAATCTTGTTTCTTCTTTTCTCAAGTTTGAGAAGTTTGAAACCTGACTTTTAACTTTTTTTTTCTTTACTAATTTCAGATTTCAGATATTGAGAAGTTAAATGGCCTGGCTTCTCTTTTCTTTTTGTTTTATTTTATATTTTTTTCAAAAGTTGAATGCCACTTGTCCATTTATTTCTTTGCATGTATTACACTTGTTACATGTAGAGAAAATTGTGTCTATCTCCTTTTACTCAAATTGTTTTGTAAATTTTTTGTTTAACCCTTCATGTAAATAAACTTTCATATATTAACATATGTCTTAATTTTAAAAAAAATTTATGTCTTTAATATTTTTACCTTTGTACAAATAAAATTTATATTTACACAAATAAGATTTTTATCCCAATTATTTTTCTCATTACAATCTTTAATTTAGCTCACATATTTATATACATATATTTTATACATTTTCATTCATACATTCTTTTATTATTTATTTTTGTACAACTTTATAAAAAGAAAAGAATGATTTAAATATTTTGATTCCACATTAACAATTAATCACTTTTATTCATATATGAAAATATAACTTAAAAACAATATTTTGAAAATGAGTACACTAATTTTTTTAAATTACAACTTCCAAATATATTTAATATTCTAGAAAACAAACTATCATTAACTTTTTACTAGTCTCAAAGCTTTTAAATTCTACATTTTTTAATTCAATATTTGTTTATAAAATACTTATTCTTATATTCCAAATCAATTTGTTATTTATCTTTAAATCAATATTTATTTTTAAATCCAATTTTATTTATAAAATTACTTATCCTTAAATTTTAAACCAAATTCTACTTATAATCTAAAATTATTTATTTATTCTAGAAATCTTCTAATTAATTCATGAATAAATTCAAAATTTAATTCCAAAATTAAATTAATTGTCAAATTAATCTTGGTTGATTTTCATGAATGTTACAGGTTCCCCCCCAAAAAAATTTCTTCCGCGAAATATGCCAGGGAGATGAGAAAGAATAAATGATAGATCAGATCAGATCGAAATATTTATTCTGCATTCGGTTTACCAAATCAGAATATCAACAAATAAGAGAATCAACTCAATCAATTAAGAAACAATTGGGTTATCTGATCTACGAAGTATACAGGGTATTGGTTAGTTCGAAGGGATAATTAACTGTTCATAGATTATATCGAAACCCAATGAAACAGACAGAAATAGATTCGACTATGATCTCAGATTCAAGATTAAACTTATTTACGAATTGTTGAGAAATAAAAATATGGGTAGCTCTCATGTCGAACAAACTTGAAAATCTAATCATAAACGAGAAGGTTACCTTATAAAATTTCCTTTCCTTTATCAGCCTTTGAGGTTGAAGGATCGTCTTTGATCGCATACACCCTCGCTACTAGAGCTTGCTTATGAGCTGGACAGTCCTTGATCCTATGTCCCGGCTTGCAGTAGTAATAACATCTCGTAGATTCCTGATTTGGCCTCGTAAATGGCTCTCTCATTCCTGGCTTCCAAGATTCTTACATTTGTCCGAGTAATGGCCTTTCTCCAAGCAACTGAGACAAGTAACATCTTTCACCTTTTTCTTCTGTATATTCTTCTTCCCTTTATCTTTCCTCGGTTTCTTTCCACTAAACTTCCTTTTCCTCCAATTCAGATTTCTTATATCTCCATTCTCCTTTGGAACTTCCTGCTTATCCAGAGATCGTATCTATAACCCATATCAATTAATTCAGAAAAGGATTCCTTAACGTGAGTAGTCATCCTCTCCTGAAACTCCTTGTTCATTCCTCGAATAAACTTTTCATTTTTCTTTAATGGTGTATCGACCAATTCTGGACCAAACCGAGATAATTCATTGAATTTGTTCAAGTATTCCTCAAATGATAAACTTCCTTGCTTCAAATCCACAAACTCCTGGTACATTCGGGAGATACCAGCAGACGGCATATATCACTGCTCGAACACTTCTTTAAAACGACTCCAAGTAAATTCATCCGCCGGGTCATCCAAAGTAACTGTTTCCCACCATATTAAAGCCTCTTCCTGGAGTTGCCAAGAAGCTATCAATCGCATCTGATCATCTTCCAACTTTAGTCCCATGGAAATCCTTTCACACGATCGGATCCAGGCTTGTGCTTCGATAACGGTTTCCTTGCCTGTGAATGGGTTTCCACCCAGTTTAAAAAAGCTTCTATATAAATCAGCTAGATTTGATTGAGATTGAATGGGAATATCTGTCGTTGCAGGGCCTTGACCAGTTGAAGTGGTACTATCCGTAAATAGTAAGAAAATCGATTTAGGCATTCGGACGAAATATGTTAGAGAATAATAGTAGATAAAGAAATAGACTGAGAAATTTGGGTTTTTGTTTCACTAGTTGTACTCATTCTAGGGTATACTTCACCCTATCTATAATAAGCCATCTAATGTGTTACACTCCGTAGCTGAAGTTCTTACTCAACCTTTAGCTCTGATACCAGATGTGATGGTCTAGGCTTTTCAGCCATCAACAATGGCCAATCTTGACTGGTAGGCTTTTCAATCATCCCAGCCCCGCTGTGGCAGACACTGGTACCCCAAACTTGCTTTTACGGCCAGCCTCTCAATCGTCACGCCTTACGGCTAACCAACCCCTTAAAGAGGACGTGTAGGGGTAAGAGTCTCATGCCCGCCACCAAACAAAAAGCGAGAATCCCCCATCACGTTTCACCTAGATAAGAAAGTCAGTCGTGAGACTGGTGTGAGCAAACAAAAACATTTGGTCTTTAAAACAAACAAAAGAATTTAAATTTTAAATTCGCAATGCTTTTTGGAAAATGAAACTACCATAAGGCCTCCCGGCACACACACTATGCAATCGTGCACTTGGGGGAGATTTTCCCTTATGATAGTCAAACATGCTTACTACGCAAAATCCTTTTGATATTATTATTAGTGAATAGTGGAAAACATTTCGAAAGTATAATATTAACCCTAGCCAGCATAGGCACCATTATACTATGCCTACTGTAGCTGCCATTTTAAATGGCTCGTTTTACAACTAAAACCGTACAAGGTTCGTATTGAATGATTGGATTTCCAACAAATGGTCAGGCTAAGGAACTTCCTATTACCACATTGAAACGCCTCTGGAGGGACTCCCCGAGAACCTACCTGGCTCTCTGCCAACACAAGGCGGTCACCCCCTTCCCGGGAAGTAAAACCTAAGATATGCCACCCCTGGTCCTTTGGACCCTTATCCGAGGATCCTCTACACCAACAACATCACACAGTAATATATATACTACAGTGCCCACATGAGTAAGTATCTGGGCTCCATACCATGATACTACCCTTTTTCAGAAGGAATGGTCATACCCTAAGGGAGCTACCCCTGAAACCTTGCCGCATCTTCCCTGTTACGACCATTACCGGTTTGTGAGGCTCGATGAGGTCTCGTCCACAAAGCTACGCTTTTTCACAAAGCCATGCTTTGATCAACAAATGATCAGAAGCACTCTGTATGCCACGTTACCAAATTGGGAATGTATCACTAGTAACCATCAACTACATAACCTCTGAGCTCGTACGTCTCAGAGAAGGGTGTTAAGCTAAGAGAATAGATCTCCGCCACCAAACAGAAATGTATTTGATTGAAACCGGTTTTACTTCTCAAAGTGTAATGTCAGACACACATCCATAGAAGTCTGTTCTGGGTTTGAACAGAACCGAAGGCACTTCTGAAGAAGCCCTTGCAATCCGGGTATTCACTATCTCGATCGGACTTCCCATCACTTAGGAAATCTCTATACCGTAGCTACTCATTGCAGAGACAATCAATAGGTCATCCTATCGTTCTCGCAAATACCCGGTCTTCAACACCGGTCTTCAAATGTTATCCATAATGTAGTATCATTATTCGGAATGGGTTATATGACACAAAGGTCCTCTCCCGGCTAAACCGAATAATGAGCGCACTATTTAAAAACATATGGATGTGGGGTTTCAGTTAAGTCACAACTTTAAAATCCAAAACTTTCTTTCAAATGGTCTAAACTAATTACCATTTCAAATCTTCAAACAAAAAGATTTATTTCACAAAGTTCACCCAGTTTCACAAAGATCTATTTACTGATTTCAAAACAATTTCTATTTTAATTGGATTAATTCGTTAAATCTTTAAATTAAAGATTTAACTTATAGCTTTCCAAAACCGTTTCCTAAGATTCATTCATAACTTGGAAAACCATTTTCAATTCAAACTTGAAATTCCTATAATACAAATTGGAAATTCATTTCTTATATGAAAGCTTTTATCATTTGAAAACAACAGTTTTTTATTTTGGGAAAATTCGATTTCAATTATACAAGTTAAAACCTTGGGCTAATTTAAATTTCCAAAACAACACTTCTAAAATGGTTTAAAACCCATATAAGCTTGTATGACCTTTTACATCATAAATTCTCAAAATTGAATTCAATTTCAAATATTGAATTCAAATTTAAATCAAATTTCAAAAATTAAATTAAGTTATTCAAGAATAACTTTTATCTGTGAAATCCCTTTTCCAAAGCCTTTCACTTTAAATCAACCATATTTGTGCGTGTATAGTGTAGTCCAGGGGGTTTTACACAATAGTGCACAAAATCAACCATCACGGATTCAATCATATCAATATCGATAAGCGGTATAACCCATAACGCTTATCTTCATTCACAGATTCATAGATAAAAAAAATTTATCAATCACAAAGATTCACCATTACGATTCGATGTGGGTTTCGGATAACCAATTGGAATCCGACTCCCTGTCGCATCGAAATTCAAATGTCGTTTTACGGGGCAAGGGGTTTTCATATTCATACAACAGTATATTCATCACAGATATAACCACTCAGCACAAAGCATTACATAGCGTCACATCACATATCAAATATATCAATCCATTACACAGCATTCAATAGAATGTAGTCATCCATACGTAAAGCCAATTAAAATGTCTAATTAATCTAAACCAGAATCATTTGCCTATGGATAATTCCTAATCAAGGTTAATTAATAATTAATTACAAACATTCAATTAATTACCCTTTAATTAATAATTAATCCTTAATTTAGTTACAATAATTAATTAGTCCTTAATTAATAATTATTTCTTAATCATTTTAGTCAATTAATTATTCTTAATTTAATTATTTTAATTAATTTATCATATTAATTAATTGTTCTTTAAACTAATTAACCTTTAACATTTGATTAATCCATCTTTAATCATTAATTATCTACTCTTAATTACTTTCACTAAGTGATTATTATTTTTATTTAATCATTCGTTAAGTACTTGATTAATTAACTTGAATTATTAATTAGTTACTTTAATTACTTTCATTAAGTAATTCACTTCAAATAATAATTTCCTTTTAACAAATATGTTAACTTAAACTTTGAAAGTTAATTACCTATTTTTTTTTTCAAGGCATTAATTACCTATTTTAAAACATCCTTTATAATAATTAACTTCTTTATATATTATTAAGAAAATAACTTTTGAATTAAAGTTAATTTATATTAAACCTTTTTAAAATTAGGTTAATTAAAACAATTTATTTAAAACCCTCCTTAACTTATTTTAAAACTTAGGAAACATTAAATATTGAAAGAAAATTAATTTAACAAATTCTATTTTCAAAAACTTGAATTCCCTTTAAACTTCAAAACTGTTTTTGGCAAATATCAATCAACCTGAGAGAATCCCTGTCTGCTTCGAGTTGAACCCAAGCAAATTGCTCCAATGCTTCGGGTTTTTCAAAAATTTACCCGAGAGCCCCAAATTTTCAACAACAAAAAAATTTCTAAGTACTTTATCCACGCCTAAACATTCTACTTCGAGTTAAAACTCGAGTTAACACGTAAATTTCCCAAGACACGCTTCGAGTTCCACCTTTCTTCCCCAAATCAGTAGCACTCCCAAATATACAACTACACCCGCACACATGCACATGAACCCCAACTGCCTCCGGCCACCGTCGCAATCCTCAGCAAGTCAACGACGATGCCCTGAAGCCTCGCGACCACCCAAACACGTGAAAAGTCCATCAAATCAAAACCGAATATTTCGAAACCTGACAAGGCGAAAGCGATCGTCTTAAAACGCCACGCATCACCACCACTGACCGATTCAACGCACGCCACTACGCCGACGTTTTCGCCATCGACCAACGCGACTTTCACCCCAGGTCCGAGCAACTTCGATCATCCCACGGTGATGCAGCATCCCTTCATTCCGACCTTGACAAAAACTGGACCTAAACCCTACTTATACTTCGACTAAGAGTACCAACGATTTATAAAATTATTCACTAATTTTTTGACGATCACGAGCTCTTAAGCTACCTGCAACATCAAACTCGATCTTTAGTTTGACATTGATCGATGGCAGTGGACAACAATAGGAATTCTGTTCAACTCAAGATAACACGATAATCCCAAGCTTAAAAATTTTGATTTCATCTTTAAAATTCATGTTTTGTGAAGGCGAGTAGGATCATGAAATCAAATTCAAGTTTTTGATCAACTAAGTTTTGAACAATTTTTTCATTTCACTTTGTTTTTAAACTCCCCAGTAGATCCATTTATCTTCAATACTTAAAAGTATTTTTAAAACTTGAATCTTGATTATACAATCATATTCTGTTTATATTTTTAAGCCCGAAAAGCATCAGAGGAAAGGCTTTTGAATTTATTTGAAACAGGGTTTTGAAAAAAAAATGGAAACAACAGAGGGATGTTTTTCTTGCCTGTACACTAATATAGACACAGTCATTCATTTTTATAAAGGCATGCAAACACATTCACACCATCATCCCAACATAATTTATATCATATATCAGATACCAATCTAAACATCAATAGGTATAGCAGAGTTAAGGGGGTTCGCTCACCAGTATATGAAGAACAGAGGAGAAAAGTTGTTGTTTTCTTTTACTTTGCTTGTTTCTTTTTCTTTTTTTTTCCTGAACCTGCTTAATTTTTGAGTTGCCTTGCTTTTGAATCTTCCTAACTTGAAATTGTTTGCTTGCTATTTTTTTCCAAATTTTTGAAGAACAGTTGATCTTGAACTCCCCTGCTTGATTACAGGTTGAGGCTTTATCTGATTTCCAGATACTTATTTGTTTCCCAGATTTTTGGTTTTGATCTGGATTCAGAGCTTCATGTTGAAGTTGAAGCCTTGCATTGATTTCTTTGCTTTGGTTTTAGATTTTTGAAGTGAGGGATTTTGAATTAATTTTTTTGTTGAAGATGAATCTTGTTTCTTCCTTTCTCAGGTTTTGAGAAGTTTGAAACCTGACTTTTAACCTTTTTTTCTTTACTAATTTCAGATTTCAGATCTTCAGAAGTTAAATGGCCTGACTTCTCTTTTCTTTTTTCTTTTTTTTCAAAAAGTTGAATACCACTTGTCCATTTATTTCTTTGCATGTACTACACTTGTTACATGTAGAGAAAATTGTGTTTATACCCTTTTACTCAAATTGTTCTGTAAATTTTTTGTTTAATCCTTCATGTAAATAAACTTTCATATGTTAACATATGACTTAATTTTTAAAATTGTTTATGTCTTTATTATTTTAACCTTTGCATAAGTAAAATTTATATTTACACAAATAAGATTTTTATCCCAATTATTTTCTCATTACAATCTTTAATTTAGCTCACATATTTATATACATATATTTTATACATTTTCGTTCATACATTCTTTTATTATTTATTTTTGTACAACTTTATAAAAAGAAAAGAATGATTTAAATATTTTGATTCCACATTAACAATTAATCACTTTTATTCATATATGAAAATTTAACTTAAAAATAATATTTTGAAAATGAGTACACTAATTTTTTAAAATTACAACTTCCAAATATATTTAATATTCTAGAAAACACTATCATTATCTTTTTACTAGTCTCAAAGCTTTTAAATTCTGCTTTTTTTAAATTCAATATTTGTTTATAAAATACTTATTCTTATATTCCAAATCAATTTGCTATTTATCTTTAAATCAATATTTATTTTGAAATCCAATTTTATTTATAAAATTACTTATCCTTAAATTTTAAACCGAATTCTACTTATAATCTAAAATTATTTATTTATTCTAGAAATTTTCTAATTAATTCATGAATAAATTCTCAATGTAATTCCAAAATTAAATTAATTGTAAAATTAATCTTGGTTGATTTTCAGGAATGTTACAGTCGGATCATCAGGGCCAGGGATGACAATAGTGCGAAACATATTAGGAGTTTTCATACACATCCAAGGAGGTAAATTGTAAAGTGTAACGATTATAGGCCAAAATGAATATTTTGAACAAAAATTGAGAGAATGGTGAAAATCCATCCGTATATAAACCAAGTCTAACATTACGTCTCTCTGTTGTGAAATTGAGGTATGTTTTATTAAAATGCATCAATGCTTCTCCATCGGCTGGGTGTGTTAACGTACCTTCTTCCTGTGTTCTCACATAATGCCATCTCATATGATGCGTGGTTACATAAGATGCATAAAACATTTGAAGCCTAAGAGTGATGGGTAAGTAATGCATACCCTTGTACAGAACTTTATTTCTCTTCTTTTTTCTTGGTTTGTATCTTTACTGATTACATATTTTACAATTCCTAAGATTGATGTCTTCTTTTCAAAACAACATATGACCATTTAAACATATATCTATTTTTTGATATGGCAAACCAAAAGCAGACATAAGTTTTTTCACTCCATAATGATTTTCGCACGTTAAATTATCAGGTGGCATATGCCATTTTGTAACTTGTACTAAAGCTATAAACCCGGCTTCTATGAAGTTGCATTTTGATTTCATTGCAATGTATTCTGCAGTTACTGATAGTTGAGTACCGCTTACGCAACCATCCCAAATGGGTTTCTTAGCAGCCTCCAATAAATCATAAATATTTTTGCTCCAATACTTGGTTCTTCTTCAACATTAACATCGTTACCATCAACTTCAATAGTATGGAACATTGAACATACGGCATCTTCAACCATATCTTCTATGAGATTCATAAGAACAAGTTCATTATCCACCTCTTCCTTTGAATGTATGGGATTAGGTGCTATAAGTTTTCCATGAAGTTCCCACACCAAATAATTCGACATGGAATCATATTGGCGCAAATGAACTATTACCATATCTGGTATCAAATGCTTCAATAATTTGCACCTACTACATGGAGAATGGATTTCTTCATCGTTTTCATTATTACGCAAAGCAAATTCAATAAACACTTGTACAACATTTTGAAAATGTTCACTTATTGAGCCTCCAACTTCTCTTCTTTATTGGTACATCCAGATCCAATCGATAAAATAATTGACCATTTTTCCTATCTTAAAACATAAAAATGCATTAATCATTTACGTATTGACATTTTATTTTTCAAATAAATCATACATTTAAATTTTTGCAAATATATAAATTGTTCTATTTAATTTTATTTTCAAATGTATTTACACAAATTATTATATGAATATAATCTGTAATTTTTAGGTTATTGTTTTACATTTTGATGGTTGGTCACCCTACTTTCCATTGCAATTACAGTAGTAATTATGTTTTGCAAATCATTTTATTTTAAATGATTAAACAAAATTTTGGCAACGCTTCCCCTTCTTTTCTTGTCTTGTACACATATTTGTGTACACAGGGAACAAAAAGAAAGTGTTGTCCAAATTTTGTGAACCGTTTAAAATAAAATGATATACAAAATATAATTACTATTGTGTTTGTAACTTGTCCTATACAGGGACCAATCCGACAAATATTGTATCAGATGAATATAAATGCCTGTTTTATGCTAAAAACGAATATGCATACAACGATCAAATATAGTATTTGTAAGATAGGGCCAAAAACTCTCTAAGGGATTTACAAAAGGTAATGTGTATTATACAATAATTTTTACAGTAATTTAATTACATTTTAAAATATGCATACATTAAATCATCGTTTTCGTGATCTTGAAAACGCATACACCAAATTCTGAGCATCGACTCTAATTAATCCAAAGTAGCCCTAATGTGTGTATGCACTAATTAATCAACGCATATACCCCAATTGACGAACATATACACTAAACAAAATTTTCTCTCAACATTTTAATGACGAACAATTATAATAACAACCTAATTAGCATTTAATAGCGTATACCAAGCAATCAATGGGGTATTATAGAACTATAACAACAAATTAACCCTAATTTAATAAATCAAAATTAATTAAGATTTAGGAATAAAACCTGATTGGAGATTGGTGAAGGGGCAAGGCTTGTTGAGAGTGGAGAATGATGAAGTTGGAGAAGCTCATGAAGGCGCGACGGCTGGCTAATGACGGGTAGAAGGTGGAGGTAGAGTTTATGTTTAATTTGGGGGAAAATGAAGAATGAAGCAGCAACCTTAGCCAGAAGGCTTGTATGCACGATAATTTTCGACGACTAACGACGGCCGTCGATGGCTAAGTTGTTTTGGTTGTTGACAGTTACTATATTTTATTTACGAAAACCACATAGGGTTCGACAACCGTCGCTTGCTGTCGGAAGCCTCCGTCGTTATTTACTGTTGTTCTAGTTGTATCTACATTATGGTTATGTTGTTTGTAAATTTAATAACGATTGACGTATAAGCAAATGTAGATATTTCACATTTGTAGTTGGCATTGTAAGTTATTCATTTGTTGAGTGTGTGTGTGTGTGTATCTATGTGTGTGTATGTATATTCATATGTGCGCGTATGTGTATGTATTATTGTTCAATTGTTTTGTGAGATATCCCCCATTTGTTTATAATTTTAAAATTTTTAATTGTATACCCAATAACTAATCGTTTTTAACATCTAACATTAGTACATAAGCATATAATCATAGCAATTTGCACTAATTTTGGATGTTAAGAATAATGGATAGTCAGAATCTTCATCACTAACGACAACTCCACGTTCGAGATATCACAAAGTAAGCCATGACATCGATGCTCTAAACATTTATGCCATAACACAAGTAGGGAAATAGGTGATAGGGTATCTAATTCGACACGGTAAAGGAGTATTTAAAAGCATAAAGAAAATGTTTTAAGAGAAGAAAGGAGACTGAAAAAACGTGAAAGGGAATTGAATCTGAATAAATGTAGTCAAAGAAGTTTAAAGAAAAGTGAATCTGTGGTAAAGCCTCTCATGTGTTATGATTTGCATCTAGAAATAATTAATTGTTTTTGGGTCAAATTTTTATTTATTTTGAGTTGTACCTTTTATTTCAAACACTATTTATTCTAGGATTGAGCTACCTATAGTAATTCAAGGATTCTTGCTTCAGGGTATTATTTCTAAATACTGTTACTAGGCATAGTATTATAACATTCTTTTTTGGCAGTGGTTGTTAGTTTTATTGTTGTAAGTAGTCAGGTATTTAATTCTAATAGTAATCTCAAGGACAACAATAACCACTAGGAGTAGTAGATATATTTGCATATTATTTAGTTCTCGCATTTTGCATTTCCACGCTTTAATTATTTCTTTATTTGCAAAATAATTTTAGTAGCCTATTCATTCCCCTCAAGTATATATTTATGATCCTGTGGCATATTACACTTTTAATTTCTGCAAACTTCGTGATAAATACGCGCTTTTAATGGTCATATGCACACCTTAGGGACTCATGGGTGCTCAAGAAAGACCGTCATGATACCAGTGAAGGCGATTAACATTTTTACTCAAGTAGGGGAGTCTACAAAGTATAAAAATATGGAACTCACATGCAATGTAATTTTAATTTCTATTTATAGTTTAGAGAAATTCACTATTTATACTAAGTTGTAAATTCTTCTTTAAGTTTCCTAGCGGTTGGAGGATTATTTCATAGGGCTTTGCACACAAGTCCTTATTTTTGATATTGTCATAAGAAATGTCCTTGTAGCAATAAATAAATAAATTTGGTCTTTATATTTTCTAAATCAGAAAGCACAAAATAGCTTGCGGTTTTCTAATAGAAAGTGCAGGTTAACTTGTGCTTTTAAAAATATTCCAAAATCAAAAAATCAAATTTCTTTATTCGTAAATATTAATAATTGTTATTTAAATATAATTTTAGTAAACTATGATAGTTTTTCACCATTATTGAATTTTGTAAAATTTTACGTATTTTTTCTAAAAAATGCAAGTTCCCTTGCGTTTTCTATCAGAAAAGTGCAAGTTACCGTGCATTTTCTATTTTCAAAAAATGGAATCTAATTTACATATTCATTTCTATATGAAATTTTCTTATAACAATATAAAAAACAAGGACCTATAACTTTATTCTTATTGCTTGGTGAATACAATTAAACTCAAAATCTTTTCATTACTTGGCCATTTCTGTTAAACATTTCAATTTTATAAAATGTTTATTTGTTTAGACTGATTTGTTTGACATACGCAGAAATACAATTATAAGTTTGTTTCATCTTTAACGATCCACCTTTTCGACCCTCCGATGTCGACAATAATACATCCACGGTATTCACGTGCCGAACAACCAAGTGCCGAAAGATAGATGGTCAGGGGAAAGAAGAAGGAATAATATAATAAAAAACTAAACAATATAGAATCTCGCATCGTAATGAGTAATCTGTAGTATAACAATGACCTTTACAAAAGTAAACTTTTATTTACATACATCCATCAGAGTATAGCCTATCATCTACTTGGAAGTTATTACATCCTTCCTTACAATTTATGATAAATACAACAAAATCATGCGCCAGAACATAAAGAAATGCGTAGATAAGTCTTGGCTGCTAGCTCATCTTCTGAGCTCCAGCACATCCAAAGCTAATCTGGAAAATATGCTCGGTCTGACCAAAGCATTATAAGAAAATAACACCTGAATCAATCTGGTAAAACCAGTCTGGGAAACTCAAATCACAAGGCATCTTACTTATCATACTTATAAAATTCTTTGAAAAAAAAGGTATCTCGTAAGACCACGCCACACATAAACACGAATGAGTTTTTACTTACGATAACGAAAACATTTTCTCGAAAATCCAGTGTTATTATAATAGTGTCTAGAATACAAGTGCATATTAATCTTAGTCAAAAATGTTACATTAATTAAATTCTGGCATAATAGGTTTACAACTAAATCCGTAAAGGCATGCATGGAGAATGGATTTCCATATAATGACAAGGCATTAGGGTATCACTTACCATAGTACACCTCTAGAAATTTTACCTAGGGCCTCGCCTAGACCTTCTACCAACACCGGACCAGCCTACACCTTACTGGATAGTACTGGATATGTCATCATCCTGGTTGCTTTGCAACCTTTTCATAAGAGCTCTCATGCACAACCAAATCCATAAATATGTATACCTGCATTTAGAAGGGTGATGGCATACCTAATGGGTGTGATCCACTTAGCCTTACTTCATCTACCTTATTTTTAGTCATTCCCGGTAGTTGAGGCTAGAGGCTATGTTTTACCTTTTATATAGCAATTCCACTTGGAATACTAACACTGCCCTCCAGGCAGCAATGTAGTGCTAGCATTCATCCAAACAAGTTGTTCAGAAGATGAATGAACCGAATGCACTACGTCCACTACATCCATTTTGGAATCACCCTCAGGATTAGTAGCAAGCAGCCCTTGTATTTCAAAGGACTCCCTCTTTGATCTCATCATCTTCAAGAAGTCTCCAATACGTCGCTTGTGGATGGAAGCGGTTTTTAGATTATTCATCCAATCTCAGTCTATTCGAAACAACACTCAATAGTTTCTAGAAATCTACACACCTGTTCTTTTGAAAATAATCAGATAATACATAGGAGCAGGAATCACGCATATCCGTTTAAGTGGACGAATCTACCTATCATTTGTCTTAAGAGAACAAATCGAGATTTATACGTACAGTACAACATCGTCGAAGATGACTGTGCCATATAACTTACGCGTTCCTCCTAGATATTTTCGGAGTTATATTTTCTATCCAAATTTAATAGTCGGTTATTTAACTATCAAATAACAAACAAGCAAAAATTTAGATATTTAATTACTCATAGCAACCACTAGGCCTCAAAGAAAATCTTCCATTTATGTAAATCTCTTTCCAAAATATTTATCAGAATATTCATATACTTATCTCGCTAACATAAGTATATGCACAAAGAATTTTAAAAGATTTTTTATTTCAAAATCATATTAAAAGAATCAAAACAATTTTTATTTAAGTTAGACATAAGAATAATCCCAAACACTATTCCTTCGGTGTTAAGCATTGAATGAAAGTTCCACACTACCAAAATTAAGAAGGTCGGTAAAGGGAAACCTTATCTCAAATTATGTTATAAACATCTTAAATAAATTATTTTAATAAATCTCTTTCACCATTTATAAAACTCTTTTATAAATATCCAAAAATCATTCATAAAACTCCTTTTATAAATATCTGAAATCATTAATAAAACTCTTTTACAAATCTCCATTTATAATTTCCTTTTCTTAAAAAATCATTTAAAATTATCATTCATAAATCTATTTTAAATAAATCATTCATAAAATTTTACATAAAAAATAATAACCGTAAATACGTTTATTAAAATAAAAAATTATTTAAAACAATTATCCTTAAATTGATATAGAATTAAAGTCAATTTAAAAGTCGTGGTATTATCAATTTGAAGGGAGGCTTAGTGACCACAACGTTAATTAAATCAATTTATGTTTTATTTTTAGTTTGAGTTTCAAGTTACAAGTCAAACATTACATAAGCAACAGATAAATAAGATCCATAATCCAAAATCAAGGAATAGTACATCAATATAAACTAACTGGCACATACATGTCCAAAATAACCTAATAGCAGGAGGGTGGTTTGTTCTGCTAAATGAATTTCTAAATAATCTATTAAGTTTAATTATAATAGAACGTGATTATTCTGCCAAAAGATGGCCAAGTAATCTACTTAATTATGTTTTGGTAGAACGTGGATTTATTCTGCCAACAAATGTCAAAATCTAGTATAACTTATTCATGGTTGTTTGGCTATTTAATGGCACAGACAAGAAATCCCTTGGATTAAAATCAGTTTAATTATAAAAGAGAGTTGGCTACAATAATTGATTGATCTTAAAATTAATCCCTTATTAAGTAATATTAATTTTTTTGTTTAATTACTAATTAAATCACTACTTAATTCCTAATTGAATCATTTTTAATTACCAATTAAATGTTAATTAAATCTAATTTAAAACTTAATTAAACTTAATTCATCCCTAATTAAAATCTTAAATAATTATGAATTTAATCCTACCTAATTAGTAATTAACTATTAATTAATCCTAGTTAATTAATTACTTTATTAAACAATTAACAATATTATTAAAATTACTTCTTAATTAACTTTTAACTTAATTAATCATTAATTAAACTTCTTTGATTAATTAATTATAATTAATTAACTTTAATCCCTAATTACTTAACTTAATAACACTTAATTAATAATTATGTGAATTAAAAAATTAATTAGTTAATAAACTCTTAAATAATTACCAAATTAATTAGCTTTTGAACTTAATTAACATTTTGGAACTAATTTTTAAAACCATTTCAAAAGGAATCGTTTTTAAAAATTAAACATTGATGTTTCCCGAATTGTATTCATAACGACTATCGCTATAAATGCAACTCGTTATGTTAATTTAGTTCAGATCTAACTTTAAACTTCACTCCAAACTTTATTCTTACTTCTCTTTAAAAACTTATATAAAAGTTTTGTAACAACCCTATATATTGTGATTATTTTAATTGTATACTTTAATTATTTAAATTGAATTGTTGATTTAAAAACTTTATTTTATTTATTAAAATGAATAAAATTTGTTATTTTAATTATAAATTTTGATTTTTATGTGATTCATAATTTCAAACATGAATAAATAGAGTATTTTCCAGAAAATGTGGATTTTGGGCAATATAGTCAAACTTTTGAATTTTAAATTTTAAATTTAAATATTTGAATTTTTGAATTTTATCTTTTATTATGAAATAGATTTAAATTTCAAGAATACTGCTTTTTGTTTCGTTGAAATCTGATATATATTGTGAAAGTTATGCTTTTTACAATATTGTATGTAAATTGTTTATTTAACAAAATTGTTTATTTTAATTTATATAAATAATATTTTTGTTTGTTCTAATTTGTGTACATATGTTTGATATGACATGTTATGTATATATTTTGTTTTTAAAACATTGTTAAAGTGTATTTATAATTTTCAAATGTTAATTGTATTTTGTATCCAATTTTTAAAGTCTAGCTTCAATTTATTAACTATTTTATTCAAATTATTTATTTAATTTTCTTTCTCACTTTATTTTGTTTTCTTTTCTATTTTATTTTCTGAAATCTATTTAGTTTATTTTAGTTTAAAAGAAATGGAAATACCAAGACACAAGACCTTTCATTTGCCTTATGACTTTTCATTTCACCTCGCCTTTTCAATTTCACTTGCCTTTTCACCTCACCTTTTGGCCGTCCTTTTTCTTTTGCTTCAGCCGTGTATACTCCTCTTCATTTCACATGAGAAACTTTTCTCCTTATCCTCAAAACTCACGGCTCACTTCAAAAGAAAAAAAAAATTGTAATTGCTTCTTTTATCATTTTTCCCTTATTCTTTCATTGATTTTGTGTCTCACTTCCTCTAGCTTGTTCGGCCTCTACTCCACACCATCACCACCGACCACACCATTACCTTGCATGGCAGCACCACACCCCTTTCTACTGACCATGACAGGTCGTGACCTCCATTTGATGCTTCACCACAATATTTGCAAAGATCCACTCCAAACCATGCTAGCCGACCTATGT
The DNA here is from genome assembly GCA_030765085.1 of Allium cepa. Classification (NCBI taxonomy): domain Eukaryota; kingdom Viridiplantae; phylum Streptophyta; class Magnoliopsida; order Asparagales; family Amaryllidaceae; genus Allium; species Allium cepa. The sequence goes on from CM060932.1 coordinate 459,139,517, forward strand.
TTGCACCCTACCCCTTCATCTATCATCTCGGCCACCCCTCTAGCCACCACCAGCAGCAGCTCTACCACCTCTGGCTGCATATCCAGCCACCACCTGAAGTGTCCAGACCTGTACCATGCTTTGGCCGAGCCAGTGGACCCATAGGCCGAGCCAAAAAGTTGAACAAACTCTTGCTTTTGCCTTGTCCCTCTGTTTACCCTATGTTGTAACTCTTCTACCATCTTCACCACTTCATAGCCGTGCATTTGTGATTCCATACCCGAGCCTAGCATCGTCATGGATGATCATATATTCCACCTAAGCCACGCATTTGAGTGATAAGGCAAGGTCAAGTCACTTTGTCTTTGTTGCTTTTATTTTTCAATTTGTTTCTATATTGTTTTTTTAGGTTGAATATTTATGTTACATTGTCTTATTTTGGTTGTTGTTACAAGATCATATCTTGGCTCTCTCTTCCCACTTGAATCGATTGTCGTGTTTTGTCATGTCGTATCATGCTTTCTGTGATCTATTTCGTGTAGTTTGATTTGCTATCTCTAGCGAAAAGGTGAGCAATCCACACTTGACATTCATACTTATATAACTATGAATTGATCGCAAGTGAATGTATAGAATTGCTATATCATGTTATACCTGCCTGTGATATAAATTATATGATGTTAGCCATGTTTATAAACCTACCATATCATTTGTTACTGCTATATGTTGCTACGTTGTTTACTTTATTCTGTTCTTACACTGCCAGCTCCCTATAGAATAGAATCACTATGGGTTGAAATGATACATACCCGAACGGACTTTAGAATAGGGAAAAATCGTTATGGGCTAAAATGATAGGCCTGAGCGATTTTTATTTATTTTTAATTAACTGGGGATTGCGGGTTTGAAATGATAGAACCTGGATTTTTCTTTGTAAATTACGGATTGAAATGATATATTATCTGTATCACTTGACCTAGGTTAGAAAATATTATGCAGACCCGTGATTATTTTATATATATTTTTCTGGAAACTTTTAAAGTATTTTAGAAATGTAAATTTATGATATTTTAATTTAAATCGAATTAAAAATGATTTTTATAAAGTAGTAATGATTTTTCTACAAGTTAAAATGTGAAACAAATGAATGGTTAAGTGGAAATTTGAAATATAACTAAATTTTGAAATTTGTAATTTTGTTTAAAATGGAGTTTAAGTTAAGTAAATAAAATATGATAATTTGATTTAAATTTAAATTTCAAATGAATTAATAAAGTGTTATTGATTTGTCTATGAATTAAATGGTTAAATAATTGAATACTTAAAACGTAATTTGAAATATAACTTGACTTGGAAAGGTGAATTTGGTTTAAAATAGAAGTTAAGTTAAGAAAATAAAAATCGAAATTAAGTTTATATTTTGAAATGGTAATTAAAACTTAATTATTAAGTTAATTTTTAAAATGCAAAGAATGGAAATTTGTATGCTTGAATTTAATAAGTGAATTTTTAAAAATTTGATTTTATGTATAAATTTTGCTTTATAAATCATAAATTAAAGGTATTTTAAATGACCATTTTAAAGTGGAAAAATGAAATTTTATAAGTTAAAATGGTTTAAATTGGAATTTTATTATTGCTGAAATTGTATTGAAAAGCTGGAAATTGAATTAACAACATTCAGGAATGCTATCATTTCTGAAGTTAACTTAAAATCTATTGTAAAGGATACGACAACACTTTGTAAGTGCTGTGGTTGATGCAAGTGAACTAAAAGGCTAAAATTGAGTAAGAGCTGCTATAGCACTTGGTAAGTGCTGTAGTTGCAGAATAAAAATTAAAACCTGAAATTAATAAAAGAGCTACAGTTGGCTGAAATGAGATTTTTGAATATAACTGAACTATTACATCACTTTTAAATGATGTTTTTGTTGAATTGAATTGTTTTCAAATGTAACTTACCGCAACATTTTTTGAGTGCTGTGGAAAGCTGAAATTTCACTGTTTTAATGTATTTAAGTGAATAAATGAATTATGAAAAGATTAAAATATTGGGAATTTAATATTTGATTTGAAGGTATAATGACCCCACTTTTTTTATGGTTCAAATGAATGATTTTAATTCGAAATTATAAATCTTTTTGGAATGATAACCATAAGTACACTTCTCTGTATGCCTTGTGATTTTTGGATGTATTTAATTTATGGTTTAACGGATCCTTAGAGTGTGGGTGATCGCAAGCATCCTTTAAGTTATTGTGCATTGCCTCTACAATTCACTTGAGTGGGTTTACATTGTATAAGTATGTATGTCCCAACTCGAGTGTTTTGTGTTTTACTTTATGCTCGGGTCAGCCTGAGTATTCACAGCTTTGGATTTCTCTTCTGGAGCTAGGAATCGCTGGACATTCTGCTTATCTACGTCTATTTCTATTTCAGTTGTTCTATTTCATCTCTTGTATTAGTGAATTTATATGTATTTGGGATTTCTATTGTGTTTGTTTTCAGACTGATATTATGTATTCTGTTTTGAGACTTTGTTATAGTAGCTCATGAACTACTATGGTATTTTTATTTCCACTGCGAGTTATTCTGATATTTCTGTGTCTGTGATTATGTGAATGGTTTTACTTGCTCCAATTTTATTACAATGTGGTATTTTGAGAAATTCATGTCCGATATGTGTGGATGGGAATGGCTGAAAATATCGGGTTGTTGCATTTGGTACCAGACTTTGGTTTTAGGCAAACCATAGCCTGCGGAGCAAAAACTCATTAGAGATAGGGTAGAAATACCCTAGTATGAGTGTAATCAATCTCAGAACCATTCCTTTGTGAGAGAACGTATTTTCAATGTATAAATTGATTTTCGAATGATTTCAAAGGATTTTCAAAGATTATATTGGTATAAATTTTTCTTATTTTTGAAATCAAAATTTTCTAAACTTCGTCCCTTCTATATCCACCTTGTTAGTAATCTCTTTGGTTAGGATTCTTATCGATTTGGATTCCTTGAACTTTGGAATGCTCCCACTTGTTCTGAAATCCAGTCTTGTCTTCCCTATTTTTATCCTTTTGATTTTGGAGCATTCCGTAACTCCACCTTGAATGACCTCTATAAAGATCGGTGATTCTGCAAAATCTTTAAATGATTTGTAAAGGGGTGAAAACTCCTTTACAATTGGCATTGATTCACCGAAGATTTCTGTATCCTCGGTTTATGATGCTATCAATCTCCTGCTCTATCTGGATTCTATCTCTGGCGATCGATTGTCGATTTGCCTTAGATTTCCGAATTGATTATATTTCTGAAGTCACGGTTGACTGGTTAAGGTTGCCCTCGATTTATATAGGCTTATCCATCTCCTATTTGGTAATTAAATTATCTCATCTCCGTTCGAGCTTATCTTCATACTAGAATTTTATTTGATTAGAGTTCCTCTAATTTTGAATCTCTGTTTGTTTGAAATCTATCCTTGAATCATCCCTTGGAAATTTGTGTTTAGTTGTATTTTGAAATTGTTCGTACATCGAAACTATTAGTTTGATAAGGATGACCACATTTTATACATAAGAGTGAAATGTTTTCGATAAGGGTTATATACCTTTTAAAAAAAATGAAAATTTGAAGCTTTGGAAGGATTTGAAATTTTGAAAAATTTATAAGAAATTTGATTTATATAAAATGATTTATAACTGAAGGGTTTTGAATTTGAATTTCGAGGAATCGATCTCTTGTGTTTTGAAATTGGTTTTAAGATTTTGGAAAATATAATAGTAATGCGATTTAAAGATATTTTCCGAATAAGAAATGTTTCAAACGAATTCGGATGAATTCCAATGATTTCGAAGAGATTTCACAGAAGTTTCAAGAATATAGAAATCCAGAACTCACTTGTGTCACCGGAAAATCATTTCGGTGATGACGCATCATCGACATTGATTTTCGAGTTTCAGAGTGGGGGAGAGGCCACTTTAGTAGCTTTACTATGTGAATGATTTCGTGAAACAAATTTTGATTTTAGATTTCGAAGGATGATTTGATTTTCGAAAGATATATGAATGTATATATATTTGAGATGATTTAAAGTAAGCCGGTGTTCAGTTCTTGAGTTTCAGATTTGTTTTGGCATAACCTTATCTATTGGAATTGATTTACTGATTTGTTGGTGATTTCCAACTTTTAGATTGTTAATATGATTTCTTCGACTATTTTTAAAGTACGAGCGCTTCCAAATCAAGGTTTAATTTTTAAAGCTAAGTACTTTTCAAAAAGTAAATTGAATTTTCCATATATGGAAATAAATAGTTTAAAGGGATAGTTATAAACTTGGAAATCATTTTGGCTATAATTGATTTTGAGAAAATATTTGGTTTTGAAAATATGTAGTAAAACCCAGTATTTATATGATGGTTTTGGAAATGAATTTGTTTCACCTAAATTTTGTCTATTTGGAAACCAGGATTATTTTCTAAACCTATTGTTTTGAGAAACTTTGAAATTGAATATATGTAAGTTGGAAGAAATGATTTGGCAAAATCATATATGATTTTGAAACTGAAACGTTATTGAAAGGAATTGAAATTGAGAACCTTATTTTATTAGATACTTGATTTGGGAGTTATCAAACTTATATAAAATTGATTTTTATAAGTATAAAGTTGATTTGAAAACTGTTGTTTTGGAAACGTACTCAATTTGGAAAAAGAAATCTTATGTAATCGAAGTCTATATAAGTGTGATTTGATATACTATTGATTGGAAAGTGATCGATTTGAAAATAAAATCTTATATATGATGGACTTTGTATAAGTATGATATTGAAGTGATTTGAAGGGTACTATATGATACATATTTTCGAAGTAAAGATATGGAAAGTGCCTTTTGCATGATATCCGCTTTGTGGCCGCATTGTGGATTCATTCTATCGAAATTATTCTCTCTGATTTGGATTTTTCGGATATGATAATTGATTGTCCATCGAATTCCATGGCGATCTCCATGGTCTTATGAGTGTGATTGCATAGCATAATTCGCCTGGCTGAGATAACTTGAGGGTACGAATGTTTCCTAGGGGAACCAGGCGTAACCATTGTGTATTTGCGATCTGTGCAGGTCATTTTTAGTAGCGAAATCCGCAGGCTGAGACAGCTTACAGGTACAGATGTTTCCTAGGGGATCCAGGCTTAACCATTGTGTATCTGCGGTCTACCAGTCATCATGGAGTAATTCGCAGCGCTGAGATAGCTTACGGACACGGATGTTTCCTGGGGGATCCAGGCGTAACCATTGTGTATCTGCAATCCATGGTTAGACAATGATTTGTTTTGGTTATTTTGTTTGGATTGTACTTTCCATTTCTGTTTTAAAGGTTTTCCAGTATTTTCACTGGGTGTTGAAACAAGTCTACTAAGTACCTAGAGAATTCTAGCTTTGCGCCTGATCAACTCACGGCCAGAGTATGTAGGAACGAGAGTAAACTTGTTAAGACATCGAGTTATAAAAGTATTTTGATAAATTATTATATAAAGGATATTTTGATCATTTATTTTACCTTAATAAATAATTTAAAATGTTTTAAATATAGTTTACTTTGAACTAACAAATTTGAATCAAATGACTATTCATCATATTATAAAATGTTTAAAATGTTATAAATATATAATGGTTTTAAAATAATGGTTCATCCTTGTATTTCAACCTATTTTCCCTTCTAGCTATTCTTATCCTCCTACTTTCTTCCTCTTCAAGGGTCCTTTCTGCATTGTGGAAAGAGTTGGTTCTTTGGCTTATCATTTGGATTTGCCCGAGAAGCTTTCTAGAGTTCATGATGTATTCCACGTCTCACATCTTCTCTGGTATCTTCATGACCCATCTCTTTTTGTTTAGCCTTCTGCTCTTGATAGTTTGGATATTTAGCCTAATCTGACTGTCGAGAGGAAGCCACTTCGTATTGTCGACAGAGGTACGAAGCAGCTAAGAAGGAAATCTAGTCTGGTCAATGTACAGTGGAGTACTGATGATCGGGATTCTACCTGGGAGACGGAAGCGGGCATTCGTGCGTCGAGTCCAGAATTGTTTTTTCAGGTACTATTTGCTTTTCTATCTTGCTTTTCCTTATTTTCCTTGTTCATTCTTTTTTAGGACGAAAAGATTTGAGTGGGGGAGAGTGTAACAACCCTGTATTTTGTGATTATTTTAATTATATACTTTAATTATTTAAATTGAATTGCTGATTAAAAAACTTTATTTTATTTATTAAAATGAATAAATTTTGTTATTTCAATTATAAATTTTGATTTTTATGTGAATCATAATTTCAAACATGAATAAATAGAATATTTTCCAGAAATTGTGGATTTTGGACAATATGGTCAAACTTTGACTTTTAAATTTAAAATTTAAATATTTTAATTTTTGAATTTTATATTTAATTATGAAAATATATTTAAATTCCAAGAATACCGCTTTTCGTTTCGTTGAATTCTGATTTATATTGTGAAAGTTATGTTTTTTACAATATTGTATGTAAATTGTTTATTTAACAAAATTGTTTATTTTAATTTATATAAATAATATTTTTGTTTGTTCTAATTTGTGTATATATGTTTAATATGACATGTTATGTATATATTTTATTTTTAAACATTTTTAAAGTGTACTTATAATTTTCAAATGTTAATTGTATTTTGTTTTCAATTTTTAAAGTCTAGCTTCAATTTATTAACTATTTTCTTAAAATTATTTATTTATTTTTCTTTCTCACTTTATTTTGTTTCCTTTTCTATTCTATTTTCTTAAATTTATTTAGTTTATTTTAATTTAAAAGAAATGGAAATATTAAGAGACAAGACCTTTCATTTGCCTTATGACTTTTAACTACACCTTGCCTTTTCAATTTCACTTGCCTTTTCACCTCAGCTTTTGGCCGTCCTTTTTCTTTTGCTTCAGCTGTGTATACTCCTCTACATTTCACGTGAGAAACTTTTCTCCTCATCGTCAAAACTCATGGCTCACTTCAAAATAAAAAAAATTGTAATGGCTTCTTTTAACATTTTTCCCTTATTCTTTAATTGATTTTGTGTCTCACTTCCTCTAGCTTGTTCGGCCACTACTCCACACCATCACCACCAACCACACCATCACCTTGCACAGCAGCACTACACCCCTCTCTTCTGACCATGACCGGTCGTGACCTCCATTTGATGCATCACCACAATATTTGCAAAGATCCACACTAAACCATGCTAGCCGACCTATGTTTGCACCCTACCCTTCATCTATCATCTCGGACACCCCTCTAGCCGCCACCACCAGCAGCTTCACCATCTCTGGCCACATCTCCAGCCACCACCTGACATGTCCAGTCCTTTACCATGCTTTAGCCGAGCCAATGGACCCATAGGCCGAGCCAAAAAGTTGAACAAACTCTAGCTTTTGCCTTGTCCCTTTGTTTACCCTATGTTGTAACTCTTCTACCATCTTCACCACTTCGTAGCCGTGCATTTGTGATGCCATACCCGAGCCTAGCATCATCATGGCTGATCATATGTTCCACCTAGGCCATGCATTTGAGTGATAAGGCAAGGTCAGGTCACTTTGTCTTTGTTGCTTTTATTTTTCAATTTGTTTCTATATTGTTTTTTTGGGTTGAATATTTATGTTACATTGTCTTGTTTTGACTGTTGTTACAAGATCATATCTTGGCTCTCTCTTCCCACTTGAATCAATTGTCATGCTGTGTCGTGCCATATCGTGCTTTCTAGGATCTATTTCGTGTAGTTTGATTTGTTATCTCTAGTGAAAAGGTGAGTAATTCACACTTGACATTCATACTTATATAACTGTGAATTGATCGCTAGTGAATGCGTAGAATTGTTATATCATGTTATACCTGCTTTTGATATGAATTATATGATGTTAATCCTGTTTATTAACCTACCATATCATCTGTTACTGCTATATGTTACTATGTTGTTTATTTTATTCTGTTCTAACACTGCCAGTTCCCTGTAGAATAGAATCACTATGGGTTGAAATGATACATACCCGAACGGAATTTAGAATAGGGAAAAATCGTTATGGGCCTAAATGATAGGCCAAAGCAATTTCTATTTATTTTTATTTAACTTGGGATTGCGGGTTTGAAATGATAGAACCCGAACTTTTTTTTGTAAATTACGGATTGAAATGATATATTTTCCGTATCACTTGACCTAGGTTAGAAAATATTATGCAGACCTGTGGTTATTTTATATATATTTTTCTAGAAAATTTTAAAGTATTTTAAAAATGTAAATTTATGATATTTTAATTTAAATTGAATTAAAAATGATTTTTATAAAGTATTAATGATTTTTCTATAAGTTAAAATGTGAAACAAATGAATGGTTAAGTGGAAATTTGAAATATAACTAACTTTTGAAATTTGTAATTTTATTTAAAATGGAGTTTACGTTAAGTGAATAAAATATGATAATTTGATTTAAATTTAAATTTAAAATGACTTAATAAAGTGTTATTGATTTTTCTATGAATTAAAATGGTTAAATAAATGAATACTTAAAACGTAATTTGAAATATAACTTGACTTGAAAAGGTGAATTTGATTTAAAATAAAAGTTAAGTTAAGAAAATAAAAATGGAAATTAAGTTTATATTTTAAAATAGTAATTAAAACTTAATTATTAAGTTAATTTTTAAAATGCGAAGAACGGAAATTTGTATGCTTGAATTTGATAAGTGAATTTTTTAAAAATTTGATTTTATGTATAAATTTTACTTTATAAATCATAATTTAACGGTGTTTTAAATGACCATTTAAAGTGGAAAATATGAAATTTTGTAAATTAAAATGGTTTAAATTAGAATTTCATTATTGTTGAAATTGTATTGAAAAGCTGGAAATTGAATTAACGGCATTCAGAAATGCTATCATTTCTGAAGTTAACTTAAAATCTATTGTAAAGGATATGACAGCACTTTGTAAGTGATGTGTTTGATGCAAGTGAACTAAAAGGCTAAAATTAACTAAGAGATGCTATAGCACTTGGTAAGTGCTGTAGTTGCAGAATAAAAATTAAAACCTGAAATTAATAAAAGAGCTAGAGTAGCACTTTGTAAGTGTTGCAGTTCGCTGAAACGAGATTTTTTAATAAGACTGAACTATTACAGCAGTTTTAAATGTTGTCTTTGTTGAATTGAATTGTTTTCAAATGTAACTTACAGTAGAATTTTCTGAGTGCCGTGGAAAGTTGGAATTTCACTGTTTTAATGTATTTAAGTGAATAAATGAATTATGAAAAGGTTAAAATTTTGGGGATTTAATATTTGATTTGAAGGTATAATGACTCCATTTTTTTTATGGTTTAAATGAATGGTTTTAATTCGAAATTATAAACCTTTTTGGAATGATAACCACGGGTACACTTCTCCGTATGCCTTATGATTTTTGGATGTATTTAATTTATGGTTTAACGGATCCTTAGAGGAAGGACGATTCCAAGCATCCTTTAAGTTATTGTGTATTACCACTACAGTTCACTTGAGTTGGTTTACATTGTATAAGTATGTATGTCCTGACTCGAGTGTTTTGTGTTTTACTTTATGCTCGGGTCAGCCTGAGTATTCACAGCTTTAGATTTCTCTTCTGGAGTTAGGAATTGCTGGAGATTCTACTTATCTAGTTGTTCATCAATTTCTGTTTCAGTTGTTCTATTTCAGCTCTTGTATTAGTGAACTTATATGTATTTGGGATTTCAATTGTGTTTGTTTTTAGACTGATATTATGTATTTTGTTTTGAGACTTTTTTATAGTAGCTTCGTGAACTACTACGGTATTTTTATTTCCGCTACGAGTTATTTTGATATTTCTGTGTCTGTGATTCTGTGAATGGTTTTACTTTCTCCAAATTTTATTACAGTGCGGTATTTTGAGCAATTCAAGTCCGATATGTATGGATGCGAATGGCTAAAAATATCGGGTTGTTACAAGTTTTATTTTTGAAAACTAATTAAAGTTTAAATCTTTTCATTAACTTGAAAACAATTAAACACTTTTGATCTTTCCAAGCGATCTCTCATCTCTTTTGCACACAAAGGTACCAACTTTCATCACACATAACCAAACAACCAAGCTAACACATCTAAACGTACATAAATCATCACACACATAAGCAAGATGTCAATTTTAACAACAAATCAAACTTTAAAGCTACCTTTAACAAATATAGTTCAAACCATAACCAATACAACATATTTACAACCAAACAACATGGAAAAACAACCAAACTAACAACATATTTCATACATAAACATTTCAAGACTTAAAGGTAAAATCTTTCCTAAATATAAAATAGTTTGCAAACAAAAATCAACCAAAATCCTTTCTAACTTTGAAGTAGGCCAAGAACTTTGAAATTCCTTTAGCAAAAAATGATTTTTGGATCAAATGAAGACAAAATGAGCTCGGCCTATAGACCTTTGGGCTCGGCCAACATGGGTAAGGGCTCGGCCTATATGGAGGAAGGTGGATATAGGTTTGAAATTGAAAACAAAGGAGAAGTAGGAAGAATATAAGTGTTTTAAACAATATTTAAAAGGTTTTAAAGTATAAAAATTTGGATTTTAAAACTTTATAATTTCTAGAGAAAACCATTAAAGAGTTTTTTAAAACTTAAAGGAGATGTAAAAATTTTAGAAAACGTAGAAAATGAAATGGTGCAAGATAGAGAGAAAAGTTGAATTAGTTTTATATAAAATGAAAGTATAAAATTACCTAAATGCCCTAAAAGTACATGTCCTCCTCTCAAATGATGCCACATCGCCACACAATCCACCATGATTTGATCCACACGCATAACCCAAGGGTTCACCCCTTTTATCCACTAGATAACACTCCTTCCTTGTACTTATATGTCATATGACAAATGACATTACATCTTGTCTTATTTATTTAACTTTAAATTTTTTTAATAATCGTCACATCACTTTTTTAACTTATTGAACATATTATTATTGCTATTATTATTTTTGAAAAAGGTACTTTATATTACAAATAGGACATATGTTTCCATAATATGCCTCATTAAAACCATACAATCCCCCAAACCTAAATGGGTGTCTTGCAAGGAAAAAGTGCATCAACAACCTTTTTTCCTTTTCCTGGTGTGTACTCAATACCAAAGTCGTACGTAGCTATGAACTCTAACTATCTCTGTTGTCTCATAGTCAACTTTTTTTGAGGGAATAAATATCTAAATAACTTATGATCCATAAACAGCTCGAATCTTTCTCCCAAAAGGCAATGTCTACACACCTTCATTGCGAAAATTACTGTAGCTAATTCCAAATCATGAGTTGGATATCTAACTTCATGTGGACTAACCCATCGAGAAGTACATGCAATCACTTTACCTCTTTAGATTAACACAGCTCATAATCTTGTCTCACACGCATCAGTGTATACCACTAAATCCTGATTTCCCTCTTGAACAACTAACATAGGTGCACTAGTTAATAAATGTTTCAATTTCTTGAATGCCTCCTCACACTTATCAGTCCAAACAAACTTCACATCTTTCAATTTCTTAAATGCCTCCTCATACTTATCAGTCCAAACAAACTTCTTTAATTTCTTGAACGCTGTACCTTTATCTCCTTAAGCTCAGTAGGTGTCATTCTACTTGGCGGTCTACTCACAGACTCGGCTCTTAGTACTAAATCTATCTGAAACTCAATGGCCCATTTCGATGGTAGTCTTATCATGGGCTCAAAGATATCTGTAAATTCTCTAACAAAGAAAACTCAATTCAACCCATCTTCTTCGTCCATAACACCCAACAAAGCACAAGAATCTTATTTCGGGTTTTCTACGATGTATATAACCCGATACTACAACTATGGTGTCTAAGTGATATTTTCATCATGGAAAAATATCCTGGCATTATACTTACTTAACCAACCCATACCCAAAATAATTCTGAAACCTACAAAATCAAATACATGCAAACTGCAAGCAAATATATGACTAACAATTCAAACTCTAACTGGTCACATCTCATCCCAAGTGTCGCATACCCTTGAATCAATATTCAAACCTTTAAGGATGTAACTAGCTATGATGGTTACAGGTTAAGTTTATCTACTAAATAATGAGATATATAAGAATGCGATGCACTGGTATCAAATAGAACTCTAATTGATACACCATGAATCAATAGCGTACCCCCCACCACAACTTTTCCTTTCCCCTCTATTGTTGGTCTTGAGATAGCTGGTTCCAATGCAAACACTTTGCCTTTTCAATCCTTGGTTGGATAATTGCACTGGTTCTTATAATGACCTACCCGATCATAATTGAAGCATTTTACTCCTTTCTTGTCAACAGCCTTCTTTGCTTTGCCTATCTAACACTCGTAAGCAAAATGTCCATTCTTATCACACTTAAAGCATATCAGCTTTTTCCTTCTTGGCAGCACCTCCTTTCTGAGCCCCCTTCTTGTGGAAAAAATTTGTCTTATGGTTCTGCCCACCTTGAGTTCCATTACTTTGTTACCAGTAAAGAAAGAGATCATCTCATCATTCCTTAAAGCCATCTCAACAACTACATTGCACGGATCCCTAATATGTGGTAAAGTTGCTTTAGCAAGCTCAGGTCTTAATCCACGGATGAACTTCTCATTCCCTTTGATAAGTGTATCATCCGTAGCATATCTGTATCTTGATAATTCCTCAAATCCGGTAGCATACTCAAACACTATAATGCCTCCCTACACCGACTCAGCAAACTTCTTGAGCAGGGTTGACTTGGCGATCTCCGACATGAATCTTTCCCCAATCCTCCTTTAGAATTCCACCCAAATCATAGCCTCTTCAGCTACTCCTACAATAACACTGTTCCACTAGTACAGTGTTGTTCCTAGCAACTTTCTGAATGCCAATCACCTTTACTGCTCATTGTTGAGTCCTAAATCAGCAAAAATCCTCTCGCAATGAAGCAACCAATTCTCCACTTCAATTGCATCCTCAATGCCGATAAATAGCTTCCCTCCAAGACAAGCATGGTCTTTGCTTAGTACTGCATAGTTATTGACCACCGAGCTTTCTGATTTCCTTCTCTAACATTTCCTCCAACATATCCCGCAACAACTCCAGTTTGCGTTAGGTTGATGAAGAACCGATACATAGCTCCCATATTAACTCGAGGCGCTCTAGCACCCACATTAGAATCTTGTGCCCGACCTAGATTCCCTCTAGTGTTAGGTCCAGCATTTCCATTTGTTGTAATGCTTCCTCCACCAAGGTTAACACTTCCATTCCTAGCATCCATATCTTACTTCCTTGAAATCTACATTCGAGTCTTTGTAAGATACAGAAGAATAGCTTAAGAGAGATTGGAGAACACAAATAAAGCATATACTTATATATAGCAAATACAAGTACATTAGTATAATGTTATCCTATACCCCAATTATTTCTCTAATTCCTAAGGATTACATTTTAAAAATTCATTTTAAGTTTAAAGTTTCTTTTAAGTTTTCATAAACCTATGCTCTAATACTATGTTGTAACGTCCTTTATTTTGAGGCTCGAAGCTAAGCACTACAGATGTTGTAGTCTTCTATAGTATTAGCTTTCGATGACAAAATATGGTAATGTTAATTATATCCATAATATCAGAAGCACATGAATATGAAATAAAATCAACATAGATTTCAAAACAACTTTTCCGATTACATTTCAAATAAATATTTCATATTAGATTACATAATCCTAAAACAATTCTCAAGTTTTGATCAAATATAATTATTAAAAATTATGCAAAGAGCGACATATGAAGTTTCCCTTTTGAATGATCAAAATACTAGGTAGATAGACATATCAGTCATAAATACATCAAAGCAGAAATAATACTGAATAACTCCTACATAGCTAGCTTTGCCTCTTGCACAGCTTCGAAAGCTTATTTGTCCAACCTATAAACCTGAAAATTCCTTAACTCTCAATCTACTCAAATTTAATTTTGAGCACCCGAGAGTTTAAGGATAAAACATAAACTTTGAGTTAGACATAAAGCCGGGTGTGAATAATTATATTATATCTCGGTTTACTGATATTAAGTGAGACCGCGTCGCTTAGTGGAATGGGTTTCCCCTCACTAATATCCTTTAAAAACGTATCTTTTGAAAATTAAAATCCTGCAATCAAATTGATTGTATCAACAATAGAAATAACATAAATGATATAAATCAGGTAATCAATGGACTATTTGTTCGAACATTATAGTTTAATCTGGCTAACTATTAGCCACTGGCTGACTTAGGCCTACCATACATAATATATATTCTAATTTCTGTTAGATACATTACTGGATGATCTGTCCTAAACTTACTTCTACAAGAGTCAACTGATCCTAATGATTTTGTGGGCTCACCAATAACCTACCTCTACTCTATGTTTTCTTTTCTGTGTATATCATTATTTTAGTCTTACCTGTAACAAAGCCATACATACTGGAATTTTGGACTTATATTAGCTATGGGCAAGTAGCTAAAGTATAGGACGGGACCCCACACCAGCCTCATTCGGTATTCTAATATCTGAGTCATATACCTAGGGTTAACAACGCTATTCAAATTTCATTTCCTTTAAAACAAACTTTACAAATGATTTACCCTTGAAATCATATCTTTATAAAACAAGAAAATCATACTCTTTGCTTTACTCAAATACTTATGCCATGATATATACTTTACTCAAAACAATGTTGATGGTACCTAAATCATTAGGATTACCAATCCCTACAAAATAAGTTAAAGCCTCTTTTTAACTTAGAAAACTTTAGGTTATAAAGCGAAGAAAAACCTTCGAAACCTTTGTTTAAAACCTTAAACAACCTTTTCGAAATCATTGAAAGCATCTCTTTCGAAACAAAACTGATTTTATGCCTTTTAAAGTAATTTCTTTCCACCAAACTTGCCTTATTTGTCAAATTATGATTGATTGCCCATCCGTTATCAAAATTCTTTTCTAAAAGGCCGTTGAATTCAAAATTAAAATTGAAAACATTTTAGCAAATAAGTCCTCCTTAGTAAAACATTTAACTACTTTAACTTAAATAATTTAATAACCACAGTAAAACACTTTGGAAAAATCCCCAAAAATCTCAATTATTCAATTTAAATATGTTTTCCAACATCTATAAATTTCAAATCTGGAAACATTATTTAGTTGCCTTAAATAATTTAAGCCTAAAATTAACTATTTCCTCTCATAGAAAATTCATAATAAACCCACTTCTTAGTTAATATTCTTGACCATATATCAAAAATGCAATTCATTTGGATGTCATTTGATGGATTTTCTAATCTAAATATATCATAAAATCTATATAAAACCATGCAAATCATAAACTTAAAGCATATAATTAGACCCCTATAATAGGGCATATACTTGCAAAAGAAATCAGGTTTACCTTTAAACCAAAATCATTTATCAAAAATAGAGATGTAAACTAATTATTCACCTTGGCTTTGTGTTAAAAAGGTTGAGATCTGCCTTTAGATTAATTTGCTTAAGCTTTCTACTATAACCCTAGCTTTTCTTCTCCTTGAATCCTCTTAATGGTGGCCGACTGAGTTCCTCTACAGTTTTAGTTTTTTTGTGTAAGTACTAATGAATGAGGAATGAAGAATAAAAGGGTTTAGAGTATAAGAACGAAGGCTAATCCCATTTTACCCTCACAATATTTCTCCTACTTATTTACTTTTAATTCTCTTTTACTTATCCGTTTATTAAGGCACAACTCCTTAATTAACAAATCTCAATCCATTAACTACCCACATTATTTCATTTCATTTATCTAATTAAATGTTCAAAATAATATTAGTCAAAATTAGGGACATTACCCAATTGATAATATTTCATTATTATCTTTTATATTTTGTTGTTTATGTTCTAATAAAAGTTATTATTACTATTATAATGAAACAAAGATAAACTATTAATAAATGGTTTTATACAACCAAAGTGAAATTATATATAAGAAAAATTTATAAATATAATTTTGTAAATAAAAAGGATTGAAAAACGATATAAATAGCACTGAACTCACTTCAGTCGCTGGAAAATATTCTGGTGATGGCTGCAGCATCATCAGTATTCATTTTCGAGTTTCTAAGTGATGAATTTCTACCGTTAGAGTTTTGTTTTGGTAAAACTAGAATTTAAAATTCAAAAGTATGATTTGATATAAATAGGATTTATGTATAGTATAGTATCAAAATGATTTGAAAAATAAAAAAATTAGGTAAATTCTGAAAGTTATTACCTAAGTGTTTTGCTGAAAACATAAGAAACTAAGTTTTCTAACTTATAAATTTTGAGAATAGTGAGTTAAAATAATTTATTTTAAAAAAATTGTTTCATATAAAAGTTAAGAAAAGTAAATTTAAAAATTGAATTACGTAATAAAATTTAACTTAAGTTAAATAAAATGAATTTTGTAGTGGAATTTGACTTAAGCAAAGTTATGCGAAATTTAATTTGAGTTGTAATGAATTAATGAAATGAAATAATGAAATAAATTAATGAAATGGATATGAACTTGAGTTATAAAATGAAATTCAACCTAAGTTGTAAAATGAAAATAAACATTAGTGGGCGTATAAAATGTGTATAATAAACTTAGTTAATGGTTATGAAATGGTTTGTAAATGATATTATACTGAAAGAAATATACTAAGTAATAAATGTATATAAATAAAAAGAATTTGGTATAGTTAAGAAACCAACTAAAACGAAAAAAATTGTACGTATATTATTTTATTCGCATAATTGTTTGATCCAGATTCGAATATACGATTTTGAGGTGATTTACACCGATCCGAGTTAGGATTTTTCACTCAATTCTTGACGGCAAACACTGGATATGGATTTTTGATTGATTTTGATATTCTCTATCATAGTATATAGCTATGCAAGGTGAATGGTGGTTTTTGATCAAGGAACCGGATCTGGGTCCGCACTAGAGTGGTCATGTGAACTATATTAGTTTGGAAGTGAAATTGTGCGATCGAGCGAGCGGTCAGGTAAGGTTTCGCGTACGGATGATATACGTACATCGTAGGGCTTTAATAAATTAAATGTTAATATTGAAAATGAAAATTGATTGGTTATGAATTAATTGGATGAATATTAAATTGTTTGACGGTTTCTCTTGTTACCTTTGCCGCATTTGCATATAGTTATCGAATAATCTATGTTATATATTGATATTACCTTCCTATACTTGTATTCATTGGTTATTGAGTGATTAGTAGGTGTGGATGGCATATGCTTCACATTTGGAGCTCGCTTTCACATTTTATTGATTGAATATGCTTGCTAATACTATTAAAGGTACGCATCTCAGATTGCATGTCATACTTTTATATTTTTTCCTACCGGATGCCTCATCCTTGAAGATGAGCAATATATTTGTGATTATATATATATATATTGTAAAATTTTCAGATCGAACCTCATAGAGGAGACGATGCTGAAATTTTCCATAAATTTAATGCGTTAAATTTTTTTTGAGAATTTTAGGTAAATTTTTTATAACTAAAATTTGGATTTTGGTTTTGTAACTTGGAATGGTATTAGTTGGGTCTTGGAAATTTAATTATTAATTTAAAAGATTTAGAAAATGTGATAATAAAGTTTCAACTAATTTATTTTGAAAAGTTAAAAGGCTTAAAATAAATTGGTAATCCATTTCAACTAATTTTTTTTAAAAGTTAATGGGTTTGTGACATTTTTTACCTTGGCAATTTCAGAGACAAAATTCTATCCGAGGGGAAGAATGTAACGACCCAAAATTCAATCATTTTAATTTGAAATATTTAAATGATCTTAAATATTGAAAAATTAATTTTATAAGTCAAATAACTTGAATTTTGAATATAGCGATTTATTGGGTAATTAAATTGTTTAATTTAATGTTTGGAATTGTTTTAGTTTTTAAATCTTGAATTTAATATGAATGAAAATGATTTCGAAGGTTGGTCTAAATTCTATTTGAATAAGAAGGAGGATACAAAATTTTAAATTGGAATTAAAAGTGATTAAACTAATTTTGGAAATAACTAGTTTTAATTAACGTGTGAAAATAGCCTTCCAAGGCACTATCTCGGATTTAGACAAAACTAATTTCATTGGATCCATTATAGTGAATTATAGTATGCCGCCAAATTTTATGGCGATTAGACATATCGTTTGGTCGTGTGAGCTCGTAACACGTAGAGATTAATTAAAGGAATTTAGATTGATATAATTCAATTTCGAAAAGCTAACTTATGCATATGATGGAACTGGGTTTCGATATATATTCCATTGTGTTTGGAATAGGGGTATAACATATAGAATGCTAGACAACATGCCTCGATTGTAGTCCGAAATTTTGAAGTGTGAATTGTGCTTTGAAATTTTTTTATAAAAGGACATCGACTTTCTTCATTTGCAACCTAACCCTAAAACCAAGCTTCAGCCACCATTAAAACAATAGCTCCATTCAACGATCGGCAATCAATGGAGCCTCCAGACGCCGAATTGGCCAACGACTTCAACTACAAACTTGGGGAGTTCGGCGAGGCGAGCCTATTCTACAGTTGGATCATCGTAGATTATCGCGTGAAGGGAGAAAATCAGCCACGTTTATGATGTGATTAGGTTATGTTTTTAGGGCCATGTATGATGGCGTGGGTAGCGTGAACGGCGGAGAAGTGGAGCGGAGACGGCAGAGTGTAGGCACGCGGGCGATCAGACAACGGCATATCGAGGATCGCGATCGATATATATATATATATATATATATATATATATATATATATATATATATATATATATATATATATATATATATATATACGCGAGCTTGGAAAACGTGCACAAGCAAGAGGGAGAAGGAGAAAGGGTAAATTAATAATTTAAATTTATTTAATTGAAGTTAATGATAATTTAATTATTTCAATCGTTATAAATTCATAAGATTTTCGTACAAGGCCAAAATCGAAAGCGACAAGTTGCGTTGCAATCGTAATAGTGAAATCTACGATATGGAGTTAGATTGGATGGATTCGGAGCTAGTAGAAATTTGGGTTAAAATAGAATGTCTGTTCAATTTAATTCAAACCGGAGCACTTTGGTGATTACTGGAACTTCAGTGAGTTAACTCGCCTCCTTGGCCCACTTATATTTTATATAAGCGTGGATAATTTTATTTATATTGTTTGTTGACTATTTGAATGATTTACTATTTTATTAGTTGGTTTGGATATTTCCCGCCCCTAGAGTGGATGAGACCCTATTACGTTCGCATATATGAGCGGATGACCTTTTGTTTACGATAGCGCCTCGAAGCGGTTAAGTTCAATTATTTGATTGTATATTGTATGTCATGGGGGCAGGATCGAGAGATCAAACAGGATTCCTTGCACTATTGATATTACTTTTTATATTTTTTAATATATGATATGTTGGATGCCATATTTGATGACATAGATTGTTTTTGCTTATTCAGTGCTATAGTAGCACTGGGCCATATTTGTAATATTTTGAAATACTATAAAATAATAATTTTGAATTGAAATGATTTTTAATGTGATTTTGGAAGTATATATGTTTTAATAATTTTTAAATTATTAAATGGAATGAATTTATTTTTAAACAAATAAAAAGAATGATTTTTTATGTTATAAAATATGGTTTTGTGTGAAATGTTTTTAAATAGAGATTTTTTGAATAGTTTATATAAAGGATTCATAAAAGTGATATTTTATAAATAAAGAAATAGATTCACATTCTGAGTTTGTAA
The DNA here is from genome assembly GCA_030765085.1 of Allium cepa. Lineage (NCBI taxonomy): Eukaryota > Viridiplantae > Streptophyta > Magnoliopsida > Asparagales > Amaryllidaceae > Allium > Allium cepa. The sequence continues at coordinate 459,159,351 of CM060932.1, forward strand.
ATATTTTGTAAATGGATTTAAAATTTATTTGGTAAATGTTTTTAAAAGTGGATTTTATAAATAAATTAGATTTATAAAGAAATAGATTTATAAGTGGATTTCAATAGTAAAATGAGTTTTTATAAAATAATGATTTATAAATAGAATTTTTTTAAATAAAGATATTTTATAAAATAGAAGTTTTATGAAATAGAAAGTTGATTCTAAACATAGTTTTATAAATATGGAATTGTTATATTGAGATTCAAATGTGAATTTTTATGTAAAGGAAATACATTCAAGTTTTTAAGAGTTAAATAATTTTTAAAGGAATGTTTTGAAATAATATTTTTAATGAAGTTAATTATTTTTAAAGTGATAATCTTTAAAAGTAAATTATTGAAATAATAATTTCAAATGGAGTTTAAATGGTTTCGGAAGGTGATTTAAAATGTGTTAAGTATCGAAAACATGGATTTTAACATTTATTGTTGTAATAGACGTTTTTGAGGTAGTATGTAAGGTATGGACTATAACACTATTGTTATAGTAAATGGTTTCTGAAAAGAAATGTTTTATATAGTATATGTGATATATATATATATATATATAATTAATTAATTAATTAAATTCCTATACTACTGTTTTTGGATTGTTGTAACAATTTAAACAACATTCGTTTTGATCCAATAAATTGTGTTTTGACTTTTTGTTGTGCAATATACGAATTGGTTCTTATGATCATACTAAAGGCTTGGTGGTATAGGACCATTACTTCTTATACTTAACACCTGTTCGAAGGCGTACAAACTCTTGAGTTGTACGGTTATAGAATTCAATTTGGCGTGTCTCCAAAATGGTAGTGTTATTAAATATACTTATACCATTGACATTAGTATATGGAGATGTTTCCCAATATCGAAAGATTAAAATGGTTTTCAGAATGTACCTTTTTAAAGATAATTTGAAGTAAATATTTGGAAATTGATTAAATTGGCCCAGTGACTGCTTATGTACTAGATATTGTTTGTTTCTTCGATAGCTAAATAACAGACTATCAAATTTAGGCCATTTTTGGTTCCTTGACTTGATGTGGGAACTGATTAGTCATGCACTTAGCATGAAGCCGACTTAGTAGGCTTGATTATCACTTGGATTAAGATGTAGATTCGTGTAGTATAGAGTGTCTATGAAAATCCAATCTACCAAGCTTCCATCTTGGTCAAATGATAACAAGTTGAGAGTTAAAAACATGATAAGTCTATGAGACTTCGTTTTAATATGAGGTTAAGGGCCTCTTTATCATGGTTGGTTCGAAGAGACCGAGATTTCATATATCCGAGAACCAGTTCAGACCAATGTATGCGTTCGAAAGTGCAGGTTTATAATGGTGATTTTGAAGACGGAGATCTTCATGAAGCAGGGCTACTTGCCACTAGACCCACGATGCGTATTATATATATATATATATATATATATGGTGGCAGTAGTGCTTCATTATGAAAATCTATGATATGTAAGAACTTCTCGCTACTAATCCTAAGGGTAATTCCCGGTAGGATGTGGTAAGAGAGTACCTTTGGTTTGTCTTGTTCCTGGACAACTTGTATGGACGAATGTCAGACATTGCATTTCTAATTACATTGATTGATCTCTATGAATGTATCGTCTATTTGGTGGCTGAGAAGGCAACTTCTCTTAGCTGAACATCCTTTCTTGAGACGTATGAGCTAAAAAGTTATACGTTTGTAGAAATCAGTTATATGATTATGGAAATGACAATGTGGCATTCAAAGTGGAATGTGCTATGTGAAAGGTAAACGTTACCTTAAGCCTCTTTACCCGGTAATGGCTTAAAAAGCGTACACCGTAAGGCCGTGTGGTTCGCAACCATAAGGGTATGATCATCACCTTTCTAGATAACCCTATATATGTCCGCTATGTGGTGTATGCTACGAGATGTCTCGGATAGGTCGGTAACAACCGGGGTGATGGCATATTCGGTTTCTATCCAGGCTATGTATAGGTGCCAAACAGGGATAGACCGGGCTTGCAAGATGCAGAGGATTGTTTATGTATCCTCGGTACATTCCTCTAGAGATCTACTATATAGAAGGTAGTCCCTTACCTGCTGTTATATGGAAATCCATTCTCTAATTCGTGTCTGCCATTTTGTTTGTAAACCTATTACACAGTCAAATTTAACCAATGTAATAATTTCGACTATTTTAATATTATTTATACACTAGACACCAGTATAATATAATAGGATTTGATATGAAATGTTTTGGTTATCGTAAGGTAAAAACCCATCCACGTTTATGTGCGGCACGGTCTTACGAGATTCCTTTGTTTGATAAACAAAACTTTTTATAACTTTAAAATTCATATGAGATGTGTTTTCTCACGTTGGTTTACCAAACATATTTGGACGTTCTTCCCTTTCAATGCTCGGGTCAGACCGAGCGTATTTATAGATTTGGATGCTTTGGAGCTTTGGCAGACAAGTTGGAGGTCTTCAGGTTGTATTCACGTATATTTTTATTTTCCGCTGCATTGTTATTTAAATTGTTATCATTTGTGAGGATAGATTACTTGTAACAACCCGAAATTTTCGACCTCGAAAATTCGACACTAATAAGTCCACTGTATAGTGCCAAGCAATCGAACGTCGAAAATTCCATATTGTTAGGGTAAAGAAGAAAAGCGGTAGAAGAAGAATCAAAAACAAAACACAGAATCTCACATTCGCAGCGGATCAAAATATAATATCGGAATAGTAGAATTTACAAAGAAAGTTGTAATTGTTACTTTTACAACAATACATCAGAGTACAACCATTTACAAATAAACTGGACAGTTATAGTTAACTTGTCCCAAACTACAATCAAATCAAACTCAAACACACAGCAGTAAACTTCATACGTTTATGCCATCCAGCTCGCCTTCTGAGCTCCAGAACGTCCTAACCTGAAAATCTATAATACTCGATCTGACCCAAGCATTACATTAAAGTAACACCCAGGTCAGGGTGGAACCAGCATGAGTAAATCCTTTTAAATTGAAATACTAAACAAAAACATCTATGAAATCCTAAGGTAACTCGCACCGCACTACGAGTTCTTAACATGTTACAGTCCATCACTATTACAAAGCAATATTTAAGAACTGTTACTTAGTTTAAATGATCATGTTGCTTAATTTATTTCATTCCAACCTGTATGATTCTAAAGTCAAATCCATAAAGAATTATTGTAGATTACATATCGAAGTGGTTGTGGGTATTTGCTGATACCCGACCCCAGTCTCTTCGAAACCAATACCATTTTCATCTGTGTTGTTTAAGTGAATACAATTCAATTTATATTCAGAGTAACATATTCACACAACGATTCCATTTCAGATAGATAGTCCATATTATTGCAGTTCAACCCAAACATAGCATATGACAAATCACATATCAGAAATATTAAGTAATCCAAGGCATTTAATATAATTAATCATCCATAAGCAAGATAAATTAGTTGTTATATTCCTAATTAATTTAATTTAATCTCCATATAAATTAAATTAATTAGCTTTAAATCTTTCTTACTTAACAATGATTAATTACATACCATTTAACATCACTTTAATCAATTAATGAAATCAACTAATCAATCTTTAATTATTAATCATTAACTAATTAACCTTTAATTATCAACATTAATTAATTTATGATTCTTCCATTACTTTCATTAATTAATTATCCTTTAATTAATTACATTAAGTAATTATTTTTTATTTAATCACATTTAATAATTATCCTTTAATTAATTACATTTAATTACCAATAAATTGAATTAATCGCTTTTAGATCCTGCATAATTAACATTAATTTATTATAACTATTCACTATTAAATAAATTAATTAGTTAACCATCCTTAAATTATCCACCTTAATCAATTATCTTTAATTACTTACATTGATTAATTCCTTTAATTAATTTCATTAACTAATTTTATTTGGTTGCTTTTCGTAATTAATTATACTATAATTGCTTAAGCTAATTAATTAACTCTTAATTACATTTATTAAATAATTATCCATTAATTAATCAAAATCTTAATTAATTTAAGATAAACCGTTATCTAAATTTATTACTTAATTATTGTTATTAAATTCCATTTGATACTCTTAAATAAAATAATTAACCTATTGTATAATAATATTAATCAAAACAACTTAAAAACATTAGACCTATATTTTATATTTTGAAACATGTTTAATACTTAACTTTGAAACTTTGAAAACATTTATTTTACTTGAAACTTCATTTCTATGCATATAAAATTTGTTAACCATTTACTTGAGAAACTTAAACAGGTATTATCACTATGAACAACATCCCACTCGGCCCAAATCTAGACCAGCCTAATGCTTCCCCTTTTCTACTTCCTTTCTTTTTCTTTATTTATTCTTTTCCTTTTTTACTTATTATCTTATCTCCCTAACTTGGCCCAACTACAACATCGGCCCAAACCCTCTCTATTCGACGCCCTTTGGCCAGAATTGACACCAACCAAATCCTGACACTAAACCCTAAATTAATCACGACACGCCAAAACCCTCCACAGAAAAAATGTCGAACCAATTTATTTGAACTACCTGACCATTGAGCCATCTCCGTGCCACCACTCGACTCGCGACACCCACCGGTTTGCCGAGATTTGACAAATACCCAAATCCCGTTCAACTCAGCTTTCCTTCTTCAACACAAAACTAAAAATCACCAAAACACGGTTAAAATTTATGATTTTTAACAGCGAACCAGATCATATGATCCAATCGCCCAATCATGATGTTCGAATTTTGATAAAATTTGGTTAATTGACGGTAAATTATATTTTTACACATTTTTACTTGATAATATCCCACCAGGTTATTTTTAAATAAAATACAATTGTAAACAAACAAGTTTCCTATTATCATTATATAAAATTATTGTAACGACCTGGAATTTTGGGCAATATGGATTTAATAATCTGTAATAATAATTAAATTGGTTTGATAATTTTCTTTATAGTTTTAGTTTAAATTGGTAAATGTAATCTTTAAAGGTTAATAAATTTTTAATCTGGCAAAATTTGATAAGAATTGTTTTTCAAAAGCTAATGAAATTTTATTCTGTTTATAATATAAATAATTGATATATATGGTGAATAGAAAGATCTTTTGTTTTAAATTAAAGATGACTTTTCAAATTGTAATATATATGTTTGTATATGTTATAATTTGAGTTATTTTTAATTTGTTTTAATCAATTGATAATTTATAATGTATGAATATTGTAGATTGAAGCTTTGTTTTAGAATCAATATTTTCAAAAGTTAATTTAAGCTTAATTTAATTGTTTTCAAAATATAAGATAATTGTTTGTTTTTAAAATTGATAGTTTAAATAAGTTTTAAAGCTTTGTTTTATTTTAAAATGCTTAATTTAAAATGTTATAAGTTTATAAAAGTTCTAGATTTTTAAATAACATGTATAAGGTGTATAATTATATTTGTATTTATTAGTTTTAGAATAATTTCTTTTTAAAGTAAATTTATAAATACTTATGTAAACATTTATTCATTTAGTAACTTAAGAAAGTAATTTATATTTACATTTAAAACTAAATGAAATTTTATTAAAATACAAATAAACATGTGTAAACATGTTAACACCCTTTTAACAACACTTGTAAGTAAATTAAGATTTATAGTGACAAGTGTCTTCCTTTAAAAATTATTTTTCTTTAAAATTTTTATTATCATAACATAATTCATTTTTACATAAGGGAATTTGTTTCTTTTCCAATTTCCAATCTTTCTTCTTCCTCTCAAATTATTTTTCTTCCTTCATGAATCAAAGATCAAACCAGAAAAGTTTCTCAAATCTGAAATTTAAAACCCAAAAAAAAGTTAAACCTGCAAATCAAAATGAAGTTCAAAATCAAATCAACTTGCAAGTTCAACATTTTTCTTCATCAACAACATGCATAAGGATTCAGTTCACCAGCAAGTTTTAATTACATCAAATTGAAGGCATTTTCAACAGCATGCAATAGGAACATTTTTCTACAAACATCAAAAGCTAAATTGATCTGCAGTTGTTCAAGCCTGGAAATAAATCTGCTCTACAACTTTTTGAAAAAAGGTGAGTAAATTTTGGTTTAAAAACAGTTTTTATTCTTGTGTAGTTGAATTTGTTTATGCATGTGATGGATTTGGCTATGTTAATAAATACTTGTACTGGTATATATGTATGTTGTGCTTGAAATGGGAAACTGTTATTTTTTTCTCATCTTTGTTCTTTACACAAAAAAAAAGAATCAGTTTGCTTAAGGAATTTCAAAGATAAATAAAAATCTTTTAATCTAAACTATATTATACCTGGAAATCTAAATAAAAGTTGTTTATCATGGTTTGTTGATAAATTAAAAGATAGATTCATAATTTAAACTATAAAAAAACCATTATAAAAGAAAGAATAACAGTAAAACTAAATTTTAGTCAAAAATTAACTACCTTAAATTTTAATTCGAAGATCATGCATGTAATCTGGATAGTAAATCATGAATTTTGATATAAAATTTGTGATTTTCAGTTGGTTAATTCGAGAGAATTTTGGGTTTGAATGCTTTTGGGGTTTTTAGTGATTGTCGTAGTTTTACTTGATGATTGTAGCTAGGATTTTGATCGAAGTATGTTTATGGATTGTAGATTAAGGGAAAAATGTAAGGGAATTTTTCCAATGTTCGATTTGAGCAGAATTTATCTATCTAGGGTTTTTGCCTGTTTTTGTTTCGATCGGGCTGTAGAGGAAATCGTGGCTTGGTATGTAAACCGGTGGTGATCGCGACTTGGGGAAGGGCAGCGTGGAGGTTGCGACGATGCTTCGGAGTGATTGTTGGAGTCCCGGTGGTTGTTTTGGTCGTTGGCGATGTGGGGTTGTAGTTTGAGTTTTCTTCAAATTTTTGGGTGGTGGGTCAAATTTCGCTTCGTGATAAGATTTTTGGATTGGGTTGGTCGTAAGGCACGATGTGGTAGCTGCTGACTTGGGGATGATCGGAGGGAAGATCGGTGACGCTTGGCTCGCCGTGCATTGTGCACGCATGTACGCTTTGTTTCCTGGAAGCTCATGGGTTTAGGCAGGGGAGTTTGTTTTGGGAAGACGAGTGTTGTCTCGGTGGGGAACTCACGATATCATAGTGATGTCTCGAAGCAGTTAGGTTTAGGTTGTGTCTTGAGGCAAGCATGGGGTAACTAGGGGTTGAACTCGAGATTTTCTCGGCTCAGTTCTATAGTGATAATGCAGGTTTGGCTTGTTGTTTTAAATAAATATAAAATCAAGTTTAAGTTAGAAAACAAGTTATAAAGGAAGCAAAATATAAAGTTAAACTTGTTGTTTTCAAAGTGGAAGTGAATCAAACCTTTAAAAGTAAAATTTTGATTTATATTTAAATTTAAAAATGATTTAAGATGTTTGATTTTAAAAATAGTTATCTTAATTAAGTTTTAAAATTCAAATTTAAAAAGAGAATTTGAATTTAATGATTAAATCAAAGTTTTAAGTAGATTTTGAAATAATGTTTTTAATAACAAGTTTTCAAATTTATTTTAAAATAGATATGTTTAAATTGGAATAATTAAAGTATTTTAATTTGATTTCTAAATTCCTTGTTTTCATATAAGGTTGTTATTAGGATTTTGAAATCTAAATTGAATAATTTATTCAAGTTGTTAAAATTTGATTAATTCAAACAAATTATTTGTGAGAATAAGCGATGTTAACTTATTTGAAAAATTAACTTAATAATACTTATTTAATATGATTTGTTAATAAGTTAAGTTTGATTAAGATTTATGGTTTTCTTAATTTATTAAAGATTTTCTTTAATAATAGAAGTTAATTAATTAATTTTAAATAATTAGTTAATTATTTATTTAATTTTAAATAATCACTAAATTATGGATTAGTTAAGTGTAATTACTTAATAAAGTAGTTAATGGTTAATGTTTGAATGATTAAGAATGGAAGTAATTAATTATGGAAGAAATTAGTTGAGGTTACTCACGGGAGTAATTTAAGTTGAAGTGATTATTGGATAATCACCGAATGATATTAATTAAGAAATTGATTAATATAATTGTTGAAGTTAATTAATTATGGATTAATTAATTAATTAATGAATTGAGAATTATTAATGATGATCTTAGTTAATTGTAAAGTAATCAATTAAGGGAGTAGTTAAGAATTATTAAGGATGTAATTAGAGATAGTTACCAGTTAAGTAATTAAGAGTTAATTACTTAATTATTTAGTTAATTAATTAATGTGATTAAATTAATTAATGTGATTAAATTAATTAATGAATGAATTTAACTTAAGATTAATTACTGAGTGTAATTAATTAAAGTTGTAATTAATTAATAAAGTAATTAATTAAGGATTAATTGTTAATTTAAATTGATTAATAATTACTTAATGAAGTAATTAAGAACTAATTAATTGGATTAATTAATCAAGGATTAATATAATTAAATTAGAAGTTAATTAATTAAGATAAGTAATTAAAAAATTATTAATTACTGATTATGATTAATGAATGGTTAATTATAAGTTAAGTATTTAATTAATTAAAGTAATTATTAATTAATAAGGATCATTTGTTAATTAATTAAGGTTGACTAATATAAGTGATTAATTTAAGTGTGATTAATTAATCGTAATTAATTAAAGTTTAATGTAATTAATTATGATTGATTAATAAATGAAGTAAATGGATGGTCATTAATTATTGAATTAATGATAGTAATTAAATGGTAATTACTGAATATGGTTAAGATGATTACTTGAATGTAATTAAAGTACAATAAATCAGGGAAGATTAATTAAGGAAGATAATTAGAGATGATTAATTTATTTATTTGAAATAAGTAAATGAAGGAGGATTTAAGGTTAATCCAATTTATTTAGAGTTCATCAATTCTGTGGATGGATGATTAATTGTTATTGATTGATCGATGTTGGATGATTGATTGATATTGGATGGTTGATATTGGGTAATTGATATTGGGTGTTTGGTTGATGCTGGATGATTTGGATATCTCTGATATGTGTGATATGTTGCTCTGTGAGATGAATATTGATATGAATTATCTATTGTGATAATTATGATTCATCTATCTGTTTATATACCCTCCTGAATATAAGTTTAATTATCAAACCCTTAAGTACAACTTGGACATTAAAATGGCGTTTGGTTTCGGTGAGACCGGGATCGGGTTTTCATATTTGGATATCCGAAAACCACATCGATTCCAATTAAACGTTAGGTCGTGAATCCAAGTGGAGCAAGTGAAGACTCGAGGTGTAAGGGCTATACGTCAGTACAACTCTGTGGGTGATTCCGTAATGAGTTTGACGGAATAGTACTTATAGGTCCGAGATGGTGATTCAGAGTGCAAGGGCTATGGTCGTTGACTCTGGGGGTTATTCCAAAATGAGTGCAACGAGATAGTGCCACCGGTTTCGTTCGAACCCGGAACGAACTTGTATGGATTGAATGCTTTCAGAACATTGTCAGGCGGACGATGAGCATTCTAAGATAGATGTATTCTATAATGGTAATCGCAGCCTCAAGCCTCATCAATTAGGAATGGCTAAAACAGGGGAGGTGCAACAAGGCTTCGTGGGTAGCTCCCACTAGAGAGTAAGATTTACTCCTATCTAGAAGTCCCTTTTTATTCGGCTATGTGGGGCGGTTGATCCGGACAACTGCCGGGGTTGTCTTGTTCGGGACTGTTCAGTAAGGAATGGTCATGGCCTTGTGTTGTAGGGGAGCGGGCATAATCCTCAGTACGGTGATCTAGGCCACGTACTGTGACGGACGATACCCCAGTAGCCCCGACATTGATGGAAACCCATTCTTCCTACGAGACCCTACGGTTTTGTTTGTATTACCCACTTTTGTGGCTAGTAGCTGGAATTTAATAGATGTAACAATTTCGCCTATTTCTTATTTACTCGAAAACCCTAGACACTATTATAATATCACTGGATTTCCTATCAAATGTTTTGGTTAGCGTAAGGTAAAAACTTTTCCATGTTTATGTGTGGGAAGTCTTACGTGATACCTTTTCTTTTCAAAGGATTTTCTAAATTTAAGCAACTTTAAACCGTTTACTCACACCAGACCCGTGTCTGACCCGAGTGTTTATTTTCTGTTTTATTAAACTCTTGGGTACTCATATTATGTATGAGTAGTCAAGTGATTCAGGTTAGCTTGATGAATTCTAGAGGAGATATGGAGCAGGAGGCTTCCACGTGTAGATATATTGGTTCCGCTGTGTTTGTTTGGTATCCGTATCTGTTGTACTTGAGTTGTATAGTAGACAGATGTTTATAATTGTCTAATATGTGTTGAATAAGTTGTGTACTCTGATGTAAAATGATACTGTGTAATATTTTATGTGATATATTATATTTCATTCGTTCCGCTGTGAGTTATTTCTTGTTGTTGTCTTTCTTCTTTTCCTTTCTATTCTTCTTCTATCCCTTTCTTTCTTCAAGATGATGCGATTTTCCTGGAGATTGGAAGTCGGGTCGTCTCAATTATGTAGATGAGGAGAATCATTTTTTTTTAAATTTGATCATGGCAGAAACAAAGAACAGAGCAAGAACTATGTATACAGACATTACGTTCACTCATACACATGCATAACTATATTCATTCTTATGCAAAAATCCTAACAATATATTGTTGTCTTTATTTCATCTTTAAATCCTCTTACTTATCAGAGAGATTTGAAGAAGTTTACTCACCAGGAAAATGTTTGAACAGAGCTTTGAAATAGTTTTGCTTTAGATTTTGAATTGGAAACTTGTTGAGTTGCTCCTACTTTATGATCTGAAGCTTCGATTTATGTTGAAATGATCTTGCTTAAATCTGAGATGATTTGCTTGATTGATCTAATTGAATATGGTTTGATCAGCTTTAGTGATTCCGGTTGAAGGAGTGGTTGTTTAAATAAAAAATTATAGTTTGATTTAATTTCTGGTTTGAAATTGTTTACATGTTTTGTTTTTCTCTTGTTTTGAAAATGAGAATAGGAAAATTGAAAGAGAGGAGTGGAGAGATATATTTATAGCTTAATTTATGATTTTTAGAAATAAAAGAAAATAAAAAGTAAATGGTGACACTTGTTAAAAATAGTTTACATTTCTCATTTGCATATATTAATTATCTTACATTTGTTAAACCATATGCTAGTATCTTAACACTTATATAATGCATGTGTTTACTATTTTTAAATGGTTTATAAAACTTTTATATTTAGTTTTCTATTTAGTAAATACTTTTCTTTGAGTTTTTGAAAATTGAAGATAGAAAAAATAAATGAAAGAGAAGAGATTGATATAATGTATACATATATATAGATTCTATGTTTGTTGTTAAAAAAAATGTAATTTATCTTTAATAGCTTTGAAAATTTATGTTGAATTTAAACCATAGCTAACCCTTTACAATATATACATATACATACATTATAACAGTAAACATATTTATTTTTATTTTTGAAAAGATAATTTTTTCCAAATTAAATAATTATAAAAAAATATCATTAAACTAATATTTTCAAATTTCTATAATTGTATTAGGAGATTATCAAATACATATTTATACAGATATTTTTAATTATCAAAATTTCATTTGTTCAACCAAATAAAACCAGTATCTCTATAGTAAAACAAGTTAATCACCAGTTAAAAGATGTTCAAAAATCTGGGTTATCACATTCCTTCCCCCTTTAAATCTTTTAGTCCCCGAAAAGGAACGAAGCCAGAATTTTAATTACAGTGCTTATTATTGGTTAAATTTCCCTTTAAGCATTTTTGAACTCTCAATTCCCATTACTTAAAATTTAAAAACACCTTTAAAATCTACATAATATTTCCAAAATAGCTTTAAAAAAATACTTTTTATAACTCGATGTCTCAACAAGTCCATCCTCGTTCTCACAAAAATTCGATCAAACGTTGATCAGGCGTAGGACTGAAAATCTATAAGTACTTAGGAAACCCGTTTTCAACACCTAGTGAAAATACTTGGAAGATATTTTGGTGAAAATATAGAAAACATATTTAAAAAATATAGAAACATTTTTGGTGAGAATGCTCTGGCAATCATCACCTCCTCCATGGTCGCAGTTAACCCGATGGTTACGTTGCCATCCCACCAAAATCCATAGATAACTGTAGGCACTCCGCGCCCCTTGATTACGCCATAGAACTCGCCATAGATCGCAACTACACCCAAGGTTACGTCGCCATCACGGCAAAAATCCATGTAACTGTAGGCATCAACGCCCTCGAATTTCGCTGCCAAATGAAATTTCACCACTCCTACATAGATTGCAGACTACATCAGTCGAGTCCCAATGTAGCCTGTAGGCTCTCATTACCTCACGACTTTCACTATGTCTTTATAGATCGCAGGGTACCAATGTTATGTTGCCAACACGGCAAAATCAAATGTAGACCGGTGGCTCTCATGGCCACACGACTTCCGCTATCGTCCACAGTAGATCGCAGTGACATTGAGTTACAATGTCATCACAGCATAACCCAAATGTCTCTGTAGGCATCAGTGCCGTCGACTTTCGCTACCCACACACAATCCTTAGGAACTTCACTTTGTCCGGACTTCCTCGCAGGATTCAATTTAGAGCCTCCCCCTTATGGCTCAAGGCAAACCACCCCGTGGATCTCCTATGAAGTTCATTTCATGGGAGCGCCTTTTTCCCCAAATCCAATCTCAAAAATATTTTATACTATACACATATAGTATCTTCAAATCATACCCTTGATGGTTTACATAAAAATCTCCTTTACACAAAGTCGGTATCCCAAAACGATAGTTCCAACTTGGCTTTCCAAATTCCCAAAATTGATTTTTCTCAAAAATCAAAAGCCTTTCCAAAGTCCATAGGTTCCAAAATCATTCTCATAAAATCATTTAATATATATATATATATATATATGTGTGTGTGTGTGTGTGTGTGTATAACTTATCCTTTCCAACTTGAAAATAATCTTTGGATCACTTATATAGATCCCCATTTTATACTTCAAATGTTTAAAAAAAACGTTTTCTTTTGGTTTTAGATTCAACATAGGGGAGCTTATCATGTATAATAATATGTATAACTTTATTATGCCAAATCATTCAAATTTGATTTTCTTTTATAAAGTTACTTACCATATCACTTACTTTTCATAAAGTGAATTTCAAAAGATATCCAACTTCCACTTTTATTCATCATATATTTTTCAAAATATACTTTCCTATTTCAAAAAAATTTACCTTTCAAAATTTCCAATTATCATTTTCATTTAAGCACGTACGATGTACATATATCATCCATACGCAATATCAAATCTGATCGCTCACTCGATCACACAATTCCACTTTCGAACTAGTATCGTCCACCCGACTTCCTAGTGCGGACTCAGATCTGGTTTCATGATCAGAAATCGTCATTCTCCTTGCATAGACCTAACTATGATAGAGAATTTCCTGAATCAATCAAAAATCCATATCTATGGTTCGTCGTTGAAAATCGATTGAAAAATCCCTACTCGGATCGATATACTATCTCGAAATTCTGTGCTTGAATCTGCATCAAATCATTCTGCGAATAGAATAATATACGTACATCCTACATATTTATCTTCATTGATTATTAGCTAAATCAATATTCTTTCTATTCACCTTCATTTTGATTCTATTCACTTATACTCGCCTCAATTTCTATTTTGGTTATCACTTCAATTCTAAACAGTTTGCACTCTGACCAACTTGAATTTTGAAAATAGCTTGAAAAAGTTTAAAATAGTTAAGTGTTTGTATAATAATAATTAGTTGCAAAATAGCTGTAAAATAGTTAAGTAGTTATAAATTAGTTGTAAAGTAGTTAAATAATTGAAGAATAGTTAGATAGTTGCAAAAATAGTTGTAAAACAGAAATTAGTTTGTAAAACAGATGTAAAAGAGTAATTAGTTTCAAAACAGTTGTAAAATAAGTATAATAGTTTAGGTTTAAAAGAAAGGTTGTACAGTTAGGAAAAATAGTTTTAAACAGTTTATATTAAAATAATTTATGTAAAAAAAAAGTTCAGAGCCAAACTGTTCAACTTCACAATCTCCATTTCCAATCAATTTCCAATTTCCACTTTCATTTAAATTGATTCAGTTTCAATTTAACTTGATTTAACTTCAATTTCTATCCTAAATTCAAATCAATGTCCATATGAATTTAAACTTATTCAACTTCAACCACAATTCCAATTAATTCAAATCAAATTCAATTTGAACTAATTTCAATTCCAATCTCAACTTTAAACCATCTCGAATTATATAAATTCGAGTTAAATTTTTAAATATTGATTTACTCCTTCAAATCAAATCAACCTTTATTTTAAATTAACAACTTAAATCTTTAAACCATTTAATTCCGAGTCCATATTCCAAAATTTCCATTTGAAATTACCTTTACTTAACATACTACAAAGTTCGAGTAAGAATTCAAAAACTCTTTAAACATTTTGATCTTCAAAATCCAATTTATTACCCAATTTTAACTTTGAAACCAATTCTTAACAATTTCAGTTTACAAGTCCCTTTTTAAACTTTTAAACCTTAAGTTCAAAGTGATTCCCTTTTCATAATTACAATTTTACTTCAAAAATCAAAATTTTTCTAAAATAAAGTTTTATTTCCATTTTATTTCAGTAATGGATGTATATTACCTCAATCCATTTCTTAATCCATTTAAAATAATCCAATTCTCGTTTTCATAGATTATTAATAACAACAGGATGATATCAGGAACATCCAAATTATTTAAAGCATCCATCCATAGCATCCATTACCCATTTCCAAATCTCAAACCCGTTTTGAGATCAAACCTAACTCACATTTCAAATCAACTAAGTTAAATCTAAATTTCATGTTGAAATTTCCAATTCAGGTTGTTTTGTTCTAAACGTATTTTTGTAGGATCGATTTCACCCTAGAGGGGGCGTGAATAGGGTGATAGTGTTAATTATAAAAATTAATCACGGAAGCTTATAAAATATTCAATTCAGATCACAGAATAGCAGCACAGATATCGCAGAATATAAATAACAGAAAAAACAGAACAACATAGAATTTACCCAGCTTCGGCAAAACCCTGCCTACGTGCTGCCCTCAAGGTTTCTACTAGAAATTAGATAGTCCCTCGCTTACACACGTAAACTCGCTATACCCGCTATTGACTAATCTAACTCTACGCTCAAAACCTTGCCACAACTCAACCACCGAGTTGCGAATTCTCAAGCTACGCCACGTAGCTTGTCCCCTAGTCACACGATTAGAAATTTAAAACTGTTTAAAAAAGAAAATACAAATTAAAAACAATTAAACTCAAAACCCTAATTAAAAATACTATAACCCTTAAAAATAAAAAAGGCCGGCCCTCTTTGTAATTTATCTTGACCGTCTCCTTTTATTCTTTCGGCCCAATTCTTTTGTGAAATAATGGCGGCTCCGTGTTCGATCAAAATTAGGGCTTGTTATGAAGTTGCCGATCTTTGATTGCTCAATCGAAAATGATTTTCAGTTTATTTCCTTCGTCGATTGCTTGGCTCTTTGAATTGTCTTCGGCTTCTTTAATTTGGTCGAGTTAATTGTCAAAAACGGTATGCGATTGTTCCTTTTTCGAAGTTGATTTTTGCTCGACCTTTGATTCGAGTTATTGATATTTCTCTGTTGTTACTTGAACTCGAATCTTGCCATTGCCGATGATGATTTGTGGGTTTTTATAGGAGTCAATTTCCTGAACTCTCGTTCGTCTGATTTTTTCAATTTTATGCTATCGGCCATCTGATATTTGTTGAACGATGATGATTTATTTGACTTTGTCAATTTCGTATTATCGTTGGTTGGCTCTCACGACTTTGAATCTGAACTGTTGGTTTTACAATTACGTCTCTGACTTTTTCAACATTTACTTTGGCACGAACTTGATACTGATACTTGAACGATTGGTGACTAATCTGACTTTGTTCAGTAGTACACGGTTTTGATCTTGGTCGTCCCTGAACCTTACTGTTTTGCTTTAACCTGTATATCATTATCTTCGGTCTGGTTTGCTCTAAAAGAATGGTGGCTTGTTTTCCTTTGACTTGTAGTCAGTCTTGATTGACTTGTTGTTTCGAACATACTTCAATTCATCTGTACTTGGTGCCTGGTCTTGTGATATGATTATAGCCATAGTTTGCTGGTGCCATGATTATTGTTGCTGTACACTTATCTTGATACTTGCCTGGTCTGGTTCTCGACCTATAGTGTTCATGATGCATTTTGTTGGTTTCAAGTTTTGTTGACATGTGCATTTCTTTTTCATGTTGTAGCTTGATTCATGTATACATTCATGAATTCTCTAGTTGACTTCCTGCAGTTGCATACACTTTGTCATTCTGGCCTTGAACCTGTACTTGTAGTTTGCATTCATGTACTTGCTGTCGTAGATGTTGCACTGCTTCATTCTGATTCACTTGCACCTGTACTTGGTCATAATTGATGTTGTTGAACTTGATGGCATGCATTTTATGGTCTGCCTTGTTGCTGTGTCATTGCTGTTGACATGTTGTTACATTCTCTTGAGTCTGTAGCTTGATGGTTTTGTAGTTGTTTGTGTTCATTCCTTGTGTGGAGCTGGACTTGATCTTGTTACTGTCGTGTCTTTGATGTTGGGTCCATTGTTGTTGTAGCATGTACTCGAGTCATGGTAGCATTTGCTTCTAATTGTGTAGTTGGTTCATCATGCAGTCTGCATTGAACTTTGAGTTGTAATCTCGAGCTCTGTCTTCATGCATTTATGTGGTTGTTAACACTGGTCTGCATACATGAGTTTGATACTGTTGGTCGACTATCTCCTTGAGTTGCTGTACTTCATGTTGTATTCATCCCTGTTGCACTCTTTGATGATTCATTGGTGAATATGTTGGCTTGTGACATTCATGTTGCAACTGGTTTACTGTCTTGTTTATATTAGACTAGTCGACACTTGATTCTTGAGTTTTGGCCATTTGCACCTGTGTTGAATCCAGTTTCACAGCTCGGGTTTGACCTTGTGCTGAAGTTGAAATTTTATTTATGTTGCACGTGAGTTGAACCCGGCTTTTCATTTGGGTTTGACCTGTGCTCACTTGTCGCTGTAGCATTATCAAGTGTATATATCGGTGTGCACGGCCTTGTGGCATATACAGTGATACACTGTGTATGTCACAAGCTGTTCGTGTATGATGAATTCAAATTTAAGTGATGACGAACAACCCAAATAACTGAGGTAAATATTATTTTCAAAATTCATATTTTTTTTATATCGCAAAAATATTTTATTTTCAATTTTACTGCGTTAGTAAATATTTTTGCAGATTGCTCAGATGCTGGATTCTAACTGGAATGAAGTTGAAGATAAATACGAGTGTGAGTGATATGTAGTGAGGTCAACAGTAAATGTAAAATAGTGATGTAACTGAATTTATATCAAAGTTGTATAGTGAATAGTGAGAGCTTGAATTTGTACTATTCAAAATTGTAATAAATATTTGTTTGAATAAAATTTCTGTTTGAATTCAAATTCTGTGTAATTTATTTTATTCAGCAAATATTTATTTAATCTGTGAAAAATAAAATAGTATATTAACAAATACATTTAAACGAATGTATATATGTTTATTATCATCAAACAAAAATCATATAAGCGCATATTCAACAATCTCCCCCTTTTGATGATAACAAACATATATTTAAGATTTTGAATATGTTAAATGTATTTGATCATGGATATGCATTGCTCCCCCTATTTAAATGCTTTCTCTCTACACAAAGCTCCCCCTACATATATGCATACAAATAAAATATGCAAATGAGTCTAGATGCAAAATGGAAAATTATTTGACCTTTGCTTGATTATATTTGACAAAATCTTAACTTTTCTCTCCCCCTTTTGTTATCAGCAAAAGAATAATAGTGTTAGAGAAAATAGAGATAAAGTGATCGATATTAATCCAACATTAAAACTCAATTGAATATCAATACTTAATTTCAATAAAAAATCAAACAAAAATCATAAATATTTTGTTAGGAGCATATTCCATTTTTAGAATGATGGAAACGATGTCATCATATAAAACCATACAGTTGTGTCTATTTGTGGTATATTTATATCAGGAATTTGAATATCTACTAACCATGCATAACCGTTAGGACTTTTAAATGAGATTAGTAGTATTCCAA
Source organism: Allium cepa (assembly GCA_030765085.1). NCBI lineage: Eukaryota > Viridiplantae > Streptophyta > Magnoliopsida > Asparagales > Amaryllidaceae > Allium > Allium cepa. Next base: position 459,177,707 of record CM060932.1, read on the forward strand.
TTTTATTTTTAAAAAAAATGAATTCAAGTATCTTCTAACCACGCATAACCGTGAGGACTTTTAAATGGGATTAGAATCAACTTGTCTATTTAAACAATTTAATTTTGATATGCGTTCCATACATGCATAACCGTAAGGACTTTTAAATGAGCATGGAAGCACATAATAATAAAAAAAATTCAAGTAATTCACCCATGCATAACCGTGAGGACTTTTAAATGAGAGTGAATACTTTGAATATTTATTTATTTATTTAAAAAATATGACATGAAAAAAAACAAATGATTCCTGATTATAGTACCACATATCGTGATTGCCCATTGTGATAATCATTACATTCACTCATACAAAAAAAACAAAGAACAGAGCAAGGAATATGTATACAGACATTACATTCACTCATACACATGCATAACTATATTCATTCTTATGCAAAAATCATAACAATATATTGTTATGTTTATTTCATCTTTAAATCCTCTTATTTATCAGAAAGATTTGAAGAATTTTACTCACAAGGAAAATGTTTGAACAGAGCTTTAAAACAATTTTTCTTTAGATTTTGAACTGGAAACTTATTGAGTTTCTCCTGCTTTATGATCCGAAGCTTTGATTTAGTTGTTGAAATGATCTTGCTAAATTCTGAGATGATTTGCTTGATTGATCTAATTGAATATGCTTTGATCAGCTTTGGTGATTCAGGTTGAAGGAGTGGTTGTTTTAAAAAAAAAATTATAGTTTGATTTAATTTCTGGTTTGAAATTGTTTACAGGTTCTGTTTTTCTCTTGTTTTGAAAATGAGAATAGGAAAAATGAAAGAGAGGAGTGGAGAGATATATTAATAGCTTAATTTATGATTTTTAACAATAAAAGAAAATAAAAAGAAAATGGTGACACTTGTTAAAAATAGTTTACATTTGTCATTTGCATATGTTAATTATCTTACATTTGTTAAACCATATGCGTATATCTCAACACTTATATACTACATGTGTTTATTATTTTTAAATGGTTTATAAAACTTTTATATTTGATTTTATATTTAGTGAATACTTTTCTTTGAGTTTTTGAAAATTGAAGATGGAAAAAGAAATGAAAGAGTAGAGATTGAAATAATGCATATATATACAGATTCCATCTTTGTTGTTAAAAAAATATAGAATTGATCTTTAGTAGCTTTGAAAATTTATATTCAATTTAAACCATAGCTAACCCTTTACAATATATATATATATATATATATATATATATATATATATATATATATATACACACACATTATAATAGAAAACATATTTATTTGTATTTTTGAAAAGAGAAATTTCGCCAAATCAAATAATTATAAAAGAAGATCATTAAACTAATATTGTCAAATTTCAATAATTATATCAGGAGATTACCAAATAAAAATTTATCCAGATATTTTTAATTATCAAAATTTCATTTGTTCAACCAAATAAAACCAGTATCTCAATAGTAAAACAAGTTAATCGCCAGTTAACAAATGTTCAAAAATCAAGGTTATCACATTACTATAACTATCCAAGCTGATGATTAGTGATTTGTTGTTGTACTATGATGTATTTATGTAAATTATATTACAGTATATCTTTCATAAAGTTCGTTGACATTATATTATATGTTGTTCCACTGCGTTTGTGAGATTCTGCGTTGTTTTAGTTTCTTTTCTCTTCTTCTTTCCTTTTTCTTTCCCATAACTATCCGCCTTTTATTCAATTTGGATTGAACATGTGTGGTTTATTGTCACCTTGAATTATGCGGATTTACAGGCCATTTCGCAAGTCATAGCCAAAGGGGAAGAGGTCGTGGCCAAACAATGGTCGAGGCATACATAAATTTGTCAATAAACAAGAAAGAAACCAAAATATATATGCTACAAGAGGTCGAGGAGAAAACACTTATTACAATGGAGTGCCAATGTATAATAAGTCACAAATTTAATATTATAATTGTGATAAATTTGGGCATTTTTTTCTGAATGTAGATATACTTCCAATAAAATTCAAGAGAGGTCTAATTTCACTAGAGAAGAGAAAGAAGACTCTACACTTTTATGCATACACAATGGAGATGAAAAAAATGACAATGTACGGTATTTGGATATAGGATCTAGTAATCATATGTGCGGAAAATACATGTTTATAGACCTTGATTAGTTGGTAAGTAGAAACGTTCATTTTGGTGATGAATCTAGAATTTCGATTAAAGGTATAGGAAAATTACAAATTCATTTCAATAAATGGAAAACATGATTTTATCTCTGACGTTTACCATGTGCCTAATATGAAAACAAATATCCTAAGTTTAAAACAACTTTTAGAAAAATGATATGATATTCATATGAAAATCCATAGTCTCTTTATAAGAGATGGTAAAGGAAGCCTAATTGCTAGTAGTAATGTTAAAAAATAGAATGTTTCCATTGGATATTTCGAATAATGCTATTAAATGTTTAAATTCTTGTTACAAAGATTCATCATAGCTTTGGCACTTAAGAAACAGATATCTAAACTTGAGGGTTTAAAAATACTAAAGAATAGAAGTATGGTAAAAGGTTTACCATTGTTTGATCACACGAATCAATTATGAGAAGGATAATTATATGGAAAACAACCACGAATTTTTTTTCCAAAAGAATCCACTACAAGAGCTAAAGAACCATTAGAACTAATTGATGCAAACATTTTTGTTCCAAAAAAAGGGGCTTACATGGAAAAAGTAATAATTTTGCACTCTTTATGGATGATTTTAGCATACAAACATAGGCTTATTCCCTAAAAAATCAAATATATCTAAAGCTTTTAAGAAATTTAAAGTTTTTATAGGAAACGAAAGTGGTTATAAGATAAAAGTCATGAGATCCGACTGATATGGAGAATTTACCTCAAAATAGTTTGAGAAATTTTGTGATGATAATGGAATTCATTGCCCTTTGGTGGTCTCGTACACCCTATAGCAAAATGGTGTTTTAGAAAGGAAGAATATATCCCAACTCAATAAGGCTCGTAGTATGTTAAAAATTAAAAATATTTCAAAAGGGTTTTGGGTTTGAAGCCATTAGGTATGTAATGTATTTATTGAATCTCTCTCCAACTTGAAGTGTATGGAATAAAAAACCAAAAGAAGCATGAAGTAGTAGAAAGCCATGCATATTATATTTGAGAGTATTTGGAAACATAGCACATTCCCATGTTCAAGATCATGACACTCCAAATTGGACGATCAAAGCATAAAATATATTTTCATTGGCTATGACTCAAGGTCAAAGGGATATAAATTATATAACCCTATTAATGAAAAAGTTGTTGTTTGAGAGATGTGGAGTTGATGAAGAAAGTACATGGAACTGGAGAAAATAAGAAGTAGATGATTATAACTTATTTTCACTTTATGAAGGAAAAGAAAACAATGAGGTGCAAGAAGAGTCCACCAAACCAATAGCATCATCTTCATCCCTATTGGAAGTAAGCTCAAGTGCAAGACCACCATGCACGCGATATCTGCAAGAGTTATATGAGGTAACACAATTTTTCGAAGATATGACTTTATTTTGTCCTTTTGCAAATTGTGAGTGAGTATGTTTCAAAGAAGTGAAACATGACAAAAATAGTAGGATGCTATGGATGAAGAAATCAAAGCATTCATAGAGAATGATACATGGGAGTTGGCTAGCTTACCTAAAGGATACAAAGTTATTGGAGTAAAGTGGGTGTATAAAGTGAAAAAGAATGCCAAAGGAGAAGTAGAAAAGTACAAAGCAAGATGGGTTACTAAAGGATACAGCAAAGCTATGAAGAGGTATTTGCTCATACAGCCCATTAAGAAACTATAAGGTTACTAATTTCATTTGCGAATCCAAATTAATGAAAATTTTATCAAATTGATGTAAATCTATTTTTTAAAATGGTAACGTAGAAGAAGAAGTTTATTTGAAGCAACCACCAGGTATAAAATTAAAGGACATGAAAATAATTTTTTAAACTGAAAAAGCACTTTATGATTTAAAACAAACTCCTAGAGCATGTAACACTAGAATTGACAAATATTTTTATAGAAAATGATTTTCTAAAGTGCCCTCATGAACATGCTCTCTATATAAAGATAAACCAAAATGGAGAGGTTTTAATGTATGTTTGCATGTGGATTATTTGATATTTACTAAAACAATCCAAAAGCATTTGATAAATTCAAAAAGATAAAGTTTTTAGAGTTTGAGATGAAGGATGTGGGAATTATGTCACACTATCTTTGAATCCAAGTAAATCATAGTGAGCATGGAATATTTATCCCTTAAGAAACATATGCAAATGAAATATTAAAGGAATTCAAGATGGATCGATGCAAACCTATAAACACTCTAGCGAAATGTGGTATAAAGCTCTCGAGAGATATCTAAGAAGAGAAAGTGGATCCAACATATTTCAAGAGCCTAGTTGGTAGTTTGAGATACTTAATTTGCATAAAACCTGATATACTTTATGAAGTTGGACTAGTTAGTCGTTACATGGAAGCTACCACGACATCACATTTGAAGACCGGTAAAACAATCCTTTGAATCAAAGGTACCATCGATTTTGGTTTATTATTTCCATGTTCTAACAAGTTAGTTAGTTACAATGATAGTGATTGAGCTGGAGATGTTAATGATCATAAAAGAATGAGTGAATTTTTTTTCTTCAAAGTAGAAAAAACTTTCATATAGATTTCAAAAAAGAAACCAACTGTAACGATTTCCACCTATGAAGCTGAGTGTGTTGCTGCTTCAATTTATGTTCGTTAAGAAAATTGGTTTCGAGAGCTATTGAAGGAGTTGCATATGCCACAACATAGTGCAATAGACATTTTTTGGACTAGTCAACCATGGCTCTTGCGAAGAACCTCGTCTTTCATTATCAGAGTTCATATATAGACACATGCTATCATTTCATTAGAGAGCGCATTGCAAAAAAGGAAAGTTCAAGTGAAGTATATATTTTCAAAAGATCAAGTAGTAGATATCTTACTAAGGCTTTGAAGCATGAAGACTTTAGACGACTATGAGTGTAACGACCCAGGATTTTTAGTAATTAAAATTTGAATATTTAATTAATTTTGGATATTAATAAGTGAATTTATAAGTCAAATAAATTTTATTTTGAATTATTGGATTTAATTGGATAATTTAAATCGATAATTTAATATGTTAAATTATGGAAATAATTGAAAATTGAGTTAAATATGATTGAAAATGATTTGTAAAATTTTATTTTATCATATGGAAGTTAGAAAGATATTTTAGAACTTTTAAAATCGAATTAAAAGTTAATTTGTGAAAATTGAATATTTTAATATTTAAATCGACTAGTGAAAATAGTCAATTTTTGAACAGTCTCAGAATTGAACGAAACTAGTTCCATTGGATCCGTAATAGTTAATTATTACCGGATTTCAATTTTCGTGTCAATCAGAGTTATCGTTTGATCGTGGCAGCTCGAAACGCATCGAATTGTTTTTAATTTTAATTTGGCGAGTTAAAATAGCCATTTTTCAAAAAGTCTCGGATTTCGACGAAACTAGTTTCATCGGATCCGTAATGTGATATTATTGTAAGGTTTCAAATTTCGTGTCAATTGGATTTACCGTTTGTCCGGTACAAATTAAAACGCCTAGAAATCGATTTAAATCGGTTTAATTTAAATTGGACGTTTATAGCCATAACTCGCACAGATGTCCGAATTAGCTTTCGAATCCTGTTCCATTGTGTCCGGAACGCGGGGTAAACCCTAGAAACGCTGGTTACGGCGCGTGAATCGGAGTTCGGAATTTCCGGATGAATAGTGTTCGAAAATTCTCTATAAATAGACCTAAATTTCTAAAAAAATAAAAATAAAAACACTTAAACCCTAATTCTATTCAACAGCCGCCAGTAACTTAACCTAAGGCCAGAATTTTTCGAAATTCATCCCTTAATTACTTCCAATCCGTGAAGTTTTAGCCAAAGTGATCAACTACAAAGATGAAGAGCAAGGCGAGAGCTTTCAATCCATACGGATATGATGGGGTTTAGTGTCGCGTAGGGGGAGCCATGGGGGTGCGTGCGTGGGCTGTTCATTGACGTGCGCGTGCGTGTACAGGTGGCCGAGCTTCATTCTGTTGGTGGTGGAGGTAGCTCTCGCGAAGGGCTTCGACATGGCAGTAATTTGATGAAGTTTAGTTGAGTATGGATGTTGCAAAATTAAACCCTAGTATTTGATAATGGGTTCGGCTTCCTGTAGTTGTGCGCGTGAAGAAGAAAGGGAGGGGGGTTTGCACGCACAGTCCAGATGAGGAGGAGCATGGATCTGAGGGTTGAGATGAGTTGTGGTTTGAAAATATTTAGTTTATATTGTAAATTATGAATATAAAACTCGTGTAACTTCAAATAATCATAACTTTTTCATACGAGGTCGAAAACGCGCGAAACCAGTTGCGTTGGAATCGTATGGACGAGCACTACGCGATGAAATTGGATTGGAGTCGTTTGGATTTAGTGAGAATTTTGGGTAAAATTAAACGTCCGTTTAATTTTATTCGAAATAAATCGCTAAAACGGAAATAAAATCAAGGTGAGAACTTCTCACTCAATCGAATCAGTTTCGATTTTATTTTAAATAATTAGATTTAAAATATTTGAATGCATGTTTGAATGTTGATTGATATCTATTGATTGTTAAAATAGACACTATACGCCGTTATTAAGCGGATGTTATTTAATAAAAACATATACCGCGATAATTTCGTACTGGAGCGAAATTGGTATTGTGCTAATGTTTTTGGATGCAGGAAAACAGGTTGGAGGGATCCAACTGGATTCCTCAACAGTATTTATTTGATTTCAGATATTTTGATATTTGATGGATTATCATATCGATATATGATATCGTTGTTGTCGTGATTGACTATTTGGTGTGTAGCATCATTGGACCAAATTTTGAAACTTTAAAATGATTTTTAAAGTGATTTTTGAGAAGTATACGTTTTATAAAATAATTTTGGAATTGATCCATTTTAAATAAATAAACGTTATAATTTTTAAAGTTATAAAAATTATGATTTTTGAGAAATATAGTTAAAAACTGATTTTTGAGAATATGATGCTAATGATTTTATAAAATAGTTTAATTTGGGAAATTTGAATTTATTGTGAAAAGTTTAAATATAGGATTTATAAAATTTAATTATTTTATGAATCAAAATGGTGAAATAATAAAGGAGATTAAAGACGTTTTAAAGAATAATATAAATTGATTTATATTAAGAGATTTATAAATGGATATTTATAAATTGAAATATTGACATTATAAAACAAGTTTTTATAAGTGTTTGAATGAAGTGAAAATGGATTGCATAAGTGAATGGAATTTATAGAATTATAAACGGTGAAGTTATAAATGGAATTTTATAAGCAGTAGTTTTATAAAATTTATAAAGTCATTAAAAGAATGGTTTTGGATAAATAATCGAATCTTATAAGTTATAAGGTTTATAATTATGAAGTTCAAAGGAACGATTTTTCAAACAAATAAATTATAAGTAAAATTATAATATGAACCTTTAGTTTATAATTTGGGGAAGTTTAAAAGAACGATTTTGTAAAATAATCGTTTATAAGTATTTGACTTATAATATGAACCTTTGTTTTATAATTGAGTTATAAATCGAATAGGTTAATAAAGGAATTTATAAAAGGAAGTTGTTATAAATAAATAGAAATGGAATTTATAAACGTTGTTTTATAAATTCACAAACGACTTATTTTGATAAGTAAACTGTTATGATTTATTTATGGAGTTATATTCACGTTTTTGACTGTGAATAATCCTTTAAAATGAAATGTATAGAAATGATGAAATTGATTAACGTAGTATATTCACGTTTTTGAATAGTGAATAATATGTTAAAGAAATTGTTTTGAATGTGATATTTTGAACAGAATTAAAACGATCTAACAATGTTTTGAATGCATTGAGATTCGAAACCATAGATTTCAACATTGATTGTTGAAATAGACGTTTTCGAGAAATAAAAGGAAATATTGGACTATAACACTGTTGTTATAGTAAATGATTTCCGAAAGGAAATGTTTTGTATAGTATTGGGATTTATATATCTATTTTAATTTCGAATCCCTATACTAGTGATTTTGGGTTGTCGTAACGATGTTTTACGCAACATTCGTTTTGGCCCAAATAAATATGTTTAAGAGAATGATTTCCTTAAAGAATGGAATATATACTTAATCTCGATTTAAGTATATTGAATATTTTCCAAGTGTTGAAAATAAATAAAATCTGTGAATTACTTATGAATAAATAAGTATGGAAATATTTTCCAATATAAAGTGAATACTTTGAGAATTTATCTTTTTGAAGATAAATTGAAATGAATAATTGAAATCGTATATTCATAGATAAATAGAAATGGAAATTCACTATGGAATTTATAAAAGAAAGTGGAATTTGATTAAAAATAAATATTGATTTATTTTTGAAGTATTGAAATTATATATCTAGTGAAGATATTCTGAAAAATAAATAATTTGGAAAATTATTTGGAAACTGGTGATGTTGTGCATATCCATTGATAGTTCAATAACCGGCTATCAATATTTCCCTTTGAAGGGTATTTGATGTGATTTGTTTGAATTTGAATGCCACACTTATTTTTGAATAAGCGCTCACTATTCGGGTTAACCGGGAAAGGACCATGGGGTCGTATAACCCATTCCGAATATGTGATACGTCGTTGTGAATTGCATTTGAAGATCGGTGTTGAAGACCGAGTATTTGCGAAAGCGATAGGATGACCTATCGATTGTCTCTGCACTGGGTAGCTCCTGGTATAGAGATTCCCTAACTGATGGGAAATCCGATCAGGATTGTGAATATCCGGATTGCAAGGACTTCTTTGTAAGTGCCTTCGGTTTTGTTCGAGCCCGGAACAGACTTGTATGGATTGTATGTCTGACATTACAAATTGAGATATAAAGCAGATTTCTTTCAAATATATTTCTGTTGGTTGCGGAGAATTTATTCTTTTAGCTTAACACCCTTCTCTGAGACGTACGAGCTTAGAGGTTATGTAGTTGAATGTTATCAGCGATATATTCCCAATTTGGTAATGTGACATGCTGAGTGTTGCTGTAAATGATCATTGTGTTGATTATTTGTGATAGGATCGTTTATTTGATCGTCTATCCTAGTGATCATTTCTATGATCATTTGTTGACCCAAAGCATGGCTTTTGTATAAAGTATGTTTTTGTGGACGAGACTTCGTCGAACCTCACACCTCGTGAATGGTCAAAACAGGAAAGAAGCAGCAAGGTTATGAGGGGTAGCGCCCTTTAGGATGTGTGCATTTCCTTCTGGAAAGGGGTGGTATCATGGTATGGAGCCCAGATGCTTACTCATGTTGAAAACACTTTGTTATGATTGTGTGAATTGATTGCGAGCGCTCGGTGAAAGGTCCCAAAGGACCGGGGGATGGCATATTCGGTCAGTTGTTACTCAGTTAGGGGTAACCCGGCCTTGTGTTGGCAGAGTTCTGGTTTGGTTCTCGGGAATGTCCTTCCAGAGGCATTCTCATGTGGCAATGGGAAGTTCCTTGGCCTGATCATTCGTTGGAAATCCAATTCCCAATACGAAACTTTGTACGGTATTAGTTGTAGAACCTGCCATTCACTTATGGTGGTCACCACTGTTTGGATGGTAGCTATAGTAGACATAGTTCGAAATGTCTATGTTGGCTAAGATTTATATTCTACTTTTGAAATGAATTTTTTTCTATACTATGCACTAGTAATAATATCAAATGTTCTTTTTAATGCGTATCAAGCATCTTTGACTATCATAAGGAGAAATCTCCTCCGATTCTGCGTTTGCATTGTGTGTGTGTGCGGGAGGCCTTATGGTAGTCTCATTTTTAAAAGCATTGCGAATTGACTTTAAAAATATTCCTCTATTTTGATTTTAAAGATAAATAAACTGTTTTGAGTTCTCACACCAGTCACATGACTGACTTGGAGTTTATTGTTTTCCTTCCTAAACTCTGGGTGCCCACCAATTTTCACACGGGCAGTTAAGAGTTAGGTTTATCAGGATATTCTGGATATTCTGGAGTTGCTGGAGGCAAGCTGGATGGCATGGCGTATTACTAGTTATATAGTATTTCTTTTTCCGCTGCACTGTTTGTTGTTGTTGTTGTACACTCTGATGATATGATGAAATGAAATGTAATGTAATGTAATAACTGATACAGTTCTTTGTTTAAAGATTATTCATTTATTTATTATATGTTGTTCCGCTGCGAATTGTGAGATTCTGTTATTGTTCTGTTGTTTTCTGTTCTGTTCTATGTTCTCTATTCTCTTTTTCTTCTATTTTAAAAATTTCTATTTTCTGTTTTCTCTTCCCTCTATTATCTTCTTTTCTTCTCTTCTTTTCTACTTTTTCTTTCCTTAAAAACCATAACATTTCGGGTTTTTGGCCTTCGATTTCTCGGCAGTCGATAAAGTGAGTATCGATGTTGAATTTTCGAAAGTCGAAAATTTCCGGGGCGTTACAATGAGGGTCGATTGGCATTACAAAATGAAGTTTATGGGGGATGTTGAAAATAAACTTAATTACCTATTTTGTTAATCTTGATTTTTTTCCATATAGGGAATATCTAGAATATGTATTTAGATATTTATGGAATAATATATTTGAAAATTTATACCAGAAAGTTTTGGAGATATTTATGAAAAACTATTAGATCAAGTTAATCTCCATCAATTATTTGAGATGTGAATTAGTATAAATAGAAGTGAATTCACAAATTTTGTATGCAAGGAAAAATTATGAAATTTTGCAATAAAGGTTTGCAATAAAGTTGAATTTTCCCCTTATAAAAAAAAATTTCTCTCCAATCTCTCATCTATCTTCTTCTAAAATCAAATATCTATATATATATATATATGTATATGTATATAACTTCCAATAAAATTTCTACTTCTTTTACAGTGTTTAGATCTATGAACTCCTTGACTTTTGGTTTACGCTTAGCTCTATGTTTATTGTGACACCCATCTTCTTCATTCTTTGCATTTTAGAGGTAAATGTGACCCCATATAGTTATAGTTGTTTTCTTTTTGTTGTAAAGTCAATCCCTTGATTCCTCTATTCGTATCTTTGCGCTTAGTGGGCAAGCGAAGCTTTCTAAGCAGTGGTGGGGGGTATTTGTCTACTTTGTAGTTGTTTAAGCATTCTTTCCTATAAAATTCATGTAATAAACAAAAATTGTAAATTTAAAATAGGTCATACCTAAGCATCTCAAAAAGTGGATGTACATAGAATTTTGCATAGAGAAGCTCTGCCTCTCATACCACCCATTCTAGGTGGTTGGTAAGCGATCACAATACATATGACCTCATCATGGTTGTCTATGTGGGAATTATGCATTGAATTTTGTTTTGCTCTGGGTTTTACTACATTATTAATCAACTTGCATGTTTGTGCCTCGATAAACTTAGTAGATCCAAAGATCCTATTATTTTCATGTCATAAACTCCACAAACAAGTGGACAAAACTAATTTAGCTATATCTCTATTTTATTATTTTGGTTGAATCTGGATTTGATTTGTTTATATGCGTCAGAATTTGTAAATTTTTCTAATGTGTTACCATATAATGCAATTTATTATAGCACCACTCCCAAACTTTGTAACTGTATTTGGATTTAAAAAATAATTTCTCCATATATTCATCTAGTTACAAACATAGTACACACTTTGGATCGACATTAATACACCTTTGAACTAGTTTTTGTTTGGTTGGCTTGTAGATGTTGAATGGTTTGAATACACATACTACCATCTTTGGTACAAAATTGACCCAATTTTCTTTGTTGTGAGTAATTTTGATTGTGTTCCAAATAGATTTAAAATATTATTTCTTTTTTACTGCAAGTCCATGTTGATAGGGTAAGGGTTATGCCCTAAGAGGCAATTCTATAAATTATCGACTCTGTAATAAAATCTCGTTTGAAATAAAAAGTGTTTTCTTTCTATCATATACTTGTTATAATGTGTTATACTAATTAATTATTTAATATAAGAATATTTAATAGAAAATCCATAAATGGTGTGTTTTGTGATAGTAATTACAATGTGATGTAATCATGAGCAATTTATCACAATATAATAAACACATCATTATAAATATTCGTAGTCAACATTTATCGAGACTGGATAACGATGCATCCATTGAGAATAGAGTACATAGCGCTCTCCAAATGTTGGACAGTGTATTACTCGTAGCTATTAGGGGAAGCCAAGAGGTTATGTGATGATAGTTATTGAAAAACTATGGAATGATTCATTCGATAGTTTTTTATTGTTAGTATAACTAAGGTCAAACAGAAAATATTAGTGTGACGATATTACACAATTCTCTCAAATTAAGAATACTACCGAGTTTCAATGTGGATATTCCATTTTGATTATAGTTAAATCATGGCACGATGTCCATCGAACTACTATAGTTGGGTCGAGCGAAAGCATTTAAATGAAAATACTATTTGATGGAGAATTCATCCTCGGTTATATGAGGTTAGTACCACGTTCAATTGAACTCAACTTAATGCCAAAGTCTCTCGTCGGAGCAGTTTAGTTCATAATAATTGTTATATTGAACCAAGGGCTTTTTGTTTGGACTATAAAGTTAAATATGGACGGTACTGGAATTTTAACCATTATCAACATCCATTAGTCCTAATGTGATATAGTTTTGATGATGAGAATTGTTGTAAACAATTGTCACCATCGCATACCGCTTAAAATAAGTTAAAGTGGATTTTACTGAAGCTATGTAAGCGATAAATTCTACCATAATGTCATACCACTAGCTAAGGGGAAGTGTGAGCATTAATATTCGAATTTTTGGTTATTAATCACGGACCGACAGTCACACAACCGAATGTTGAATACTTCGACTATCACTTGATTTAATTAAGCTACAATTATTATAAATTAATTAAATTAATTAATATTTATGAAATATTAATTCTAAATTTTTATTTGATTTGTGTTGATGGGTATTAAAAATAGTACATATATAAAAGATGTATACCTACATATCAATATAAGATATCGATGTACGTTTAAATTAGATTTAAATATATATTTTCCTATTGGGCTTGAAGCGGCATGGAGGCCCATAAAGGGATATGCATAACTGGCTATGATAGATGGGGAGGAGGGGTTGATTTGGTTTCACTACAATAAAAAGAGCATATTAGAACGTTTTTTTAAAACTTGTATAAAAAGGACGCTTTTACAATGTTTTTAAACACATACCGTAAAATCCTTGTATTTATAACTTTTTAAAGAAAATGTTGTAAAAACCTTTTTATGCAAAAATTGTAATAATACGCTTTTAACTACTTTTATTTAAAAAAACTTTAACTATTTAAAAAAATTATATGTTTGCCCATATGGAGGAGGGGGGTCCAAAGGGTGACAACCTGCTTGGACGAGGTGGAAAGTAGCGCCCAGTCCAGAAAATAATATATCTTGTTTATATTTGAATTTGAATTCAAATGAAAACGACTACAATAATTTCATCAGGACTTAAATTCTCCCTTATTTAAAAAAACATTAATTATCGAATATAAATTATCATAACATTAATTATCAAACATTAATATCAAAACGATAACTCTAATTATAAAGAATTAATAACAAAATGAGCGAGATTAATTTTTAATATTAACTAACTATAACTAAATAATTATTATTAAATAAGTAATAATAATAATCAATAATAAATAATAAATAATTATTTTTGTATTTAATATTCAATAATTAATATTGATTAATTAATAATTAATAATTATGATTGGATAATTAAGAAGTAAAAATTAATGCTTAATAACTAGTAGTTAAAACTAATATTTACTATTTAATAATTAATGATCAATAAAAAATATTAAATAATTAAGCAGTAAGATATATTATTTAGTATTTAATATTTAACAATTATAATTGATAATTATTTTTAATATTTGATACTTCAAACAAAAATATGAAATTTGGAATTTTCTAAATTAATGTAAAAACAATATTTTGAAATTTTGAAATTCAAAAGTATAAAAATAAAAGTACTAGGTAAACTTAAAATTTTATTAAATGTTAAATATTTAAAAAAATTCAAAACTGTTAAAAGAATTTCAAAATAAATAATATTTAATATTTAATAACTAATATTAATTAATATAATTAATTGTTAACTTTTAGTAATTTATAATTATCATTTAACAATTAATAATTACTATTAAGAATAAGTAATATGTACATAATAATTAATATTCAATTATAAATAATAAGTAAAATTAATAATTATTAAATAATAACAAGAAGTGATATTTAATATTTAATTATTTATTTTAATATTTAGTAATTAGTTGTTAATAATTAATAGTTAATAATTGCATTGTAAAATGTATTGCAACTAGTGTATTATATAAAGTATTACTTCCACTTGCTTATAAGTATTTTATTTTGTAACTCTTTTTTTTAACATATACAAGTTTTATTTTTGCTTCAAATGCAAACTTTTGGTTCAAAATCTAAAAATTTTGGCGCCCCACCTAAATTTCAACTATGTTCCTCCTCTAACGTGCCCCTTTTGAAATCCAAAATCAAATTGAGAACTAGAATCCTCACCATAAACCTTTAACCTAGCGTCATCTCGTATGCTTGAAGTACAAAGCCAAACCCATCAGACCTAATCAAACCCCAAATCCGTTAGGACTTCGGTAACGTGAGTTGCTCCTACCATGTTTTGAGTTGTGGATCTGGAGCTAGGATGACAACCCTGGAAGCCACTTCATTCTCGTGACCTTTGAGACCACTATGGTGGACCCGGATCCACAATTTGCTTCTACCTTTTGGTCCTATTCACTTTAACACTCTTGTTTTTCTCTTTGCCCCATCACCACTGGCAGGAAACTATAGTACACTCTCTCCTTCAATTCAAGCTTTAAGAACATAAGATCGAAACAAATTTTAACAATGGTAAGTAGACTTTTGTTCTTGTAGCTTTTTTTTGGAAGGTTTTGGTTTTAGATCAAATGGGGTCAATCGGTTCATTATTCAAAGTATAATCTCTAGGCCATACAAAGGTAATACTTTTGTTTACATTATATGTGTGTGTGTATGTGTCCATTTTTATAGTGTACTATCACGAATACCAATGTATGTCTGTTGTCAATAAAGGATGCGAATATAAATATTCTTTTGAAAAATGAAGGATTTGAAATACACACACATATTATGATTAAAATAATAATATTTCATAATTATACTTTCGTACATGATTTAAAAAAACATAATTAAATTCAATTTAAAATTTATTTAATCAGAAATTGATTTTAAATTAAAATAAACATATGTATACATATTATTGAATTTTTTATTAAAATTATATGCATATTATACTTTCGAATACAAAAATTCATATATGTATATATTTTGTTAAAGCCAAATTATATATATATATATATATATATATATATATACACATATTTATGTTACATTAAATAGATTTAACATATTGTAAATATATGTTTATATGTATAATTTAATATATATATATATATATATATATATCTGTGTGTGTGTGTGTAATTAACATATATTGTAAAATAGTCTTTGTAAAATAAAAAATTATTATTTTATATAGATTTTCGTATGGAAATCATTATATATATGTGTGTGTATGTGTATGTATGTATATATGTATGTATGTGTAACAGAGGAACTCTCTTTCATGAGAGAGGAACTCAAAAGGGAAAAAGGATTCTAGAATTGGACATATATTTTAGTTAGTTTACTTCCCTATGTTATTAATGTCCAGTGTTTATTATAGTTCTTATATTTTGATTTTCGCATTTATTATAATAATAATCATGGCAAATGAAGTGTCGCAACTTTGTAATCTACAGCTATAGATTTATAAGTTGTCAATCTCAACGCATTTTGGCAAAGAAGGATGATTGCAGAAGTATTTGGATCTCCAAATTCTGAAGTTACTCTAATGATCGAGCTTGATGGGTTGCCTTACGTCAAAACTGGAAAAGCAAAAGCAACCAAGCGTTGCTATGTTACTTTGCGGTTGTGGCCAGACCTGAGTTAAATGTGAAACGGTCTCGTTTTTAAAGTGAAATTTGGAAAGGCAAATCCAGAACTCATGTAAAACAAAGTTTGGGTGCTACATGCTAATTCAGTTTTGGATGGAATACTCGGTTCAAGCATAAAAGAACGGAGGTCACGATGCCTGATATGGTATTCGCCACGTTCATTACCTGTCAAAAGCACTAACATAAGGTTACAGATTCAACTGGAAACAATACATTTGGTTTTTTAAAATCGTCTGCAGATTTCACCTAAACTTGGGGGCGATGGCTAAAATAATAGATGGAGCGACACCGGTGAAAGAAAGCAACGCCGGCGATAGTTGGATGAAAACATGTGATGGTTTATTGACCGTTGTGGACGGTTACATGTACGGTTATGCAAACTGCTCAAGAATGAGATGCAGTTATTTGAGAAAGAGGTTACTGGATCTCGTGATTGTTGAATGGTCCAAAGACATGTGGGATTTTTAGCTGTAATTTGTAATGGCCATAGAGCTTAATTATTCACCAAACGGGCAGTGGGCTTTTAACGTTACATCTTAGTGCTCTTGGAAAATAGTTTGGCTGTTGTAAACAAGACATATTCAAGTATCATCGCGTGCGGTGGATGACGTGAAGTAGTTTCTCATTTGCCAGTTTGTTTTTTAGATTTTAGTAATTAGGATGGATTGGATAGAACCGGTGGATAAAGAAGATTATGATTTTATAGATTGTGCATTTGTGCTTGCTGCATTGTATTAATGAAGGCATTATGTTTTAGTAGATTTGTAGCCTTGTTTGCTTGGGCTACCATATGCTGTACTGTGTAATTTAGTTCTATTAAAACAAAAAAGAACCTACTTTTCAATATGTGTGTGCGTATGTGTTTGTGTGTGTTATATAAAAGAGTGAATACACATGGATTTAAATTTTACAAAAATTGATTTTTCAAAATATTAGTATGGCCTAAAATGTAGTACATATAAATATAATTTTATTTAATTATATGCTTAATTTTACAACAATATTCTATACTATAAATATTTTAAAGCATTAATTTAAATATGCACGCGCGCGCGAAAAAAATTATATTATTTTCGTACGTTTATAATTTATTCAATATAATTTATTACAATGTAATTATAAATTTTAAATGAAAAGATATTTTCAAATTTAATTGTAATTTGGAATTTGAAATTGTGTGTGTATATGAATATTACTTTATACATATATGTATGTATAAGAGTGTGTGTGTTTATATATACTAAAAGTCAATATATATATATATATATATATATATATATATTAAACCCCATTACGAATATTTAGGGGCTAACATGTCGTTGCAGTGTAAATCCTGTCACTTAGATACATGCATGTTAGACCATACACATTATATATATTGCATGTGTATATACATATACATGTACATGTGTATTTGGTACACATGTACATTATGTAATACATATATAATATCAAATTAAACAATTATTAAGAAATAAAATGAAATAATGATTTTGTTTGAATTTAATTTAGATCCAATCTAAATCAATTTTGTGACGATCCGTCTTTCATTCCACGGAAAGACGCATCATCTCTACTACTAATAATGAAAGTTCAATGTACACAAAATCAACCGTATCTTTTTGAAATTCCGAAATTGCCTAACGTACATTTTAACCTTGCTTTCGTGCTTTTGTCTGCTAACCAAAACCTAAAAAACATAAGCAACGCCATTCCAAATCCAGGCGATTCCTCACCTAACATCTTCTCCAACGCACCGATTCCAGAGCCAGGCGATTCCTCACCCAAAATCTTCTCTAACGCACGCGATTCTACATACAGGCGATTCCTCACCTAACATCTTCTCCAACGCACCGATTCCAGAGCCAGGCGATTCCTCACCCAAAATCTTCTCTAACGCACGCGATTCTACATACAGGCGATTCCTCACCCAACATCTTCTCCAACTCACGCGATTCCACATCCAAGGGCGATTGCAGTCCCATCGTCTTCTCCAGCAAATCGCACAAACTAGGATTACATCAGCGATATTCCAAACAACGTATTTTCCAACGCACGTGATTCCACATCCAAGGGTGATTGCGGTCCCATCGTCTTCTCCAGCAAATCGTAGAAACTATGGTTACATTAGCGCTATTCCAGACAACGTCTTCTCTAACGCATGCGATTCCACATCCAAGGCGATTGCAGTCCCACGTCTTCTCCAGCAAATCGCGCAAACCAGGGTTGCTTCGGCACTATTCCAGACAATGTCTTCTCTACCTTCGGCGTATGATCAACGCTTACGGATTGATTGCCGATCGATTAAGGTTAGTCATTAATTTGCGGTTCTACAATTAACATTTACCAATATCGTGTATTTCTTATGGTTAATTTTATTCAATGGTACATAATTATTTATGGTTGATAAGCTATGGAGTATTGTCTAAAATTTGTCTGGTTACTAGATAGATCTTGGTAGGTAACGTTGTTCTCCTCCGTCCAGCATTAACTACACAAACAACAAGTATTTGAGACGATTTTTGAGTTATTCTTGAGGTAGACCTGAGTACTTTAGAAAGATTCATGTTATACTTATTGAGATAACTAAATAAGCAATAGAATTAATAGATTAATTGCATATATAAGGAACTTAATTTTCAGTGGCACAGACACACTTACTGTGGTAATTATACCTGCTGTCGAACCTTTTTAAGCTATAATATAATTTACTGTTACAAAATGAGTGAAAGAGGTTGAAGTGTTAAATTCCTCTCATCAACTAATTCTTCATAGATGCAATAACAGTGGATCATTGACAACTTTCACGTTTTTCACCTCATAATAAGTTTGTTAACGAATCAATGAATGGAGTTTTTGCAACAATACTAACCCAAGTATAACTTGCTATTTATACGCAGTCTCTGACTAATACCATACAGCACAAAGTACAGATGTATAAGTATAGTGGAACTTAGAACTAAACAGGTTAAAATTAGATGCATTTATGAGTCTATAAACAAAGAACCCTACTGTCAAAGTGTCTAAAAACGTGAAACATAAATTTGACAACTTTTAAAGGCAACATACGGATTTGTATTCTGTCGTATATAATATGTTGCTAAAGGTTTAGCACCCTGTCATTTAACTGTATAGTTAACTTTTGCTAATCCATCAATTTCCATTTAGCCGTGAACATCTTAATATTTGGAATCTTGGATGATCATTTTCTCAAATTTGGAATTTTAGGTACATAGTTCCCTAATTTTCAGCTTCATTTGGATATTAAGATATAGTAGGTTTCAAGAAAATATTGTTCATGGGTTCTATTAACAATTAGTGAGACATCTCAACTGTCTTCTATAGTAAAATTTTCTTCCTTGACAATTTGGAATACATCATTATGCCAGATATTGACAGTCCTCTTTTATGCCAAATATTTAAGCATGGAAATTGAAACAAACTTGCAAATTTTGGAATCAGTAACAATTTCCATACAACTGAGACCTATCTGCATTTTTTTCATTTTTTTTTCATATTTTCTATTTGATATTCAGAAAACCATGATAAACATAATATTTCATATTTAGGCTAATGGTTGAAGATGCTTCGCATAAGCAGCAACTTTGTTTTAGAAATATCTGTCATGAGTTGAGAAACAAAACCAAATTTAAGCGCATAAAATGTATCAACAAGCAATGGCTGTTCAAAAGTTGCTTACAAAATTAAATTTTATATACACTGGAATAAGATTACAGCATATTATTCATATATACATGTACACTATTGTAGATGAACTTATGAACATGGCGATAGATTTGTGTATCTGTGATGATACGTTTAAAACAAAGTACATGGTTAATTATATGAACTTTTAAAAAAGGGCACAGTGTAATCATGTTTCATCTATTGTTTTTTCTTTAAGATGACATTGGTATTAAAAAAAACACCTTCTCTGTTGCTTATTAACATGACATCTAATGAAGCAAGTGCTTTGAAGGATGTGAATGAATCTATTCATTTCCTCATGAGCAGTCTAAAAATATATTATTATGTAATGAAAGATAAACCTTCAGAGTAGAACCAACACATACAGTCACTCCTTATTACGGCTAGCCACCACTGTTCTACCTTTGGATAATCTAAAGACTGAATTGAAAATGTATTTTCTTTCGAAGTATAAAACATCAATTTGCTTTTTGCTCTCTTTTACTTTATACACTGAATCTATCATGAAAATGCTTGATAAAGAGTCGCTAGGTAGTTTTGTTCTACCATTTAAGTATGTTGTGTATTGTTGTGTAATTGTGTTATATCATTTTTGAAATTGATATTGGGACTTTAATTTGATTGTGCTAATTTTATTGAAATTTAAGATAACAGTGAATTTAAAATTGACCAAAAAAAATTTGAATTTGCAATTTCTACAATCAACAATTTATTATATTGTTACGGTTACCAGTTACGTGAATCAAACTTAAATATGCACACAGTTTATAGTTTTGAAGCTTCTTTTTGTTATTTGTTCAAGTAAAGGTTGTTAGGTCTTAGATAATATGAGGGAGAATAAAGATGAAATTACGTTTGAAAACAAAAACAAAACTTGGAAGCTTGCTGTACAAAAGTTAAGCGATGTAATATGAGAAATAGCTCTCATCAAACCTCTGTTGAGATGCTTGGAAAATAGCTATGTTTCCTTGCTTGGACCCTATAGCGTTTTTTATTTTAGTGCCTAATCAAATGAAATATTTCACTTATGATTAAATATGAGAAATAAAGATGAGAATAATTTTCGAAGTTCATCCCATATAACTTCAATCAAGGTTAGAATACGCAACACAAGCATTTATACGGCAATTGATACGTACAAGGTTGCGATTAGTCAGTTTTAATCATATCTGCATAGGTTGTCAGGAGTTCAAACTTTATTTGACTACCAATGCACAAAAAGTAATACACTTGAATAATTTAATACTAAATAAGAATTTTATTCTTTCTTGATTTGAAATCTTATCAATAACAAAAAAATACTCATGTTGTACTGAATAATTACTCATTGTATCCTTTCATTGTTTTACCATTAAGACTTGAAAAGTGCAGTATTCTTCCAGAAACAATAGGGTACATGCATATAATCCCATTTATATAGCTTAAAATAATAGTCAGCCTAGCTCTTTTTTTTCATTTTCAAGCTACAAGGCTATTAGATAAAAAAAAGTCAGCCAAACTCTTTAGTTTGATGTTTCAAACTTGAAGGTTGTTCGATCTAAAGAAAAATATGGGTAGTGTTTGTCTTCATTTTGTTTATATTTTGTTTTTAGTGGCTTGGATACGTCCTGTCATAATTAACTTTTGAATGTTCCATGATTTTTTTGATGCATTTTTCCATAAGCTCGCGTTTGTGTATTTGCATATTAATGACATGCATAAAAATTCAATGACATAAATTTGTTATGGCTTCTTCAGTTTTATGTGTTTATCTCACAAATGATATCATTCTTAAACTGGTCACATCATTATTATTTTATACAGTTTTGTAGAAAATACACTACATCGAAATTGTTCAGACATACATCACAGTATGTGTGCATAAAAGTGGAGGAGATGCGACTCTATTTATCTTGGGTTCATGCACTCTATAATTTCGTTACATTTCATTTTATTCCACAAATGGAATCATTACGTTGTATGGCGTACTAATTGAAAATTTGACTATGCTATTTTATTCAAATTCATAGTTATGAAATTTCCTCTTTCAGAACAAGATAAATTTTGAAAATAGAGCATGCGAAGCTAACTGCTCAAACAGGAGCTAAATCTAGAGTTAAAGGTGGAATAATCATAGAGGTATTGTTGTATCATTGACAATTAAAAATGATGCATTGGTGGAACATTTAGTAACTGAATAATTATTCTTTTGTCTGACACAAAGAAAGGTGAAGATGTGAATAAGAGTCAGGGTAGAAATAAGGATTGAAAACAGAAATAAGGATGTAAAGAATTGTTGCTAAGGAGATTTGTTTTTAATAGCTTGCGTTCTATAATGGCTCAAATAATGATCATTTTGTTGGTTGTTGAGATGTGTTTTCTCATAGGAATTTATACAACTCTTTTAACAGTAGAAATATAAATAAGGTCACTTGCATTTCAAATAAAACGAATCTAAGTTAAACACTTTCATGGTTCATCACCCTGACATCCCCTATACACGCAAAACCACTGCTATTCGCTAATTTCCAAATACCTTCGACCTGCAAAGTTATGTTATATTTTCGTCAATGTTGAGAAATAGTTGCGTCTGAATTATTATTCTAACTACATCCCTCGCTGGCCTAATTTACTACCTCTATGCTTTATGTTTCTGCAACTATGCCGATTACTATAGTTTTTGTGTGTATGATTGAAGGATTTATGCGTTTTCCAGTCTAATTGACCTAAATTTCTCATTCACTTGATAGCATTATACTTTTACTAACACATTATGTTCGTACATTTAATCAAACTTCATTTTCAATATAAAAAAATCCACATGCTATGATTATTTTAGTCATACTATATGTTGCATTGGTTTATGTTAACCATATTTAAAGTATACTTTGTCACTTGCTACCCTGCTGATTTTACAGGTCCACAACCTGCGAGACCTGCTATTACTCTGTTATCATTGCAGGTCCATGCTTATGAATAGAGAGACTTTTCTATAGTTGTATGCTATGTTCATATCGGTCAATCCTGCACTGTATGCACTGCAGAAGCCTAAGACTGGGGCAAGGATATAGGTTAGGATTAGGTAAGTACTATTTTAGTTAAGGGAAGATTAAGGAGATTGATTGGAGTGAGATTATGGCAAAAAAAGGTGGCATGAGTAGGCGATCCGGATTGGTATTCTTTCTTTTGTAAAGAGTTTGTTTCTTTGGAATCGTCGAAGCCAGGAATATCATTGTTTATGAGTCAGCCTGTTAATGTGACAGCAGCATGACCGATTGTCAGTGCCACGTTTGGAGACACTGAGAGGTAGCACTTCGAACTGGGAGATGTGGGCATTTAGCTTGCAAAGTGGGTTGTTGTATCAGTATACTGTTGTTTTCCTTAAACACTTGAATCAAATATAGTGTAGGCTAATGAATTATTGGTAGTTTCTCCACTTGCTGATACTGATAATGCTGTAATGAACCCCAATTGATCATTGCTGCAATGCAGTCTCTGATTCTTTCATCATTTTTCAGTTAAAACCTGAGCATAAACGTTATTGTATTTTGTATATCTTATGGTAATGAATGGATTTCAAGTAAAATACTAATACATTGTAAGGTTTTATTGGTTTTATTGTCTCATAAAACGATTGATAAGAGGTGATTGCTAACGGTTGGTAATTATTGTTAAAGCATCAGCAATAAAGCTATCACCATTGTCATCAAATCACCGACTTTGTATCCAGTTGCACTCCAAGCCTCCAAAACATGCGGCCTTCAGTTAAGAATATAAAGAACCATGTGATATGTGAAATTCAAGTGGTCCAATAATTTACATTATGAACCAAAATCAGTTCGATTCACTACAAAGTGTTTCATCAAACTGTAAGTGATTTGAAAAATACCAAATAGTTCATATTGCTAACTTAAATTAAGTCTATGAAAAATTAGGGCCCGGAATTTGAATCCTGTATAATATTTTGCACAACATAAATAGTACATATGATAAAAAAAAATGTTTACAACATAAATAGTACATACAATAAAAAAATGTTCAAAATATTTGATAAGGCTTATTGATATCTCCCCAGGTAATCCATAGCTTAAACCAACAATTAGTAAATGATGCAAATATGATAATTTATAATGGTGAGTAATGGATCTTGTTCAATTTATAATTTGAGATATTAAAGTTGAAATCTATCCAATTATTGCAATAGATAATGTTTTCCACGATTGGAGGTTATAACTATCATTGTATGTGTCAGTTACATTTAGTATGGCACATAATTTCATTATTAGTTTTCAAAATTTACAATAAATGGCAGTATTATTAGTTTATCATTTATTATGATCAGTTGTGCCTTTCTCTTTTCTTATGGTAAGGCAATTGTTAGTTGGATAAATATTTCCTTAAATTTACGAATGTTGTCATGTGGACCATCTACTTCATTAATGCTATTTAATAATGTTTTACTCACAAAAACATTCGTAACAGTGGTAATGATTTGTATATATTGGATAGTTGGCTAACATTATCTCTATCTCTACTGCTAATAAAGAGAATTTAATAAATAAGATTTCCACGCTGTTCTTTTGAATTTTCGAAAATACCCCATCCACCAATGGAATCTTGCCATCGGTATATAACTTTCACCCCCCTTTCCCAACTATCTATCAAGTGAATTTTACAATCAATTTACCACTAATACCACCAACAATACAACTTGAAATAAAAATATTGCAATTATCAAAATATTTGCACTTACAATAATCCACTTATTTTTTAGTTAAATAAAAAGTAAATATCTCTAGCCAGTAGATGCATATACATTTTATATTAGTTCTAAATAGTAATATTTAGTGATGGGGTTTTAGCTTACATGCTAATTTAGAATCACGTGTCTAATCTTATGCAATATCTTTAATTAATTAGCTTAACAAAGATATATGATAGTTGAAGACATAACTAAAAGCAAACTCTTACTTCTTACTTCACTGCATCTACTACCTTCATTATCCAGCAGTTTCCATGATTACTTTGCTTTATGTTCTAATACTTTTAGTTAGGAATTCAACTGAATATATCTGGTCCATTATATATTTTATCCTTAAAAGTATCCAGCCAAAAATAACATCACATTTTGTAGTAAGTTTAAAGCAACGCCATCTCATATAATCTTAACTTACAAGAGACATATATGATGCCATAATATAATAATTAAATTCCTTTATAAATAATAGAGGATAGTAAAATGCTTATGCACAAAAGAAATAAAAATAGAGGAGGCTTAATACTAGAAAGGAAAAATGATGGAGATATTGAATAGAAAGAGAGTTAATAAGCTGATGATGGGCGACAGAGTTTTCAAAGGAGGTGCAGACCTTATAAAACTACTGCCAAGTGGAACGTTGTTTCTTTTTTATTTTCTAAGCCCTTTTCTGAAAAATAATAGACATTTCCATACCCTTAACAAGTTATTATTTATATTTTAGACCATATTATGGCGTGTGTATATATACTACGAATTGCACTCTCTGTGATATGATATATTTTCGATTTTACTTTTCTAACTCAGTTTTAGTGCAAATATTGATTCATAATCTTTCTTTAATTAAACTACATGCTTTCACTTGGATATTAAAAGTTGAAAGAATTAGGTCAGGTGACATTAGAGTTGTTCCAGGAATCAAGAAGTCTATGCGTGAAAAAGTTAAGCTGGTATATGGTGAACTACCTGATGTTGATTATGTAATCTATGCTATGGCTTACAAAAGCAATGTTCCTTCATGGTTACAGGTAATGTATTTGGGTAGAAGTTAGATGTACATCATAAACATGAAGTTTTTGGCAGTTACATTATTGGGGGAAATTGATCGAATGTGAATTTCTTTTATGTTTTT
Organism: Allium cepa; assembly: GCA_030765085.1. Lineage (NCBI taxonomy): Eukaryota > Viridiplantae > Streptophyta > Magnoliopsida > Asparagales > Amaryllidaceae > Allium > Allium cepa. The sequence goes on from CM060932.1 coordinate 459,203,500, forward strand.
AGGGATTTGATTTTTTTTTCAAAGGAGGGATTTCCTAATAATTTTTTTCCAAAGAGGTGGAAAGGGAAGTACGGGATTTATGCATTGGATTTTCAAGGTAGGGTCTATCTGGAACTTCTTCAGATGCAGTGAAAATAGGAGAAGATGTTGCAGAGGTTAGGAGAAAAGAAAGAAAGCAAGAAAACACATCACCTGCCATAGATGTTGCTTACCTCAGTATGAAAAATGATATGATATTATTTGATATAATCTTCATATAACTATATATTTTGACTTTGAATTAAATAGAATGTGATAGAAGAAAGATATCAAATCCAAAATTTTGGCACTAAAATGGGCTTTTTTTACAGAAGGAAAAAACATGATGATCGAACTTCCGTTTAACTTGGCTTTGTTAAGTTCATTTCTGTGTATTAATTTGGTGTTTACGTATGATCACTATATATAATAGCTAATATTAGCTTGGTGTTGACTGTATTTTTTTTTCATTTTCCATTTAATCGAGCATATATTATCATAACTGGTTTATACATGTACCACCATTAAGTAGAAGCCATGTAATAAAGTGTTATAAACTTACATGCACCGCGATAAGGTGAATTGGGGTTTGAATTCATCATGAACACTAACTACATAATTCTAAAATTATAATAACAAATAAATTATGAAAAAGCTTAATTTTGGGTTTAAATTCACCAAAACAATAAAAACCTAAAACTATGAGAACAAATACGCATAAAGCATAATTTTATGCTGAAAAAACCTTCGTGATACAAACAAAAAGAAAAAATATGATCCAACAATCGAATACATGTTCATCTGGATGTTAGTTGTAATATTTTGGGCTCATCTATTTCGCATACATTATTCTAAAGTTCGGTTAAAGTTGTAAATAAGTGAAGAACATTGGTGTGAGGTGAAAAAACCATTAAACATGTGTTATTGATAGTGAGTTTTAAGTTGGAGAACATTTTTTCAAACGTCATCGACTAAGCATAATTTTCATCAAATGTGCTTTATTTTTGTTAACCAAGCTTTCATTGCACAGTTTTTACAGTAACTAATCTAGAAAAAAACAAGTGCTTCGGAGAACTATTATATCCACTATTTTCTCTTTTTTTTCTTCTTTTTTTCAATGCATATCAGGTTGCTATTATATTCCTCCCAATCTGTTGTCTTTGCATGAATAGATATATCATATGTGAATGAAGGATGCCATGGTTAACAAGTTAGTTGATTATTCTTGAATTGGAAAAGTGGAGTAATCGTTCTGACCAACTTGGCTCAAGTTTGTGTTATGTATATGTCATAAAATAAAGTAATTCACCTTTTGTTTTAAGTGTAGATCAGTTGGGTAGCAAGTTGATTACATACTCAATATTTGGTTTGAGAAGATTTTTATTATATTTTGAGCTGTAGTGGTTTATTCCATTGGACGAGAGAGTGAAAAATGAAAACACAAAATTAAAGTTCACATTAATAACATAGATACATAATCATCATGTACATGGTACACATGTGGACATGCCAACCCATGTAGAAATTCATATAAACACACGGTTAAAGTAGGATCACATGCAAATTTTCAAAGTTCACTTGGTCAATCTAGCAAAAAAAAAATCTCCAATGACACCTTCAACCTTTTCATCCTTCTTCTCACTACCCTTCTTCATCTCCTCTACCTTGGTTGGAACTTCTGGCTTGAGCTTCTCTTCACGGGCACTGGCTTCCTCCATACACCAGAACAAATCCCCTTTTGTGTGTGCTATTATGTCTTTTTCTATGTCTCCGCATCTGGGTGTATGCATGAATTTGTTTCAACCAGCCCAATCCTGTCATAAGGCAACGAAAATTGCTCACAGCCCGCATTAGCTAAAAGAGCATATGCATGTAAAAATACGAGTGTTATTTCCATTTTCAGTATTATAAATAAACAAAAACAAAAGAAACGATTGATAAAATTATGAATACTTATAAGTTATTATTTCTACGAATGTTCTTCAGTTGTCTCGGTCTTCTCGGTTGTTGCTTCAGTTTTAGTTTATATTAACAATGGTACCGTTAAATCTACTTTCAAAGGTGCAACTATAAATGCATGCACATTGTGATTAAATACAGGTCCACTTGGACGTGCATATGTACTCGTTATTAAGAAAGAAAGAGATAGAAATAAAATAGATAGAAGAAAAGAACTCAACAATATCAGAATCTCACAATGGAATGGAACAAAATATAATATATAACATAACTATTACATAGTCAGTTACAAATCAGAGTTACACAGATACAACAACACAAGATAGACTGTTATAAAAGTCTGTCGATTATACAACTCAAATACAACACATACATCACAGAGATACATCACAGCGGAAACATAATATAACTACGAACACTGAAGCCTCCTGCTCCATATCACTTCCAGAATTCGTCAAAGCTAACCTGAATCTCTGGCTACTCGTAAAAATTTGAGTACCCAATAATTTTAGAAAACATAATAAACTCCGGATCAGATATGGGTCTGGTGTGAGTAAACTGGTTAAAGTTGCTTAACTTTTAAAAACCTTTGAAAACAAAAGGTATCATGTAAGACTTCACACACATAAACATGGGTGAGTTTTTACCTTACGCTAACCAAAACATTTGACAGGAAATCCAGTGATATTATAATAGGGTCTAGGGTTTTCAAGTAAATAGAAAATAGCCGAAATTGTTACATTCATTAAATTCCAGCTACTAGCTACAAAAGTGGATAATACATTCAAAACCGTAAGGGCACGTAGGAAGAATGGGTTTCCATCAATGGCAGGGCTACTGGGGTACCTCCCGTCGCAGTACGTGGCCTAGATCACCGTACCGAGGATCCACCCTAAATCCCCTGCAACACAAAGATGGAACCATTCCTTACTGAACAGTTCCGAACAAGACAACCCCGACGGTTCTAGCTAGCAACCACCCACACAGCCGAATAAAAAGGGACATCTAGACAGGGGTAAATATCGTCCTACTTGGGCATGACCCAATTAGCTTTGCTGCACCTCCCCTGTTTTAGCCATTCCCAGTTGATGAGGCTTGAGGCTACGATTACCTTTATAGAACACATCTATCTTACAATGCTCATCGTCCACCTGACGATGTTCTGAAAGCATTCAATCCATACAAGTTCGTTCTGGGTTCGAACGTAACCGAAGGCATTATCTCGTTACACTCATTTTGAAATCACCCTCAGAGTTAACGACAATAACCCTTGCACTCTGAAAACTCCATCTCGAACCTGAAAGTACTATCTCCGTTGTACTCGTATTGGAATCACCCTCAGAGTTTTTAACGACAGATAGTTCTTACACATCGAGCCTTCAACTTGATCTTCACTTGAATTCACGGCCTAACGTTTAACATGGATCGATGTGGTTTCAGATAATCAAATTTGATACCCTATCCCGGTCTCATCGAAATCCAAACGTATCTTAAAGACCAAGTTGTTTAAAGGTTTAAACAATTCAATTCAATTCAATTCAATGTTTTGAATTCACACAGCATTAACACAGATAAATATCACACATTTATCATTGATATAACCAATATCATATCACATAATGTCACAACATATCATCAATAGATATAAATCCAATAGATATCATCCAATTCATACATTCAACAAACAATCATCCATAAGCAAGAATTATCAATTCATATCATAATTAATTTAATTACTTAAATTAAATTAATCCCTTAAGGATTTGTCACTTAATCTTGCTCGTACAATCATTAATTAATTACTAACCTTAATTAATTAATCACTCCTTGATTAACTTAATTAATCAATTAATCAATCCCTAATTCCAGATTAAATATTCTTTAATTATCAATTAATACACCTCAATTATTAATTAATCTCCTTTAATACAAAGTAATTAATCCTTAATAACTTTCATAATCAATTAATTAACCTTTAATTAACTGATTAATTATCCATCAACTATCGATCAATAACCTTAATTATTAATCAATATTTCTTAATACAAATTAATTAATCCATGATTATCCTTATAATTAATTAATTAATTAATTATTAATTAACTAATTAATTATATCTTAATTATTAATCAATAAACCTAATTATTATTTATTAATTATTAATTAACAACTTAATTAAAGATTAATTATTCCTTAATTACCAGTTGATTAGCCATTTGATTAATCCTTAATTAACTGTTAACCTATATTAATTAACAGTTAATCAATCCTTAATTACCATTTGATTAATCCTTAATCACCATTGATTAATCAATTAATTACCATTTAATAACTTCTTAACTAATCCTTATTTACGGACTAATTATTCTTTAATTATTAATTAATAAAACCTTAATTTTTAATTAATAAAACTTAATTACAAATTAAGCACTTCTTAATTACTAATTAAGTAACCTTTATTTACTTAATTAACTACCCATTAATTACTTAATTAATAAATCTTAATCACTTGATTATTAAGTTTAATTACACTTAATTACTTGATTAATGAATCCCTAATCATTAATTAATAATCTAATTAACGATCTTTTTAATTACAAATTAATTAACCTTTAAACCTTAATCATTTATTACTCAAGTAAATTATTTTTCCTTAATTAATGTAACGATTGCGATTTTTCGTTGCCGAAAAACCGAAATGTTATGGGTTTTAAGAAAAAGAAAAGAAGTAGAAGAAGAGAGAAGAGATAGAAAATAGAGAGAAAAGAAAATAGAAAGTAGAACGGAACTGGAAACAACAGAACAATATCAGAATCTCACAATTCGCAGCGGAACAACATATAATAGATAAATGAATAATCTTTAAACAAAGAACTATATCAGTTATTACATTACATTACATCATATCATCAGAGTGTACAACAACAAACAAACAGCGGAAAAAGAAGTACTATATACTAGTAATACGCCATGCCATCCAGCTTGCCTCCAACAACTCCTGAATATCTAGAATATCCTGCTAGTCATAATATCCAATTCCAACATTCAAACTATTTTGCCAATTCTATTACAAAATTTTCAATATATGCTTTTTATACATTTTTACTTCATTATTGAAGTTACATATTTATTCTCATTCAATTTTACATTTCAATTCAATTCACAATTTCAATTTTATTTGAATTCAATTCATAATTTAAATTCCATTCAAATTTAATTCTCAATTCTAAATATTGAATTCTAACGATTAACTTTCATTTGCTAATTCGTATTACTACTTTAAATTAGTTTCATTCACTAATTCATTTCAATTAGTACATCCACTTATTCATTTTAAATTTATTTCTTTTACCTACTTGAATTTATATACAAATTCAAATTTATCTTCAAATTTAGCTCAGGACTAAACTTTAATTTTAACCAATTCAAATTCCAATTCATTAGTCCTTGAATTAATAATTTATCAAGTTAGTTTATTTGAATTCGATCCATTTTATTTCTTATTTAATTCCATATACTAACGATAATAATTTAATATTATTACTTTCTAACAATCATGCAACCATATACTATAATAATTCATAGAAAATCATTTCCTTTCTATACAAAAATAGTTTTGGGCAAAATTATCTTATTTACCCGATTCAAAAACAATTTTATATTCACTAACAAATACGCGCTCATATCTATTATTACACTCAAACTCATTCTAGAGTACTGCTGACTCTATCTCTAATGAGTAACACCCAACAGAACCATGGTTGTCGCTTAACCATATGCTCTGATACCAAATGTAACGTCCCGGCGGCAGCGGTCACAACCGGTAGGCTTTTCAACCATCCCAGCCCCACCATGGCTTACACTGATATCCCAAACTTGCTTTTACGGCCACCCTTTCGAATATCACGGCTCCGCCTAACCAACCCCGTAAAGAGGATGTGTGGGGGTAAGAGTCTCCCGTTCGCCACCAAACCGCGAAGCGAGAACCCCCCATCACATATCACCTTCGAAAAATACGAAATTTGAAATCCGAGAATAATTCAATATTACGGACCCAATGGAACTGGTTTCGTCGAATTCCGAGACTGCGCCTCGGACGGCTATTTTTAAATATCGAATCAAACGATTTAATTTCAAAACTGAACAATTCACTTCCAAATTAAATTCTGAAGCTTCTAAAATCTTCAATATTATCAATATGAATTTTACAAGCCTTTGAAATATTTTTAATTGGCTTAAAATTGAAGATTCAAATTTTTATTCAACTTTCAATAGATTAAATTCTATAATTTAATCGCCAATTTCATTCTGATAATTTGAAATTCAAATCAAACCATCATTCAAATATTTAAAATTAATTAAATATTCTCAAATTAAATTATTAAAAATTCTGGGTCGTTACAATCTTCCCCCCTTAAAAGAATTTCGTCCCGAAATTACAAGTTAAGAAGAATGCCCTTATCCCGTCTATTATTTTTCACAATTCAAATAGTTTTATCAACTTACTAACCTAAATCTTTTTACTAGAGATTCACTATCATTTCAACTAGCTTTCCAACTTCAATTATAAGTTTCAAACAATATTGTTTACCTAACAATTCAAATTTAAATTCAAATTTAAATTTTAAACTTTCAAAATTTCTCAAAAATTTTCTAACACCCTAAATTTTCGAAAATTTTTGCCAGCGTCTCCTTTGCGCGGCTAGCTCGGTACGACTACAATGTGAACTTTTGGTTTATAATTGAGTTATAAATCGAATAGGTTAATAAAAATGTAACGATTGCGATTTTTCGTTGCCGAAAAACCGAAATATTATGGGTTTTAAGAAAAAGAAAAGAAGTAGAAGAAGAGAGAAGAGATAGAAAATAGAGAGAAAAGAAAATAGAAAGTAGAACGGAACTGAAAACAACAGAACAATATCAGAATCTCACAGTTCGCAGCGGAACAACATATAATAGATAAATGAATAATCTTTAAACAAAGAACTATATCAGTTATGACATTACATTACATCATATCATCAGAGTGTACAACAACAAACAAACAGTGGAAAAAGAAGTACTATATACTAGTAATACGCCATTCCATCCAGCTTGCCTCCAACAACTCCTGAATATCCAGAATATCCTGCTAGTCATAATATCCAATTCCAACATTCAAACTATTTTGCCAATTCTATTACAAAATTTTCAATATATGCTTTTTATACATTTTTACTTCATTATTGAAGTTACATATTTATTCTCATTCAATTTTACATTTCAATTCAATTCACAATTTCAATTTTATTTGAATTCAATTCATAATTTAAATTCCATTCAAATATAATTCTCAATTCTAAATATTGAATTCTAACGATTAACTTTCATTTGCTAATTCGTATTACTACTTTAAATTAGTTTCATTCACTAATTCATTTCAATTAGTACATTCACTTATTCATTTTAAATTTATTTCTTTTACCTACTTGAATTTATATACAAATTCAAATTTATCTTCAAATTTAGCTCAGGATTAAACTTTAATTTTAACCAATTCAAATTCCAATTCATTAGTCCTTGAATTAATAATTTATCAAGTTAGTTTATTTGAATTCGATCCATTTTATTTCTTATTTAATTCCATATACTAACGATAATAATTTAATATTATCACTTCCTAACAATCATGCAACCATATACTATAATAATTCATAGAAAATCATTTCCTTTCTATACAAAAATAGTTTTGGGCAAAATTATCTTATTTACCCGATTCAAAAACAATTTTATATTCACTAACAAATATGCGCTCATATCTATTATTACACTCAAACTCATTCTAGAGTACTGCTGACTCTATCTCTAATGAGTATACCCCAACAGAACCATGGTTGTCGCTTAACCATATGCTCTGATACCAAATGTAACGTCCCGGCGGCAGCGGTCACAACCGGTAGGCTTTTCAACCATCCCAGCCCCACCGTGGCTTACACTGATATCCCAAACTTGCTTTTACGGCCACCCTTTCGAATGTCACGGCTTCGCCTAACCAACCCCGTAAAGAGGATGTGTGGGGGTAAGAGTCTCCCGTTCGCCACCAAACCGCGAAGCGAGAACCCCCCATCACATATCACCTCCGAAAAATACGAAATTTGAAATCCGAGAATAATTCAATATTACGGACCCAATGGAACTGGTTTCGTCGAATTCCGAGACTGCGCCTCGGACGGCTATTTTTAAATATCGATTCAAACGATTTAATTTCAAAACTGAACAATTCACTTCCAAATTAAATTCTGAAGCTTCTAAAATCTTCAATATTATCAATATGAATTTTACAAGCCTTTGAAATATTTTTAATTGGCTTAAAATTGAAGATTCAAATTTTTATTCAACTTTCAATAGATTAAATTCTATAATTTAATCGCCAATTTCATTCTGATAATTTGAAATTCAAATCAAACCATCATTCAAATATTTAAAATTAATTAAATATTCTCAAATTAAATTATTAAAAATTCTGGGTCGTTACAATCTTCCCCCCTTAAAAGAATTTCGTCCCGAAATTACAAGTTAAGAAGAATGCCCTTATCCCGTCTATTATTTTTCATAATTCAAATAGTTTTATCAACTTACTAACCTAAATCTTTTTACTAGAGATTCACTATCATTTCAACTAGCTTTCCAACTTCAATTATAAGTTTCAAACAATATTGTTTACCTAACAATTCAAATTTAAATTTTAAACTTTCAAAATTTCTCAAAAATTTTCTAACACCCTAAATTTTCGAAAAATTTTGCCAGCATCTCCTTTGCGCGGCTAGCTCGGTACGACTACAATGTGAACTTTTGGTTTATAATTGAGTTATAAATCGAATAGGTTAATAAAAATGTAACGATTGCGATTTTTCGTTGCCGAAAAACCGAAATGTTATGGTTTTTAAGAAAAAGAAAAGAAGTAGAAGAAGAGAGAAGAGATAGAAAATAGAGAGAAAAGAAAATAGAAAGTAGAACGGAACTGAAAACAACAGAACAATATCAGAATCTCACAATTCGCAGCGGAACAACATATAATAGATAAATGAATAATCTTTAAACAAAGAACTATATCAGTTATTACATTACATTACATCATATCATCAGAGTGTACAACAACAAACAAACAGCGGAAAAAGAAGTACTATATACTAGTAATACGCCATTCCATCCAGCTTGCCTCCAACAACTCCTGAATATCCAGAATATCCTGCTAGTCATAATATCCAATTCCAACATTCAAACTATTTTGCCAATTCTATTACAAAATTTTCAATATATGCTTTTTATACATTTTTACTTCATTATTGAAGTTACATATTTATTCTCATTCAATTTTACATTTCAATTCAATTCACAATTTCAATTTTATTTGAATTCAATTCATAATTTAAATTCCATTCAAATATAATTCTCAATTCTAAATATTGAATTCTAACGATTAACTTTCATTTGCTAATTCGTATTACTACTTTAAATTAGTTTCATTCACTAATTCATTTCAATTAGTACATTCACTTATTCATTTTAAATTTATTTCTTTTACCTACTTGAATTTATATACAAATTCAAATTTATCTTCAAATTTAGCTCAGGATTAAACTTTAATTTTAACCAATTCAAATTCCAATTCATTAGTCCTTGAATTAATAATTTATCAAGTTAGTTTATTTGAATTCGATCCATTTTATTTCTTATTTAATTCCATATACTAACGATAATAATTTAATATTATTACTTCCTAACAATCATGCAACCATATACTATAATAATTCATAGAAAATCATTTCCTTTCTATACAAAAATAGTTTTGGGCAAAATTATCTTATTTACCCGATTCAAAAACAATTTTATATTCACTAACAAATATGCGCTCATATCTATTATTACACTCAAACTCATTCTAGAGTACTGCTGACTTTATCTCTAATGAGTAACACCCAACAGAACCATGGTTGTCGCTTAACCATATGCTCTGATACCAAATGTAACGTCCCGGCGGCAGCGGTCACAACCGGTAGGCTTTTCAACCATCCCAGCCCCACCGTGGCTTACACTGATATCCCAAACTTGCTTTTACGGCCACCCTTTCGAATGTCACGGCTTCGCCTAACCAACCCCGTAAAGAGGATGTGTGGGGGTAAGAGTCTCCCGTTCGCCACCAAACCGCGAAGCGAGAACCCCCCATCACATATCACCTCCGAAAAATACGAAATTTGAAATCCGAGAATAATTCAATATTACGGACCCAATGGAACTGGTTTCGTCGAATTCCGAGACTGCGCCTCGGACGACTATTTTTAAATATCGATTCAAACGATTTAATTTCAAAACTGAACAATTCACTTCCAAATTAAATTCTGAAGCTTCTAAAATCTTCAATATTATCAATATGAATTTTACAAGCCTTTGAAATATTTTTAATTGGCTTAAAATTGAAGATTCAAATTTTTATTCAACTTTCAATAGATTAAATTCTATAATTTAATCGCCAATTTCATTCTGATAATTTGAAATTCAAATCAAACCATCATTCAAATATTTAAAATTAATTAAATATTCTCAAATTAAATTATTAAAAATTCTGGGTCGTTACAATTAATTTCTTAATCAATCCTTTATAATTAAACTAATTAACTAAACTTAATTTTCTTAAATTTATTTAATCAAAATCTAGATATTAAACCTTAATTAAGATAAAACATTATCTTATAATGCTTTAATTACCCTTAACATATTTTCATCATTTATTTTTATAACTATCTTTACTTAATTAAATTATTAATTAAGTTTTTAAAATAAAACCATCATTTAACTTGATAAATTAAAGTTATCAAAACACAAATTTAAATAACTGAAAATATTTATCAATTTATAGTTTTAAAAACTGGTTTCAATTTGAATTTAAAACTTGTCTTTTTATATAAACTTTTAAAATTACTTTCATAACTCAATTTTAAATATAAATTCAAATTACTTAACAAATTTTAAATTTATCAAACTTCAAAATTTCGTACAATTTCTTAATCCAAATATTTAAGAAAACATTTATTAAATATAAAGTAGTTTATATAAAAAGGTTTTAATCCAATTTAAATTTTAAATTTCAAAAAAACTTGTTTTCAAAACTTTTTAAATCTGCACAAATATAGCTTCGGGTCATACCCGACTGCCACTCGGGTTTAAACCCAAGTTTTCTTCCTCTTCTCCCCATTACCCTATTTTTTTATTTTAAAAACTTAGAATTTGTTTAAGTTAAAATTTGAAGACGCTAAACACTCACGTCCCCGAAGACGTACTCGAGAAAACTGCTGAAACCCCCAAGTTTTCCCTCGAACCACTTCCTCTACCCAATCACTGACACCAACCCCCACTGGTGCACCTGCACAGGTGATCGTGGCGATACTGACTACCGCCGACGCCTTCAACCCTTCGACAATCATCACCTCTTACAATTCCGACCCCCAATTCTACACTACAAGGCCCTAAACGAAAACGAACAACTCATGTCGAATCCTGAAAACACAGCATCACCTGAAACTTCACCGAACCCTCGACACCGATCATCAGAGGGTGTGCAACCACGGCCACACACTCACAAGCCTTCCACGCTACTTTCCTCCCATTCTCCAGTAACTCGAACCACCCAAGACGCCACAGCAGCCTATACCACAACCGTAAGAAAAACTGGGTGTTAAACCCTACCTTAATCGATTTCTGATGTCGTGTTGATTAATAAAATCAAACGCCATTTTTCTAGGCCTCGGAAAACTTCTAACAACCTCCGACAGCCACTAGGAGATTTCACCTTTTTCCAGTCAACAGAAATGCCCAGAAATATAAAATCAATCAACTTAAAAACGCTCTCTCAATACAGAGCTAAAAATTTAAATTTTCATCTTAAAAAATCATATTTTATAGATTCGATTCTTGATATAAACTTGAATCAAAAATTTACAAGATTTGAACTACCATGATTTTAACATGTCTATTGTAAATTCTTGATCCCAGCAGATTCTCAGTCCCATTATGTTTGAATGTATTTTTAAAACATAGATTGAGTTTAAACTAATTTAACATGTTTGAATATCATAGTCTAACTTAGATCTGATACAAAGATTTTCAATTTTTATCAAAGCCATAATCTTTGAACTAATAAAGGAGGTGATTAGAATCAATAGATATGTACACTACAACTATATACCGAGGCTTACTTATATACATACATGCAGACAATTATCATCACAGGAATTCACATGCATAGATATTTATTTACCTAAATTTTAATTTAAATGTTTACTCACCTTAAAAATGTAGAGAGTTTTGGAACTGGATGAAAACTGAAGCCCTTTGAAAATTTGAAAACTGAATATTATTGTTTTTATTTCTGAAACTTTGTACTGCTTGAACTTGAAGACTGGAAAGCTTGGTACTCGATTTCTTAACTGGAACAAGGTGATGATGAATCCAAACATTGATAACCAGTTTGGTTCCAGACAGTATTCCAGGTTTTTGATAACATAAAGTTTCTAGTTTTCCTTTTTTATGCTTTTACAAGCTTGATAAAAAAGGTGTTACATGTTTCTAAATCTGTTGTTTGATTTTGTTTGAAAATGATTTTTTTTTGTTTGAGGAGATTACAGGCTTGCAGTGGTTACAGGCTTGAAGAAAAATTTTGTAAAAATGTTTCAGGTTGTGATATAAATTTCTGGTTTTAGTTGTATGGTTTGAGGAGGTTACAGGGTTTGGTTTTGAGAATTTTGGGTTGAAGATTTGCTACAACTTATTTTTGAGGAGATTACAAGCTTGCAGTTGGAAAGAATACTACAGGCTTTTGAAAATAATTCTGGTTTGAAGAGTTAAACAAGTTTGTTTTGAGGAAGTTACAGATTTTGATTTCAATTTGAACTTTTGTAAAAATGTTTTCAGTTTTATTTTGACAGATTGAATACAAGAGTGGCCATTAATTTCTGAATTGAAAGAAAAAGAATGAAGAAGGAAATGGAAGTTTATATTTTGTAGTTTGTAGTTTATCAAAATTAAGAGAGAAAGACACTTGTTCAATTTGGTTTACATTTGTCATTACTAATCCTAATCTACTTACACTTGTTAATCAATAAGCTTTAAAAATTAGCACTTGTCCTTTCTTATTTTTAAATTATTTTTAAATGACTTATAAGCCTTTATTATTAATTCCTAATACGTATATGCTTTTATAAATATATAAATGCCTTTTCTTATCTTATAAAAATAAAACTTTTAAAAGAAAATCAAATAAAAACCAATTAGATTCTTAATAAAATCATATAAAATTATTTGATCTATTTTAAATGCTAATTTAAATGCTTTTGCATTTATTTACTACAAAATAAATATTTTCTAAATTTATATAAATAAAATTCTTTTGTTTCAAATTAATATAAAACAAATTATATATTTTTATAATAAAAACTTTATTCATAAATTCTTTTATATCCAAAATTATTTTCAAGCTATAAATTATTTTTAAATTTCAAATTTCAATTCAAATTTCAAATTTTAAATCCAAATTCAATTTAAACTTCAATTTAAAATCAAATCAAATACATTTATATTAAATTAAACATACACACTATTAAATTTAGAAATATTAAATTCAAATTTTAAAGTTAATTTATATATATATATATATATATATATATATATATTAACAACACTTATTAAATTGAAATGTTAAGCCTATTAAAATCAAATTTATAAAATAACACAAAGTAAATAATTATTCCATTTAAAATCAATTTATCTCTAAATTTAAAAACACCACATAAATTTTATTTTGGTTATTATATTTGAAGGTAACAGTTTTATCAATTTTAAATAATTTAATTAAGAGATTATCACCTTTGAAATTCCCCGAAATTCCGGGATATTACATTCCTCCCTCCTTAAAAGAATTTCATCCTCGAAATTTAAAATAAAGATAATCCAAAAACTTTTTATTTCATTTTAACCATTTAAGCATACCTATCAGCCAAACATTATCAACCAACAACAATCCATCGAAACAAACAGTTTATTTAAACAACCAATTTATTAAATCAAATAATCCTAGCTATCCAGACATAGATCCAAATAAGTCTTCCTAAAACTATTCAGAGTTTCCCAAGACAAACTCTTAAATCCTAACTCCACAACAAAAGATAGATCGTTCACGTATTTCCTCAGATGAGATACGTGAAAAACAATGTGAATTCCAGCCATCCAAACTGGCAATTCAACCTTGAAGACTACAAAACTAATCTTCTCCTGATAAGCTCCACCATCGCAGATACCTCAAAGACCAAAACTGGACCAAGAACCAGACGATCTCCCGACTCTTCCCTATAGAATGGAAATCTACAAGGTCTTCTATGCAAAGCTTCACGGGGTGCCATCCAGATTCTCGCCTGATAACTATACGAGAATCACGATAAATGTAGATGATCCTCCTAACATCCACAAAAATCCAAAACACAAGCCCTCTCAAATCCTTAGAATTTGGTTCAGCCTTTCCGTTGGTCTGGGAATGATAGGTTGTAGCCAAATTTAATCTCGAACCCTAAACTGATCTGTAAAGCCTCCCAAACTAGCTGGAGAAAGTAAGATCACTATTGTAACAATGCTGACTGGAACACCAAACAGTCAGACAAACTCTCAAGAAAAACTCAGCCAAAGATGCTATTGAACGGATTGTCTTAACCAGAATAAGATGAACGTTCTTGGCCAATCGGTCTACAATCACCTATATTCCTTTATTTCCATTTTTGGTCCTTGGCAAACCGTCGAAGAAATCCAAAGAAATCACTTCCCACCGGAACTTCCAAAAGTTGCAACAAACCGGCGGTCTTCTGTTGGTCACCAACACCAGCTGACAGATCGCACATCCAAAGATGAAAGCAGCTACATCCTACTTCGTGCTTGGCCACTAGAAGATTCTCTTCATATTCATATATCTCTGAACACCTTGGGTTGGACACAACCTGGAGCGATGACTCCCTACTAAACTTCTTGCTTCAAAATCCAAGAATTCGGAACACAAATCCTTTTCGATGATCCTCAACGTTCCACGGCCATTAATCTCAAAACTGGAACACTGACCATTCTTTGAATTAATTCATCCATCACTACACAAACGTCCTATCAGATCTCAAACTTATTCTTGCCATCAGAGATAGCTTGAACAGGCACACTAGTTATCCTTGCCTTCAAATCCGAGAAAATCTCTTCACACTCGGGTCACTTATACTTCCTGTAGAACTCTTCCAAACCAAAAAACTTCGGTTGCTTCTACTCCTGAATAGTAGCTATCTAGGCTGGATCTACGGAAATACCTTCACCAAACCAAAATGCTTCCTCAAAGCCTCTAATCCTAACTCCAAATGTCGCTAGCTCTCCTCTTCGGACTTGGAGTAGACAAGAAAAACATTGATGAACACAGGAACAATTTATACCACACATCTCAAAACATGGTTCATCAAATCCACACAGAATCTCAAAAGACTTATCCTTCTAGGCCACAAAGACAATAGCTGAACATCAACTGGGAAAAACTAGGCTGAACAATAGGCACTGCTTTCAAAACTAAGACGATCCAAATCTCTATCTGCCGATGAGGAAAACCTTCGCTCCCTCGGAACATCCGGAAAATCTCTGACCCTTCAATGGACTCTACTCCTTCTAGGGATGCTTCTACTCCATGCCAAAAATTTCTCAAAAGAACTCCGTCATCATCACAAGTCACTTTTGCAGTTCTTCCCAACTCAGTCTCCAAAGATACAATCCTTGCTTCACCATCAAAATAATCCAATGTTATCCATCCAACCCAAAACAAGATCAAAACCCTTTAAATTCAATAAAAAGGGCCTCCAGAAAACTATGGGGGTGATAAGAAATCTTAAGCTTCTATAGATCTGATCTATCTTGGTTATTCACCTATAGGATTAGATACAAAGATAGGACGGTCAACTAAACAAAGAGAGGGATAAAACTCCTCTAGAACTCATGTTGAAAATCCGAACAGATACCCAACAAATTTATATAAGTATATAGTAATATAAAAATTACAAATACGCGCTCTCAAGATAGACACCACTCCAGAGCCTAGGTATTATCTCAACCTATGCACTGATACCAAGTGTGACGACCCGCCTTTCATTCCATAGAAAGACGCACCATTATTAAGAAAGAAAGAGGTAGAAATAGAATAGATAGAAGAAAAGAACTCAACAATATCAGAATCTCACAGCGGAATGGAATAAAATATAATATATAACATGACTATTACATATTCAATTATACATCAGAGTTACACAGATACAACAACACAAGATAGACAGTTATAAAAGTCTGTCTATTATACAACTCAAATACAACACATACATCACAGAGATACATCACAGCGGAAACACAATATAACGACAAACGCTGAAGCCTCATGCTCCACGTCTCTTCCAGAATTCGTTAAAGCTAACCTGAATCCCTTGGCTACTCGTAAAAATTTGAGTACCCAAGAGTTTAAGAAAACAGAATAAACTCCGGGTCATACATGGGTCTGGTGTGAGTAAACGGGTTAAAGTTGCTTAACTTTTAGAAACCTTTGAAAATAAAAGGTATCACGTAAGACTTCCCACACATAAACATGGGTAAGTTTTTGCCTTACGCTAACCAAACCATTTGATAGAAAATCCAATGATATTATGATAGGGACTAGGGTTTTCAAGTAAATGGAAAATAGCCGAAATTGTTAAATTCATTAAATTCCAACTACTAGCCACAAAAGTGGATAATACAATCAAAACTGTAAGGGCACGTAGGAAGAATGGGTTTCCATCAATGGCAGGGCTACTGGGGTACCGCCCGTCACAGTACGTGGCCTAGATCACCGTACCGAGGATCCACCCTTAATCCCCTGCAACACAAAGCCGGAACCATTCCTTACTGAACAGTTCCGAACAAGACAACCCCGACGGTTCTAGCTAGCAAGCGCCCACACAGCCGAATAAAAAGGGACATCTAGACAGGGGTAAATCTCGTCCTACTTGGGCATGACCCACTTATATTTGCTGCACCTCCCTTATTTTATCCATTCCCAGTCATGAGGCTTGAGGCTACGATTACCTTTATAGAACACATCTATCTTAGAATGCTCATCGTCCACCTGATGATGTTCTGAAAGCATTCAATCCATACAAGTTCGTTCCGGGTTCGAAAGAAACCGAAGACGTTATCTCATTACACTCATTTTGGAATCACCCTTAGAGTTAACGACAATAACCCTTACACTCTGAAAACTCCATCTCGAACCTGAAAATACTATCTCCGTTATACTCGTATTGGAATCACCCTCAGAGTTTTTAACGACAGATAGTTCTTACACTTCGAGCCTTCAACTCGATCTTCACTTGAATTCATGACCTAACGTTTAACTTGGATCGATGTGGTTTCGGGTAATCAAATTTGATACCCGATCCCGGTCTCATCGAAATCCAAACGTATCTTAAAGGCCAAGTTGTTTAAAGGTTTGAACAATTCAATTCAATTCAATTCAATGCTTTGAATTCACACAGCATTAACACAGATAAATATCACACATTTATCATTGATATAACCAATATCATATCATAGAATGTCACAACAAGTCATCAATAGATATCAATCCAATAGATATCATCCAATTCAGACATTCAACAAACAATCATCCATAAGCAAACATTATCAATTCATATCATAATTAATTTAATTACTTAAATTAAATTAATCCCTTAAGAATTAATCACTTAATCCTACTCATACAATCATTAATTAATTACTAACCTTAATTAAATAATTAATCACTCCTTGATTAACTTAATTAATCAATTAATCAATCCCTAATTCCAGATTAAATATTCTTTAATTATCAATTAATAATCCTCAATTATTAATTAACCTCCTTTAATACAAAGTAATTAATCCTTAAGTACTTTCATAATCAATTAATTAACCTTTAACAACTGATTAATTATCCATCAACTATTGATCAATAACCTTAATTATTAATCAATATTTCTTAATACAAATTAATTAATCCATAATTATCCTTATAAATTAATTAATTATTAATTGACTGATTAATTATCTCTTAATTATTAATTAATAAACCTAATTATTAATTATTAATTAACAACTTAATTAAAGATTTATTATTCCTTAATTACCAGTTGATTAACCATTTGATTAATCCTTATTTAAATGTTAACCTATCCTTAATTAACAGTTAATCAACCTTAATTACCATTTGATTAATCCTTAATCACCATTGATTAATCGATTAATTACCATTTAAGAACTTCTTAACTAATCCTTAATTACGGATTAATTATTCTTTAATTATTAATTAATAAAACCTTAATTATTAATTAATAAAACTTAATTACAAATTAAACACTTCTTAATTACTAATTAAGTAACCTTTATTTACTTAATTAACTACTCATTAATTACTTAATTAATAAATTTTAATCGCTTGATTAATTAAGATTAATTACACTTAATTACTTGATTCATGAATCCCTAGTCATTAATTAATAATCTAATTAATGATCTTTTTAATTACAAATTAATTAACCTTAAATTAATTAACCTTTAATACTTAATAATTTATTAATCAAGTAAATTATTTTTCCTTAATTAATTTCTTAATCAATCCTTTATAATTAACCTAATTAATTAAACTTAATTTTCTTAAATTAATTTAGTCAAAATCAAGATATTAAAATCTTAATTAAGATAAAACATTATCTTATAAATGCTTTAATTACCCTTAACATATTTACATCATTTATCTTTATAACTATCTTTACTTAATTAAATTATTAATTAAGTTTTTAAAATAAAACAATAATTTAACTTGATAACTTAAAGTTATCATAACACAACTTTAAATAACTTTAAATATTTATCAATTTATAGTTTTAAAAACTAGTTTCCATTTGAATTTAAAACAAGTCTTTTAATATAAACTTTTAAAATTACTTCATAACTCAAATTCAAATATCAATTTAAATTACTTAACAAATTTTAAATTTATCAAACTTCAAAATTTCTTAATCAAAATATTTAAGAAAACATTTATTAAATATAAAGTAGTCTATATAAAAAGGTTTTAATCCAATTTAAATTTTAAATATCAAAAAAACTTGTTTTCAAAACTTTTTAAAACTGCACAACATATAGCTTCGGGTCATACCCGAATGCCACTCGGGTTTAAACCCGAGTTTTCTTTCTCTTCTCCCCATTACCTTATTTTTTTGATTTTAAAAACTTAGAATTTGTTTAAGTTAAATTTGAAGACGCTAAACACTCACGTCCCCGAAGACGTGCTCGAGAAAACTGCTGAAACCCTCGAGTTTTCCCTCGAACCACTTCCTCTACCCAATCACTGACACCAACCCCCACTGGTGCACATGCACAGGTGATCGCGGCGATACTGACCACCGTTGACGCCTTCAACCTTTCGACGATCATCACCTCTTACAATTCCGACCCCCACTTCTACACTACAAGGCCCTAAACGAAAACGAACTAGTCGAATGCTGGAAACACAACATCACTTGAAACTTCACCGAACCCTCGACTCCGATCATCAGAAGGTGTGCAATCACGGCCACACACTCACAAGTCTTCCACGCTACTTTCCTCCCATTCTCGAGTAACTCGAACCACCCAAGACGCCACAATAGCCTATACCACAACCATGAGCAAAACTGGGTGTTAAACCCTATCTTAATCGATTTCTGATGCCATGGTGATTAATAAAATCAAACGCCATTTTTCTAGGCC
Source organism: Allium cepa (assembly GCA_030765085.1). Taxonomy (NCBI): domain Eukaryota; kingdom Viridiplantae; phylum Streptophyta; class Magnoliopsida; order Asparagales; family Amaryllidaceae; genus Allium; species Allium cepa. The sequence continues at coordinate 459,223,333 of CM060932.1, forward strand.
ACGGCAAACCTCCAACAACCTCTGGCAGCCACCACGAGATTTCACCATTTTCCAGTCAACAGAAAATTCCCAGAAATCTAAAATCAATCAACTCAAAAACACTCTCTCAAAACATAGCTAAAAAATTAAATTTTCATCTTAAAAAATCATATTTTTCAGATTCGATTCTTGATATAAACTTGAATCATAAATTTACAAGATTTGAATTACCATGATTTTAACATATCTACTGTAAATTCTTGATCCCAGCAGATTCTCAGTCACATTATGTTTGAATGTATTTTTAAAACATAGATTGAGTTTAAACTAATTTAACATGTTTGAATATCATAGTCTAACTGAGATCTGATACAAAGATTTTGAATTTTTATCAAAGCCATAATCTTTGAACTAATAACAGAGGTGATTAGAATCAACAGATATGTACACTACAACTATATACAGAGGCTTACTTACACATACATGCAAACAATTATCATCACAGGAATTCACATGCACAGATATTTATTTACCTAAATTTTAATTTAAATGTTTACTCACCTTAAAAATGCAGAGAGTTTTGGAACAGGATGAAAACTGAATCCCTTTGAAAATTTGAAAACTGCATATTATTATTTTTATTTCTGAAACTTTGTACTGCTTGAATTTGAAGACTGGAAAGCTTGGTACTCGATTGCTTAACTGGAACAAGTGATGATGAATCCAAATATTGATAACCTGTTTGGTTCCAGACAGTATTCCAGGTTTTTGATAATAGAAATGTTCCAAGCTTTCTTTTTATTATGCTTTTACAGGCTTGATAAAAAAGGTATTACAGGTTTCTAAATCTGATGTTTGGTTTTGCTTTGAAAATGATTTTTTGTTTTTTTGTTTGAGGAGATTACAGGCTTGCAGTTGTTACAGGCTTGAAGAAAGTGTTTGTAAAAATATTTCAGGTTGTGATATAAATTTCTAGTTTTAGTTGTATGGTTTGAGGAGGTTACATGGTTTGGTTTTGAGAATTTTGGGTTGAAGATTTGCTATAACTTGTTTTTGAGGAGATTACAAGCTTGCAGTTGGAAAGAATACTACAGGCTTTTGAAAATAATTCTGGTTTGAAGAGTTAAACAAGTTTGTTTTGAGGAAGTTACAGATTTTGATTTCAATTTGAAATTTTGTAAAAATGTTTTCAGTTTGATTTTGAGAGATTGAATACAAGAGTGGCCATTAATTTCTGACTTGAAAGAAAAAGAATTAAGAAGGAAATGGAAGTTATATTTTGTAATTTGTAGTTTATCAAAATTAAGAAGAAAAGACACTTTTTCCATTTCATTTACATTTGTCATTACTAATCCTAATCTACTTACACATGTTAATCAATAAGCTTTAAAAATTAACACTTATCCTTTCTTATTTTTAAATGACTTATAAGCCTTTATTATTAATTCCTAATATGTATATGCTTTTATAAATTTATAAATACCTTTTCTTATCTTATAAAAATAAAACTTTTAAAAGAAAATCAAATAAAAACCAATTAGATTCTTAATAAAATCATATAAAATTATTTGATCTATTTTAAATGCTAATTTAAATGCTTTTGCATTTATTTACTACTAAATAAATATTTTCTAAATTTATATAAATAAAATTCTTTTGTTTCAAATTAATATAAAACAAATTTTTTTAAAATATGAACTTTATTCATATATTCTATTATATCCAAAATTATTTTCAAGATCTAAATTCTTTTTAAATTTCAAATTTCAATTCAAATTTCAAATTTTAAATCCAAATTCCATTTAAACTTCAATTTAAAATCAAATTAAATATATTTATACTAAATTAAACAAACACACTATTAAATTTGGAAATATTAAATTCAAATTTTAGAGTTAATTTTTTAAGTAAATAAATAAATAAATAAATATATATATATATATTAACAACACTTATTAAATTGAAATGTTAAGCCTATTAAAATCAAATTTATAAAATAACACAAATTAAATAATTATTCCATTTAAAATTAATTTATCTCTAAATTTAAAAACGTTACATAAATTTTATTTTGGTAATTTATATTTGAGGATAACAGTTTTATCAATTTTAAATAATTTAATTAAGATATTATCACTTTTTAAATTCCCTGAAATTCCGAGATATTCAAAATTTAGACTTCATAGGCCCAATAATATTCAAAATGGTAAAGTAGTTTAAAATTTACCTATTTAACTCGGTGAGTGCTGGCCTAAATCTAACAATGGCATCAAAGCCCATTAGCTTATGTGGTCTCAACTAGTCATGTTAGGACTAACTAGATAAGCTTACCCATTTAGTACTATGTCTAAAAAGGTAGTGGCTAGGCTTTATTTGAGTAATCAAGTACCATACCCTACCCGACTAATAGCCTAGCGCAAAAGGGTTAATGTGCCCAAAGGTTATCCCTATTAGAAAAGGCCCAATTTGGATTTGGGCCTTGGGCTAATTTTCAAGATCATTTGAAATTAAAAATAAAATTTTAAATTTAAAAGTTAAATAAAAAATAAGAAAAACGTTATAAATATTATAGTATGATTTTCAAAGTTATTTTGAAAATTTATAAATAAATTTCAAGTTTTTTAATTGTTAATAAGATTAATAAATTTAATAAATTAATTAAATAGTTAACTAATTATATATATAACTTGTATAATGATATATGTTACATTATCTTGAATTGCCTTAGATAATGTAAGTATGTATATAATAATTTTCAAAATTAATGATTAATTAATTTTTTTAGTGAATAAGTTAATTAAGTGTTAATTAATAATATAAAATACATATATACATACATATACATAAGAGATATATTTATATAACTATAAATATTATAGTATACATATTCAATATAAAATGTTTGATTGAATAATATAAAATTAATTTAAATGTATAAATTAAATTATTTAAATAAGATTTAACTAATAAAATTAATATAATGTTATACATAAGACTATTACGTAGGTTGAATTAAAATTATAAAAGTTATATAATAATTAAACTTATATAATATATTAATCAATAATAAAAGGTGGAACAATATGAAACCCTAAATAGACTTAAGGGATAAATACATACATATAGCACATATACCATGGTATCAAATATGTCCTACACTTGAATCGTGAGGTTATTTCATAAGAAAAACATTATTCCATACATAAGTCAATATCACTCAATTAAATATATCAAAAAAATTATGAATCTTTAACACAAAGTTTCATCGGCCATTTATGTATTAATAGATTACTTGCATACTCCATAGTTATTTATATTCCTCAAGATATGTACATTTATACTTAGGCCATCGTTAAATGGTAGATACAAGTGAATAATCTCTTTTGATTTATTGACATTCCTTAAGGTCGAAATGAGATTTGGACAAGAAACCGTGGGTCAGGAGTTTTATATGATACAACCGATAATGTATTAGTTACGGGAGTACGATTTGTTGATATTCCTCAAGGTAAGAATTTAAGGCAAACGAGTCATAACACCTACTGGTGAAGTTAAAAACTTCTAGTTTCATCTTAGGGTTTGGATAAACCTAAAAAGACTTCTACGAATTTATTAGTAAAATAAAATATAAAATTTAACCTTACTAATAATATAAGAACATCTACTATGAATAATGTCATAATCTTCTAAGTTAAAATTTGTAGAAAAATATCTATACCAAAATTTGTTTTCTGATAAAGACAAATTCACTGGTCCTAAATACGCAGAATTGCTAAGGGCAATAAAGATAGCATTAACATATGAAAATCTTTCTTCATCGATAAACAAACATTCCAGGGATAGGCCTGCTAAAGATGAGGACACCACACTATGATTAGCTTATAAAAAATGGGTCTTAGATCTTGAAATCGCCCAAGTTTACATGTTGTCTACGTTAGACAAACCATTGTAGAAACAGCATGGAAAAATGACTATCCATTAAATTTCAATAACGTCAAAGCTCTGTTTGGGGAACAGTCTAATTCTATAAGGTATGAACTTATGAAGAATCTATTCAATATGAAAATGATGAAGGGACATAAATTGGACGATTACATTCTATTGATGAAAGGTTATATTGATATATTTTCTTATTTAGATGTGATGATAGGCAATGAGTGTAGGTAGATTTGATTCTTGGGTCTCTTACTCCCCAATTTGAGCCATTCAAATTAAATTATAACATGAACCAATTGAACGTAAGTCTTATGCAACTCTTTAATATGCTGAGGTCAGTCGAATCTTCATCTAAGGAGTAAGGGGTTGTACTTGCTTTTAAGGGAAACACATCATCTTCGAAAAGTTCAGAGAAGTGAAAAGAATTAATAAGAAAAACAGCAAGACTGCTCTAGTTGATAAAGGTGGATGCCATCGCTATCACTAGAAGGGTCATTGGAAACAGAATTTTTTAGAGTACTTAAAGGTTGTCGGAGTGAAGAAATAGAATGGTTATGCTTCTCATATTGGTATATTTACGATTCCAATTTTTTTACAAACAATAAATTATCATTGGTTTTCGATACTTGATCTAGAAATCAGATATGTAATTCGTCACATGTGCTTAGGAATGTGCATCATGTGGCAAAAGGAGAGATAAGGGTTCAGGTTGCCAATATATCTCTTATAAATGCAATAACAGCTGGAGATTTTCATCTAAGTTTTCCTAGTGGATATGTTTTGATATTAAATAAGTTCTATTATGTGAAAGACTTTATTTATGTGATTATTTATATGTCTAGATTGTCCGAGACAAGTTAATTTTTGACATGCTAATAATGTTGTGAGCATTATGTTTATGGTAATAAAGTCTATGATGGTATTTTAGATAATGGATTTTATTTGATCAATGCTAATTATGTCTATGCTGTGAATAATCTGTCAAATGATAATATAAATTAAAATTATGTTTGGCATTATAAGCAAGGTCATATAAGGAAGAAACAACTACACAAATTGAAAATCTAATATTTTCAATCAGCTTTGATTTTGAATCATTTGATACATATGGGTGTATCTCAAAAGAAAATTGACCAAGCACTTCTTTAGTGGGAGCAATGAGAGAGTTAATGAACTGTTGGAAATTGTACATGGTGATGTATGTGTCTGTTGCCTATAGTTACCAAAGATAATTGCTCTTATTTTGTAACCTTTATGGATGATTTTAAAGACTAATATATGTGTATATTATGAAGAAAAAATCCGATGTCTATGTGAAATACATTGAATATAAAACCGAGGTTGAAAATTAGATGAACCATAAGATTAAAATAATTTCATATGATCGAGAAGGTGAGGACGTTGGACGAGGACTCCTACAGTACTCAAATGATAATGGGATTATCTTTTAGGTTACTCCACCATATATGCCACAACACGATGGTGTTTTGGAGTAAAGGAACTGAACCTCACTAGACATGGTTGATTCCATAATGAGTAAGCATGAGTTAACTCTAACCTATTGGGGATATGCGTTAGAAGCTGCAATACATATATTGAATTTTTACCCAATAAATTTGTGACCAAGATGCCAAGTGAGATGTGGATTGAGAAGAAACCCCACATCAATTATTTGAAGTGGGGTTTCCTAGCCTAAATTAAGAACATCGGTCCCAATAAGCTTGAGGTAAGATCAGTCTTGTGTAATTGGATGAGATATAAGAGTCTAACATGAAGACCAAACCAGTGAGAGAACCAAGTTCATCTGTATATGAAAATACACAATGTATTGGAAGTTCGAGTAGGGAATCTTGTACACCAAAGAATACCACGGTTTTCCCGTGGATTGTGAAAAGGAGTGTTATGTCCTAAATGAGAACTCCTCTATCATTCCAACAAGCACTATAGAGTAAAGACTTTGCACATTGGCTTGCAGCTATGAAATCCAAAATGGATTCCATATATGAAAACAAAGTATGAACTTTGGATGACATAGCCAAAGGGACAAAACTCATCGGCTACAAATGGGTTTTAAAAAAAAGCTAAATGGTTATGGATAAGTGGAGGCTCATAAAGCAAGGCTATCTGTAAAAGGATTTTGTCAAATTCAAGGTGTAGATTATGATAAAACATTTTCGACCATAGCAATGCTTAAACCCATTTGGAAAATGATAGTTATTGCTACATTCTACGACTGTGAAATATGAAAAATAAATGTAAAGAAGGCGTTTCTAAATGGTGATTTAGAAAAGACCATCTATATGTCGTAGCCACAGGGTTTAAAAGTCAATAGGTGAGGGCAAGACTTGCAATTTGTTGAGGTCCATTTATGGACTTAAATAAGCTTTAAGAAGTTCGAACAAGTATTTTGTAAGGTAATCAAATAGTTTGGTTTTACCAACACACAAAGGAAGCATGCATACATAAAAAGAATAAGGAAATGCTATCGTATTCTTAGTGCTATACGTTGATGATCTTCTATTGATTGGTAAAGACGTTTCATTATTGCAATCAATGAAAGCTTGGCTTTCCATAAACTTCACCATGAAGGATTTGGGAGAAGCAACCTATATACTAGGCATAAATATCTATGGAGATAGATCTAAGAGGTTGTTGGGATTATCCCAACCTAGGTAAATAGATACCATATCGAAACATTTCAATATGGAGAATTCCAAGCATGGAAATGTCATAACATAATCTGGAATCATCCTTTCTAAGAAGGATGCTGTTAGAACTGATGAGGAAAAGAAGCATATTAGGGGATACTGTATGCTTCGTTAATCGGTTCCATAATATATGCTATGTTATATACTAGACTAATGTGACATGTGCATTAGGATGCTTAGGCCGATACTAGTCTAATCCTAGGGAAAAGCATTGGATGACCGTAAATTGTATATGTATGCTTTTGAGAAATAATAGAGACTTATTCCTAATATATGAGAAAAAGATCCCTTTATGAAAGGGTATACTGGATCTAGCTTTCAAAGTGATGTCGATGATAGTAATCAGTGTCAGATTATGTTTTTACTATTAATGGTGGACTGTTAGTTGGAAAAAGTCCAAATAGGAAACAATATCTGATTCCACGATAGAGGCCGAGTACATTGCCCTCAATGAAGCAGCAAAAGAAGTAGTCTGGATGTGTAAGTTTTTAAGTGAGCTAGGACTGATTCTCGAAATGGTGAATTCAGTGGCTTTTTTGTGACAATAATGAAGCATGTAAATTACAAAGGTGCCTATAGACACAAGAAATCATGGCATATTCTTCGAAAATTCCATCTAATTAGAGAATTCGTTGAGAAGAAAAAGGCCGTGATATAAAGAGTAGATACCAAGTGCAATATAATATATCCATTCATGAAGGGACCAGCTCAATCGATTATGGACAAACTGATCAAATGGATGAGATTGAGATTCTATAACTTTCTCTAAGTGCAAGTAGGAGATTTATAGAGTAAGGGATATGCCTATGAGGCATTTCTATTATTTATTGTAAATTATTGACTCTGTAATAAAATCTTGTGCAAAATAAAAGGTGTTTTTTGTATTATATATTATTACAATGTGTTATATTTATTAACTATTTAATTTAGGTAAATTTAATAAAAAATCCATAAACGGTATGTTTTGTGATAGTAATTACAACATGTTGTGATCATGAGAAATTTACCATAGTTTAATAAACACATCATTTTAGATATTACTAATCAAGATGTATTGAGACTAGATATCGATGCAGCCATTAAGACTAAAGCACGTAACACTCTCCAAATGTTAGGTGGTGTATTACTCAAGGCTACTGGGAAGCACGAAAGGGTTACATACTAATAGTTATTGGATAACTATGGAATGGCTCATTAGATATCTTTCTATCGGTTAATACAAGTAAGGTAAAATATAAAATATCGATGTGGCAATATTACATAATTGCATCGCCATGAGAATACTGTCGAGCTTCAATGTGGAAACTCCGCTTTAATTATATTAAAATGTGGAACGATTTCCATCGATATTTGGGTCGAGAGGAAGCATTGGAAGTGAAACACTATTCAATAGAGAATTCATCTCTTTGATTATATGAGGATAGTATCAGTGTCAACTAAAGTCGATTCAAAGAAAATACTCTGGCTAGAGCAGTTTGATTGATAATAATTGTTATTATTAAACCAAGGACTTTGTGTTTGGACTGTAAAGTTGAATATGTACAATATTGGAATTTCGAAAGTTACTAATTTCTGTAAATCCTAATGTGATATAGCTTTGACGAAGAAAATTCATGTAAATAATTTTCACTATTGGGTACCACATAAAATAAGTAAAATAGATTTTACCAAAGCTATATAAGTGATAAATTTGGCCATATTTTCATACCACATGCTGTGGGGTAATATCGACTGCACCTCGTACTTGCCACACCTCTATATTCTCTGATTTTAACCACACATTCCAATTTAAATAATATAATGAGGTGGCAAGAGAGAGGAAATATATTAGTTAAATCAGAATGGGTGGTTGATATCAGGTAAGAAGAGGTGTAGTCGATCCATACCCATATATATATGTATATGTATATGTATGTATGTATGTATGTATGTATATATGAATATTACTTTATAAATATATGTATGTCTAAGAATATATATACATATACATATACATATACATATATATATATATATATATATATATATATATATAAACAACATTTTACATTATTAAATATAGTTATGCAATTATGACCTTAATTCTATGTCACATTAATATATGTGTGTGTGTAGTAACAAAATTGAAATATACCCATTTAGCCCGCTACATGTTGGCCCAGATCTAACACATGCCCAATAGTCTTCCTCTTAATTTCTGTGTATTTTGGTTGTTAAAATTTCATTTCTAAATTGTGTTATTTAGATATCATTATCAGTTCTCCATCCACCATTTTATAATATCTCTTCAACCATAATGTTTTCTCCTCTTGGTCTTTCTATTGTTTTGACCCTTAATATATGAATTAACCTCCCCTTATTCAACCATGGATCATACCAAATGGAAGTTGTCTTCAATATACCATTCTTCTTTCAATGCATTTTAAAGCTTCTCCTTGATCCTCAAAAAGTGTTTCCACACTCCTAAATAATCATTTATGATTTTCATACCCTAGAAAGATTATCCCTTGATATACTTTGTTCTCATCCTGCTTGCTCGGATATCTTTTGCATTCTGCACTTCCACACAAGTTTGACACCTAAGGAAGTACTTTTTTCTTCAAAGGTCTTAAACCCAAACCTCTCTCTACTTTTTATTTGCATATCACTTCCCATCGGATTTTACTACATTTTCCTTTTCAAAGAAAGTTTGGGAGAACTTGCTTAATTTTACTAATTGTTGTTGCTGAAAGTGTAAAACACCGCGTCTAATATGCGACAGTGATATATACGATTGATTTTATGAGTTCCAATCTGCATCCAATACCGAGCAGTTTTGCTTCTCGTCCATTTATTCTTTTTTATTTTTGTAACGACCCAGAATTTTTAGTAATTAAAATATGAATATTTAATTAATTTTAAATATTAATAAGTGAATTTATAAGTCAAATAAATTTTTATTTGAATTTTTGGATTTAATTGAACAATTAAATCGATAATTTAATACGTTAAATTATGGAAATAATTGAAAATTGAGTTAAATATGATTGAAAATGATTTGTAAAATTTTATTTTTTCATATGGGAGTTAGAAAGATATTTTAGAACTTTTAAAATCGAATTAAAAGTTAATTTGTGAAAATTGGATATTTTAATATTAAAATCGACTAGTAAAAATAGTCAATTTTTGAACAGTCTCAGAATTGAACGAAACCAGTTTCGTTGGATCCGTAACAGTTAGTTATTACCGGATTTCAAATTTCGTGTCAATCGGAGTTGTCGTTTGATCGTGACAGCTCGAAACGCATCGATTTATTTTTAATTTAAATTTGGCGAGCTAAAATAGCCATTTTTCAAAAAGTCTCGGATTTCGACGAAACTAGTTTCATCGGATCCGTAATGTGATATTATTGTAAGGTTTCAAATTTCAAGTCAATTGGATTTACCGTTTGTCCGGTACAAATTAAAACGCCTAGAAATCGACTTAAATCGGTTTAATTCAAATTGAGCGTTTACAGCCATAACTCGCACATACTTCCGAATTAGCTTCCGAAACCTGTTCCATTATGTCCGGAACGCAGGGTAAACCCTAGAAACGCTGGTTACGGCGCGTAAATCGGAGTTCGGAATTTCCGGGATGAATAGTGTTTGAGAATTCCTTATAAATAGCCCCACCCTTCATTAAAAAAATATATATATATAAACAAAACCCTAATCACGTTGCAGCCGCCACCCTATTATGAACGGCCAGCATTTCTTCTTCTTCCCCCTCTAAGATCTCGAAATCCATTCACTTTTATCACAAACTCCAAACTAGAGAATCGTTGAGGATGGTGAGATCTTAGATGTGAACGGTTGTGATTGGATTTGGTGCGATGGATTGGCGGCAAATCGTCTTCAAAGACCTGCACTTGCGCACGCGTTACGAGACACAATTGGTGACCGAGCTCTCTAAGCTTCAGGCCGAGTATGAAGGTCGTGGAGGGCTTCGACATGGCGCGTCTTGATCGAGTTATTGTTGAGTGTGGTGGTAGTATTATTTAACCCTAATTGGTTGATATGGGTTCGGTTTGAAACGTGAATTACTGGAGAGGAAGTGAACGTGGAGAAGAAGATAGGGGGGTTGTGCGCACGGCCTGATGTAGCTGGCTTTGGATCCAAGGGCTCGGATGCGTTCTAGGTTTATAAAATAAAAATAAATGTTGTAATTTATATTTAAAATACGTGTAAACTTGTTAAATGCATAACTTTTTCATACGAGGTCGAAAATGCGCGAAACCAGTTGCGTTGGAATCGTATGGACGAGCACTACGCGATGGAGTTGGTTTGGAGTCGTTTGGAGTTAGTGAGAATTTTGGGTAAAATTAAACGTCCGTTTAATTTTATTCGAAATAAATCGCTAAAACGGAATTAAAACCAAGGTGAGAACTTCTCACTCAATCGAATCAGTTTCGATTTTATTTTAAATAGTTAGATTTAAAATAAAGAATGCATGTGTGAATGATGATTGATATATATATTGATTGTTAAAATAGACATTATACGCCGTTAGTAAGCGGATGTTATTTAATAAAAACATATACCGCGAATATTTCATAAACAGTGAAATTGGTATTATATATAATATCAATATATATATATATTGGCATATGTATATATTGGAGTTATTGATTTCCCGCATTTATTTGTTTAGCGGATGAGACCCTATTACGCCGTTATTAAGCGGATAATATTTAATAAGAACATATACCGCGATAATTTCGTACTGGAGCGAAATTGGTATTGTGCTAATGTTTGTGGATGCAGGAAAACAGGTTGGAGGGATCCAACTGGATTCCTCAACAGTTTTTATTTGATTTCAGATATTTTGATATTTGATGGATTTTCATATTGATATATGATATCGTTGTAGTCGTGATTGACTATTTGGTGTGTAGCATCATTGGACCCAGATTTTGGGATTTTAAAATGATTTATAAAGTGATTTTTGAAAATATACTTTATTTTGGAATTGATCCATTTTAAATAAATAAACGTTATAATTTTTAATGTTATAAAGATTATGATTTTTGAGAAATATAGTTAAAATTGATTTTTGAAATATGGGTTAATAACTTTATAAAAAGAGTTTAAATTGGGATTCTGAACTTACTATAAAAAGTTAGAATATAGGATTTATAAAATTTGATTATTTTATAAATCAAAATGATGAAATTATAGAGAAATTTAAAGACGTTTTAAAAGAATAATATAGATTGATTTATATTAAGAGATTTATAAATGGATATTTATAAATTGAAATATTGACTTATAAAACGAGTTTTTATAAGTGTTTGAATGAAGTGAAAATGAATTTCATTTAAAGAATGAAATTTATAGAATTATAAACGGTGAAGTATAAATGGAATTTTATAAACAGTAGGTTTATAAAATTTGTAAAGTTATTGAAGGAATAGATTTGGTTAAATAAATGGATCTCATAAGTTATAAGATTTATAACTATGAAATTCTAAGGAACGATTTTGTAAAATAATCGTTTTATAAGTAATTAACTAATAATATGAACTTGTAGTTTATAATTGAGTTATAAACTGGAATAGGTTAATAAAAGAATTTATAAAAAAGGAAGTTTTTATAAATAAATAGAAATGGAATTTATAAACGTTGTTTTATAAATCCGCAAACAACTTATTTTGATAAGTTAATTGTCATAACTTATTTAATGGAGTTATATTCACATTTTTGAATAGTGAATAATCCTTTGAATTGAAATGAATAAAAGGATGAAATTTGTTAACGAAGTTTATTCATGTTTTTGAATAGTGAATAACACGTTAAAGAAATTGTTTTAGATTTGGTGTTTTAAACAGAATTAAAACGATCTAACGATGTTTTAAAAGATGTTGAGATTCGAAACCATAGATTTCAACATTTATTGTTGAAATAGACGTTTTCGAGAAATAAAAGGCAATGATGGACTATAACACTGTTGTTATAGTAAATGATTTCCGAAAGGAAATGTTTTGAATAGTATTGGGATTTATATATCTATTTTAATTTCGAATCCCTATACTAGTGATTTTGGGACGTTGTAACGATGTTTTACTAAACATTCGTTTTGGCCCAAATAAATATGTTTAAGAGAATGATTTCCTTAAAGAATGAAATATATACTTAATCTCGATTTAAGTATATTAAATATTTTCCAAAGTTGAAAATAAAAAGATTTGTGAATTACTTATGAATAAATAAGTATGGAAATGTTTTCCAATATGAAGTGAATAATTAGAATTTATCTTTTTGAAGATAAATTGAAATGAATAATTGAAATCGTATATGCATGGATATTTTGGAATATAAATTCACTAAGGAATTTATAAAAGAAAGTGGAATTTGTATGAAAATAAATATTGATTTATTTTTGAAGTATTGAAATTATATATCTTGTAAAGATATTTTGGAAAATAAATAATTTGGAAAATTATTTGGAATCTGGTGATGTGTGCATATCTATTGATAGTTAAATAATCCGACTATCAATATTTCCCTTTGAATGGGTATTTGATGTGAATTGATTGAATTTGAATGCCACACTTATTTTTGAATAAGCGCTCACTATTCGGGTTAACCGGGAAAGGACCATGGGGTCGTATAACCCATTCCGAATATGTGATACGTCGTTATGAATTGCATTGAAGATCGGTGTTGAAGACCGAGTATTTGTGAAAGCGATAGGATGACCTATCGATTGTCTCTGCACTGGGTAGCTCCTGGTATAGAGATTCCTTAAGTGATGGGAAATTCGATCGGGATTGTGAATACCCGTATTGCAAGGGCTTCGTAAGAAGTGCCTTCGGTTTTGTTCGAACCCGGAACAGACTTGTATGGATTGTATGTCTGACATTACAAATTGAGATATAAAGCCGATTTCATTCAAATATATTTCTGTTGGTGGCGGAGAATTTATTCTTTTAGCTTAACACCCTTCTCTGAGACGTACGAGCTCAGAGGTTATATAGTTGAAGTTATCAGCGATATATTCCCAATTTGGTAATGTGACATGCTGAGTGATGCTGAAATGATCATTGTGTTGATTATTTGTGATAGGATCATTTGTTTGATCGTCTATCCTTGTGATCATTGTGTTGATCATTTGTTGACCCAAAGCATGGCTTTTGTATAAAGTATGTTTTTGTGGACGTGAATTCGTCGAGCCTCACAACCCGGTAATGGTCGAAACAGGAATTGTGCGGCAAAGTTTTCAAGGATAACTTCCTTAGGGTATGACCATTCCTTCTGGAAAAGGGTAGTATCATGGTATGGAGCCCAGATACTTACTCATGTTGAAACACTTATTATTATAGTGTGATGTTGGTTAGAGAGCGCTCTCGTTTAAAGGTCCCAAAGGACCGGGGGTGGCATATCTGAGGGTTTGTAATATTCCTTGGGAAAAGGAATTCCCGGCTTTGTTTAGCAGAGAACGGTGGTTCTCGGGGCGTCCAGCCAGAGGTGTTTCCATGTGGCAATGGGAAGTTCCTTGGCCTGACCATTTGTTGGAAAATCCATTCTTCGAATACGAGCCTTGTACGGTTTTAGTTGTATAACCTGCTATGGAATGTGGCGGTAACCTGCTATTGAACATAGTTAGCTATAGTAGGCATACGATAATGGTCGTATGTTGGCTAAGATTTATATTCTACTTTCGAAATGATTTGTCCTACACTATGCACTAGTAATAATATCAAATGTTCTTTTTAATACGTATCAAGCATCTTTGACTATCATAAGGAGAAATCTCCTCCGATTCTGCGTTTGCATTGTGTGTGTGTGCGGGAGGCCTTATGGTAGTCTCATTTTTAAAAGCATTTCGAATTGACTTTAAAAATATTCCTCTATTTTGTTTTCGAAGATAAATAAACTGTTTTGAGTTCTCACACCAGTCACATGACTGACTCGGAGTTTATTGTTTTCCTTCCTAAACTCTGGGTGCCCACCAATTTCCACACGGGCAGTCGAGAGTTAAGGTTTATCAGGATATTCTGGAGTTGCTGGAGGCAAGCTGGATGGCATGGCGTATTACTAGTTTATACAGTATTTCTTTTTCCGCTGCACTATTTGTTGTTGTTGTACACTCTGATGATATGATGTAATGAAATGTGATGTAATGTAATAACTGATAGTTCTTTGTTTAAAGATTATTCATTTATTATTATATGTTGTTCCACTGCGAATTGTGAGATTCTGATGTTGTTCTGTTGTTTTCTGTCCCGTTCTATTTTCTTCTATTTTTCTTTCCCCTCCATTTTCTATTTTCTAAATTTTCTATCTTCTTTTCCTTATCTAAATTTTCTATCTTTTGTTTTCTCTTCCCTCTATTATCTATTTTCTTCTTCTTTCTTCTTTTTCTCTCTTCTTCTTTTCTTAAATCTTTTTTCTTAAACCCATAACTATTCGGTTTTTCGGCAACGAAAATCCGCGTACGTTACATTTGGTATCAGAGCATATGGTTAAGCGACAACCATGGTTCTGTAGGGTATTACTCATTAGAGATAGAGTCAGCAGTACTCTAGATTGAGTTTGAGTGTAATAATAGCTATGAGAGAGTATTTGTTGGTGAATATAAAATTGTTTTATATTGTGATGATTGGTTTATTGAGTGGCATATGAACTTTCGTCAGCACGGTATGTACAACTATGCCGAAGGGGTTTCTAAACACTTGAATAGAACAATTCGACACAATATTGTTTGAAAATTGGGTAAATGAAATAATTTTACCTTGAGTATATTTTGTATATAAAGAGTAATTTTTCAGAATTATTAAAGTGTATATAAGTTGATTGTTAGGTTGTTTGGATAATCTAAATAAAAGAATTATTGTATAAACAAATGAATTATAAGAATTGAATTATAATTAATGTGAATTACAATTGTGAATAAACTTGTATATATAAGAATTGAAAGCTATATGATTGAATTCAAATTAAAGGTAAATAAATTTGAATGGAATTGAATTTGTTTTGGAAGTGAACCAACTTGAATATAAATTAGTGAATATAAACTAATTGAAAATGAATGTTAGTAAGAACATCCACTGTAAATAAATCAAATGTGATTTATATTGAAAACCAATTCATTAAATATTAATGAGAATATGAATGAATATTTATGATTATGAATGGTAGTTGGTTGATGTTTGCATTTGTTGTTTGTTGCATTTGCTATGTGACATATATAGTTGTTATGGAGATATATGTTGTATATTGAGATTATTTTCATATATGCATGATTCTCATGTTGTTTGTTGAGTGATTAGTAGGTGCGGATCGCGTTTGCTTCGCATTTGGAGCTCGCTTTTGCGCTATATTAGCCGTATATGCTTGCTAATAAAATATAAGGTACATATCTCGGATTAAATACCGTACTTTTACACTTTTTTCCCTTCAGGATGCCTCATTACTTGATGAGATGTATATTTGTGATATATATACTGTCAATTTTTTTTCGGATCGAGCCGCGCAAATGAGACTATGGCGAATTTTTCCGAAAATTTAAGGCGTTAGAAAAATTTTGAGAAAATTGAAAATTTTGAAAACTTTAACTTTGATTTTGAAGTTGAAAGTTAAACAATAGTAGTTGTTTTTGAAAAGATAACTAAGTATGGTTTGAAAACTTAGTAAAGTATTATAAGAAGTTTAACTATGAATTTTTGGAAAATTAATAGATTCTGTAACTTTTCTTACTTGTAATTTCGAGGACGAAATTCTTTTAAGTGGGGAAGATTGTAACGACCCAGAATTTTTAGTAATTAAAATATGAATATTTAATTAATTTTAAATATTAATAAGTGAATTTATAAGTCAAATAAATTTTTATTTGAATTTTTGGATTTAATTGAACAATTTAATCGATAATTTAATACGTTAAATTATGGAAATAATTGAAAATTGAGTTAAATATGATTGAAAATGATTTGTAAAATTTTATTTTATCATATGGGAGTTAGAAAGATATTTTAGAACTTTTAAAATCGAATTAAAAGTTAATTTGTGAAAATTGGATATTTTAATATTAAAATCGACTAGTAAAAATAGTCAACTTTTGAATAGTCTCAGAATTGAACGAAACTAGTTTCATTGGATCCGTAACAGTTAGTTATTACCGGATTTCAAATTTCGTGTCAATCGGAGTTGTCGTTTGATCGTGGCAGCTCGAAACGCATCGATTTATTTTTAATTTAAATTTGGCGAGCTAAAATAGCCATTTTTCAAAAAGTCTCGGATTTCGACGAAACCAGTTTCATCGGATCCGTAATGTGATATTATTGTATAGTTTCAAATTTCAAGTCAATTGGATTTACCGTTTGTCCGGTACAAATTAAAACGCCTAGAAATCGACTTAAATCGGTTTAATTCAAATTGAGCGTTTACAGCCATAACTCGCACATACTTCCGAATTAGCTTCCGAAACCTCTTCCATTGTGTTCGGAACGCGGGGTAAACCCTAGAAACGCTGGTTACGGCGCGTAAATCAGAGTTCGGAATTTCCGGGATGAATAGTGTTTGAGAATTCCTTATAAATAGCCCCACCCTTCATTAAAAAAAAAAAATATAAACAAAACCCTAATCACGTTGCAGCCGCCACCCTATTATGAACGGCCAGCATTTCTTCTTCTTCCCCCTCTCAGATCTCGAAATCCATTCACTTTTATCACAAACTCCAAACTAGAGAATCGTTGAGGATGGTGAGATCTTGGATGTGAACGGTTGTGATTGGATTTGGTGCGATGGATTGGCGGCAAATCGTCTTCAAAGACCTGCACTTGCGCACGCGTTACGAGACACAATTGGTGACCGAGCTCTCTAAGCTTCAGGCCGAGTATGAAGGTCGTGGAGGGCTTCGACATGGCGCGTCTTGATCGAGTTATTGTTGAGTGTGGTGGTAGTATTATTTAACCCTAATTGGTTGATATGGGTTCGGTTTGAAACGTGAATTACTGGAGAGGAAGTGAGCGTGGGGAAGAAGATGGGGGGGTTATGTGCACGGCCTGATGTAGCTGGCTTTGGATCCAAGGGCTCGGATGCGTTCTAGGTTTATAAAATAAAAATAAATGTTGTAATTTATATTTAAAATACGTGTAAACTTGTTAAATGCATAACTTTTTCATACGAGGTCGAAAATGCGCGAAACCAGTTGCGTTGGAATCGTATGGACGAGCACTACGCGATGGAGTTGGTTTGGAGTCGTTTGGAGTTAGTGAGAATTTTGGGTAAAATTAAACGTCCGTTTAATTTTATTCGAAATAAATCGCTAAAACGGAATTAAAACCAAGGTGAGAACTTCTCACTCAATCGAATCAGTTTCGATTTTATTTTAAATAGTTAGATTTAAAATAAAAATGCATGTGTGAATGATGATTGATATATATATTGATTGTTAAAATAGACATTATACGCCGTTAGTAAGCGGATGTTATTTAATAAAAACATATACCGCGAATATTTCATAAACAGTGAAATTGGTATTATATATAATATCAATATATATATATTGGCATATGTATATATTGGAGTTATTGATTTCCCGCATTTATTTGTTTAGCGGATGAGACCCTATTACGCCGTTATTAAGCGGATAATATTTAATAAGAACATATACCGCGATAATTTCGTACTGGAGCGAAATTGGTATTGTGCTAATGTTTGTGGATGCAGGAAAACAGGTTGGAGGGATCCAACTGGATTCCTCAACAGTTTTTATTTGATTTCAGATATTTTGATATTTGATGGATTTTCATATTGATATATGATATCGTTGTAGTCGTGATTGACTATTTGGTGTGTAGCATCATTGGACCCAGATTTTGGGATTTTAAAATGATTTATAAAGTGATTTTTGAAAATATACTTTATTTTGGAATTGATCCATTTTAAATAAATAAACGTTATAATTTTTAATGTTATAAAGATTATGATTTTTGAGAAATATAGTTAAAATTGATTTTTGAAATATGGGTTAATAACTTTATAAAAAGAGTTTAAATTGGGATTCTGAACTTACTATAAAAAGTTAGAATATAGGATTTATAAAATTTGATTATTTTATAAATCAAAATGATGAAATTATAGAGAAATTTAAAGACGTTTTAAAAGAATAATATAGATTGATTTATATTAAGAGATTTATAAATGGATATTTATAAATTGAAATATTGACTTATAAAACGAGTTTTTATAAGTGTTTGAATGAAGTGAAAATGAATTTCATTTAAAGAATGAAATTTATAGAATTATAAACGGTGAAGTATAAATGGAATTTTATAAACAGTAGGTTTATAAAATTTGTAAAGTTATTGAAGGAATAGATTTGGTTAAATAAATGGATCTCATAAGTTATAAGATTTATAACTATGAAATTCTAAGGAACGATTTTGTAAAATAATCGTTTTATAAGTAATTAACTTATAATATGAACTTGTAGTTTATAATTGAGTTATAAACTGGAATAGGTTAATAAAAGAATTTATAAAAAAGGAAGTTTTTATAAATAAATAGAAATGGAATTTATAAACGTTGTTTTATAAATCCGCAAACAACTTATTTTGATAAGTTAATTGTCATAACTTATTTAATGGAGTTATATTTACATTTTTGAATAGTGAATAATCTTTTGAATTGAAATGAATAAAAGGATGAAATTTGTTAACGAAGTTTATTCATGTTTTTGAATAGTGAATAACACGTTAAAGAAATTGTTTTAGATTTGGTGTTTTAAACAGAATTAAAACGATCTAACGATGTTTTAAAAGATGTTGAGATTCGAAACCATAGATTTCAACATTTATTGTTGAAATAGACGTTTTCGAGAAATAAAAGGCGATGATGGACTATAACACTGTTGTTATAGTAAATGATTTCCGAAAGGAAATGTTTTGAATAGTATTGGGATTTATATATCTATTTTAATTTCGAATCCCTATACTAGTGATTTTGGGACGTTGTAACGATGTTTTACGTAACATTCGTTTTGGCCCAAATAAATATGTTTAAGAGAATGATTTCCTTAAAGAATGAAATATATACTTAATCTCGATTTAAGTATATTAAATATTTTCCAAAGTTGAAAATAAAAAGATTTGTGAATTACTTATGAATAAATAAGTATGGAAATGTTTTCCAATATGAAGTGAATAATTAGAATTTATCTTTTTGAAGATAAATTGAAATGAATAATTGAAATCGTATATGCATGGATATTTTGGAATATAAATTCACTAAGGAATTTATAAAAGAAAGTGGAATTTGTATGAAAATAAATATTGATTTATTTTTGAAGTATTGAAATTATATATCTTGTAAAGATATTTTGGAAAATAAATAATTTGGAAAATTATTTGGAATCTGGTGATGTGTGCATATCTATTGATAGTTAAATAATCCGACTATCAATATTTCCCTTTGAATGGGTATTTGATGTGAATTGATTGAATTTGAATGCCACACTTATTTTTGAATAAGCGCTCACTATTCGGGTTAACCGGGAAAGGACCATGGGGTCGTATAACCCATTCCGAATATGTGATACGTCGTTATGAATTGCATTGAAGATCGGTGTTGAAGACCGAGTATTTGTGAAAGCGATAGGATGACCTATCGATTGTCTCTGCACTGGGTAGCTCCTGGTATAGAGATTCCTTAAGTGATGGGAAATTCGATCGGGATTGTGAATACCCGTATTGCAAGGGCTTCGTAAGAAGTGCCTTCGGTTTTGTTCGAACCCGGAACAGACTTGTATGGATTGTATGTCTGACATTACAAATTGAGATATAAAGCCGATTTCATTCAAATATATTTCTGTTGGTGGCGGAGAATTTATTCTTTTAGCTTAACACCCTTCTCTGAGACGTACGAGCTCAGAGGTTATATAGTTGAAGTTATCAGCGATATATTCCCAATTTGGTAATGTGACATGCTGAGTGATGCTGAAATGATCATTGTGTTGATTATTTGTGATAGGATCATTTGTTTGATCGTCTATCCTTGTGATCATTGTGTTGATCATTTGTTGACCCAAAGCATGGCTTTTGTATAAAGTATGTTTTTGTGGACGTGAATTCGTCGAGCCTCACAACCCGGTAATGGTCGAAACAGGAATTGTGCGGCAAAGTTTTCAAGGATAACTTCCTTAGGGTATGACCATTCCTTCTGGAAAAGGGTAGTATCATGGTATGGAGCCCAGATACTTACTCATGTTGAAACACTTATTATTATAGTGTGATGTTGGTTAGAGAGCGCTCTCGTTTAAAGGTCCCAAAGGACCGGGGGTGGCATATCTGAGGGTTTGTAATATTCCTTGGGAAAAGGAATTCCCGGCTTTGTTTAGCAGAGAACGGTGGTTCTCGGGGCATCCAGCCAGAGGCGTTTTCATGTGGCAATGGGAAGTTCCTTGGCCTGACCATTTGTTGGAAAATCCATTCTTCGAATACGAGCCTTGTACGGTTTTAGTTGTATAACCTGCTATGGAATGTGGCGGTAACCTGCTATTGAACATAGTTAGCTATAGTAGGCATACGATAATGGTCGTATGTTGGCTAAGATTTATATTCTACTTTCGAAATGATTTGTCCTACACTATGCACTAGTAATAATATCAAATGTTCTTTTTAATACGTATCAAGCATCTTTGACTATCATAAGGAGAAATCTCCTCCGATTCTGCGTTTGCATTGTGTGTGTGTGCGGGAGGCCTTATGGTAGTCTCATTTTTAAAAGCATTTCGAATTGACTTTAAAAATATTCCTCTATTTTGTTTTCAAAGATAAATAAACTGTTTTGAGTTCTCACACCAGTCACATGACTGACTCGGAGTTTATTGTTTTCCTTCCTAAACTCTGGGTGCCCACCAATTTCCACACGGGCAGTCGAGAGTTAAGGTTTATCAGGATATTCTGGATATTCTGGAGTTGCTGGAGGCAAGCTGGATGGCATGGCGTATTACTAGTTTATATAGTATTTCTTTTTCTGTTGCACTATTTGTTGTTGTTGTACACTTTGATGATATGATGTAATGAAATGTGATGTAATGTAATAACTGATAGTTCTTTGTTTAAAGATTATTCATTTATTATTATATGTTGTTCCGCTGCGAATTGTGAGATTCTGATGTTGTTCTGTTGTTTTCTGTCCCGTTCTATTTTCTTCTATTTTTCTTTCCCCTCCATTTTCTATTTTCTAAATTTTCTATCTTCTTTTCCTTATCTAAATTTTCTATCTTTTGTTTTCTCTTCCCTCTATTATCTATTTTCTTCTTCTTTCTTCTTTTTCTCTCTTCTTCTTTTCTTAAATCTTTTTTCTTAAACCCATAACTATTCGGTTTTTCGGCAACGAAAATCCGCGTACGTTACATTTGGTATCAGAGCATATGGTTAAGCGACAACCATGGTTCTGTAGGGTATTACTCATTAGAGATAGAGTCAGTAGTACTCTAGATTGAGTTTGAGTGTAATAATAGCTATGAGAGCGTATTTGTTGGTGAATATAAAATTGTTTTATATTGTGATGATTGGTTTATTGAGTGGCATATGAACTTTCGTCAGCACAGTATGTACAACTATGCCGAAGGGGTTTCTAAACACTTGAATAGAACAATTCGACACAATATTGTTTGAAAATTGGGTAAATGAAATAATTTTACCTTGAGTATATTTTGTATATAAAGAATAATTTTTCAGAATTATTAAAGTGTATATAAGTTGATTGTTAGGTTGTTTGGATAATCTAAATAAAAGAATTATTGTATAAACAAATGAATTATAAGAATTGAATTATAATTAATGTGAATTACAATTGTGAATAAACTTGTATATATAAGAATTGAAAGCTATATGATTGAATTCAAATTAAAGGTAAATAAATTTGAATGGAATTGAATTTGTTTTGGAAGTGAACCAACTTGAATATAAATTAGTGAATATAAACTAATTGAAAATGAATGTTAGTAAGAACATCCACTGTAAATAAATCAAATGTGATTTATATTGAAAACCAATTCATTAAATATTAATGAGAATATGAATGAATATTTATGATTATGAATGGTAGTTGGTTGATGTTTGCATTTGTTGTTTGTTGCATTTGCTATGTGACATATATAGTTGTTATGGAGATATATGTTGTATATTGAGATTATTTTCATATATCCATGATTCTCATGTTGTTTGTTGAGTGATTAGTAGGTGCGGATCGCGTTTGCTTCGCATTTAGAGCTCGCTTTTGCGCTATATTAGCCGTATATGCTTGCTAATAAAATATAAGGTACATATCTCGGATTAAATACCGTACTTTTACACTTTTTTCCCTTCAGGATGCCTCATTACTTGATGAGATGTATATTTGTGATATATATACTGTCATTTTTTTTCGGATCGAGCCGCGCAAAGGAGACTATGGCGAATTTTTCCGAAAATTTAAGGCGTTAGAAAATTTTTGAGAAAATTGAAAATTTTGAAAACTTTAACTTTGATTTTGAAGTTGAAAGTTAAACAATAGTAGTTGTTTTTGAAAAGATAACTAAGTATGGTTTGAAAACTTAGTAAAGTATTATAAGAAGTTTAACTATGAATTTTTGGAAAATTAATAGATTCTGTAACTTTTCTTACTTGTAATTTCGAGGACGAAATTCTTTTAAGTGGGGAAGATTGTAACGACCCAGAATTTTTAGTAATTAAAATATGAATATTTAATTAATTTTAAATATTAATAAGTGAATTTATAAGTCAAATAAATTTTTATTTGAATTTTTGGATTTAATTGAACAATTAAATCGATAATTTAATACGTTAAATTATGGAAATAATTGAAAATTGAGTTAAATATGATTGAAAATGATTTGTAAAATTTTATTTTATCATATGGGAGTTAGAAAGATATTTTAGAACTTTTAAAATCGAATTAAAAGTTAATTTGTGAAAATTGGATATTTTAATATTAAAATCGACTAGTAAAAATAGTCAATTTTTGAACAGTCTCAGAATTAAACAAAACCAGTTTCATTGGATCCGTAACAGTTAGTTATTACCGGATTTCAAATTTCGTGTCAATCGGAGTTGTCGTTTGATCGTGGCAGCTCGAAACGCATCGATTTATTTTTAATTTAAATTTGGCGAGCTAAAATAGCCATTTTTCAAAAAGTCTCGGATTTCGACAAAACCAGTTTCATCGGATCCGTAATGTGATATTATTGTAAGGTTTCAAATTTCAAGTCAATTGGATTTACCGTTTGTCCGGTACAAATTAAAACGCCTAGAAATCGACTTAAATCGGTTTAATTCAAATTGAGCGTTTACAGCCATAACTCGCACATACTTCCGAATTAGCTTCCGAAACCTGTTCCATTGTGTCAGGAACGCGGGGTAAACCCTAGAAACGCTGGTTACGGCACGTAAATCGGAGTTCGGAATTTCCGGGATGAATAGTGTTTGAGAATTCCTTATAAATAGCCCCACCCTTCATTAAAAAAAATATATATAAACAAAACCCTAATCACGTTGCAGCCGCCACCCTATTATGAACGGCCAGCATTTCTTCTTCTTCCCCCTCTCAGATCTCGAAATCCATTCACTTTTATCACAAACTCCAAACTAGAGAATCGTTGAGGATGGTGAGATCTTGGATGTGAACGGTTGTGATTGGATTTGGTGCGATGGATTGGCGGCAAATCGTCTTCAAAGACCTGCACTTGCGCACGCGTTACGAGACACAATTGGTGACCGAGCTCTCTAAGCTTCAGGCCGAGTATGAAGGTCGTGGAGGGCTTCGACATGGCGCGTCTTGATCGAGTTATTGTTGAGTGTGGTGGTAGTATTATTTAACCCTAATTGGTTGATATGGGTTCGGTTTGAAACGTGAATTACTGGAGAGGAAGTGAACGTGGGGAAGAAGATGGGGGGGTTGTGCGCACGGCCTGATGTAGCTGGCTTTGGATCCAAGGGCTCGGCTGCGTTCTAGGTTTATAAAATAAAAATAAATGTTGTAATTTATATTTAAAATACGTGTAAACTTGTTAAATGCATAACTTTTTCATACGAGGTCGAAAATGCGCGAAACCAGTTGCGTTGGAATCGTATGGACGAGCACTACGCGATGGAGTTGGTTTGGAGTCGTTTGGAGTTAGTGAGAATTTTGGGTAAAATTAAACGTCCGTTTAATTTTATTCGAAATAAATCGCTAAAACGGAATTAAAACCAAGGTGAGAACTTCTCACTCAATCGAATCAGTTTCGATTTTATTTTAAATAGTTAGATTTAAAATAAAGAATGCATGTGTGAATGATGATTGATATATATATTGATTGTTAAAATAGACATTATACGCCGTTAGTAAGCGGATGTTATTTAATAAAAACATATACCGCGAATATTTCATAAACAGTGAAATTGGTATTATATATAATATCAATATATATATATTGGCATATGTATATATTGGAGTTATTGATTTCCCGCATTTATTTGTTTAGCGGATGAGACCCTATTACGCCGTTATTAAGCGGATAATATTTAATAAGAACATATACCGCGATAATTTCGTACTGGAGCGAAATTGGTATTGTGCTAATGTTTGTGGATGCAGGAAAACAGGTTGGAGGGATCCAACTGGATTCCTCAACAGTTTTTATTTGATTTCAGATATTTTGATATTTGATGGATTTTCATATTGATATATGATATCGTTGTAGTCGTGATTGACTATTTGGTGTGTAGCATCATTGGACCCAGATTTTGGGATTTTAAAATGATTTATAAAGTGATTTTTGAAAATATACTTTATTTTGGAATTGATCCATTTTAAATAAATAAACGTTATAATTTTTAATGTTATAAAGATTATGATTTTTGAGAAATATAGTTAAAATTGATTTTTGAAATATGGGTTAATAACTTTATAAAAAGAGTTTAAATTGGGATTCTGAACTTACTATAAAAAGTTAAAATATAGGATTTATAAAATTTGATTATTTTATAAATCAAAATGATGAAATTATAGAGAAATTTAAAGACGTTTTAAAAGAATAATATAGATTGATTTATATTAAGAGATTTATAAATGGATATTTATAAATTGAAATATTGACTTATAAAACGAGTTTTTATAAGTGTTTGAATGAAGTGAAAATGAATTTCATTTAAAGAATGAAATTTATAGAATTATAAACGGTGAAGTATAAATGGAATTTTATAAACAGTAGGTTTATAAAATTTGTAAAGTTATTGAAGGAATAGATTTGGTTAAATAAATGGATCTCATAAGTTATAAGATTTATAACTATGAAATTCTAAGGAACGATTTTGTAAAATAATCGTTTTATAAGTAATTAACTTATAATATGAACTTGTAGTTTATAATTGAGTTATAAACTGGAATAGGTTAATAAAAGAATTTATAAAAAAGGAAGTTTTTATAAATAAATAGAAATGGAATTTATAAACGTTGTTTTATAAATCCGCAAACAACTTATTTTGATAAGTTAATTGTCATAACTTATTTAATGGAGTTATATTTACATTTTTGAATAGTGAATAATCTTTTGAATTGAAATGAATAAAAGGATGAAATTTGTTAACGAAGTTTATTCATGTTTTTGAATAGTGAATAACACGTTAAAGAAATTGTTTTAGATTTGGTGTTTTAAACAGAATTAAAACGATCTAACGATGTTTTAAAAGATGTTGAGATTCGAAACCATAGATTTCAACATTTATTGTTGAAATAGACGTTTTCGAGAAATAAAAGGCGATGATGGACTATAACACTGTTGTTATAGTAAATGATTTCCGAAAGGAAATGTTTTGAATAGTATTGGGATTTATATATCTATTTTAATTTCGAATCCCTATACTAGTGATTTTGGGACGTTGTAACGATGTTTTACGTAACATTCGTTTTGGCCCAAATAAATATGTTTAAGAGAATGATTTCCTTAAAGAATGAAATATATACTTAATCTCGATTTAAGTATATTAAATATTTTCCAAAGTTGAAAATAAAAAGATTTGTGAATTACTTATGAATAAATAAGTATGGAAATGTTTTCCAATATGAAGTGAATAATTAGAATTTATCTTTTTGAAGATAAATTGAAATGAATAATTGAAATCGTATATGCATGGATATTTTGGAATATAAATTCACTAAGGAATTTATAAAAGAAAGTGGAATTTGTATGAAAATAAATATTGATTTATTTTTGAAGTATTGAAATTATATATCTTGTAAAGATATTTTGGAAAATAAATAATTTGGAAAATTATTTGGAATCTGGTGATGTGTGCATATCTATTGATAGTTAATAATCCGACTATCAATATTTCCCTTTGAATGGGTATTTGATGTGAATTGATTGAATTTGAATGCCACACTTATTTTTGAATAAGCGCTCACTATTCGGGTTAACCGGGAAAGGACCATGGGGTCGTATAACCCATTCCGAATATGTGATACGTCGTTATGAATTGCATTGAAGATCGGTGTTGAAGACCGAGTATTTGTGAAAGCGATAGGATGACCTATCGATTGTCTCTGCACTGGGTAGCTCCTGGTATAGAGATTCCTTAAGTGATGGGAAATTCGATCGGGATTGTGAATACCCGTATTGCAAGGGCTTCGTAAGAAGTGCCTTCGGTTTTGTTCGAACCCGGAACAGACTTGTATGGATTGTATGTCTGACATTACAAATTGAGATATAAAGCCGATTTCATTCAAATATATTTCTGTTGGTGGCGGAGAATTTATTCTTTTAGCTTAACACCCTTCTCTGAGACGTACGAGCTCAGAGGTTATATAGTTGAAGTTATCAGCGATATATTCCCAATTTGGTAATGTGACATGCTGAGTGATGCTGAAATGATCATTGTGTTGATTATTTGTGATAGGATCATTTGTTTGATCGTCTATCCTTGTGATCATTGTATTGATCATTTGTTGACCCAAAGCATGGCTTTTGTATAAAGTATGTTTTTGTGGACGTGAATTCGTCGAGCCTCACAACCCGGTAATGGTCGAAACAGGAATTGTGCGGCAAAGTTTTCAAGGATAACTTCCTTAGGGTATGACCATTCCTTCTGGAAAAGGGTAGTATCATGGTATGGAGCCCAGATACTTACTCATGTTGAAACACTTATTATTATAGTGTGATGTTGGTTAGAGAGCGCTCTCGTTTAAAGGTCCCAAAGGACCGGGGGTGGCATATCTGAGGGTTTGTAATATTCCTTGGGAAAAGGAATTCCCGGCTTTGTTTAGCAGAGAACGGTGGTTCTCGGGGCATCCAGCCAGAGGCGTTTTCATGTGGCAATGGGAAGTTCCTTGGCCTGACCATTTGTTGGAAAATCCATTCTTCGAATACGAGCCTTGTACGGTTTTAGTTGTATAACCTGCTATGGAATGTGGCGGTAACCTGCTATTGAACATAGTTAGCTATAGTAGGCATACGATAATGGTCGTATGTTGGCTAAGATTTATATTCTACTTTCGAAATGATTTGTCCTACACTATGCACTAGTAATAATATCAAATGTTCTTTTTAATACGTATCAAGCATCTTTGACTATCATAAGGAGAAATCTCCTCCGATTCTGCGTTTGCATTGTGTGTGTGTGCGGGAGGCCTTATGGTAGTCTCATTTTTAAAAGCATTTCGAATTGACTTTAAAAATATTCCTCTATTTTGTTTTCAAAGATAAATAAACTGTTTTGAGTTCTCACACCAGTCACATGACTGACTCGGAGTTTATTGTTTTCCTTCCTAAACTCTGGGTGCCCACCAATTTCCACACGGGCAGTCGAGAGTTAAGGTTTATCAGGATATTCTGGATATTCTGGAGTTGCTGGAGGCAAGCTGGATGGCATGGCGTATTACTAGTTTATATAGTATTTCTTTTTCTGTTGCACTATTTGTTGTTGTTGTACACTTTGATGATATGATGTAATGAAATGTGATGTAATGTAATAACTGATAGTTCTTTGTTTAAAGATTATTCATTTATTATTATATGTTGTTCCGCTGCGAATTGTGAGATTCTGATGTTGTTCTGTTGTTTTCTGTCCCGTTCTATTTTCTTCTATTTTTCTTTCCCCTCCATTTTCTATTTTCTAAATTTTCTATCTTCTTTTCCTTATCTAAATTTTCTATCTTTTGTTTTCTCTTCCCTCTATTATCTATTTTCTTCTTCTTTCTTCTTTTTCTCTCTTCTTCTTTTCTTAAATCTTTTTTCTTAAACCCATAACTATTCGGTTTTTCGGCAACGAAAATCCGCGTACGTTACATTTGGTATCAGAGCATATGGTTAAGCGACAACCATGGTTCTGTAGGGTATTACTCATTAGAGATAGAGTCAGTAGTACTCTAGATTGAGTTTGAGTGTAATAATAGCTATGAGAGCGTATTTGTTGGTGAATATAAAATTGTTTTATATTGTGATGATTGGTTTATTGAGTGGCATATGAACTTTCGTCAGCACAGTATGTACAACTATGCCGAAGGGGTTTCTAAACACTTGAATAGAACAATTCGACACAATATTGTTTGAAAATTGGGTAAATGAAATAATTTTACCTTGAGTATATTTTGTATATAAAGAATAATTTTTCAGAATTATTAAAGTGTATATAAGTTGATTGTTAGGTTGTTTGGATAATCTAAATAAAAGAATTATTGTATAAACAAATGAATTATAAGAATTGAATTATAATTAATGTGAATTACAATTGTGAATAAACTTGTATATATAAGAATTGAAAGCTATATGATTGAATTCAAATTAAAGGTAAATAAATTTGAATGGAATTGAATTTGTTTTGGAAGTGAACCAACTTGAATATAAATTAGTGAATATAAACTAATTGAAAATGAATGTTAGTAAGAACATCCACTGTAAATAAATCAAATGTGATTTATATTGAAAACCAATTCATTAAATATTAATGAGAATATGAATGAATATTTATGATTATGAATGGTAGTTGGTTGATGTTTGCATTTGTTGTTTGTTGCATTTGCTATGTGACATATATAGTTGTTATGGAGATATATGTTGTATATTGAGATTATTTTCATATATCCATGATTCTCATGTTGTTTGTTGAGTGATTAGTAGGTGCGGATCGCGTTTGCTTCGCATTTAGAGCTCGCTTTTGCGCTATATTAGCCTTATATGCTTGCTAATAAAATATAAGGTACATATCTCGGATTAAATACCGTACTTTTACACTTTTTTCCCTTCAGGATACCTCATTACTTGATGAGATGTATATTTGTGATATATATACTGTCATTTTTTTTCGGATCGAGCCGCGCAAAGGAGACTATGGCGAATTTTTCCGAAAATTTAAGGCGTTAGAAAATTTTTGAGAAAATTGAAAATTTTGAAAACTTTAACTTTGATTTTGAAGTTGAAAGTTAAACAATAGTAGTTGTTTTTGAAAAGATAACTAAGTATGGTTTGAAAACTTAGTAAAGTATTATAAGAAGTTTAACTATGAATTTTTGGAAAATTAATAGATTCTGTAACTTTTCTTACTTGTAATTTCGAGGACGAAATTCTTTTAAGTGGGGAAGATTGTAACGACCCAGAATTTTTAGTAATTAAAATATGAATATTTAATTAATTTTAAATATTAATAAGTGAATTTATAAGTCAAATAAATTTTTATTTGAATTTTTGGATTTAATTGAACAATTAAATCGATAATTTAATACGTTAAATTATGGAAATAATTGAAAATTGAGTTAAATATGATTGAAAATGATTTGTAAAATTTTATTTTATCATATGGGAGTTAGAAAGATATTTTAGAACTTTTAAAATCGAATTAAAAGTTAATTTGTGAAAATTGGATATTTTAATATTAAAATCGACTAGTAAAAATAGTCAATTTTTGAACAGTCTCAGAATTAAACAAAACCAGTTTCATTGGATCCGTAACAGTTAGTTATTACCGGATTTCAAATTTTGTGTCAATCGGAGTTGTCGTTTGATCGTGGCAGCTCGAAACGCATCGATTTATTTTTAATTTAAATTTGGCGAGCTAAAATAGCCATTTTTCAAAAAGTCTCGGATTTCGACAAAACCAGTTTCATCGGATCCGTAATGTGATATTATTGTAAGGTTTCAAATTTCAAGTCAATTGGATTTACCGTTTGTCCGGTACAAATTAAAACGCCTAGAAATCGACTTAAATCGGTTTAATTCAAATTGAGCGTTTACAGCCATAACTCGCACATACTTCCGAATTAGCTTCCGAAACCTGTTCCATTGTGTCAGGAACGCGGGGTAAACCCTAGAAACGCTGGTTACGGCACGTAAATCGGAGTTCGGAATTTCCGGGATGAATAGTGTTTGAGAATTCCTTATAAATAGCCCCACCCTTCATTAAAAAAAATATATATAAACAAAACCCTAATCACGTTGCAGCCGCCACCCTATTATGAACGGCCAGCATTTCTTCTTCTTCCCCCTCTCAGATCTCGAAATCCATTCACTTTTATCACAAACTCCAAACTAGAGAATCGTTGAGGATGGTGAGATCTTGGATGTGAACGGTTGTGATTGGATTTGGTGCGATGGATTGGCGGCAAATCGTCTTCAAAGACCTGCACTTGCGCACGCGTTACGAGACACAATTGGTGACCGAGCTCTCTAAGCTTCAGGCCGAGTATGAAGGTCGTGGAGGGCTTCGACATGGCGCGTCTTGATCGAGTTATTGTTGAGTGTGGTGGTAGTATTATTTAACCCTAATTGGTTGATATGGGTTCGGTTTGAAACGTGAATTACTGGAGAGGAAGTGAACGTGGGGAAGAAGATGGGGGGGTTGTGCGCACGGCCTGATGTAGCTGGCTTTGGATCCAAGGGCTCGGCTGCGTTCTAGGTTTATAAAATAAAAATAAATGTTGTAATTTATATTTAAAATACGTGTAAACTTGTTAAATGCATAACGTTTTCATACGAGGTCGAAAATGCGCGAAACCAGTTGCGTTGGAATCGTATGGACGAGCACTACGCGATGGAGTTGGTTTGGAGTCGTTTGGAGTTAGTGAGAATTTTGGGTAAAATTAAACGTCCGTTTAATTTTATTCGAAATAAATCGCTAAAACGGAATTAAAACCAAGGTGAGAACTTCTCACTCAATCGAATCAGTTTCGATTTTATTTTAAATAGTTAGATTTAAAATAAAGAATGCATGTGTGAATGATGATTGATATATATATTGATTGTTAAAATAGACATTATACGCCGTTAGTAAGCGGATGTTATTTAATAAAAACATATACCGCGAATATTTCATAAACAGTGAAATTGGTATTATATATAATATCAATATATATATATTGGCATATGTATATATTGGAGTTATTGATTTCCCGCATTTATTTGTTTAGCGGATGAGACCCTATTACGCCGTTATTAAGCGGATAATATTTAATAAGAACATATACCGCGATAATTTCGTACTGGAGCGAAATTGGTATTGTGCTAATGTTTGTGGATGCAGGAAAACAGGTTGGAGGGATCCAACTGGATTCCTCAACAGTTTTTATTTGATTTCAGATATTTTGATATTTGATGGATTTTCATATTGATATATGATATCGTTGTAGTCGTGATTGACTATTTGGTGTGTAGCATCATTGGACCCAGATTTTGGGATTTTAAAATGATTTATAAAGTGATTTTTGAAAATATACTTTATTTTGGAATTGATCCATTTTAAATAAATAAACGTTATAATTTTTAATGTTATAAAGATTATGATTTTTGAGAAATATAGTTAAAATTGATTTTTGAAATATGGGTTAATAACTTTATAAAAAGAGTTTAAATTGGGATTCTGAACTTACTATAAAAAGTTAAAATATAGGATTTATAAAATTTGATTATTTTATAAATCAAAATGATGAAATTATAGAGAAATTTAAAGACGTTTTAAAAGAATAATATAGATTGATTTATATTAAGAGATTTATAAATGGATATTTATAAATTGAAATATTGACTTATAAAACGAGTTTTTATAAGTGTTTGAATGAAGTGAAAATGAATTTCATTTAAAGAATGAAATTTATAGAATTATAAACGGTGAAGTATAAATGGAATTTTATAAACAGTAGGTTTATAAAATTTGTAAAGTTATTGAAGGAATAGATTTGGTTAAATAAATGGATCTCATAAGTTATAAGATTTATAACTATGAAATTCTAAGGAACGATTTTGTAAAATAATCGTTTTATAAGTAATTAACTTATAATATGAACTTGTAGTTTATAATTGAGTTATAAACTGGAATAGGTTAATAAAAGAATTTATAAAAAAGGAAGTTTTTATAAATAAATAGAAATGGAATTTATAAACGTTGTTTTATAAATCCGCAAACAACTTATTTTGATAAGTTAATTGTCATAACTTATTTAATGGAGTTATATTTACATTTTTGAATAGTGAATAATCTTTTGAATTGAAATGAATAAAAGGATGAAATTTGTTAACGAAGTTTATTCATGTTTTTGAATAGTGAATAACACGTTAAAGAAATTGTTTTAGATTTGGTGTTTTAAACAGAATTAAAACGATCTAACGATGTTTTAAAAGATGTTGAGATTCGAAACCATAGATTTCAACATTTATTGTTGAAATAGACGTTTTCGAGAAATAAAAGGCGATGATGGACTATAACACTGTTGTTATAGTAAATGATTTCCGAAAGGAAATGTTTTGAATAGTATTGGGATTTATATATCTATTTTAATTTCGAATCCCTATACTAGTGATTTTGGGACGTTGTAACGATGTTTTACGTAACATTCGTTTTGGCCCAAATAAATATGTTTAAGAGAATGATTTCCTTAAAGAATGAAATATATACTTAATCTCGATTTAAGTATATTAAATATTTTCCAAAGTTGAAAATAAAAAGATTTGTGAATTACTTATGAATAAATAAGTATGGAAATGTTTTCCAATATGAAGTGAATAATTAGAATTTATCTTTTTGAAGATAAATTGAAATGAATAATTGAAATCGTATATGCATGGATATTTTGGAATATAAATTCACTAAGGAATTTATAAAAGAAAGTGGAATTTGTATGAAAATAAATATTGATTTATTTTTGAAGTATTGAAATTATATATCTTGTAAAGATATTTTGGAAAATAAATAATTTGGAAAATTATTTGGAATCTGGTGATGTGTGCATATCTATTGATAGTTAATAATCCGACTATCAATATTTCCCTTTGAATGGGTATTTGATGTGAATTGATTGAATTTGAATGCCACACTTATTTTTGAATAAGCGCTCACTATTCGGGTTAACCGGGAAAGGACCATGGGGTCGTATAACCCATTCCGAATATGTGATACGTCGTTATGAATTGCATTGAAGATCGGTGTTGAAGACCGAGTATTTGTGAAAGCGATAGGATGACCTATCGATTGTCTCTGCACTGGGTAGCTCCTGGTATAGAGATTCCTTAAGTGATGGGAAATTCGATCGGGATTGTGAATACCCATATTGCAAGGGCTTCGTAAGAAGTGCCTTCGGTTTTGTTCGAACCCGGAACAGACTTGTATGGATTGTATGTCTGACATTACAAATTGAGATATAAAGCCGATTTCATTCAAATATATTTCTGTTGGTGGCGGAGAATTTATTCTTTTAGCTTAACACCCTTCTCTGAGACGTACGAGCTCAGAGGTTATATAGTTGAAGTTATCAGCGATATATTCCCAATTTGGTAATGTGACATGCTGAGTGATGCTGAAATGATCATTGTGTTGATTATTTGTGATAGGATCATTTGTTTGATCGTCTATCCTTGTGATCATTGTGTTGATCATTTGTTGACCCAAAGCATGGCTTTTGTATAAAGTATGTTTTTGTGGACGTGAATTCGTCGAGCCTCACAACCCGGTAATGGTCGAAACAGGAATTGTGCGGCAAATTTTTCAGGGATAACTTCCCTAGGGTATGACCATTCCTTCTGGAAAAGGGTAGTATCATGGTATGGAGCCCAGATACTTACTCATGTTGAAACACTTATTATTATAGTGTGATGTTGGTTAGAGAGCGCTCTCGTTTAAAGGTCCCAAAGGACCGGGGGTGGCATATCTGAGGGTTTGTAATATTCCTTGGGAAAAGGAATTCCCGGCTTTGTTTAGCAGAGAACGGTGGTTCTCGGGGCATCCAGCCAGAGGCGTTTCCATGTGGCAATGGGAAGTTCCTTGGCCTGACCATTTGTTGGAAAATCCATTCTTCGAATACGAGCCTTGTACGGTTTTAGTTGTATAACCTGCTATGGAATGTGGCGGTAACCTGCTATTGAACATAGTTAGCTATAGTAGGCATACGATAATGGTCGTATGTTGGCTAAGATTTATATTCTACTTTCGAAATGATTTGTCCTACACTATGCACTAGTAATAATATCAAATGTTCTTTTTAATACGTATCAAGCATTTTTGACTATCATAAGGAGAAATCTCCTCCGATTCTGCGTTTGCATTGTGTGTGTGTGCGGGAGGCCTTATGGTAGTCTCATTTTTAAAAGCATTTCGAATTGACTTTAAAAATATTCCTCTATTTTGTTTTCAAAGATAAATAAACTGTTTTGAGTTCTTACACCAGTCACTTGACTGACTCGGAGTTTATTGTTTTCCTTCCTAAACTCTGGGTGCCCACCAATTTCCACACGGGCAGTCGAGAGTTAAGGTTTATCAGGATATTCTGGATATTCTGGAG
The DNA here is from genome assembly GCA_030765085.1 of Allium cepa. Taxonomy (NCBI): domain Eukaryota; kingdom Viridiplantae; phylum Streptophyta; class Magnoliopsida; order Asparagales; family Amaryllidaceae; genus Allium; species Allium cepa. The sequence continues at coordinate 459,258,722 of CM060932.1, forward strand.
TTGCTGGAGGCAAGCTGGATGGCATGGCGTATTACTAGTTTATATAGTATTTCTTTTTCCGCTGCACTATTTGTTGTTGTTGTACACTCTGATGATATGATGTAATGAAATGTGATGTAATGTAATAACTGATAGTTCTTTGTTTAAAGATTATTCATTTATTATTATATGTTGTTCCGCTGCGAATTGTGAGATTCTGATGTTGTTCTGTTGTTTTCTGTCCCGTTCTATTTTCTTCTATTTTTCTTTCCCCTCCATTTTCTATTTTCTAAATTTTCTATCTTCTTTTCCTTATCTAAATTTTCTATCTTTTGTTTTCTCTTCCCTCTATTATCTATTTTCTTCTTCTTTCTTCTTTTTCTCTCTTCTTCTTTTCTTAAATCTTTTTTCTTAAACCCATAACTATTCGGTTTTTCGGCAACGAAAATCCGCGTACGTTACAATTTTTTTCTATTAATAGAGCATGGTCTTTACCTTCAGGTAAACAAAAGTTAAAGGGGTGCCACGATATGGAATCAATTTTACTTGTTAATGCCCAATACCTTTTCTATTTCAACTTTTTTATCGACTCCTCCTCCGACGAATATAGATGATTTCTCTTTACTTAAATTAGGACCTCTAAATTCTCCGATTGTTTTAAAAATATCCCTAATAGCCTCGATTCCAATTTTATCCACTTTCACAAAGATTAGTATGTTATCCATGTATATTGGGTAGCAAATGTCCTTGTCAGGCAATGGTGCTTTGATAAGTTCTTTCATCACTTTTTCCTTAAATAACAAGGTCACATACTTAATAACAAGCGAGTACAACAGTAGAGATATGGGTTACACTTGCAAAGTATTGATTTTTTCTTAAAGTACCTTGTGAAGCTGCACTTATCTACTATGGAAAAGCTTGCCTAATGTATTACTTCCACAATGATTCTTAGCCACTTTTCTGAAAATTCCCTAGCTTTCATTATATGTATTGCAAAATTTATGTACACAAAATCATAAGCTCCCCTCAAATCCACTTTAATGCACATAATATTATTGTTCTTTCGACCCATACCCTGAACAATTTCAGGTACAAAGAGAATTCCATTCCCAATCAATCTATTATGAATAAATGCACATTGGTTGACTAAAATCAATTCGTTAATAAACACGTTTAATATGTTGCTCTTTCACCTTAATTTTGTTTACCAAGTTACAATAGGCAATTAGCCCAAATTGATGAATTTGACTGGCATCTTTTCATTCGGAATTAGACGTAAGAATGTGTGGTTAATTTCTTTTAAAATCTTACAATTCTCAAAACTGTATCTATATGCTCTTTCAATGAATCTTTTACAAGTTTCCAGTGGAGCTCATAGAACTTGGATTTAAGCCATCTGATCCCGAGGTCATATCATCTTTGAAATTGAACAACGGTGCTTTGAGTTTTGACAAATCTGTCTGATTGTTCAAAAAGTTTTGCCTATATTATGTACTTACGTTTTTGTAGACTATTATGGGAAGATTGAAACCCTATTGTTGATTGAACATTTCATAAAAGTATTTCACTACTTCTTCTATGAAATCTTCACGTCCATTTCTTTTTTATTCAAAGTTAAACTCCCTGCCCAGTTTTGTTACTACTCTTGCTTGACATTGTAGTGTAAAAGAAAGAGGTAGCTTCATCATCCAAGAGCAGCCGGCCGCATTTAGGTTTTTGGTTAGTGTCTATTATTTCTTGCATTATCGATACAGCTTATTTTTCATTTCCTAAAGTTCAACTACAATACTTCCTCCTTGATTTCTTTCTAGTTCACGCTACATCTCAGCACATTTCAACCTATAGATTTCCACCTCCTTTCTAGTGTTGTTTCTACCATTACTCCACTCCCTCAGTCTATTCCTCACCCTTTTTTTCTCAAAGTCGTCAATAAAGTGGTCTGCTTTCTACTAGAGCATTTCATCCTTCCTCTGCTTGAACATTGTAAGTATCACAAGTTGGTCGATGGTTTATATATTTAGAAGTTTTAATAGGTCTAGTGCATTGTTCCACTATCGAAACCAATATGGGTGAGTGGTCACTAACACCTGAAGGCGGATATTTTATATTATATTACCAAAACTTCTCCAACTAATTAATACTGATGAGAACCATGTCTAACTTCGTAAAATTGTTTTGTCTAGTCCCGACCACCATGAGAAACAATACCCCTTAATATAAACTACCGACATTGCCGTACGTACATAAATTTTTCTAACTCTTCAATCCTTCTAAAAGTCACCGTATTTCCTCTTTTTTCTCTCCGTCATTCTAATACAATTAAAGTCCCTCGTTATTATCCAAGATTTATGGATCATCATCGCGCCCTCCATAAGATTCATCTATAGTTTTTCTCTTAAATACGCTGAATTGTGAGCATACATATATGACACGTTGCATACTAGTCCTCCATTGTTTCTCATTTCCTTAGTAACACGTTGATCACTGATAAATATAATCTTAACATTACAAACATTTGTATTAATCAGGATAAGGATTCGACATTGTAGTAAAATTAAGCATTGCTGAAAGTCATCCAATTACTTTTAAATTTCCTTTTCAGTTCCTCACTTTCATAAAAAGTCAATTTGTTTTCCAAAATATCCACATTGTCCAACTCATAGAGATGCATAAGTTTCATTATCCTAACTAGTCTATTTATGAAAACCCCTTACATTCTAGCTTAGAAGAGTTATTTATTTACCTTGTGTCAACTTCTAAACTTCCTACCCTGAAATTTAGCACCTTTCGTCCTATCTTGCTTCCCAATATGATTTTCCCGTTCTGGAGTTTTTTGACAAGTCAATTTTTTTGACTAAATCGAATTTTGTAGGTTTTCTGGTGGGGCTCTTGGGCTTTTCTATATTAGTTGGAACAATCGGCTCCTTACTTCCTTGATGCAAAATACTCGTATTTGTTAGTACCTTAGGTATTGGTTTTGATGAAAACAACTATATGACATTAAATAAAATATAGATACTAATGTTTAATAAAGTTATATATAATATATAGTGCATGATATTAGACATGTATTGTTTAATAAGATTGTAAGGTATTAATATGCCGATATCAAGAGTAGATTCAAGATGCTGATATAAAGTTTCAAGAGTTCAAGAATGAAAACTCATAAGTATTGAAGAGTTCAAGAATTCAAGATATTTCAGATAAGTTATGGAGTCATAGAAGTTATGTTAAAACCTTAATAGCACTTTCCTGATCTCTCTTGTAACAACCCGTATATTTGGACCATTTAAATTGATAATAATCCACACATGTCAACTTAAATAGTAAAAAACACGAATCATTAATGGAGTATATGTATATAAATGAGAATCATCACAGAATCACAGAGAATACATCATAACAGAATAGTGCAGGGGAATTACAACATAGTCATAAGAGTAGTTCATGAAGCTACCCATAAATACAACAATGTCTCAAATGAAATGAAATAGAACAACATAGATGTCCAATAGTCCAAATAGAAAGAGAAATACTGATAAGGTAAAGATAATGATAGTCTTTGGGTCTTCAGCTCTAAGTAGCACAACAATAGAAATCCTCAGACTGACCCGAGCGTATGCACAAACAAATACTCGAATCAGGACATATATTCTTATACAAATAATGTGGTTCAAATTTGAAATAGCAATAACTCAAAGATGAATGGAATAACAAATCTCAGGATCCGTTAACATATCTATACATAGTAATGTACGATAAGTAGATAATGTCTGACAGTAAAATAAAATATCAAGATAGTGTTAAGGCGTTACCATTGTTCCCCCTAACACATTTTATATAGCATTATAAACTATACAGCACTGTAACTCCACCGTAAATTAGTGGGATATCAGGGAGTACTCCATAGGTATAATACAAAACAAATTCGTAGTGGTCGCGTATAGGGATACAAGTATGACAAGGCACATTAGGCAATACCCAAGGTAGTGAATCTACCGTTTGCCTGATCCGGACTGGTGAGAACGCATCGTCGCAACGATCGCAACACCGCGAAACAACACTCCAAATTCAAGGGTGCGCACCAATCAATAACAAGTAATGAGTAGTTTACGAAGAAGTGTGTTCGCTCGAGATACCTAACCCCATTTGGCCCGGCACGGCTCCTGTTTTAGTCATTTCCAATTTTGACACAAGTGTCAAGGCTATCCATTATCGTTCTCTTTCTTCAATCATCAACGTACGTCATTTCAACCACTTCATTCTGAATCACACTTCGCGTATAGTTATTAAAGTGGTTTTCGGTTTAGACAGTGAGTATGTCCCTAACCGATTCCGGTCTCTTTAATAACCTTCGTAATTATTTCACCGATTGGTTGTTTAATATATTTCAAAACCGAATCAATTTCAATTTTAATTAAAATTTGTAAACCATCATTTCATTTGTCTTTCTAAATCAATTTCCAAAATTAACTTTACATAACTTTCTAATTTCCGTTTCAAAACTCTATAATTCATTTCCAAAATTTAATCTAAAACAATTCAAATATTCATTTAAATTCGTATATAAGTTTCATTCTGTAATCATTTAAACTTAATTTAACGTTCAAATCAATTCAAACTCATTTATCGATTTCATTCGATAATCGTTAAATTAATTTATCATTTAAAACAATTCCTATTTAAATTCCAACTCATTAAATCAATTACTTAAGTTCAACTTCATTATACCAAAGCTTACAAATTGAATTAAGTTAAATTCTTCAAATCAAATTCATTAAATTACAAGTCTTACATTTATTTCAATAAAACGCATTTTTTATTGTTAAAGGAATTCAATTTCACTTATTTATCGACTTAGTTACAAATTTCAAAACTCAATTAGTAAACAACTTAATTTCAATTATTCACGAAGTTCAATTTCATTTATTAAAGAATTCAATTTTATTTAATTATTAAATAATTCAATCTTATTTAATTATTAAATAATTTCAAACTTAATTTATTAAATAATTTCAAAACTTAATTATTAATAATTCCAAATTTAATTATTAAATAATTAATTTTAAAACAACGTTCTTTTATCAACTACTATGTTAATATTTTGTTTTAGATTTAAATATTAACATTTCCTTTCATTAAAATTTAAATTCCAATTTTATTTCAAAACCTTATTATTATTCAAATAAAATCTTTATTTTATTTTAAATCAATTTATTGACCAATCAGGTTTTATTTAATTTTCTATCCAAGTCAAAGTTTATTTTGTTATTTATCATTTCAACCCGATTCCATTTCAATTCAAAAATCAAAGCATAGCAAATGGAACTTGCAGTGTGATAACTAGGATGGTATCAAAGTAAATAAACAAGCAATAGCAACCACTAATAACAATCCAATCATTTATTTAAATAATCCCGAAATAATCGTATTAATTTACATTTGTTGTTTATGCAAATTAATATAATTATTTCTAGAATCTACACTATCATTTCATGTAGATTAAAGATTATTACACTAATATTTATACGGTTCTTCACTTGTCATCTATTATTCAATTTTATACTACAACAATTTATACAACATACATTCAATGGTTCAAGGTGTACTTAACCAAAATCTATGTGTCCACTAATTTAACATTTAAAATGGGTCATGTTTAACTAATCAAATTCAACATATAAATCCATTTTAAATTGTTAACTATCCTATATTAAATTCAGTGGCATACTATTTATCGCTTTAACATTAACAATTTAACATCCAATATAAACATCAAACAATCAATCAATTATCAGTCAAACTGCATTATAATCGCATAAGAATACAAGTCGTGAAAATTAATTCACCTTTCGTGGTTAGAGAATGAACGGCGAAGCACGAAGAAGCACGAGTGGAAATGGTTCAACACGAAAAATGGAACACTGTAATCATCGACAAAAGAAAGATGATATTAATTCAAGTGAACGTTCATATATAATTTTTTTTTTATATAAATGCGCTTACCAACGACGAAGAAAAGAACGAAGGTTGAGAGATTTGATATTGCTGCAAAAAGGAACTCAATCGGTTGCTGCCGCAACAGAGAAAAGTAAGATGGTTACTATTTATTCAGCAACCAAAATATATACAGTGCATATATTCATTCTTTCTGTAATCGCTAAAAGCAACCGTATGCTTTTCTTCGCAAATCAAACTGTTCACTCATTTAACTTTTTTTTTTATAACAGAGCCGAGACTGCTTCTTTTCTTTTCTTTTTTTTATAAAACAAAATGCACTCAAAAATGCAAGCCGAGACTCCACTTTTTTTTCAGAAGAATGTGCGCATGCAAACTGCACATATATGGCATGCACGAGAAATGCACGGCTAGAGGGCGGTGCACTAGAGCTTGTACGAGGCAACGGAGAGGAGGTAGGAGAAGGCGTGGGTCGGTTAAGGGTGCGTGGTGGTTTGGGTCCATGGTGGACGAGGGAGATCTCGTGTGGAGTGGAAGGCTTGCGTGAGGTAGATGAGCAGGTAAGTCATGGTGGCAGGTTGCGACTGGAAGGGAGGTGACGTTTGGTTTTGGCCGGTGGTGCGTGCTGTTCAAATGGGCGTGGTGAAGTGAAGGGTGGACGGGAGTGAGGGGACGCGTGAGGTGAAAGTGATGGAGATGCTGGAGTTTGTACGAGGTGGAGGTTCGGTTGAAGGGGAGCGGAGGGGCGGTGGTGAACGGCGGCTGGTTGCGAGTGGTGGAAGGGAACGATCGGAGGTGCGGTCAGTGGCGTATGGTGGAGGCTGGGTTATATCTCCTTTTTTATTTTACGTGGCTTTGGTGGGAAAAGTTTCACCTTTCATTTGGAAATTTGCAGAGCAAACAACAATATAAAGAGGAGGGAAGGAGAGATGGAGTACTGTCTGGGTTTCACTTCCTTGCAAAAAATTTCCTTTTTATTTTAATCAGTGAGGAACATTGAAAAGAAGAGAGAAAGAATAAGGTGAGAGAAGAGGAGAGGTTACCTGTAGAGAATAGGAGTGAATGAAATGGAATGATACGTTGTTTCTTTTATTATATTTTTATATTTGGTAGAGGCACAACATTGTCAGTAAATTATATTTGTGAGTTACGAAACATCTTCATATTTTCTCAAACGCCACTCAATTTCCAAGCTCCAGCTACCAACTACCAATCGCTGTCATTAATTTTCTTCAGTTAAAAGGTAAATTTTCAAATTTAAATGGATATGCGCTGAATATATCTGGGCTGAAAATGGTTTAACCAGTCCGCCAGGAACGGTTTAAATCAACGCGACAATTTACGTCGGATTCCGATTTGCACGAATGAATATATTGTTTTGATCAGCACGACGAGGGGCTTCCAACGTTACACAGATAATTGTGATGCGATAGTTTTACCAAAACTCGAAATCTACATGATTAAATTATACGTTTGACAAAACAATTTAAATGAAGCAGGCGACGACGGAATTAGATGAAATGAAAAGCGACGTCTTGATCAGATAAATTTTTACAACATTACTGTGTAAAATATTTGGATCTGAAAGATAAATTTTCGCAGTTTAAAATGAACTAATATACAGTAAAAACGCGAACAAAATTTACTGCAATATTTTGCGACAAAAATTTTTCTATATCCATGACTAACTGGACGCATCTTATAAACGAAATTTGGTCGTTAATGGAGATCGTATATAAATTTCAAATTTTTGTATTAAAACGATGGATTTAAATTTTTAAATTGGGTTGGAATTTCAGGGTCGTTACATCTCCTACCTTCTCTGATTTTGTTTTAAACTATTTTTCAAATATTCTACTTTAAAAAAATTAACAAAATATTTCCAAAATGATTTTCAAATCTCTTATACGTGTAAAAGATATTACTTTTGTGTTTTAAAGCTTACATATACATATGTCTGTGTGTGCATATGTATTGAATTATCGTTTATACTTTAGTAATTTATAATTATGTGAATTTTATTTATATTATTTACATTATATTAAATATTCTTATTAAATCTTTTAAAATTATTTTATAAAGTTTTATTAAGCTTTAGTATGATTAAAATATGTTTAAATGTTTGTACAAAGTTTCTAAATATTTTAAAAAACTTTCAAAACAATTTTTATTAAGTAATTTTTCAAAACATAAAGGGATATGTCGACATATCCTCTGCAAGTATGTCAACATAGTAGCTATATTTTTCAAAATTCAAATTTGAATGGAAGTGTTTTTTCGTCTTATCTCTTCATGAATGGACATGACCGTTGTTTTCCTATACATACTAGTCTTCCAAAAGAATTTTTTTAACTACTTTCTTATTTTTCTCCCATCTTTTCATTTTCTTGATTTCTACAACAATTTCTACCAAAACTCTGGTGAAATTCAACCAAAATCAAATTTGATCATTACTAGTTTAATTCTCTTTCATATACTCTCTGATTTCTCTCATCTATTTCAAGATCTGGTATTATTCAAGAGCTACAAGATTAATTATAATCAAGATCGAAGATCTGAGTCTGTAAACGCTATCAAATCATACTATTATACTATGTTTTGTGTTTGGTATCCCTGAAATCCAGGTAGGTATGATTATAGCCCGATTAAATCAATTATGTATGCTTAGCAGCCCGTAAAACTATTAGGTGTTCTTGTGGCCCATAAATCAATTGGCTCTACCAAAAGTCCGGGATTCTGAAGGGTGTGTCGCGTACCCTTGAAATCGAGATTGTGTTTGCATTTATTAGTTAGAAAGAAATCTGTACAAGGAATTGTGTAAGACGGATGTAGGGTAACTCTGAACTAGTACAAAATCCAGGTGTGTTCTTTCCTTTTTATTTTTATTGCATTTACCTTTATCTGCACTTTGATTCTATGATTGTTAGTTATATCATTCCACCTAAAAGCTTAAAGAATTTTAATAATATTCATAAAACCCGTTAAGCACTATTCACCCACCCTCTGGTGCTAATTAAGCCTTAGGATCCCTATTCCGCCGACTCACATTTGGTATCAGAGCATTGGTTTTCAAAATATTCATAATTTGATATTTGAAAAACTTTCAATGGAAGTTTTGATTTTGAACACTATTTTCGAAAAGATAATTTTCAAAATTATCATATTGTTGTTTTGTAAATTCGCATCTATTCGTTATAAAAAATCACGTGATTTTTTGAAAAGGTGTGAATTGCAGGAACAAATGTGTTACATGGCTTTTGATGAACAAACACCTGATGATCAGACTCTAAAGATCAAAAAGGAATAATGGATATTGGATAGTGGATGCTCAAGACACATGATAGGAAATCTAGAGATTTTGAAAGATATTGTTTACAAAGATCGTGGATCGGTAACTTTTGGAGACAATTCTAAAGGATATGAAATTAGCATCGACAATGTCGGTAGTTCTAAAACTCCTACTATTTCTAATGTTTGTTAGTTAGGAATTTAAAGCCCAATCTGTAGAGTATTTTTCAATTGTGTAATAAGGGTTTCAAAATAAAATTCGTAAAAGATAAATGTCACATTGAAGATAATGATTCAATCATTGTCTTTTAGGGTATTAGGAAACGAAACATCTATATATTAAGTATGAAAATATCAAATTATAATTTGTGTCTTTTGGTTGAATTAGGTGATCCTTAGATTTGGCATAAAAGATTTGGTCATTTAAATTTCAAACTAATATCTAAAATTGCTAAAATTGATCTAGTTAGATGCCTTCCCAAAATGAATTTTAAGGTCCATAGTTTATGCGATGCATATCAAATAGAAAAACTTAGAAAAAGTTCTTTTAAATCAAAATATATGATTTCTACCTCTCAACCCCTTGAACTTCTTCACTTAGATCTTTTCAGTCCCTCACAGGTACGATCTATAAATCACATTAGATATGTATTTGTAATCGTAAGATGGTTATTCTAGGTTTACATGGGCGATTTTCCCAAAATTTAAAAATGATGTTTGTGAAATATTTTGTAACATCCCCCTACTTGGAGGCTTAAAACTAACGGCTACGGATACTGTAGTCATCCATAGTTATTAATCATCCGTGACCAAATACGGTGGTGTTAGATTCATTTATACAGAGAAACACGTAAATATGGAAAAATTATAAAACAACAACAATGTCAACATTCCATTTCAAAATATTTCAAATTCATTACATAATCCCCATACGCAAATCTTGTTCAGATAACATATAGTTAATACAAAATACGCCAAGAGCAACATATGAAGATGTCCATTTGGTTGATCATAGTGTATAATAAGGCACTAAAAACAATTTTCCTTTACAATCAAACACACAGTGGAAATAAAATAACTCTAATAACAAGCTTGCTTTATGCACGTCCTCAGAAGCTTTGTTCGTCTAAAAGAACACCTTGAAACCTTAACTCTCAACCTACTCAAAATAAATTGAGTACCCAAGAGATTAAGGGGAAAAACAAAAACTTCAAGTCAAACATAAGCCTGGTATGAACAATAATCTATCGTCTCAAACCATTTAGATATATAGTGACATCACGTCGCTTAGCAGAACGTGTTTTTCCATCACTAGTATCCTAAAGCATTTATAAAACCATATACTATGCTCCTACATCCACAATTGTCAAAACATAGTATTTCAAAGATGATATGCAAAACAAGTAAATCAAATCTGGATTTCCTATTCCCATTCGTTCTGACTATCTGTCTCAATTATAGTTTCTAGGGTTACCAATAACTTGTTAAATTTTTATGAACTATTGTTGTGCACGTAAATATGCATATTTTTACCATCATATTTGTTCTATTTAAATTAAATAAATGATTATATGGGGTATTTTAATTTTTTATAACCAAAATCCATATTAATTCCAAATTGTCACATATTCATCTTTATATAGGGGCAAAACGGTCATTTGTGTGCATATATTTCTTTGAGAAAATTAATTGGAAATTTATATATATTTGTGTAGGAATTTGATCTCAAATAGAAGTGGTTCCATGAAGGCACATGCATGCACAACATGAATATAAATGAATGAAGATGGAAATAATTCAAAGTGAAGATCATGGAGGACCCCACCTACCCAACACCTTAATATACAAATTAGAGGCTACTGCACATGCTTATGGAATTAATGGCTTCATGTACACTTAAATGATGATTAGTAGAAGCTAATGATTACCTGGCCTCCACACTTTCTCAAGGGTAGTTTGGTCATTCCCCAAATTATGGATTAGGGTTTCATACTTGTATAAATAACCCCTTATGTTTCATGTAACCCTGCTCTCACTTAGTCTCTCTTGAGTTAGTTTTAGGCTTCAAATAAAACCAGGCTCTCTTCTTTCTTTTCATGGCTACTTAGCTATTTCTCTTTATGTAATTTTTTTATGAAACTTCAATACATGTTCTTTTCCTTTTCGTGCTTATTTACTTTCATGTTATGGTGTAGATTTATTTATCATGCAAGTAGAATAGTTTTCTTTATCTTGCTTTCTTTTTTCTTTTCTTTTTCTCTCATGTTGAAAGCTACATTTGTTGTTTTAATGACAAATATAAGAGGCTAAACCTCTTCAATTTAGGGGGTAATGAAGCTCTCTAATTGTGTAGGTTTAACATTTTGATAATTATAACTCTCTTTTTGTGCTTAATGGCAATGCTTGAAGTGGTTGTTTTGAATTTGATAGCCTATATTGTTGACACCAAATAGGCTATGCTTAAACTATCACTAACATAAATGCCTCTTCATCAAAATATCATTATGGCGTAAGAAAGTGATTTGAAATTCAAATTTGATGGTCTATATTTCTAATTAATAGTTAATAGGCCATACTTAAAATAGATTTCATTTTCAACTTTGTTGTCAATTTCATGAGAGTTGCAAATGGTTTAAAGATTGTGTTATAGTTTGATGGCTTATGTTGAGCTAGTTAATAGCACAAATGAGCCATACTTATGATAAACACATCATTTAAACTCATTTATGACCAAAAAAGAGAGATCATGATTTCATATGTGTTGAACTACATGATCTAAAGAGTGGATTTATTCTCTAAATTGTCACTTAACTCTTATATTTGCTTCTCTGTTCTTTTAGTTAGTTAGTTAATTCTCTAATTCTCTAGCTAAACTTTCCATCGACTTTAGTTTAATTTGATTGAATAGAATTTTAAAATTATCAATTCCCTACGGATCGACCCGTACTCGCCACGTATTTCAATAGTACGTCGTGCACTTGCGGTTTTTTTTAATTTAAATTCGTTTGACGGTTTTCTAAACTGATAGAATTTCCATCGACGAACAACTATCTGTGCAATTACATAGTTTTCATAGGATCACTAAGAACCTATTGACTCTAATATCTTTCCTATTATCCCAGTTTTTATGGCCTACTAGGAACCTATTGACGGACTGTTAATATCTTAATCCGAATATAGTTTTCATGGACTAACTATAAAACTATTGGCCCTTGCCAATATCAATCATAGTTTTCATAGGCTCACTAATAAAAATATTGGCCCCTGCCAAAATCTTTAATTAAGATTTTAATATTTCTTTAATCATGTTGACTACTGGGTTAACCTAACTGGTTATTCTGCCCTTCCGCAAATTACTGTTATGGGTTAATTACGATATGAATAAATACATGAAGAAGTAATCGTAACAACAAAATAATACCAACACATGTCGTTTATTATCCTTGAATCATATATTTATCTCGGGTGAACCCTTTAACCTTTATGGTAAATGAAAGCTTCTTCATTTCAAAACCTCGTATTTCTTTATGCCATGCTTATTCCTTTAAATTAAGATTGGGTTTATGTTTTGAAATCTTAAAACATCACTTTTGAAACATCTGGATAACTTCCGTCGAAAGCAAAATCTTCTTTTCAAAACATAATAAACATACGTTTCGAAGCCCTTGTTAAATATTCTCTTTCAAAACCAATTGTGCCTTTCTATGGTATCAAAACGTTCTTTAAAGGATAGCTTCGAAACAAATAAAAGTACCCTCTATAAACAATTGTTTTTACTCTTTAAAACATCCTTTGGGTAAAAATGGTTATATACGAAAGTATCTCTTTCAAAACCAATTGTAAAATTGTTTTGTGGAAAAAAGTTGATGGTGTCGGAACCATCTAGTCAAAAGCAACGACCTTTAAAATTAAAACTTCGAAGGATAGAGTTGAAACCCCTTTTTGACTCCATTGCCTTCGAAACCCTCAACCCCCTTCGAAAGCATTTAGGAAAAAGGCTTAATTTAAGTTAAAACAGAGGCAACCCTTTGACAGCATAGATGGCTTCAATACAGTCGAAAGGAGAAACAAGCGGATGGGTTTCTACTTGGGCAAAACTATCCTTTTGAAAGCTCTTATTTAAGGAGAAAGGTACCCCTTCGAAAGCTAATATTTCAACATAATAAAGCAACCCTCTCCAAAATCTATTTATATAAACCATTTTGAAAGCATACATTTCGACTATGTCGGAAACTGTAAGTAAAACAAAGTAAGAACTTAGCTTTTGAAAATAGAATATGGTTTCGACCCTAACGAAAGCATTATTATCGACACCCTAACTTCCTCTACTTACCAACTCACTTCATACCAATACCATTCATACCATGTGCATTGGTTCCGACTATGTGAATTTCGATTTTGATGGTTTCGATTGAGATGGTGCGGAGGTAAAGAAGTCGAAAGGTACTGCTATTTGAGGCGAAATCGACTTTTTTGAATCAAAAGGTTGAAATGTACCAACTTTTAGTAATTACTTTATAATCGCTTGCTTATTTTTAAGCCTTTGTTGGTTGCTATACAACTTTTCAAATTTACTTTATAATTAAAACCGGCGCATTTAACCATATCTAAATTAAAGGAATTTTAACTTTTAAGCCCTTCTATTTAATAAAACCAACATTTGCAGAAAAGTCCCTCTTTTAAAATAATTTATTTCTCCTAATAAATAAAATGTGAAAATCCCCAAAAATCATAGAAAATCACTTTTATCATGTAATCAAACATATTAAAATTTCGGACCTAATTTCTTCCTGAAATACTCAAATAACATTTTAAACCCAATTATACCATATTTTCCTCTGGAAATTCATAACAAATTTTCTATAGCTTGGGAAATTGTGAAAATAAAAACTAATCTCCAAAATCATGTTTTACTTAACATAAAAATTTTCCAGGCATTCTAAAATCATAAATTTTTGGTTTTACGCTAAAACCATGCTAACTCATATGTAATTATATTAAAATAATCAAGCATAATATAGTTCTAGCATATCATCATCCATATCAACATAAATACTAATATAATCATAAATCCAAACATATAATAATAGAACAAAATAGAGATGGTATAAAATTATTATTCACCTTAGATATGATAAGGAATTTCAGGTTTGTTGTAGACTAATCCTTCCTAGTTTTGACCCTTAGCTTTAGATTGATTTTATCCTCTTTGATAATGGCCTGCTCCTTAGGGTTTTTCCATTTATTTTAGATTTGATAAAAATGAACGTGAATGGACAAGGTGAGAAGTGACTAATATGCCCATGTGTAATCTAATTAGTTGAAAACCCATTTAAAGCCTATTCATTTTATTATTAAGCACGACCCTCTTATAAATTTTATTCAAATCTCAATCCCCTTATCATCATTGTTCTATTTAATCTATCTAATTAAATTTCCTAAGTAATGTTATTGAAAATTAGGGATGTCATAGGCTTCCCCCTTAAAGAATTTCATCTTCGAAATTCCGTAAGGACTAAATACTAAACAAAGCATATCATCTGTAAAAATTCCTAACAACCATAACAATCATATTAGCCCATCTGACTAGCAACTATCTATATAAATCTAATATAGACACACCCTCAAAGTAGACCATGATAAGTATATCTAATCCTGCCTTTTGTCTCCTAAGTACAATCCTTCTTGCTGTCGCTCCATTGAACTTTCACCAACCTAACTATCTTGTTCCTTAATATTTTCTGATCTCTACCTACAACTTGAACTGGTTATCTAACAAAAGTCCAATTAGGCTCTATCACTAAGTCATCCAACCCTATCAGAGGAATATTATTCTTTGGATCATACATATACTTGTGAAGATGAGACATATGAAATGCATTATGGACACCTTCCATACTGCTCGACATCTCTACTCTGTATGCGAGCTTTCTAATCCTCTCTACAATCTGGAATGGACCAACATATCTCGGGGATAGCTTCCCTGACTTTCCAAATTGCACCACACCCTTCGTAGGTGAACCCTCGATGAAAACCTTATCTCCAACTGAGAATTCTAGGTCTTTACACCTCTTATCTGCGTAACTCTTTTGTCTAGCCTAAGGTTCTTTCATCCTTCCTTGGATGAACTCAATCTTTTCTGACGCCTATCTAAACAAGTCTAGACCTAAGACTAATCTGTCTCCAGTCTCCAACCAACATGCTGGTGATTTGCATGATCTTCCATACAAAGCTTCAAAAGACGCCATTCCTATACTAGCCTGATAAATTTTATTATAGGAAAACTCTACCAAATGTAGGTGATCCTCTCAAGATCCACCAAAATCCAATACACACGCTCTCGATAGGTCCTTGAGTACCTTATTGACTCTCTATGTCTTCCCATCCGTCTGAGTGTGATAAGCAGTACTCATATTAACCTTGGTACCAATCAGTTCCTGTAGACTCTATTAGAATTCATTAGTGAATAAAGCATCTCTGTCACTGACTATACTACTAGGAGCTCCACGTAGTCTAACTATGTTTTTTAGAAACAACTTAGCTAAAACAGGTGCCGTCCTAATTGATTTAACTGGAATGAAATGGGCACTCTTGGTCAATCTGTCCACTATAACCCATATACCTTCATTGCCACTATTTGTCCTTAGCAACTCGTCTATAATATCCATGGACATCAAATCCCATTTCCTAATTGGAATCTCTAAGGCTAAAGTAAACCACTTGGTTTCTGATGTTCAGCTTCCACTTGTTGAAAGTTTGCACAATGCCTAACCTATAAGCCAACATCCCTCTTCATACCTTCCAAATAGAAGCTCCTCTTCATATCCTGATACATCTTGGTTCCTCCAGGATGAATCATAAATATGGACCGATGGTACTCTCCAAGAACTTCCTTTCCCAAGTCCTCCACATTCGAAACACACAACTGTCCCTTCTTTCTCAACCATCCTCTCCGGTCAAGGCAAAAATCCTTTAGATCATCGATCTCAGTTCCAATCTTAAGCCTTCTGATCCTCTCGGCCAACACTGGATCCTTTTTCTACTTAGAAGAAATCCTCTCAATCAACACTGGTCGAACTTCTAAACAGGACAATATGGCAGTATCCTGACTAGAATTAGCAGTCGATCTTAACTCTACCCCACAACTAACCAAGGCTTCTAAATCCTTTCACTCTGCTAACATAGCCAACAACACATCCTGATGTTTTCTACTTTGAGCATATTCTACCTTATTACCTTTCCCTGGTGTATACTCTATACTAAAATCATAAGAAGCCAAAAACTCCAGCCATCTCTGCTGCCTCATATTTAACTCCTTTTAAAAGAATAAATATCGTAAAGACTTATGATCGGTATAAAGCTCAAACATCTTCCCTAAGAGATAATGTCTACAAATCTTCAATGCGAAGATCATAGCTGCTAACTCCAAATCATGAGTAGGATATCTAACTTCATGTGATCTAAGCTGTTGTGAAGCATAGACAATAACTTTACCATTCTGCATCAATACTGCTTGCAATCCAGTTTCGCATGAATTAGTATATACCACCAACCCTAAGTTTTTGTTTAGAACTACTAACACTGGTGCATTGACAAACAAATGCTTTAACTTAAGGAATGCTTCCTCACATTTGTCGGACCAAACAAATTTTCCCTCCTTCCTGGTTAGCTTAGCTAAAGGTGCTGTTATCCACAAGAAATCCTTAATGAATCTTCGATAGTAGCCAGGAAGTCCAAGAACACTCCTAATCTCAGTCACTGTCCCTAGTCTCTTCCAATTATTCACTGCATCGATCTTATCTGGATCGACTGGAAATCCTTTTTGCAAAACCCCATGACCAAGAAATTTAACCTCTTTCTTCCAGAAATGACACTTGTTAAACTTCGCCTATAGTCGATTCTACCTCAGCGTCCCCAACACCACTCTAATATAAACTTCATGTTCTCTCTCATCCTTAGAGTAGACTAGAATGTCATCTATAAACATCAGCACAAACCTATTCAAGTACTCTCGAAAAACTCGGTTCATCATATCCATGAAGAAAGCAGGTGCAATTGTTAATCCAAATGGCATCACCAACCACTCATATGAACCATATCTAGTTCGAAATGCTGACAAAGGAATACCGTCCTCCGCCACTCTTAACTGATGGAAACCTGTCGCCAAATTCAACTAGGAAAACACCTTGTCTCCACTCAACTGGTCTAACAGATCACCTATTCTTGGCAAAGGATTTTTTTCTTATTAATTGTCCTTTCGTTCAACTTAAGATAGTCGATACACATCCTTAACGAACTATCTTGTTTCTGTACAAACATTGCGGCTGCTCTCCAAGGTGAACTACTTGGTCAAATAAAATTCCTTCCTTCTAGATCCACTAGATGCACCTTCAATTCCTTGATCTTAGTTGGTGCCATCCTGCTAGGTGGCCTACGCACAGGTTCAGCTCCTGGCACAAGATCTATGCTAAAATCAACAGCTCTTCTTGGTGGTAATCTAGTGACTGGCTCAAAGATATCTGCAAACTCTCTTTCTAACTGAATTCGACTTAACTCACTTCTTACCTCCACAATATTAAGTAAAGTACCAACACTTCGGTCAGCATTCTCTACTAAGAATATCACCCGGTTATGAATATCAGGGCGTCTTGGTGATATTTCCCTATCCTGGAAAAATATTCTAGTTCATACCTACTCAACCAATCCGTACCCAAAATGATTCTGAAATCTACAAAATCAAAAATATACAAACCGCGTGCAAACTTATGATTTAACAAATCGACTTCTAACTGGTCACATCTCACCCCTAGAGTTGCACACCCTTCTATTGGATTCGCAACCCTTAAGGAAGTAACAAGGTAGGTGGTTTCTAAGCTTAATCTATTAACTAAAAACTAGGATATAAATGAATGTGATGCACCGGTATCAAAAAGTATTCTAACTAGAATACTCTAAATCAAAAGCATACCTTCCATCATAGTCTTTCCCTTATCAGCGGCAGTAGGCCTAGTTGGTCCAATAGAAAAAACTTTTCCATTATCCTCCCTAACTGGCTCTAGACATTGGTTTTTGTAATGCGGAACTTGATCGCAGTTGAAGCACTTCACATTCTTCTTATTTGTAGCTTTCTTCCAATTTCCCGACCTTCTCTCATTCACAAAGTGACCCTTCTTGTCACACTTATAGAAAACTACCTCAGCCTTTGAATTCTTAGTAGAGTCTCGCTTCTTGGTTTCCTTCTTTTTAAAGAACTTCCTCTTCCTCCCTTGAGAACACTGAACTTCGATTGGTTTCTCCTTAGCAAAATCAGCAAGTAACTCCTCATGGCGAATGGACATCTCCACCACTACATTACATGGATCGTGGACTTGTGCCATGGTAATTCTAGCATGCTCGGGCCTCAATCCCTAATGAACCTCTCATTCCTTTTGGTATCAGTATCTATAGTAGCATATCCATATCGAGATAATTCTTCAAACTTAGTAGCATACTCGGCTACTGACATTTTTTCCGTAAACTAGATCAATAAACTTCCTTATCAGTTCTGACTTAGCAGACCCAGATAAAACTTCTGCTCAAATCTCCTTTCAAAATCAGCCCAAGTTAACTACTCTTCCGAGACTCCGACAGTGACACTATTCCACCAATGTAGTGTTGATCCCTGCAATTGTCTAGAGGCCAACCTTCTCTTTTGCCTATCATTCAGACCCAAGTTAGTAAATATACACTTATAATGCAACTACCAAGTATGAATCTCTATGGCACTCTCCGCTCCCAAGAAAGGCTTCCCACCCAAACTGGTGTAATCTTACTCAGCAAAGCATAATTATTCCCAACTGGAGCCACATGATTAGCTCCTCCTACATTTCCAGCAACACCAGTAGCAGCTCCTGCTTGCATCAAACCAACAAAGAACTGATACATCGCCCCCATATCTTTTGGTCAATTTCCAACATTCACATTGGCATTAACATTTTGATTACTAGCATTAGCCGGTCGACCCAGGTTCCTCCTTGTAGTGGATTAAGCATTTCCATTAGTTGTGGTGCTTCCACCATCGAGGTTTCCACTTCAATTTCCTACTTCCATATCTCTTTCTCGTAAATCTACATATGAGCCTGTGACGACCCACCTTTCTGACCCTTGAGAACGACACTTAATACATCCATGGTATTCATGTGTCGTTGCCCAAGTATCTGAAAGACGAGTTGCCATGGGGTAAAAATATAAGAACAGAATAATAATCTCACAACGGAACGGTTAAATATAACATAAAAATAATACGGTACATAATGTTACTCCCCAATATGGAGTTATCAGAGTTACGACAAAAGTACCACTACCAGTCTAGGCAGTTATAACAACCTGCCTTTAAATATACATACATAGAGTCAACATCTCATAATAGCGGAAACAAATAGCTAGATAGATAAGGAGCCTCTTGCTCGTCCACTATCTTCAAAAGAGCCCAAAGAAACCTGTCATTTCTGGACTACTCAAATATAAATGAGTACCCAAACGTTTAGAGAAAAAAAACAATTCGGGTCAGACAATAAGTCTGGTATGAGTAAACTCCAAAAATAGAACACACAAAGTAACTAATGAGACCACATCGGAAAAACGCAGAACAGGTTTTTCCCTCACAAGGACAACATCCAAGTGTAAAAGAATGGATACAGATAATTAAACATCGCGAAGAGTGCAAGACGCTTCCCGATGAAATTAAGAAAGAATCAATCCAAAGATTTGAATCAAAAATAAGGAAAAGGAATTTTTTCCAACAATGACTAGGAGGGTGCGCCCCCCTTATCGAAAGTATACCTCTAGAAAATATACTTGAGAACTACGTTGGCTCTCGGAAACCTCCAAGCCGGACCCCGCCATCCTTACCGAGTATCCGAGTATTTCACATCTCCGTGCGCATACAACCGGAACCAATCTAGAGTAGATGTGAAAATACCCTAATGGGAGCAACCCCACATAGCTTGGCCCCCACTCGCTCTTTATTTAGTCATTTCCGATAAAGGATATCAATGCTCAAATTGAGCAACAAATCGTCTTAGATTGACGAAACAAAAATAAAAGGAAGAAGGGTATCGAAATTGATAGTCAAGATATTGACTATCGGGGATAACAAAACGATCGTATATGGAAATTAAATCTTATACTCTTTAAATACTTGGAAAATATCCATATAATTATCCCATCGGTATAAGCATATTCTCAAAACAATTAAGAGGATTTCATATTTCAAAAGCATACTTAGATGGGTCAAAACAATTGTCTATAAGAAATGCAAACGTTTTCCATTATAATTATAAAGATCATTTATGGAAATTAAATCTCCTACACTTGTCACGTTTCCGATATTCTCGACTTACTCTATCCCTCGCCCAGAAACAAAGCCAGGTAAGTCAGGGCACTGGTTGCTCCTAGCCTTGCCTAGACACTTCGGTTCCAGATCTCACAGATAGAGAATCAATCTACTCATCGGCTTTTAGTGCCAAGTATAGGACTACTTATAAATAACTCATTTAAATTATTATATAAATTTTGAAGCTCCTTTAAAATACTTTAAACAAAGATTTAAAACTTCCATTCAAATCATAACTTAAACCCATCATCTTTAAAGGAGATTACAACTAAGAGGGGGTGAAGCTTCCTCTTAATCAAATGAGATAGCTAAAAGGGGTGTTGTTTCCTTTTAACCAAAAAGTCACTAAATGTCAATCCTAAGTTAAAAGGTGGTGTAAGTTCCCTTTAACTAAACATCAAAGTTATTGCTCATAAACTGGCCGAGCACAAACCAAACAAGAATAATAACAAGAACAATAACAGACTCATTATTATTAACAATTTACAATCAATAGTTAACACAACATTTGTTAAAATATGAATGAGTAAAAGGAAAGAGATTAAGATCACACTGACTGTAAAATAATTAAATTATACTCGTAGAATAAGTTATACCCACTAAACTATGAAAACAAGGAATGTACTCACATAATAAGTTATACCCACTAAACTATGAAAACATGAAATATACTCACATCCTATTTGCTTTGATGGAGACTTGGAATACTTCACCTTTTAAAATGAATTTTAGTTCTTTTCTTTAGTTTGTGAATGAAATAAAATGAGATACGGACTTGGTTATTTATAGGTGAAGAGAATGGTACTTTAGTAATTTCCTATAGCCTAACCTGATTCAACCAGATTTTGGTCCAATAGAAGCTAGCCATATGGCATAATTTGATTCGACCATATTTTGGTCCAATAGAAAACATCCTTGTGGCTTAATTTGATTCGACCACCTTTTGGTCCAATAGGAATCCTTCTTATCAACTATGGGCTAAACTGATTTGACCAGATTTTGGTCCAATGGAAACCATCCGCATGGCATAACCTGATTCGACCAGATTTTGGTCCAATGGCAACCATCCGCATGGAATAACCTGATTCGACCAGATTTTGGTCCAATGGCAACCATCCGCATGGAATAAAATAATCATTACGCTATTTTGTTTTATTAGGAAAGTAATTATACTATTTTGTTTTATTAGGCAAGTAATTATACTATTTTGTTTCATTAGGCTAGGTTAATAATTCTTTCTTGTTTTATTAGGCAAGTAATTAAACTATTTGTTTTATTAGGCAAGTAATTATACTATTTTGTTTCATTAGGCAGGGTTAATAATTCTTCTTGTTTTATTAGGTAAGTAATTATATTATTATGTTTTATTAGACAGGGAAAATAATTATTTCTTGTTTTATTAGGCAAGGTAAATACTTCTAGATATAAAATCCATTATTTAATCATTTAAAAACATATTAACTATTCATGTTCAAAGTGATTAAATTATGGGTTGTTACATCCTCCCCTCCTTAAAGGAAATTTCGTCCTCGAAATTAATCGGATAAACTCTAGATATCAAAGAACCCAAATGATATCATATATACTACACAAAGATACAAGGAAAGCGACATTAACACAACCGGTGAGTACACTAAAAAGAAACAACAAAATACAAACAACAACTACATCAACTCGGGATAAGAATCCCTAATATAGTCCTCAGTTTCCCAAGTACAATCTCTAACATCTCCACTCCACTGAACCTTAACGAGATTCACAATCTTCTTCCTTAATCGCTTTATATCTCGAGCAACAATACGAATAGGCCGCCTAAGAATGGTTAGGTTAGGCTGAACCTCCAAATCAACTTGTTGTCCTGGTTTTATTATCATCAAAGGGTCGTGTACATACTTACGTAAATGAGATACGTGAAATACGTTGTGCACATCTGATAGTCGATCTGGTAACTCCACTTTATACGCAAGTTTACCAATCCAGTCTAGTATGGGAAAAGGGCCAATATATCGAGGGGCTAACTTCCCTGTCTTCCCAAACCTTACGACACTTCTCAGAGGAGAGACTTTTACAAATACCAAGTCCCCGACTAAGAACTCTAGATCCCTACGCCTTTGATCTGCATAACACTTTTGCCGATCTTGCGCTTCCTTCATCTTTCTTCTAACATCAACTACCTTCTCATTGGCTTCTAAAATTATGTCTGGTCCAAGAACAAGTTTATCTCCAGATTCAACCCAACACGAAGGAGAACGACATGGACGACCATACAGAGCTTCGAAAGGGGCCATACCAATGCTTGCTTGATAGCTATTGTTATAAGTGAATTCAACTAACGGTAAATGATCTTCCCAAGAACCCCCGAAGTCTAGAATGCATGCTCATAATAAATCTTCCAAGATTCGGTTCACTCTCTCTGTTTGCCCATCTGTTTGGGGATGGTAAGCTGTGCTTAGACTTAGCTCAGTCCCTAAAGCAGTCTGCAGTCCCTCCCAAAACCTACTGGTGAATATCGGGTCTCGGTCACTTACAATACTACGAGGAATCCCATGGAGTCTCACAATCTCCTTCACATACAAATTCGCCAGACTCGTGGCAGTCCTAGTCAGCTTAACAGGGATGAAATGGGCACTCTTGGTTAGTCGATCGACTATAACCCAAATTCCATCATTACCTCTTCTTGACCTAGGAAGCCCATCAATAAAGTCCATAGAGATCTGCTCCCACTTCCACTTTGGGATCTCAAGTGGCTGAAGCAATCCAGCTGTCTTCAGCTGGTCACTCTTAATCTGCTGGCAGTTTGCACAACGGCTCACAAAGATTGAAATATCTCGCTTCATCCCCTTCCACCAGAATACCCTCTTCATATCTTTGAACATCTTGGTCACTCCTGGATGAAAAGATAACTTTGAATGGTGGCATTCGGCTAACACTTCTTGCCTAAGTCCATCAAAGTCTGGAACACAAATACGCCCATTCATTTTCAATATGCCCCGGAGATCAATCTTAAAGCTAGAAACAACACCTTCTTCAACATCTTTCTTAAGTCGAGCTAAAATAGGATCTTCCTCTTGACTGGATGCAATTCTCTCTAACAATACTGGCTTAACTTCTAGATTTGCAACCATTGCTACATTCCTACTCAATGCATCAGCAACGACATTTTCTTTTCCAGGGGTATAAAGAACCTCTAGATCATAAGAGGCGAGAAACTCCAGCCATCTCTGCTGCCTCAAATTCAAATCTTTCTGTGTAAAAAGGTATTTTAAGGATTTTGTGGTCCGTGTATAACTCAAACCTTTCACCCAAAAGATAATGCCTCCACATCTTTAGTGCGAAGACAACAGCCAAAAGTTCCAAATCGTGCGTAGCATAATTTTTCTCGTGCGGCTTTAGCTGTCGACTCGCATAGGCAATAACTTTCCTATGCTGCATCCGAACTGCTCCTAATCCGGTTCCACAAGCATCTGTATACACGGTTAAACCTTCGCTCCCATTTGGAATGGTTAAAACAGGAGCACCAGTCAACTTGTTTTTCAATTCATTGAATGCTCGATCACACTTAGAAGTCCAAACGAACCTAACATCTTTCTTTGTTAACTTCGTCAGATGAGAAGCAATCTTCGAGAAGTCCTTGATAAACCTACGGTAAAAACCAACCAATCCCAAGAAACTTCTAACTTCCGTCGCACTTTCGGGCTTCTTCCAGTCTTGGACCGCAACAACTTTAGCTGGATCCACCGATATACCTTCCCCCGAAATAACATGCCCTAGAAATCTAGCTTCAGATTTCCAAAAATGGCACTTGGAGAACTTAGCCTTCAACTCAAGGCTCCTTAAGGTATCGAGTACAACACGGAGATGATATTTGTGTTCCTCCTCTGTCTTTGAATAGATAAGAATGTCATCGATAAAGACGAGAACAAATTTATTAAGAATTTCTCGAAATACTCGATTCACTAAGTCCACAAAATAAGCGGGTACATTAGTCAATCCAAACGGCATAACTAACCACTCGTAGAAATTTTCAGGAGTTCGAAAAGCTGTTAAAGGAACATTCTCCTCTGCCACTCTTAATTGGTGGAAACCAGTGGCAAGATCTAATTGAGAAAATATCCGAGCACCATGGAGTTGATCAAACATATCGTCAATTCTTGGCAAAGGATATTTATTCTTGATAGTCCTTTTGTTCAACTCCCGATAGTCTACACATAACCTTAGAGAACCGTCTGCCTTTGTAACAAAGACGACTGGCGATCCCCAGCTCGAGGTACTACGTTGGATCAAGCCCTTTTGCAACAAGTCATAAGTCTGCCTTTCTAAATCCCTCTTCTCTTTTGGAGCCATCATTCGTAAGGGTTGTACAATAGGTCTAGTTCCCGGAACCAAATCAATACGGAACTCGACTTCACGTGAGGAGGTAAACCTTGCACCTCGTCAAAAATATCTATGAAATCTCGAACAACCGGCACATCTCCAACCTCCGCTTTAGTCACTTCGAGTGAATAGAGAAAACTGCTCATTAACTTCTTAGGCTCTTCACAACTAATATCAAGACCAACATCTCCTGCATCACTAACTCTAACAAGCCTTCTACCACAATCCAAGATAGCTTTAAACTTAGACAACCAATCCATTCCCAACAACACTCCAAAACCCATAAACCCAAGAACAAACAAGTCAAAAGGAAAGAGATGATTTCGACAAGAAATAGGTATATTTACACACACGGTGTCAAGATCTGTCGGACCTCCAATTGGGTTTGACACACAAAGAGGATTACTTGTGATAACATATTTAAGGTTTAATTTTTCCATTAGATCATAAGAAATAAAACTATGGGAAGCTCCTGTATCAAATAGCACCCTTACAGGAATATCATAGATGGATAATGCACCTTGCAACACTTGCTTCCCCTTTTTATCTGAAGAAGTGGATGGTATCTCTTCAATGGTAAAAGTTTGTCCTTGAGATCCCTTTTTAGGAAAATGGCACTCATTCTTCATATGTCCTGGCTGGCCGCAATTAAAACATGTGGCAATTGGGCAATGATTTGCAAAGTGGCCCATCTTATTGCACTTAAAACAAAGAATGTTTGCCAAGTTGGTCTGCTTCTTCTGTGCTGGAGCGCCATCTTCGGGTTTCTTCCCTGCACCCTGCTTCTTTCCCTTAAATTTATGCTTGAAGTTTGGCTTACCTTCAACCGGTATAACCGATAAAGGCTTGGCACTTATTGCTGGTACTACGCCCTTCTGGACTCCTTCCTTAATATCAAGAGCCTCAAACCTCAAAGCCATGCTAATAATGTTGGTGAATGTACCCATAAGATGATTGGTCATTTCACGATGGAACTCTGGTCGCATTCCATTCACAAACATTTCATTTTTCTTGAGTGGTGTGTCAATCAATCCAAGTCCAAAACGGGACAAAGCATTGAACTTATGCTCATACTGTGACACGGTCATATCACCCTGCTTTAAGTCAATGAAACTTCTAAATAACTGAGTTCTTTCGGCTTCTGGAATAAACTGTGCTTCAAAAACTTCCTTGAACTGGGCCCAAGAAAACTCCCCCTCTGGAGTACTTGCTGTTTCTGAATCCCACCAATCCATCGCTGACTTTTGAAGTTGTCGCGATGCCAACAGCCGTTTCTCAGCATCTTCCAACCGAAGATCTCCAAATATTCTTTCACAAGTTCGGAGCCACATCTGCACCCCAAGAATATCTTCAGTCCCATAGAATGGTTTCCCACCCAAAGTGGTAAAATTCTTACACAAAGCCGCAAATTTCATTGGGGTATGAACTTGCACTAGCATTTCCTCTGCCGGATCTACAGCTGACATAGTAGCATTTCTAGGTACCCTACCATTAGTATCCGTGTTAGTTCTAGATCCTCTCCTTCCTCCTCTTCTTGTATTCATTTTCTATTATCTGAACAAATAACAGGTATCTTTAGAATACAAAAATAGGATTAAAATGGTTTAACTAAAACTAGACTTTAGAGGATAATAATAATAATAATAATAATAATTATTATTATTATAATAAAAATTACAAATACGCTCCCTCAAGATTAACTCATTCTAGGGCATCACTTACCCTATCTCTGGTGAGTTGTACCCCAATCAGGCTAAGGCGTTCGCTCAACCGAAGCTCTGATACCAGCTGTGACGACCCACCTTTCTGACCCTTGAGAACGACACTTAATACATCCATGGTATTCATGTGTCGTTGCCCAAGTATCTGAAAGACGAGTTGCCATGGGGTAAAAATATAAGAACAGAATAATAATCTCACAACGGAACGGTTAAATATAACATAAAAATAATACGGTACATAATGTTACTCCCCAATATGGAGTTATCAGAGTTACGACAAAAGTACCACTACCAGTCTAGGCAGTTATAACAACGTGCCTTTAAATATACATACATAGAGTCAATATCTCATAATAGCGGAAATAAATAGCTAGATAGATAAGGAGCCTCTTGCTCGTCCACCATCTTCAAAAGAGCCCAAAGAAACCTGTCATTTCTGGACTACTCAAATATAAATGAGTACCCAAACGTTTAGAGAAAAAAAAACAATTCGGGTCAGACAATAAGTCTGGTATGAGTAAACTCCAAAAATAGAACACACAAAGTAACTAGTGAGACCACATCGAAAAAACGCAGAACAGGTTTTTCCCTCACAAGGACAACATCCAAGTATAAAAGAATGGATACAGATAATTAAACATCGCGAAGAGTGCAAGACGCTTCCCGATGAAATTAAGAAAGAATCAATCCAAAGATTTGAATCAAAAATAAGGAAAAGGAATTTTTTCCAACAATGACTAGGAGGGTGCGCCCCCCCTTATCGAAAGTATACCTCTAGAAAATATACTTGAGAACTACGATGGCTCTCGGAAACCTCCAAGCCGGACCCCGCCATCCTTACCGAGTATCCGAGTATTTCACATCTCCGTGCGCATACAACCGGAACCAATCTAGAGTAGATGTGAAAATACCCTAATGGGAGCAACCCCACATAGCTTGGCCCCTACTCGCTCTTTATTTAGTCATTTCCGATAAAGGATATCAATGCTCAAATTGAGCAACAAATCGTCTTAGATTGACGAAACAAAAATAAAAGGAAGAAGGGTATCGAAATTGATAGTCAAGATATTGACTATCGGGGATAACAAAACGATCGTATATGGAAATTAAATCTTATACTCTTTAAATACTTGGAAAATATCCATATAATTATCCCATCGGTATAAGCATATTCTCAAAACAATTAAGAGGATTTCATATTTCAAAAGCATACTTAGATGGGTCAAAACAATTGTCTATAAGAAATGCAAACGTTTTCCATTATAATTATAAAGATCATTTATGGAAATTAAATCTCCTACACTTGTCACGTTTCCGATATTCTCGACTTACTCTATCCCTCGCCCAGAAACAAAGCCAGGTAAGTCAGGGCACTGGTTGCTCCTAGCCTTGCCTAGACACTTCGGTTCCAGATCTCACAGATAGAGAATCAATCTACTCATCGGCTTTTAGTGCCAAGTATAGGGCTACTTATAAATAACTCATTTAAATTATTATATAAATTTTGAAGCTCCTTTAAAATACTTTAAACAAAGATTTAAAACTTTCATTCAAATCATAACTTAAACCCATCATCTTTAAAGGAGATTACAACTAAGAGGGGGTGAAGCTTCCTCTTAATCAAATGAGATAGCTAAAAGGGGTGTTGTTACCTTTTAACCAAAAAGTCACTAAATGTCAATCCTAAGTTAAAAGGTGGTGTAAGTTCCCTTTAACTAAACATCAAAGTTATTGCTCATAAACTGGCCGAGCACAAACCAAACAAGAATAATAACAAGAACAATAACGGACTCATTATTATTAACAATTTACAATCAATAGTTAACACAACATTTGTTAAAACATGAATGAGTAAAAGGAAAGAGATTAAGATCACACTGACTGTAAAATAATTAAATTATACTCGTAGAATAAGTTATACCCACTAAACTATGAAAACAAAGAATGTACTCACATAATAAGTTATACCCACTAAACTATGAAAACATGAAATATACTCACATCCTATTTGCTTTGATGGAGACTTGGAATACTTCACCTTTTAAAATGAATTTTAGTTCTTTTCTTTAGTTTGTGAATGAAATAAAATGAGATATGGACATGGTTATTTATAGGTGAAGAGAAGGGTACTTTAGTAATTTCCTATAGCCTAACCTGATTCAACCAGATTTTGGTCCAATAGAAGCTAGCCATATGGCATGATTTGATTCGACCATATTTTGGTCCAATAGAAAACATCCTTGTGGCTTAATTTGATTCGACCACCTTTTGTCCAATAGGAATCCTTCTTATCAACTATGGGCTAAACTGATTTGACCAGATTTTGGTCCAATGGAAACCATCCGCATGGCATAACCTGATTCGACCAGATTTTGGTCCAATGGCAACCATCCGCATGGAATAACCTGATTCGACCAGATTTTGGTCCAATGGCAACCATCCGCATGGAATAAAATAATCATTACGCTATTTTGTTTTATTAGGAAAGTAATTATACTATTTTGTTTTATTAGGCAAGTAATTATACTATTTTGTTTCATTAGGCTAGGTTAATAATTCTTTCTTGTTTTATTAGGCAAGTAATTAAACTATTTGTTTTATTAGGCAAGTAATTATACTATTTTGTTTCATTAGGCAGGGTTAATAATTCTTCTTGTTTTATTAGGTAAGTAATTATATTATTATGTTTTATTAGACAGGGTAAATAATTATTTCTTGTTTTATTAGGCAAGGTAAATACTTCTAGATATAAAATCCATTATTTAATCATTTAAAAACATATTAACTATTCATGTTCAAAGTGATTAAATTATGGGTTGTTACAGAGCCTTAGTAAGATACAGAAGAATGGTCTAAGAGAGTGGAGAATGCGCATTTATATATGTAACTATATATATCAAATACAAGTACGTTACTATAACATTAACCCAAACCCCTATCATATTTTTCTGATTCATTGGACCATGTTTGGAAAATCTTTTAGGTTTAAGTTTCTTTTAAAGTTTAATAAACCTATACTCTGATACCAACTTGTCACATCCCCCTACTTGGAGGCCTAAAACTAATGGTTACGGATGATGCATTCATCCATAGTTATTAATCCTTGGCGACCAAATATGGTGATGTTAGATTCATTGATACACAGAAAAAAACGAATATGGAAAAATTATAAGACAGCAACAACTTAAACATTCCATTTCAAATTGTTTCAAATTCATTACGTAATCCTAATACGCAGACCTCATTTAGATACCATATAATTAATACAAAATACGCCAAGAGAAACATATGGAGATGCCCTCTTGGTAGATCATAGTGTATAATAAGGAATTAAAACAATTTTCCTTTATAATCAAACACACAGCGGAAATGAAATAACTCTAATAACAGGCTTGCCGCCTTCATGTCCTCGGTAGCTTTATTAGTCTAAAAGAAAATTTGAAAACCTTAACTCTCAACCTTCTCAAAATAAATTGAGTACCTGAGAGTTTAAGGGGGAAAGTTATACCTTTGAGTCAGACATAAAGCCTTGTATGAATAATAATCTACTATCTCATACCATTTAGATATCTAGTCAGACCATGCCACTTAGCGGAATGGGATTTTCCCTCACTAGTAACCTAAAACATTTATATAACCATATACTACGTTCCTGCATCCACAATGGTTAAAACATAGTATTTCAAAGATGATATTCAAAACAAGTAATCAAATCTGGATTTCCATCCCTATTCATTTTGATTATCTGTCTCAATTATAGTTTCTAGGGTTACCATTAACCTGTTAAATGTTATGGAAAACCTGACCAATGTCATAGTTTTCTTAGGATCACTAAGAACCTATTGACTCCAATATCTTTTCTATTATCCTAGTTTTCATGGGCTTACTAGGAACCTATTGACTAACTGTCAATATCTTAATCCGGATATATTTTTTACGGACCAACTATAAACCTATTGGCCCCTGCCAATACCAATCATAGTTTTCATGGGCTAACTATGAACCTATTGGCCCTTGCCAATATCATTAATTAAGATGTTAACATTCCTTACATTATATTCACTATTGGGTCAACCTAACCGGTCCCCAAAATACCGTTATGGGTTAATTGCGATGTGAATAAACACATGAAGAAGTAATCATAACAACAAAATAATACCTACACCTGTGGTTTATTATACTGGAATCACACACACACATCCCGGTTGAACCATTTAACCTTTAAGCTAAATGAAAGCATTTTCGTTTCAAAACCCATTATTTTATTATGCCATGGTTATTCCTTTAAATTGAGATTGGGTTTATGTTTTGAAATCTTAAAACATCTCTTTCGAAACATCTAGACAACTTCCATCGAAAGAAAAAACTTCTTTTCAAAACATAACAAACATACGTTTCAAAGCCCTTGTTAAATGTTCTCTTTTGAAACCAATAGTACCTTTTGATGGTATCAAAACGTTCTTTAAAGCATAACTTTGAAACAAATAAAAGTACCCTTTCAAATGCATTGTGTTTACTCTTTAAAACATCCTTTGGGAAAAAATAGTTATATACGAAAGTATCTCTTTCAAAACCTATTATAGAATTGAAGTTGATGGTTTCAGAACCATCTAGTCGAAAGCAACGACCTTTAAAATTAAAACTTCAAAGGACAGAGTCGGAACACCCTTTCAACTCCATTTCCTTTGAAACCCTCAACTCCCTTCGAAAGCATTTAGGAAAAAGGCCTAGTTTTAGTCAAAATAGAGGTAACCCTTCGACAGCATAGATGGCTTCAATATAGTCGAAAGAAGAAATTAGCGGTTAGGTTTCTATTTGGGTGAAACCAATCCTTTCGAAAGCTCTTATTTAAGGAGAAAGGTACCCCTTCGAAAGCTAATACTTCAACATAATAAAGCAAACCTCCCTAAAAGCTATTTATATAAACCTTTTCGAAAGCATATATTTCGACTGTGCCGAAAGCTGTAAGTAAAACAAAGCAAGAACCTATCTTTTTAAAATAGAATATGGTTTCGACCGAAACGAAAGCATTACTTTCGAAACCCTACCTTCCGCTACCTACCACTTCACTTTGTACTTATACATTGATACCATGTGCATTGGTTCCGACTATGTGGGTTTCGACTTGGATGGTTACAATTGAGCTGGTGCGGAGGTAAAGGAGTGGAAAGGTACTGCCTTTTAGACAAAACCTACTTTTTTGAATTAAAAGCTTAAATGTAGCAACTTTTAGTAATTATTTTAAACTACTTGCTTATTTGTAAATCTTTTATTGGTTGATGTATAAATTTTCAATTACTTTATAATTAAAACTGACGCATTTAATCGTATCTAAATTAAAGGAATTATAACGTTTAAACCCTTCCATTTAATGAAACCAACATTTCAAGAAAAGTCCCTCTTTTAAAATACTTTATTTCACCTAATAAATCAATTGGGAAAATCCCCAAAATCACAGAAAACCACTTTTATCATGTAATCAAACATATTGAAATTTCAGACCTAATTTCTTTCGGAAATACTCGAATAATATTTTAAACCCAATTATGTCATATTTTCCTTTGGAAATTCATAACAAATTTTCTATAGCTTGGAAAATGCTGAAAATCAAAACCAATCTCCAAGATCATGTTTTATTTGACACAAAAATTTCCATGGTATTTTAAAATCATAAACTCTCGGTTTTACCCTAAAACCATGTTAATTCATATGTAACTGAATTAAAATAAATCAAGCATAATACAGTTCTAGCATATCATCATCCATATCAACATAAATACTAATTTAATCATAAATCCGAACATATAATCATAGAATAAAATAGAGATGGTATAAAATTATAATTCATCTTAGATATGATAAGGAATTTGAGATTTGTTGTTTATTAATCCTTCCTAGATTTGATCCTTGGCTTTAGATTGGATTCTTCCTCTTTGATAATGGCCATCTCCTTAGGGTTTTTGCGTTTATTTTAGATTTGAGAAAAATGAAGCATGAATAGACAAGATGAGAAGTGTATAGCTATGTATAATGATGTGGTAATTTTTACTAATATGCCCACGTGTAATCTAAATAGTTTATAATCCATTTAAAGCCCATTCATATTACTATTAAGCATGGCCCTTATATAAATTTTATTCAAATCTCAATCCCATTATCATATATAATCTGTTTAGTTTATCTAACTAAATTTTCTGAATAATGTTATCGAAAATTAGGGATGTCACATGTTCAAATGAATTTAAAATCAAATGTATGGTAAAAGTAGAATTATTCAAAGTGATCGGTGGAGAATTTGAAAATGAAAATTTTGATAATTTCTATAATAAGAAAGGTATAACCCATAATTTTTCATTTCCAAGAATACCCCAACAAAATGGAGTGGTAGAGCATAAAAATAGGACGATTCAAGAGTGCGCTAGAACAATGCTAAATGATAGTAATTTACCTAAAATTATGGGCTGAAGCACTTGGTCTACACATTATATACTAAATAGAATTTTAGTAAGATCATTAACTAAGAAAACTCTATATGAATTTTCTATAATAAAAATCCTAAAGTATCATATTTTAGAGTTTTTGGTAGTAAATGTTTAATTTTAAATACTGAAGATAACTTGGATAAATTTTATGCTCAATCAAATAAAGGAACATTATTGGATATTCAAATAGAAGTAAAGCTTATAGAGTTTTCAATACTAGAACTAATATTATTAAAGAGACATTACATGTCTCATTTAAAGTTTATAATCGAAATATTGATGAAGAAGAAAACAGTAATCAAACAAACGAAATCAGTAATAATCAGATTACCGAAGACGAAAATAATAATATTTCAGAGAATTCACATCCAAATAAAAGAACAAAATACTTAGAAGATTATCTTGTAGTAAGTATACTTGGAAATATTGAATCTGTTGTTAAAAATAGAAACCAACTAAATAAAATGAGTAGCTTTGCTTTTATTTCAACTATTGAACCTAAAAATCTAAAGGAAGCATCGACTGATGATTCTTGGAGTCTTGCTATGCAAGTGGAACTGAATCAATTTACAAGAAATAGTGTATGGGAATTAGTCTCAAGACCTAAGAATAAATCCATCACAGGAACTAAATGGGTGCATAGAAAACAAATGAATAAACAAGCAGAGATTGTGAGAAATGAAGCTTGATTAGTTGCACAATGTTATTGTTAAGAACTAGGAATAAATTTTGATGAAAGTTTTGCAACCATTGCTGGATTAGAAGCTATACAAATTTTACTTGCTTTCGCTAATCATAATAATTTTATGTTACATCAAATGGGTGTTGAAAGTGTATTTTTAAATGGTTTTATTAAATGAGATGTACATGTAGAACTACCTCTACTTTTTGAAGATGAGAAACTACCTAATCATGTTTACAAATTAAAGAAGGTTTTGTATGGTTTGAAATAGGCTCCTAGAGCTTGGTATGAAAGACTTAAATCCTATCTAAATTTTGAAATAAGCAAAGTAGATAGTACACTTTTTATTAAAAGAGATAAAAATGATATTCAGATAATACAAATATATGTTTATGTTATCATTTTTGCATCTACCAATGATAAACTAAATAAAGATTTTTCAAAAATAATGACTAAGGAATTTGAAATGAGTCATATGGGAGAACTGAATTTCTAGGATTACAAATAAAACAATTAAGTAATGGAATTTTTATTTTTCATGAAATATATGCTAAAGATTTAGTTTAAAAAATTTGCATGTCAAATATCGGTGGTAAACCAACTCCTATGGAAACCAATGAAAATTTAAATAAAGAAGAAAATTCAAAGACGGAGATCAAAAATTATATAGTGGAATGATTGGATCACCACTCTATATAACTGATAGTAGACCTAATATAATGCATAGTGTTGTCTCTATGCAAGATATCAATCTCAATTAGAAGAAACTCATTTAAAATCTATAAAACGAATTTTGAGATATGTTAATAACACATTAGACTATGGACTCTTTTACCCATAAGAAGACTCACTTGAATTAATTTCATATCGTGATGTTGACTATGATGGTTGCAAATCTGACCGAAAAAGTATAAGTGGAATTTGTCACTTTTTGAGACACTATTTGGTTTCCTCGATTAATAAGAAGCAAAACTCTGTATCTCTATCTATGACAGAAGCAGAATATATTTCAGTAGCATTAGCCTGTTCACAGGTTATCTATATGCTATAAATATTAAAAGATTTTGGTTTAATCTTTACTAAGTCACCAATATACCATGATAATACAATTGCGATCAATCTATTTAAAAATCCAACTCATCATACTAAAACTACACATATTGATGTAAGACAGCATTTTCTAAGAGATAATGTAAACAAAGAAATAATATCACCTGAATTTATAAACATTGAAAATCAAATAGCCGACATATTAACAAAACCATTGAATCAAACATCATTTACTAAGTTAAGAAGAGAGTTCGGAATATGTTCTCTATCGAAAATATAAAAATAATGAAGTGAAAATTACAAAATATAAAGAAAACAGTATAATCAAAATAATACTATGTAAGTCGGCATGCCCTACCCCCATATGTCGAAATATAATGATAAAATCTGTTTTTTAGTTTCCCTACAAAATTCAAATTATTTGTTATATAGTAACCAAATTTTGACATTCTTCTTCATTTTTCCATACTCTCTATTTTAAACTTCTAAAACAAACAAACCATGGCTTCTTCTAATCCCAAATGTTCTAGAGAAGAAAATCCATCATTTTCCTTCCCTTCTTCTAAACAAGGTCCCTTCCAAAGCACTACTATGGCCAAGACCACTAAAATAGAGGGTGAAATAAAGCATATTCTACAAATTCTCATTGAAATTAAAGTGGTGCAACTTGTAATAACCAAGGAACAAGAGAAGCAAAGAAGAATTCTTTGCAATTTTCCAAAATATCGATCGGATTATCCTGCGAATCCAATAGATATTGATGACGAGTCTGTAAATTTGGTTATTCAAAACCCAATTCGATGCAACAATGATGAGGAAGAAGAAGAAGAAAAGAAGAAGAGGATGAACACATGAAAGAAGATGATGAAGTTGGATGCATCGGAGAAGTATGTTTCGATCGAGAAGGAAATCTAGTCAGACAAAAAAGGAAGTTTTGCCTTCATTATCCTCACTGCCCTGTTCACAAATCCCTGATCATTAGGAAATCATGTTAGGATAGTAGTTAATTTGCTTTGTTTTTTTAACCTGTGTTATGTATATTTGAATTGATTTGACTTGATAGTTCTACTTTATACATATATGGATAGTTTAGGGTTTTGTTGGATTATGATTGCGTTGTATTGTGATATTGATTGAATATATAGTTTACTATGGTTACGATTAACAATTTGTGTTATCACTCATCATTTCTTATATATCATTCTTATCATTATTACTATTGAATCTTAGTTTGGGGGAGTTATGGTTTTAGTTCGTTATTTTGTCGATGACAAAGGTGGAGAAAGATATAAAATCTAAGCATAGACTAAGGGGGAGTTTTGTAACTCGACGAGGGTTATAATATCTTTCATATACAGAGTTGTCATCTTAAAAAAGAGAGAGATTTTTAGTACCTTAGGTGTGGGTTTTGATGATAACAACTATAAGACGTTATATAAAAAATTGATACCGATGTTTTATTAAGATATATATAGTACATAGTGTCATATATTGGACAGGTATTGATTAAGAAGACTGCACGGTAACAAGATGCTGATATCAAGATGCTGATATAAAGTTTCAAGAGTTCAAGAATGAACACTCATGAGTATTAAAGAGTTCAAGAATTAAAGATGTTCCGGATAAGTTATAGAGTCGTAGAATTTTTGTTAAAACCTTAATAGCACTTTCCAAATCTCTCTTACCTTCTCTAATTTTGTTTCAAATTGTTTTTCAAATATTCTAATTTTAAATTAATCTTTTCAAAATGTTTCCAAAATGATTTTCAAATCTCTTATATTTATAAATGATATTATTTTAGTGTTTTTAAGTATATATACATATTAAATTTTTGCTTATACTTTAATAATTAATAACTATGTTGATTATATATATTGTTTACGTTATATTAAATGTTCTTATTAAATCTTTCAAAATTAGTTTATAAAGTTTTATTAAGTTTTAATATAATTAAATATGTATAAACTATGTTTAAATGTTTATACAAAGTTTCAATTTTTTTTTACAAAACTTAATATTTTAGAAACATTTTTTATTAAGTAATTTTTCAAAATACAAAGGGATATATTGACATATCTCTGCAAGTATGTCGACATACTAACCGTATTTTTCGGAGTTCGAATTTAAGTGGAAGTTTCATCATATCTTTTCACGAATGGATAAAACCATTGTTTCCAGATATATACCAGTCTTCCAAATGAATTTTTATTAACTAATTTCTTATTTTTCTCTCCTCTTTTCACTCTCTTGATTTCTAAAGCAATTTCTATTGAAAATCTACCGAAATTCAACCAGTATCAAATTCAATCATTACTAGTTTGATTCTCTTTCATATACTCTTTGATTTTTCTCATCTCTCTCAAGATCAAGTGCTATGCAAAAGTTATAGGATCAATTGTAATCAAGATCAAAGATTTGAATATGTAAACTGTATCAAATCTTACTCTTATATTCTGTGGTGTGCTTGGTATACCTAAAATCCAAGTAGGTATGACTGTAGCCTGATTAAATCAATTGGGTGTGTTTAGTAGCCCATAAATCTAGTGGTTGTTCTTGTGGGCTGGAAATCAAGTGGCTTTACCCAGAGGCTGCGATTCAGGAGGGTGTGTCTCGTAGCCTTGAAATTGAGATTTTATTTTCACTTACTAGTTGAAAAGAAACCCATACAAGGAATTGTGCGGGAATGGATGTAGGATAACTCTGAACCAGTACAAAATCCTATTTTCTTCATTCCTTTTTTACTTTTACCACATCTAGCTTTACCTTTACTTTCATTTTGTGATTGTTTCTGTGATCGTTTATTCCATCATTCCAAGTAAAATTTTAAATAATTTGAAGTATGTTCATATAATCTATTAAACACTATTCATCCCCTCTTATTAATTTAGCCTTACGATCCATATTTCGTCGACTCACAATATTCGACATGCTCTTTGTTTAGATGCCATTGGGATTGCCCTGTAAAAATCTATCCCTTAGTTTGCTACATGAATTAATAGTTGGGTTCAATGAACTAGAAGATGGATTATTTTGGGCTTCAGAGAGATTTCTAATGTCCGATGAAGACTAAAAGGTCTATGATGAACCACCTTTATAACTCCTAGGAACTACACTTAACACACCATAGGTGTTCGCGTGTCGTTGCCCAAGCATTGGAAAGATGAATCCTCATGGGGTGAAATAAAGAACAGAATAGAAATCACAACAAAACTGCTAAATAAAACATAACAGCAAATAGTTCCTTAACAGCGAGTAATCAGAGTTACACAAAAGTACTACAAATCAGCTTAGGAAGTTATAACATCCTGCTTTCACAAATGCTGAAACAAAGTACACTTACACAAACTAGATAATACAGCGGAATAGATAACTAAGAAGATGAAAACCCTTGTACTTGGACGTTGTCTTCAAAAGAGCCTAACAAAGACCTGCTACTCTCCGACTACTCAAATAAAAATGAGAACCCGAGAGTTTATGGAAACAAACAACTCGGGTCAGACGATATGTCTGGCGTGATTAAAAATTGAAACAAAGGTATGTAATTAAGAACAAACTTGTGAGACTACGCTGTTGAACACGAAACGGGTTTACTCTCACATAGTCAATATCAAAATGTAAGGAATTGATAAATATTTAAATACCCCGAAGAGTGGTTGGCTCTTTCCAGTGTAAATAAGGAGATAAATTTAACAGTTTGAATCAAATGAAAAATGAAAATCTCCAACAAATGAATAGGTAGGTACATCACCCTTGAAGTATGCCTCTAGTAATATACTCCTGAGAAGCTAATATACTCCATGGCAGTTTTTGAAAACCTATAAGTCGGACCCAATCAAACCTTGCCGTGTATCCGAATATTTCACATCTAATAGCGCTACTGAATCCAATCTAGATGAGATGCGAAAGTATCCTAATGGGAGCAACCCCACATAGCTTGGCCTCCTTTTGCGCTTTGGTTTTAGTCATTTCTAACAAAGGATATCAAAGCTCAATGAAGCAATAAATCATCTTAGAATGACGAAAATAAAGAAGCTGAAGTAATTGGTACCTAAGAAACCAACTATCGAGGATCTTAAACGATCGTATATGGAAATTAAGTCTTGTATACTTACCACCACTCATCGAATTCAAACTTGTGCTATTTCTTGGTTAACAATAATGTTAACAAGAAATCTTTTCAACACTCCAAAGTTGAGTTATGGAATAAGATTTATCCCTTGAGTAGATGGAAAGGAGTGGAAAGGGTCTATCTTCCTTGAATTTCCTTTCGAGTTGATTGCTGATGTACAAAGCTGTTCAGACTGGCCTATTGACTCAGTTGAAAGGGTGTGCTCAAATTCAACTCTATTCCTAAAGTGACTTGCAATGCTCCCCAAATCGACCGATGAAGATGGGATTTCGATCACTGGCTATACTTATAGGAATTCCTTGTAGTCGAATGATTTCCCTCAAATAAATCCTTTGCGAAAGAAGCTGTAGTTCTTGTAGACTTTACTGGAATAAAGTGGGGGCTCTTTGTTAATCGATCTGTAATTACCTAAATGCCTTCATTACTTCTTCTTGTTTTGGGAAACCCATCGATAAAGTTCATGGATACTTGCTCCCACTTCCAATTCAGTATCTCTAATGGTTGGAGCAAATCAACAGTCTTCTGCTGGTCACTCTTGACCTGTTGACAATTCACACATCGACTTACGAAAATCAAAATATCTCTCTTCATCCCTTTCCACCAAAAGGTCTTATTCATGTTGTGAAACATTTTTGTTACTATTGGGTGGATAGGTAACCTTGAAAGATGGCACTCTCTCAGTAGGTGCTGTCTAATTCCATTCACCTCAGGCACATAAATTCTTCCGTTCATTCTTAAAATGCCTCGAGAGTTAATCTAAAAACTAGAAAAACTTCCTCCTTTAACGCTCCTTTTAAGCCGAGCTAGAATAGGGTTTTCTTCTTGAAAATAAGTAATTCTCTTCATTAGCGCTGGCTTAACTTTCAAATTTGCAATCGTTGCCACACTCCTACTTAACGCATTTGCAATTGCGTTAGCTTTCTTTGGCTATAAAGAATCTCAAGGTCATAAGGCGGGAAAAATATAGCCATCTTTGCTGCTTTAAGTTCAAATCCTTTGGGTAGTAAGATACTTTAATGACTTATGATCTGTAAATAACTCAAACTTTGCACCCAAAAGATTGTGCCTCCACACTGTCAATGCGAAGACAACTGCCAAAAGTTCCAGATCATGCGTAATGTAATTCTTCACATGAGGTTTCAACTACTGACTCGCATAAGCTATTACTTTACCATTTTGTATCAAAACCACTCCAAATCCAGTCCTACAAGCATCCATGTAAACTGTTAATCCTTCACTCCCATTTGGAATAGTTAAAATGGGAACACTTGTCAATTTCTCCATTAACTCATTGAATGCTTGATTGCACTTGGATGTCCAAACAAACTTAGCATCTTTCTTCGTTGGTTTTGTTAGATGAGAAGCAATCTTCGAGAAATCTTTAATGAACATTCTATAGAAACCTGCCTGTCCTATGAAACTCCTGACCTCCTTCACAATTTTAGGTTTCTTCCAATCTTGAACCGCAACTACTTTAGATGGGTCCACCAATATGCCTTCTTTCGAAACTACATGCCCTAGAAATCTAGATTTGGATTTCAAAAAATGGCACTTAGAAAACTTATCCTCTAAAACTTGACGTCTTAAAGTACTAAGAACAACATGAAGATGGAACTTATGCTCTTCCTCCATTTTAGAATAAACGAGGATGTCATCAATGAAACGAGAACAAACTTGTTAAGACAGTCTCGAAACACTCTATTCATCAAATCTACAAAATAAATGGTTCCTTAAGTCAATCCGAACAACATGACCAACCACTCGTAAAAATTATCAAGGGTACGAAAAGCTGTTAAGGGTACATGATGTGCACGTAAATGTGCATACTTTTACCACCATATCTAATCTATTTAAATTGAATAAATAATCATATTGGGTATTTTAAATTGTTTAAACCAAATTCAAATTATTTTCAAATTGTCACATATTCATCTTAATATAGGGGCAAAACAGTCATTTGTGTGCATATATTTTTTTGAGAAAAAATAGTTGAAAATTTATATATATTTGTGTAAGAATTTGATCTCAAATAGGAGTAGTTTCATGAGGACACATGCATGCACAAAATGAATACAAAGGAATGATGATGGAAATAATTCAAAGTGAAGAACATGGAGGACCCTACCTACCCACCACCTTAATGTACAAATTAGAGGCTAATGCACGCTTATGAAATTAATGCCTTCATGTACACTTAAATGATGATTAGTAGAAGCTAATGATTACTTCGTGTCCACACTTTTTTAAGGTAATTTCGGGCATTCCCCAAAAATATGAATTAGGGTTTAACACATGTATATATACCCTTTATGTTTCATGTAACCCTCCTCTTCCTCTTCATTAGTTTAGGCTCAAAATAAAAGAAAGCTTCTCTTTTCTTTTCATGGCTACTTTATTTCATGTAATTTCTTTATGCAACTTTAAATATATGCTCTTTTCTTCCTTTCTTGTTTATTTCATTTCATGTTGTAGTGTATATTTCTTTTATTTTTCATGCAAGTAGAATAGTAGTTCTCTTTTCCATTAGCTTTCATTTTCCTTTTCTTTTCTTTTTGCTTTCATATTGCTAGCTACATTTGTTAATCAAATGACAAATATGAGAGGCTAATCCCCTTCAATTTAGTGGTAATGAAGCTCTCTAATTATGTCGCTTCAACTATTTGTTAATTCATGCTCACTTTTTGTTCTTAATGATGATGATAGAAACGGTTTACTAGTTGTTTTTGCTTTGAATTTGATAGCCTATATTGTTGACACCAAATAGGCTATGCTTAAACAATCACTAACACTAATTGCCTATTCATCGAAATAAGATT
Organism: Allium cepa; assembly: GCA_030765085.1. NCBI lineage: Eukaryota > Viridiplantae > Streptophyta > Magnoliopsida > Asparagales > Amaryllidaceae > Allium > Allium cepa. The sequence continues at coordinate 459,300,575 of CM060932.1, forward strand.
ATGGCAAACGAAAGTGATTTGAAATTCAAATTTGATGGTCTATGTTTCAAATAAATAGTTAATAGGCCATACTTAAAATAGATTTCATTTTCATTTTCATTGTCAAATTTCATTAAAGTTGGTAACTGGTTTAAGGGGTGTGTTATAATTTGATGGCTTATGTTGGCTAATCAATAACACAAATATGACATACTTACGATAAGCACATCAATTAAAGCACAAATGGCCATAAAATAGAGATCATGATTTCATATGTGTTGAACTACATGATCTAGAGAGTGGATTTATTATCTAAATTGTCACTTAACTCTTATATTTGCTCCTCTTTATTAGTTAGTTAGTTAATTCTAAAATTTTCTAGCTTAACTTCCCATCGACTTTGGTTTAATTTGATTGAATAGAATTTTAAAATCGTTAATTCTCTGCGAATCGACCCGTATTCACCACGTACTACAAGTGTATGCCATGCGCTTGCGGTTAAATTTATTTCGAAATTTTTCGACTATTTTCAAAACCAATAGAAAATTAGCCAATTAACAAATTTTTGGCACCGTTGCTGGGGATTTGTTTTGATTTTATTTTCTATTCTTCGAACTATTTCTTTTGACTTTGCGTGTTTTTATTTTGTGTGTTGAGTGCATTTTTTTTAAAAAAATTGTTGTGTTGTGTGATTGTTGTTTGACTTTTGTTTGCATTTGTTTGCGTGAGTGTAGTTGTTCTATTTGTTTCCTATTTCCATATTGCATTTCCATTTAAAAAAAGAACATACACAATTCAAAACCAATTTTTTTTATTTCATTTCATTTACATTTGCATTTTTACATTTCATGTTAGCATTTACAATTTTTAATTACATTTACATTCGATTTTGATTTTGCATTTGCATCTGCCGCTTCTTGTATTTCTGCCACTGTTAACAATTTCCCCTCTGTATATCATCAAGCACACCTCTACTCCTCCAAACAGCATGCTCCTTCCTTCACCATAGCAATCACATATCCACCCTCTTACATAAACAGTTCGCATTCATCACTCCAATACAAACTTCACAGCAGTCACGGCCATCAACAGTGACCATTCAAACTTCTACCACCAGAAACAACTCCACATAACCAGCAGTTACCCCTTCTAACCCAAACAATACAGCAGTGCAACCCGCTACAGTCACTACAGTTCACTCTGCCTCAACACCACCTCTTCATTGAAAAAAAATACTCCAACACCAAATCATACATCACCATCAATCTGCCTATAAATTCACAGTGTCTACTTCTGCAAATTCACCCACATTTAAACAAACTTCCACATACTCACCATCTAAACACATTTCCATAAACATATCCATCAATCACATTCACTCCAACCACTGCTACCCCAGCGCAATTCAACTCCACCAAGAACACACCCAACCACCATCTTTTCTTCCACTATCATACTACTCATCCTACAAGTCACCCATTTCTGCCTTTTAATCAACTGCTACACCTCTTCAACATCACATTCATCATTTATCTGAACCACCTAAACCTCCGAACTCACCTCAACCAGAAAAGGCAACATCATCGCACCCATCTTCTCACCTTTCCATTCATAGACTTCACACTTCAAAACACAATTTCCTACCATTAACTTCGAATCCTCCCACTCGCCAATCGCATCAAACTCACGAACAACCTCCATAAACCCAAACCACTTCGCAATCGCTATAAACATCACCCCCTACGACAACCATCAACCAGACAAACTCCTCACTGTTTTTCTTTTTTTCATTTTGTTTCATTTATCTCTTTCAGTGTTCACCTCTATTTCTTCCCCTGACTACAACACACAGACCACCATCATCATCGTCATTTCACAACTTATCCTTCAACCTGCATTTCAAACTTGCTACATCCTACAACATTCCTCCTTATGCCTGAAACCACCAACAGATGCTTTCAAATCACCACGCATTGCAGTCATAAACAGCTACTTCATCACCACAGTCACAACTCAACTTCTTCACCCAATTGCTGAAATATTTCCAACCACTTTAAACCAAGGCGACAATTGAACAGAACCACTACAACTTTATCCACCTCAGCCACACCCCAAATTCACCAGACCCCCAACCGAGGAGCCTCGAATCAAATTCACGAATAACCCAGAACCAAGACAGTCACTATTCAATTGCCAACCGTAATCTTCCTTCAATTCAAATCGCCTACCGCCAATTCCCAAGTCGACCACCCAAAATTTTGATCACGAGAACCATTTTCGTTCACCTCCACCCGAACCCACGCCTTTCACTGCTTAAAACCCAATCCCCTAATCGCCAATTCTCCTAATCAACTCGAACACAAGCCACCAACTCCACGGCCCTGAATCACCATCACCTCTCCCTAACATCGTGATCTTCGAACGACCTAAATCGGTGACCATTTTACAAGTGCTAATCGTTTTGGAAATTTTATTGCATGATTTAGTGAAGAATTTGTGTGCGAGAGTTGAGGAAATTTATTTTCTGTGAAGAATTTGTGATTTTGTCAAGAATTATATTGCAAAGGTGTATTTTCTCTATGTTAGTTTGGGCCGAGCCTGAGTGTTTGGACTTGGTTTTGATTCATGACACAAAGCTATCGCTACGACATACAGATTTAACGACTGCTATGACAAAATGAGAATATATACTATAAGAGGACAAGACTTCAAAACTGATGCATCAGTTATATTATTTTGTTTTTGAGACTTAGGTCAATTTTGTTAAAATCCTCCTCGTTTACGTATATGTTAGATTATATATTTAATTGTCTTATTTCCAAATAATTTATACATATATAAGCATGTATAATTGTTTGAAGTTATATATATTACGTTATAAAAGTGTTTAAAGTTATATATATTATTATACTTGTGTAAATTGTGCAAATTGCACAGATTTTACCAGGTCAGTCGACTGACCCAGAGGCTTAGTCGACTGACCCAGAAAATACTACACAACATGCACAGGTGCGCAAATATTCAAATATATATTTTAAAATTCGTTTAAATATTCAGTCGACTGACCAAGAAGCCCCGTTGACTGAATTTCTACAACAGCTATTTTTTGAAAAGACATGAAATTTTGTAAAGAGTTACAAAGCTCTACGAACAGATTTGGACACAATACTTCAATCGAAATTCTTCATCTATAGTCGCTGCTTTCTAACCTTTGTAAATACATACTCCAACTTGATTCCAAATTACTTACTCACAATCTGATTTACTACCGAATTTTCTTATCTCTAATCTAACACCCTTGAATCTATTCGCTATTATACTTTCAATTATTCTGCATTAAATTAATATTATACCTTTCTGTTCTTCATAAACTTCAAATATATATATATTTATACTCGAGGAGAAGATTATAGAAAGGGTGTACTATAAGTGAAAAATCCGTATTATTAGAATACACAAAGTCAAAACAATCTTTTGTATTTGTTGAAGTCATGTTCTGCTGTTCAGACGTGTGATGTACTCTTCGGCTATTGAGACGAAATCCTATTCTGTTGCTCAGGTCCCTGTTTGGCTACTCATGGGTTGTATAGACCTGTTCCTCTAGGTTAAGTGAGGATTGTTGTTTTGGTGAAATTCCAGAAGGAGTCTGGGACTGGACGTATGGCGATGCTTCGAACCAGTATAAAAATCTTTGGTGTCATTTTTATTATACTACTTTTATATTCCGCACTATTTACTGTATTGCTATCATCACTATACTTTGTGTTATCATATATCCATATTACATGATCCATAGCACACTTTCATTTGGTATCAGAGCATAGAATTCTATTGATCGTCACAACAACAATGAATAATGGCCAGAAAATGATCCTGTCAAAATACAATAGGCAAAATCCCTGTCAAAACCACCAATGAGGGCAACAAAAAGGTACTTTTGATTTACAAATTTCAGTAAAAGATAATAATGAATTATTTAGTATAAGCAATAAAATTTCAAAGCTTAATTTTATTCTTTTAGAAAAGATGAAATCTGTCGAAGATGAAAATGAGAAATTGAAAAATGAGAAATTAAATCTAGAAAATCAACAGGGTGTTTTGATAAATAATTTTGAGGCACTCAAAGATTTCTAGATGAACAATATATTATCTTTGAAAAAGAAAAACAAATTTTTTAAAAGAAATTATGGATTTAAAAAGACAAAATGATATTACAATCATCTTTAGATAATTCAGAATCTCGAATTTTTCTTCTCGAAAATGAGAACTGTACGTTAACAAAAGAGAATTCTGAATTAATCAAGCAAATTGATATTTTGAAAAAAAAATAGTATTTCTTTTCAAAATAATACTTGTGACTTTAAAGCTAAATTTGATAAACTTAACACTGAAGTCACAAAATTTAATAAAGGTCAAAACGATTTAAACATTATTTTATCTAGTTCTAGAACTTTACATGATAAAAGTGGTTTAGGATATAACAAAACAGATCGTAGATATAGCACTAGACTCACTTTCATGTATAATAAATATGGTAGTGCTAGTACTAGATTACGAGTAAAGTCTAAATCCAATTTTTCTAGGCTATAACCAATAATTATAATTTCTTTAGAAGATCATTGACGGGAAATAAGAATAAAAATTATCTAAGTATTTAGGATCCTGTTAATTGGAAAAATAGATAAAAATACATTGATGATTATTTTGATATGGTAGTTAATAATGAAAATTATATTTTTAAAGGTTCAACCACACCCAAACAGGCATGATTTCCTAAAAATTAGGAAATTATAAGAATCTTGGGTATCGCATGCTTTAAATGTTAATTCTTTCTGATACCTTACATTATAAGTAGCAATTATTTTGTTCTATATTGTTCATTTCTTTATTCCTTTTTGTCGATGACAATGGGAGAGAAATATTATTACTAACGTTAAGAATGTAGGATATAGAGTGTCAAAGATTCAGAAGGAGTAAGTATTTATATTTTATATACAGTCAAAATCTATATCTATTTACAGGTTGCCATCAATCAAAAAGGAGGGGAATGTTGAGACTTGATTTTGATTCATGACACAAAGCTATCACTACGACAAACCGATTTGACGACTGCTACGACAAAAATAGAATATATACTACAAGAGGACAAGACTTCAAAACCGGTGCATCAATTATATTATTTTGTTTTTGAGACTTAGATCAATTTTGTTAAAATCTGACCTCGTTTACGTATATATTAGCATATATATTTATTAGTCTTATTTCTAAATAATTTATACATATATAAGCATGTATAATTGTTTAAAGTTATATATATTATATTATAAAAGTGTTTAAAGTTTTATATATTATTATACCTGTGCAAATTGTGCAAATTGCATGGATTTTACCAGGTCAGTCAACTGACCTAGAAAATACTGTACAACATGCACAGGTGCACAGATTTTCAAATATATATTTAGAAATTCGTTTGAATATTCAGTGGACTGACCCAGAAGCTCAGTTGAATGAATTTCTATAACAACTACTTTTTGAAAAGAAACGACTTTTTGTGAAGAGTTACGAACCTCTACGAAAAGATTTGGACGCAACACTTCAATCGAAACTCTTCATCAACAGTCGCTGCTTTCTAACCTTTATAAAACATACTCCAACTTGATTCCAAATTACTTACTCACAATTTTATTTACTACCAAATTTTCTTATCTCTAATCTTACACTCTTGAATCTATTCAGTATTATACTTTCAATTATTCTGCATTAAATCAATATTATATCTATTCTTCATAAATTTCAAATATATATATTTATATGCGAGGAGAAGATTATAGGAATGGTATACTACGAGCGATAAATCCGTGTTATTAGAACACACAAAGTTAAAACAATCTTTTGTATTTGTTGAAGTTCCGTTCTACTGCTCAGGCGTGTGAAGTCCTCTTCGGCTGCTGAGGCGAAATCCTGTTCTGTTGCTCAGGTCCCTGTTCGGCTGCTCAGGGGTTGTATAGACCTGTTCCTCCGGGTTAAGTGAGGACTATTGATATAGTGAAATTCCAGAAGGAGTCATGGACTGGATGTAGGACGGTGCTCCGAACCAGTTTAAAAATCTCTGGTGTCATTTTTATTATACTGCTTTTATATTCCGCACTATTTACTGTATTACTATCATCACTATACTCTATGTTATCATATATCCATATTACACGATCCATAGCACACTTTCACCACGTGCCTTATAAAAAAACACAGAAGAAAAACAAAAAAACAAACAAAAAGGAAGTTAGTCCGAGTACATTTGATTTATTTTTAGCAGGATTTGTTAGGTATAGTGAATTTCATTTTGACATTTCATTTGTGAATTAATTTTGTTTACTTTTAATTTGTTTTATTTTGTTTTTTAAGCTCCAACACAAATAAAAAAATTGTTTTGTTTTAATTTGATTGAAGTTTCGTCAATAAAAAAATTGTATATATATCTTTTCTTTATTTTCAGGTTGCCAAAGAAGATTGGAAGAGTTGCTTGCTTCGCTTTGCTGTCAAAAATAAATTGCTGGCTTGCTTATAAAAAAAATTGCTGCTTCCATCTCTACTTTTATTTGAATTGCATTGTTGATTGCTTGCATTTTCATTTATATATTTAAAAAAAATTCAAAAATTCAAAAAAAAATAAAAAAAATCAAATTTCATCATAGTTGCGTTATTAATACATGTTTAATTTCTTCTCTACATTCATCCTAGAATTTGTTAATAATAACGGTTAAACGTCGATAACACTTAATCGTATATTGCTAATTTGTCCTCTTTCGACAATTTAATTTCTTGGTGTCTAGGTTATGGCAGAGTAATAACCATTTATAAATATTATGGTAATTCGTAATATTATAGTGGTTGTTCCTTTGAAGGTACTTAAACCTTCGACTGCATTGCTATGGTGATTCATGGTGTACCGATAACTCCTGCCCGTTACCTGGCTGAGAATTATCTTGTTGATTTAAGACAATGTGTGATTATATAATTTGGGTTAATTTAGGACAAATAATTTATAATTAGACCCTTGCATTCATTTAGTTGCATTAGTTCATGCGTATTTAAAAAAAATTGAAAATCCAAAACTAGAAAAATTGTAAGTATCCCTCTTCTTTTTCTTTAAAATTTTAAAATCCTTTTCCTTTGAAATTTCAAAAATCCAAAAAAAAAATTAAAAACCAAAAATTCAAAAAAAATATAAAACGTTTTCGAAAACAAAAAAAATTAAAAATCCAAAAACAAAACAAAAATCAATTTTCCATTTTGAAAAAAATAAATTCTACCTGTGAATATTTTTTCTTTATGTATATAAATTTTTTTTTTGAAAATGTCTGAATTTCCATACTCACTTGAATTTTACAACAATTGTGAAAATCAATAAATCCATATGATTTCACTCCAAATTCGTATGGATATTTTGACGACAACTTTTCTTTAAACAATTCGAATTTTAAACAGCAAAGTTTTCAAAACGATGACCAACCCTCGAATCTCGAAATAGCATTTCATCTCTACTTGAAATCTCTACACAAAAAAATCAAATGATAAATGATTTGTGTAATTCAAATTTGTGTAATAACTCAAGTCATGGATTTCAAAATTTGAACTCAATTCAGAATTTAAATGATTTCGATGATAACCCATGCTAATTAAATTTTGAACTCCAAAATGAATTTCAAAATCAACACGAAAATGTGATCCACTTTTCAAATAACTTTGGCAATGGGAATAATCTTGACTACGATACGAGTGGAAAATTTTTGTTCTCAACAAATCCAAATCGAAAATTTTCAAGTTAATAATCATAAATTGGATTTTGTTGAACATATGGATGAAATCTACAATGATCACATGGAATTGTTGTTCGAAACATATATGAAACAACATGATAAACAAAGGCAAATCCCAACGTGTGACGAGTCAAATGATAATCCATCTTTTACACAAGTCGATGATTTTCAAATAACAACTTTTGAAATTGAAAATGATGATCTTAATGAAGTTGTTGAAAACACGGTAATTCAGTTGGATTTCAATTCTTTTGAGGGTGTGGAACCAAATTTAAAATTTGATCTTCCTTTTCTCTATTTTAAAAATTTGAATACAATAATTTTGGATTTTGAACATGAGATATGCAGTGAAATTGTTGATAATCCAATAAAGGAAGACGAATTCAATGAACATGATTTTTTGGAATTTTAGAAAATGAGTTGTTAAATTATGAAGGGGAAGATTTACATTACCATTTTGATTTTAAAATTGATAATTTTTAAGAATTTTTCGATGATAAGTTTGAACTTCAACTTGGTGAAAAAAACTTGAATTCCAATCAATTGTTGTATCAACCCTAAAAAGCATTGAAAACAAAACAACCCATTCAATTTTCAATAAAACGACATTCGTTTTTCCAAATCAACATTCAACTTCGAAATTTCTTATGGTTTGGTTTTTCAAGCTTAAGATGTGTCTCACATACTTGAATAGATAAATGAATCAGTCTTTGGAAGACCGTTTCATTTACTCTTTAACGATATACTTTCTAATGTCGTGTAAATACATTTCATTTTCATGTAAATAATAATAAACGTTCCTTTCACTTGGGTTGACTGTGGGGACATAGTCAAAATCAAGTGTGGGGGAGACTCATCTTCTTTTTTGGTTTTTCATGATTAATTTTTCATTTTTCGTCCAAACTCAAAAAAAATATAAATTTTCAATTTTTTTAACATTTTGATTTTTTTAAAGAAACACTATAAGATAAAAATATGGTATTGGTATATTAAATTAAAATTTTTGAAAATTTATTCATCTTAACAAAAATAAAAATGAAGTTTGAATTTGATTACAAATAACAATGGTTTAACTAGTATATAGGAAGATTCATACGTATTAATTATGAAATACATCCTAATTGAAAATCTTTGTTTTAAAGTGGTTGATTTAAAGTAAAGATATAACATTTTTTTGTCTTCTAAGTAAAATGGTGCTAAGATGATTTCACAAGACTCTCTATCTTAAAAAAAATATCCAAAGTATTCACTCTCATTTTAAAGTCCTCATGGTTATGCATGGGTGGATTACTTGGAATCTTTGCTTATGTTCTTTCATACTCATTTAAAAGTCCTCAAGTTATGCATTATGGAACACATGTAAAAAAAAGAACACTCTTAATCAAAACCACCTACGCTCGATAGGTGTATGCACAAAAGTGTGTGCACTTGCCATGCTCTGTACGACCATCACATAAGTCCGAAAGGTAGTGCATGGGTGGCATATCTGGCCTCAGTTTACCTGAGCTAGGTGTGTAATTTTTCTTGCAAATAATAAGAGGGCAAGCAATTGAAATCCTAGCACTATTTTTGCTTATTTGATTTGATTTGGTATTGAAAAGAAATGAAAATACCACTTTGATAAACTTTGATAATCAACTAAGGATCCATTTCATAGTTACACCGTGTTATTAACCAAAAGAACGAGTTAAATTATAGTCTATTTGTTATGGTAACTTGATTTTTGTTGGAAATTTCGACGAGTAAATGACATAAATTTTCAAGATAATAACCAAAACCTATATTTAACTTGTTCATGTCAATTTAAAAGTAAATCCTTCATTTATAAATATTTTTAAAAACTTTCATTCATCTCTTTGTAAATAAATCTTGCATTTTTTAAATATTTTCATCCTGCATTTTGATTTTGTAGGTAGTATCCGCTGAAAACCCTCATGAGACAACACTCGTTCTATTGGGGACACCCAGAGGTTTAACGACTTGTTGCATACGCTCAATGCAATCACGCTCCCTATGAAAACAGATTTATCTTAGTTTTCTTTATTCGAGGACGAATAAAAAGATAAGTGTGGGGGTATTTGATGTGCACGTAAATGTGCATATTTTAACCACCATATTTAATCCATTTAAACTGAATAAATGATCATATTGGGTATTTTAACAACTTTAAACCAAATTCAAATTATTTCAAATTTTCACATATTCATCTCCACATGGGGCAAAACGGTCACTTCTGTACATATATTTCTTTGAGAAAAATTAATTGAAAATTTATATATATTTGTGTAGGAATTTGATCTCAAATAGAGTATTTTCATGAAAACACATGCACGCACAAAATGAATACAAAGGAATGAAGATGGAAATAATTCAAAGTGAAGAACATGGAGGACCCTACCTACTCACCACTTTAATGCACAAATTAGAGGCTAATGCACATGCTTATGGAATTAATGCCTTCATGTACACTTAAACGATGATTAGTAGAAGCTAATGATTACTTGGCCTCCGCACTTTCTCAAGGGCATATTAGGCATTCTCCAAAAATATGAATTAGGGTTTAACACATGTATACATATACCTTATGTTTCATGTAACCCTCCTCTTCCTTTTTATTAGTTTAGGCTCAAAATAAAAGAAAGCTTCTCTTTTCTTTTCGTGGCTACTTTGTCATTTTTATTTCATGTAATTTCTTTTTATGAAACTTTAATTACATTCTCTTTTCTTTTCTTTTTTATTTCCTTTCATGTTGTAGTGTAGATTTCTTTTATTTTTCATGCAAGTGGAATAGTAATTCTCTTTTCCATTAGCTTTCATTTTCCTTTTCATTTCCTTTTGCTTTCATGTTGCTAACTACATTTGTTAATCAAATAAAAAATATGAGAGGCTAAACCCCTTCAATTTAGGGGTAATGAAGCTCTCTAATTATGTAGCTTCAACTATTTGTTAATTCATGCTCTCGTTTTGTGCTCAATGATGATGATAGAAATGGTTTACTAGTTGTTTTTGCTTTGAATTTGACAGCCTATATTGTTGACACAAAATAGGTTATGCTTATACAATCACTAGCACTAATTGCCTCTTCATCAAAATATGATTATAGAAAAAGAAAGTGATTTGAAATTCAAATTTGATGGTCTATATTTCTAATCAATAGTTAATAGGCCATACTTAAAATAGATTTCATTTTCATTGTCAAGTTTCATTAAAGTTAGTAAGTGGTTTAAGGGGTGTGTTATAGTTTGATGGCTTATGTTGGCTAATCAATAGCACAAATGTGTCATACTTATGATAAGCACATCTATTAAAGCACTAATAACCATAAAAGAAGATCATGATTTCATATGTGTTAAACTACATGATTTAGAGAGTGGATTTATTCTCTAAATTATCACTTAACTCTTACCTTTGCTCCTCTTTTCTTTTAGTTATTAGTTAATTATCTAATTCTCTAGCTTAAGTTTCCATCGACTTTGGTTTAATTTGATTGAATAGAAATTTAAAATTATCAATTCCCTATGGATCAACCCGTATTCGCTATGTACTACAAATATATGTCGTGCGCTTGAGGTTAAATTTATTTCGATTTTTTTTAACTATTTTCTAAACCAACAGAAAATTAGCCGATTAACAGTACACTCTCCTCTGCACCCTTAATTGGTGAAAACTAGTGGCATGATACAATTGAGAAAATATTTGAGCTCCGTGGAGCTGGTCAAATATGTCATCAATCCTAGGTAAAGGATACTTATTGTTGATAGTCCTCTTATTTAATTCTCATTAATCAAAAAATTATCTAAGAGAACTATCAGCCTTGGTGACGAACACTTCTGGCGATCCCCAACTCGATGTGCTATGTTTGATCAAATCTTTTTACAACAAATCAAATGTCTGCTTCCCTAACTCTCTTCTTTCCTTTGGGACCAGCCTTCGAGGAGGTTGTACAATCGATCTGGTTCCAGGAATCAAATCAATATGGAATTCCACTTCCTGGTGGGGAGGTTAACCTTGCACTTCTTCAAAAATATCCTTGTAGTCCCTAACAATGGGCAAATCTCTTATCTCCTCTTTGGTTACTTCGAGAAAATAAAGGAAACTACTCATTAATTTGTTTGGTCTTCCATAATTTATTTCTACCCCAATATTTCCAACATCACTAAATATAATAATCCTTCGATCATATTCCATGATTGCTCTGAACTTAGATAAACAATCCATTCCCAATAATACCCCAAAACTCATGAGCCTGAGAACAAACAAGTCGAAAATGAAAGGCCAATCTCGATAAGAAGGAGGCACATTCAAACACATGGTATCAAGATTGGTCAGACCCCCAATTGGGTTTGCACACAAAGGGAATTATGGATAATAACCTATTTAAAATTCAACTGGTTCATTAGGTCATATAAGATAAAACTATGAGATGCACCGTTATCAAATAACACTCTAACAAGAATATCAGAAATAGGTAGTGTACCTTGGAACACATGCTTTCCTTCTGGATCCTTAGAAGCAGTTGGTATCCCCTCAATAGTAAAAGCTCGTCCTTGTGATCCCTTCCTTGGAAAAGGGCATTGGTTCTTCATATGTCCATGTTTGTTGCAATTCTAACATACCAATAGGTTAGTCTTCGGGCAATTATTTGCACATTGGCCCATTTTGTCGCACTTAAAACAAAGAACCTTGGTGAAATCTAACTGCTTAATTTGAACTAGAGCTCCACCTCTAGGCTTCTTTCTCGACCGCTTATTCTTCCCATTGCGCTTAAAAAACGGTTTATTAGCAACATGGAAAACTGATAAAGGTTGGGCATTAACTGTTGATACTACCCCCCTCTAAACTCCTTACTTAATATCAAGAGCTTCAAATCTCAAAGCCATATTGATCAAAGTGGTAAAGGTACCGTTGGGATTATTGGTCATTTCCCGATGGAACTCTGGTCAAATTTCTTTTACGAACATGTCATTCTTTTTAAACGGCGTATCAATCAATCTTGGTCCAACGTGAGACAATGCACTAAACCTATGCTCATATTGCGCCACTTTCATCTTACCTTGTTTCAAATCCATAAAACTTATGAAAAACTGAGGCCTTCATGCCTCTGGGATAAATTTAGCTTCAAAAACTTCCATAAACTGTGCTCAAGAGAAATCATCTTCTTGTGTATTCATGGTAACCGAATCCAATCAATCCATTACTTCTTTCTGAAGCTGACGCGATGCCAGCAATATCTTTCTAGCATCTTCCAACTGAAGATCCCCGAATATCTTCTCACAAGAGTGAATCCATGTCTTGTCTCCCAAAACTTATTCAGTTCCATAGAAAGACTTACCACCTAAAGTAGTGTAATACTTTCATAAGGTCGCAAAGTTCTAGGGCGGCTAAACGTGCATCCCTACTTCTACCACTGGTACATTTCTAGGAGCTTCACCATTTGTAGCCATGCTGGTTCCAGATCCCCTCCCTCTTCTTCCTCTTGTACTCATTTTCAATAACCTAGATAAGTGGCAGGTATCATTAGAATACAAAGATAGGTCAAAGATGGTAAAAGGGAAACTTGCAATAAATGATCTTACACCAGACTTTTAGGGGACAAAAGGAAACACTCTATCTAGATAAAATCATTCTAGGGCTCTACACGCCCTATCTCAATTGATTTATACCCCAATCAGGCTAAGGTATTCGCTCAACGAAAGCTCTTATACACATTATGACGACCCACCTTTCTAACTCCTAGAAATGGCACTTAACACATCCTCGGTGTTCGTGTGCCAAAGCATTGGAAAGATGAATTGTCGTATGGTGAAATAAAGAATAAAATAGAAGACCTCACAATGAAACCGCTAAATAAAACGTAGCAGTAAATAGTACATCAGGTTACCCCTTAATAGGGAGTTATTAAAGTTACACAAAAATACTACAAATCAGCTTAGGCAATTATAACATCCTGCCTTTACAAATGCTGAAACAAAAATACAAAAACACAAACTAGATAGTATAGCAGAATAGATAACTAAGAAGATGAAAAGCCTCCTGCGTGGATGCCGTGTTCAAAAGAGCCCAACAATGACCTACTACTCTCGGACTACTCAAATAAAAATAGGTACCCGAGAGTTTATGGAAGCAAAGAATTAGGGTCAGACGAAATTTCTTGTGTGAGTAAAAATTTAAAGAAAGGTATGTAATTAAGCACAAACACGTGAGACCACGCCGCCGAACACGGAACGGGTTTAATCTCACATAAGTCAATATCCAAATGTAAAAATGGATAACTAATTAAACACCACGAAGAGTGGTTGACTCTTTCCGGTGTAAATAAGGAGATAAGGTTCGAATGAATTAAGAAAAGGAATATCTCCAACAAATGACTAGAAAGGTGCACCACCCTTGAAGTATACCTCTAGTAATATACTCCGAAGAAGCTCATATACTCCATGACACTTCTTGGGAAACCTCCAAGCCAGACCCCACCGGACCTTACCGAGTATTTGAATATTTCATATCTAATAGCGCTACCGAATCCAATCTAGATGAGATGTGAAAGTATCACAATCGAAGCAACCTCATATAGCTTAGCCCCCTCCCGTGCTTTGGTTTTAGTCATTTTCGACAAAGGATATCAAAGCTCAATGGGGCAGTAAATTATCTTAGAATGACAATAATAAAGAAGCTAAAGTAACCGATAGCTGAGAAACCAACCATCGAGGATATAAAACGATCTTATATGGAAATTAAGTCTTGTATACTTGCGACCACTCATCGAATTCAAACTTGTACTATTTCCTGGTTAACAATAATATCGAACAAGTCATGGTAGTGTTTCCTCAAATCATGTCTCACGATTATTCTTAACTTTCAAAATAGCGACAAGTCCACTTCTTCGATGTTTAGTGCTAATTATACAAATAAATCGTTTCCAAATAAGTGATCACCTTTATGGAAATAATTCAGATCCATAAACAAACCGAACTTTTCTTTTAAAAACCCGAATTCGTACTTGGCTACACATTACACGCATTAGCTTTAAAATACTTTGTGAAAAGAGTTTAATGATTTTGAAACATCATTATAAAAAAGGATTTAACATATTAAAAATCGTTATTACGTTGATTAATTAACTTTAAAACTTTGTTAACTAGTTAATCAATTTACTTCAACAACCTCAAAATAAAAAAGGCAAATCTCCTCGAAAAAATCATTCACTCATTCAATTAATAATATAATAAACTAAATTAATTGAATATCGTTATTAAAAGTGATTAATTAATTTAAACTTTATTTAAGAAAATATTTATTTAAGGTTAAACAAATTTATTAACCTCTAAAAGTCATTAATTAAAAAGGATTAAATAATTTTAAAATATCATTAATTAATAAATTAATCTTAATCCATCATCATCCAAAGATTAATTAGCCTTAAACATCATTAAATAAAATGATTAATTAAAATTAAAACATCATTGGCTAAGTAAATAGTTAAATTTAAACACATCATTAATAAGTTAATTAGTTAACTTTAATCCTTATTAATTAAATAATTGATTAAATTAAATAATCATTATTAGAATAATTAATGAGTATTGAAAAAAATCATTAATCAAAACTTGCTTGATTGTAAAATATTTCTAAGCGCGATAATAAAACTAGACGGTTCCAAAAAAAGGTGATTTTCTGAAAGTGCCGATATAGCGACTATCGCTATATGGGCAGTTTAGAATTTGAGCGTAGGATAATAGCAACACAACCACACATCACACAACAAAGATATAGGCATAAATTCGTGTTGATTTACAATAACATAATATATATCAAGCATTTAAATACAATGGCATTAGTTTTACTACTTGATTTCTATATAACTAATGATTCGCTTATTAACTTTCCAAAGCAACCAACTATCAAGCAACAGACAAAACCATCGACCAAATCATTATTACAATTATATAAGATGCATTCAATAGCTACAAGTAAAGGCAGGAATATATTTTAAACTTTAGGGTTCAATGGTGGAAGCTTTACTCATCGAAAACACTTCTAACTTAACCAGGCCGCTACAACAAGTTGCCGAACTCATGAACTATCGTCGTGACACCTTAGCTTGGAGTTTTGGGCCCTTAATGGGCTAAGTTAGGTTTGGCCTTGGTTGTATTTGGGCTCAGCCTTGGAGTCTTGAGGTGGAAATGGCCTTGGTTTAGGTATACGAGTGTTTGTATGTGTATATATGGAGTTTTAACTTAGTTATGAGAGTGTATAAACTAGTTTTTGATTTTGGAATTTCTCTTGGAAGCCATGAAAGTGTTCATGAAAATGAAGAGATAAGAAATGAAGATGGAAATGGATGTGTAAAGTGGAAAATGAGTGGAGACGGTGAGTATTTATAGGCAAAGAAGTGGAATATTAAATTAATTAAATTAAACATTTAAATATTATAAATGTTATCATGTAACATGGAACCCATACCACCACTACATATAGTACACACGTTACCCCCTCATAGGCCACCTACACCATGCTTTAGGTCCTATCCTAGGTAGTTTAGGTGATGGTTAGGTTTTTTTGTATTAATTTCCTAAGGTAATTTAATATATTTTGTACATTTTATGTCAAATCAAGGTTTATTTTTAAACTAAGATCGATTATTAACTCTAACACCTTGATTAACTTATCACATGACATATGTGCATGTGTGTGGATGTGTATATGAGTGACACAAAAATGTGCATAATGCTTTCGACATTCCGAGGCCGAAAAATCGAAATTTCGAAAAACGTTTTTGGTCACATTTTCTATTTTTATTTGTACTATTTATTTTGGTAAACAAAATTTGAAAACGATTTTAATATCATCAATTAATATTTAAAATTTATTTATTTTTGTTATTACAATCCATTATTTGAATATTTAAAAATTACTTAAATATTCTAATACAAAGCGATTAATTTACGGGTCATTACAAGGTCAAAGTAGGTGATGCTTTGGTATTATGATCAATATCTTCATCTGACATATTATATAAGGTTGTTGGACTCTGTGTTGGCAGCTTCCTCTATAGCTGAGGACTTCACATCCCTCTTACTCTCGCTCTCATCTAACATGCATCTCACATTTTTGATAGGTCCTTTAATGCTTTTGTTTTTTGGATGAATTCAGTGGTATTTCCTCCTTTTCATTGCTAGCTAACAACATTATTTGATTTAGGTCCTTTTTCCTTCTACCCTAGACAGTAGTTTTTATTTTTACTGTCGAAAATTCCTTTCAACTTAATCAAAACCTATTTGAGCAAAAGGCAAAGAATAACAAAAAGAAAAGCTCCAGCTAGACCTTTTGAAAGAGTCGACGGGATGCTACAGCCAAATTCTGAAAGCCTTAGAACCTTTCAAAGATGTCAAAAGGATGCTACAATCAAAATCAAGAAGGTTCATATCTTTCGCAAGAGTCGAAGGAGTCGAAAGCACTCTTCTATCTCCAATAATCGCCTTTCGACTAGTAATTCCATATGCACGAAGACCTCCTAATGAGTCATAGCAACACCTTTCGAAGACAATAAAGAACAGCACTTTGCTCCATACCTTCCGAAACCAAAGGTTTCGCCTTCATTCAAATCACTCGAAGGCATGTATTGGCTTGAATAACCCTTTTGAAAACTATACCAAGGCTTTCGAACTGGTTGAAACCATTATTGTCCATGGAGGTTCCGCATCAAGTCACAAACAAGAGTTCGAAAGCAACAAACAATGTCGAAACCATAAGCATTTCAGCACCATCGAAACCATTAAACATAGCCTATCGACAGTGTCGAAAGCTCTTACAAGGCAGCACAAAGAAGAGAAGCACAACCATTCCTTTCAACAAAGGCGGAAGCATCCTAGAGTCAATTTAGCAGCCACCTTTCGACCAAGTTGAAAGCATCAGGGTCGAAAGATGCCGACCTCAACTATGAATAAGACCCAAGGTGTTAGGTTTGGGGGATCCGATCCTTTCAATCCTAAAGTTGTGTTTTCTTAATAATAATAGTTGTAAACCTTAATTTCTAAATTGATTTGGGGATTTTGAGTAATAAAATCATCTTTAACTTGCGAAAGAGAAGTTGTCAATTTTATAGATTACTTTACTGCTCTTAAAACTTTTATCAGGTTTAACATTATGTTTCAGGTGTCGCTTATGTTAAAAGGACCCTTTCGACACAGTAGAAACCTTACGTATTCAAATAACTTCAGTTAAATGCTTCAAGCTATCTTCCCTTGGTCAACAACTTTCAACAAGGTCGAAACCTAACCGTAGTCCACTTAAAGCTTGGACTGTCATAAGGAACCTAAGGATCTGCTTTCGATGAGGTTGAAACCTAATGCCAAATCACTGTGACTTGAGATTACTAATCCTAATCCAAGACGGTTAAGTCCATAGCTTTCGACGTGGTTAAAACCTCTACCTCAGACCCTTGACCAAAGCCCAGGCCACTTAATAGCTTAAGCCCTTGACAAGGTCGAAACCCTTTAAGTCAACCTTCATTAAGTGATTCCAAAGACCATCCATTTAGATTCTGCTTCCACTTCGAAAGGAGAACATTCGAAGAGAAAACCTGATTATCTCTGAAAAGTTGAAAGTTTGATAAGGAAAGGAAATAACCATTACAACTGAGTTGAAAGGTCGGCCTAAGTAAGTTTCCACTATAGCAACCTATTTAGAAAGGATAACAAAATAAATACACACATTCTATCCTTCTCAACTCTTCCTGAAGAAACCACAAGGAATTGACCTTGTCTTAAAACTCTACTTTGGGGTGTTGACAAGATTTCTTATTAACATATTTGGCGCTAGAATGAAGCTCAAACCTTCGTCTTGGTTAAACACTCAACACCACTTGTCTCTAACCTAATTCCACTTGGTTTCAAGTTATCTACTTTGGTCCAACATCATCATGGATGGAAGAATTAAAAGACCAGAATAAGGATCTTTAGAACCACATTGGATAAGATTCTCCTAAAGAGCCATTAAAGATTCCAACCAAAATGAAGAGCAAAGGCTAAGACTAGAAGCCTTAGGAATAATAAACAATAAAAAGTGGAATCGTATGATCTTGAGAAATGGAGTCTAAACTCCTTTAATGTTGCCCCTACCCCTATTTTTTCCTTAAGGAAAAATACAAATGGAAGTGATAATATATTCAGTCAAATGAGGAGAAATATTCAACATTATTCCAAAGGAATAATTTTTGAAAAAGAGAGAATGGCTTATTACATTGCCTTTGGGTATAAATGGCAACAAACTGCTACAAGAACACTTCCAATACAAGAATTCCAATGGATGGCAAAAAGAAAAGCAATTAAAGAATGTGAAACTGCAAGGCTAAGAAATAAGAAATCAAAAGGCCGTCCTCAAGAATCAAGCTTCAGTCTAGACTCCCCAAAGAATGCAACTTGACGATTCAATAGAGAATGTCTACTTGCTAACCAAGGATGAGCTTAACTATTGGCCATCATAGAAAAAGAAGCGAAAACATGAAAGGAATCTAGGGGATCCTGTTGTCACTATCATATGATGAACGAACATAAGACCAATCATAGTAGAGCCCTAAAGGGAATGATTATCAATTTCTTCCGCCAAGGAAAGATTAAAGAATTTGTAAAAAGAATTTTAGAAAAATAAATAAAGAGTTACTTTCCTAAGAAAATCTATATGGTTGGGAGTGAAATACTCCTTATATTTGGATACTACATAAGGTGGCAGCATACCTAAGATGTAGAAATCCTTTGTCCATGCCAAGATGGCTAGGGCAGAGCACCTCCTAGAGGGAAGGCGGTGTAAGCCTTTAACCGCACCATAAGATGGCTAGGTTAAAGCACGAGACAACCCTTGGCCGCACATCTAGTCAGGTCAAGGCACCTCCTTGAGGGAGGACGGAGTAAGCCTTTATCCGTGCCATAAGATGGCTATGGTAAAGCACCAAATAAGCCCTTATCAGCGCTACGCTATGGCCAAGGCAGGGAGCCTCCTGGAGGGATGTCAGGGTAAGCCTTTGTCCGTGCCATAAGATGGCCAGGGTAAAGCACCGGACAAGCCCTTGAACGCATCTTTGGCCAGGTTAAAGTGCCACCTGGAGGGAGGTTAGGTAAGACTTTGGTTTCAGCCTCTAAGAATGAGCTAACCATGAGCACCAGACAATAGACTTAGATGTCCAGGCCCAAGAAGAGGCCCATCAAAAAATGGACTAAGATGTCCAAACCTAAGAAGAGGCTCATCAAATAATGGACTAAGATGTCCAAGCCTAAGAAGAGGCTCATCAAATAATGGACTGAGAAGTCCAAGCCCAAGAGGAGGCTCATTAAATATAAGACTGAGATGTTTAAGCCTGAGAAACGACATATCCAATTGTGGACTAAGATGTCCGAGCTTAAGAGGCAAATAATTAAATCACTTCTATACAAGACCTTACGGATCATGCATCAAAGGAGTAAAACAGAACTCCACTTATTAATACCCAAATCTGGGTTTCGGGACTTTCATTTCTAAACGTCATCTATTGAGACCCGAATTTGGGTTTTTGGTCTCTCATATCAGAATTTCATCAATTAATAGCCGAATCTGGGATTCGGGACATTCATTTCAGAACTTCATTCGTTAATACCCAAATTTTGGTTTGGAGTTTTTATCAATCACTAACTATATTTATTATACCCAAATCCGAGTTTCGAAACTATTACTTTTTGTGCCCTAATCTGGATAAAAGATTTCAATAACGGATTTCTATTATCCATCATAAATACCTGAATCTGGGTGAAAGAATACTCTCAAGAAGATCATTATTGTAAGTTTTCGTAAAAAAACCGAATCTGGGTCTCGGATTTCTAATTTTTCAAATTTCATTAATCCCCGAGAATGGAACGGTGGGTTTCTACTACAAATATTCAAATAATGATTTCTGGATTTGGCTCTTTACTAAATATCTCTTGAAAATTATTCTCCAACATTTATACCCCTATTTTAGGGTGGTATTTCCTTTCAGAGGACTTTAGACACTCTAGCCAAATGGTTGGAGTTGAATTCTTAATTATTTATCATCATGATTAAAAATGGGAATTTGACATTTAATATAAACTACTTTTCATGCGATTAATAATATGATTTGTTAATCTAAGAAAATGATATACATGGACTAGTATGTCAATTTCAAGTTAACAATTAGAAATATTGTTTGCTTCGTACTTTTAAGGGAAATCGGCATATCAAAGAGAAATGAAAGATTTAGCAAGTATAGAAGTCAATGTATGAGCCATCAAAAAGCATTTCAGAAGTGACATTACAAAAAAGAATTATAAACCAGGTGATATTTACAACGTTGAATTGATTTACATAATTCATGAAATTATTTACAAAACTTATGAAGTTATTCACACATATACAAGACAAGTCTATACATTTAAAAGATACAAATATGTCATAAGTCTAGAGTAACCTTGCTAAGATTCTCAGCAATCGAAGGATCAACTATGTGATGAATTGCGGTGCAGAGAACTTCTTTAAGTTTCTTTTCCTTCTTCGTTACCCTATCTACGACGCTGATTGCATCAATAATTGTCTTTAGAGCATGGTTGAAAGCTCTGTTTGCACCCCTAAGGGTTTTGTTTTCCCTTTCTAATTCTGCGATGTGCTTTTGAATGAAGTAATTATCGCGTTCAACCTTCTGAATCTTTTGCCACATACTCATTGATACTTGCGAATATTTTTCTTTTTCCTGCTCATCAGAATACTTAGTTATTTCAATCTAACCTTCCTAGACCATTCACCCACAACGTTCTTGTCTAAGCCAGGAGGAGGATTGAGCGTTGTGGGAAATTTCTGGGCGGTAAGGGATGTAGACCTCGTAGGTCTGGAAACAGAGGGAGTAGTGCGAGGAGCCAGAAAATCAATGCTCGAAATCTTATCTTCCATAATGAAATCCAACAATTCGCACCGTGCTTGAATATCCTTTAATTTCAACTCCAAGTAACTAATTTGTTGAATAAGTCCTGACTTCTTATGATCAAGTCGAATGAAGGGTTTGACTTTAATTGTCGCTTCATTGAAGAAATTATTTCATCTTTTCATTTGACATTGGCCTCAAGATAGGCAATTTGATCTTTAAGATTACTAACAATGGTTTTCTAAACTAAATTTTTTATGCCATTTCAAGGCTTCGCCATTGCCGTGGAAGCGTGCCAGTAAGATATCATCAAGAGGTTCGCTCCTTCCAAATTCTTTTAACAGTTTAGCCTTAAGACTATCGAGGGATGTTAAATCAAGGGAGAAAGGAGATACAAATAGTTGTAACTCCTATTTAAGCAAAAAGAAACAAAATAAAGTCAAAATCAGAATGAAAAGTCCCTTTGTTATCATGATAATATATTACAACTCAAGCAATAACGAAGCTAAAAGATACAATAAACAATTGATTTATATCTAAAGTTGAGAAACTAAATTTCTATCTTTATCTAATAAATTAGTGAAAAGGATAACTGTTGAATAAAAAGGAATATTGACTCCTTCTAGAGTGATAAACGATGGACAACTACTACGGTCGCACTTCGCAGTTAGAGGACTATCGCGGCCATAAATTAACTTAATGGAATGTCCGACTTTCTTAAGAAGTTTCTCTTTAACATCGTCGAGAAAATCAAAGTAAAGATGAGAATATTCCAAGTAAAATATTTGTAAATCTCTAAGGAAGCAGTATCTTGCTAGTTTCGAAGATTTTTAAATTAATGCCTTTTCAAAATAAAACCATCTCGGTTTGACGTACCGACTTAAATGGTCTCTAGAAACAAGTGACCAGACCAAAAATCATTCTATGATAATATAATAAAATGAAACTAAGCATAAAAGCAACACTAAAACAAATATTTATAAAGTACTAATTTGTTGCATATTTACAATTTTTCATCTGGGTCATACAAAATAGACTTAAAAAATAATTCAGAGACAAATTTGTTCTTATAGTATTTAAGCTTTTTTAGAAGGGAGATCTTGGGGAATCGATTTGACCCATGGTTAGTTCCAACAAGCTCCAGAGTGCGGGTCAAATCTAAATTCGTCCAAGTGTCGCTAATGAAAACACTTAAGTAGACCCCCAATAAATTCGCCTAAATATGAAAAATCAATAATTTAGTGTCTACAGTAAGCCCTATATAAGAAGTTGCTTAAAATATCTCTTCCTTCAATCAACATCCAAAATAAAGTGATTAGCTCCTAGTTTTCTTTTAAGAGAGCATCGTAGTGGAGGTGCGCTCTCTTTAGTAAGAGGGTGAAAAAGACAGCGGATTAAGGATCTTAAGGCTAATTTAACACTAGGGGGGGGGGGTGAATAGTGTTTAATGAATTCTAAGACTTATATAAACTAAATGGAAATTATGACACAAACAAATGCAGAACTTAATCACAGAACAGCCATAGAATCAAACACAGATGCAGAAAGTAAATAAAAAGCAGTAAAGGGAAAGAACACACCGGATTCTATACTGGTTTGGTGTTACCCTACATCCAGTCCTATACCTTGGCAAACCACCTCATACAGATTTTTGTTAAACCAGTGATGAGATTACACTCCTTAATTTATAAAGGCCTTTAGATACTGATGCAGCTCAGGGGATAAGTCGTACACGACTTAAGGAGGAAGACATGGGTCGTTCTCGAGTTAAGGAAGCTTCGGTTTTAGGTCTTAAGTCGTTCACGAGTCAAGCAGGAGAGGAAGGCCTAAGGTCGTGGGAGGAAGCTTCGGGTTTAGGTCGTTCAGAGGGTTTTAGGTCGGCAACGACCTAAGAAAGAAGACTTAGGTCGACAACGACCTAAACATGTCTTAGGTCGGTTGCGATCTAACGGAATATGGCTGAAAAGTTAAGTCGTTAGAAGAGTTAGCTCGGTGAAGCTTTGAGTCGTTTGTGTTGAATATGTTGTACAGTGTATCGTTATGTGAGTAAGTCGTCTGTGTATGAGTCGTGGTATCTTTGAGTCGTGACGTGTGTTGTAATCTGTTTTCTTTGAGTCGTAAGTCGTTAGGTCCAATACGACCTAAGTGTTGTAACGTGTTGATTATACCGACTTATGATAAGTCGTAGGTCGTGTACTGAGGAATGTAAGAGGTTGAGTCGTGATTGTTGTGATATGTTAGGTTGCTAACGACCTTAGTTAAGTCGTTTGCGTTGTGCCGTGTTGTAAAGAGGTTGGGTCGCTATTGTGATAAGACGGTGCCGACTTAATGAGTCGTAAGTCGTATACGACTTAAGGGTCAGGGTGTGAAACTACTATAAATAGCGAGTGTGTTGTACATTTTGAGGAGGTTGATTTGGAATAAATTTCTTGTTTGATTGCTGTGTGCTTTCATTTAAATTGGTAGTTGAGTGTAATCTCCTATCTCCACTTTCGGTTAATCGAGTGCGCTCGATTCAATGATTGTTGAAGCCAATTCACGGTATCAAGTGCACTTGATCAACGTTTGAAGAATTGTAGATCTTCTTTCACGGTATCGTGCACGATCAACGTGTCGAAGATAGCTAGAATTTGGTATCTTCGTATCAACGAATTTGGGCATTTCAGTATTCATTAATCCACCGATTGCTACTTTCATCGATCTATATTGTTTTGTGATTATCCGCTACGTCAGTTTGGTATCGGAGCTTGACTTAGCCAATCATAGCTAAGACGAGTCTTGGAGCCAAGGAGTTTGCAGTTTGGTGTTCATCGTGTTCATCTTGAATTTGCAACAAATTAGAAGCTTTCGATCCATATTCTTTTAGATCAAAGTGTGGAAGTTGTTTGAATTTGGCCGTGAGATTTTTGCGCGCCAAAGTTTGAAAGTAAAGTGCTTGAAGTCGTGCTTGTTGAAGCCGAGCCGACCTAAGCCTAGGTCGTTGCCTATTGCCGAGTTAGTGGGAGGCTGTGACTTGTTGTTCAAGTTTAGGGTTTGGAAAGTTGTGAAGTTTGAAGATTGTGAAGTTCAACCATGCCACCAAGGAGAGCTAATCGTCATCAAAATGTTGAAGCGTTGTATAGAAGAGAAGAAGCCGAGCAAATGGAATAACGCATTAATGAGAAATTTGATGAAGGCATTGGAAAGTTAGAGAAATTGATGAATGATTTGAATCAAAGTCAAAGGAGGAGATCACCAATCTCGAACCATGGAGGAAACTGAGTTTTGCCATCGGTTACGGAAGCGAGAAGGGTATCACCACAATCTTTTAGAGAGAGAAGAGAAACATCAATTTCATCGATAAGAGATCACCATGACTATGGACAAGAAGAGAGAAGAACTCCACGTGAGTTTGAAAATGAGCCATATAGAGATGAGGAGAGACATAGTAGAAGGGACATGCGTGATCGAAGGTATGAGAATGGTCGAGATCGATATAGACATACATTTGATTTTGATGAAGATGGTGATAGAGCTAGCATTCATTATCGAGATCGAGACCAAGTACGAAATGTATATCGGGATGTTGAAGATGATCGTCGATGGGAATCGGGTATGAAGATGGAAATTCCAGAGTTCAAGGGAGGAATGGTAGCAGAAGAATTTCTTGATTGGTTGTCTAATGTTGAGGAGATCTTTGATTTCAAGGAGGTTCCTGAGCATAAAAGAGTGAAGTTAGTTGCTACTAGGTTGAGGGGTAGAGCTATGGCATGGTGGCAGCAAACCAAACTTACATGAGAACGGATGGGGAAGTCGAAGATTGAATCATGGGAGAAGATGAAGAAGTTAATGAAGGCTACATTTTTACCTTACAATTATCAGTCACTCATGTATCAGAGATTGCAGAATCTGAGGCAAGGGACGAAGACTGTTAATGATTATGCTGATGAATTTTATCAACTGATTGCTCGAAATGACATTATGGAGACAGAGGAACAACTGACTGCTAGATTTGTTGGAGGGTTGAGGACACAGATTCAAGATATGGTGAATATGTTTGATCCTAGATCTGTAGCAGTAGCACATCAGAAAGCGTTGGCTTGGGAGAAGCAGGGAAGGCGTGGAGGTGGTGTGTTTACTAATTCCAACAATCAAGTGAGGGGTGTTAGTGGAAGCTCTAATGTTCCTAAATCTATCAGTAAACCAGTTGTGAATGAAGCTGCGAAGGCAAAGGTCAACAACAGTTTCAAGTGTTACAATTGCCAGGAAGTGGGTCACAAGAGCAATGAATGTCCGAGCCGAAGAAACGAACTATGATTGCCGAAGTTGAAGGTGAGGATGTTGGTGAAGTTTATCCTAGTCCAGTTGAGGAGGAAGAACAGGATGTTGCGTCAGGAGATGAAGGGTGTAATCTGATGATGAGGAGATCTTGTTTGATACCGAAGCAAGAAGAAGAAGCAAGTTGGTTGAGGAGTAACATCTTTCAGTCAACATGCACTATTCTGGGGAAGGTGTGCAAATTTGCGATTGATGCGGGAAGTTGTGACAATATTATTTCTACTGAAGCTGTGAGAAAGCTGAAGTTGAAGACGGAGAAACATCCTAATCCTTACAAGTTAGCGTGGTTGAGAAAAGGAGGAGAAGTGAAGGTGGACAGGAGAGTTCGAGTTCCATTTTCTATTGGGAAGAAATATAAAGATGAAATTTGGTGTGATGTAGTTGAGATGGATGTTTGTCACTTACTTTTGGGAAGACCATGGCAGTATGATCGAGCAGTACAGCATGACGGTCGGACCAATAGCTACAGTTTTATGTTTGAAGGTGTTAAAATCATTTTGGTTCCAAAGAAGAGACAGCAAGAAGAAAGCAAGTCAGAGGAGATTGAGAAGCTCAAGACTTTGTTGACTTTGAAGGAATTTATCGAAGAAGTAGAGGAGAGTCCAGAGGTGTTTTTGTTGATTAGACATGAAGCCACTGAATCTATCGAAGTTCCAGAGGAAGTAAAGCCGGTGTTGGAAGAATTCAGTGATGTGTTTCCTGAAGAGTTGCCAACGGAGTCACCACCATTGCGGGATATTCAACATCAGTTAGATCTTGTGCCAGGGGCAGTATTACCACCAGGCCACATTATAGGATGAGTCCTAAGGAGCATGAGGAACTGAGAAGGCAGGTGGAGGAGTTGTTAGAACAAGGGCGTGTTCAGGAGAGCTTGAGTCCTTGTGCAGTGCCAGCTTTATTGGTGCCAAAGAAGGATGGTTCGTGGAGAATGTGTACGGATAGTCGGGCTCTAAACAAGATCACTGTGAGATACAGGTTTCCTATGCCGAGGTTTGATGATTTGATAGATCAGTTGAGTGGGGCTGTTGTGTTTTCAAAGATTGACTTGAAAAGTGGCTACCATCAAATTCGTATTAGACCAGGTGATGAATGGAAGACTACTTTCAAAACCAGGGAAGGTTTATATGAATGGTTGGTTATGCCGTTTGGTTTATCGAATGCACCGAGTACTTTTATGAGAATGATGAACCAGATTTTCAGACCATATATTGGGAAGTTTGTGGTAGTTTACTTTGATGATATTTTGATCTACAGTGGAAGTATGGAAAAGCATGTTCAGCATTTGCGTGAAGTACTGTTGATTCTACGGCAGGAGAAATTTTATGCTGCAACGAAGAAGTGTGTGTTTATGACGGACAGTGTTTTATTTCTGGGATATGTTCTATCGAAAGAAAGTATCCAGGTGGACCAGAATAAAGTTGAAGCAGTCAGAAATTGGCCACAACCGAGGACAATTACGGAAATTAGAAGTTTTCATGGGTTAGCATCATTCTACCGAAGATTCATTCCACACTTCAGTAGCGTGATGGCACCAGTTACTGATTGTATGAAGGAGAAGAAGTTTTCATGGTCAGAGGAAGCAGGAGTTGCTTTTGAGAAAATCAAGACACTATTGACGTCAGCGCCAATTCTTGTATTACCAGACTTTCAGTTGCTATTTGAGCTACATACTGATGCATCTAAAATTGGGATTGGAGGAGTATTGAGTCAGAGTGGAAGACCAGTTGCTTATTTCAGTGAGAAGTTGTCAGGAGCTAAGTTGAGATATAGTACTTATGATGTTGAGTTTTATGCAATTGTTCAAGCAGTGAAACACTGGAGACATTATCTGTTTCATAAGGAGTTTGTTATTTATACGGATCATGAAGCTTTGAAGCATTTGCAAGGGCAGGATAAGATTTTAGCACGGCATGCATTTGTGGATCGCGTATCTATAACAGTTTACTTTTGTTGTAAAGCACAAATCAGGGGTGACGAATCGTGTAGCTCATGCATTGAGCAGGAGGAATCATTTGTTGATAACGATGAAGGATGAAGTGACAGGATTTGAACTATTGCCAGAGTTGCTTAAAGAAGATCCTTACTTTATGAAATTTGTTGAGAAAGTCAAGGACGGGAGTACTGATGAATTCGTGATGGTAGATGGGTTCTTGTTCAAGGGAAATCAATTGTGCGTACCAGAAGGTAGTTTGAGAATGAAGATTATAAAGGAGCTACATGAAGAAGGACATGTGGGTAGAGATCGAACATTGCAGTTGATTTCTCAGTCTTATTATTGGCCGTCAATGAGAAGGGAAGTTGAAAGGTTTGTGCGTAGATGTCATGTTTGTCAGGTTTCGAAAGGGACAGCTACAAATACAGGATTGTATATGCCATTACCTGTTCCAACAAAACCATGGGTAGACATTAGCATGGATTTCGTGTTGGGATTGCCGAGAACTCAAAGGGGGAATGACTCTATATATGTTGTGGTGGATCGTTTTTCGAAGATGGTACATTTTGTTGCTTGTAAGAAGACGGCGGATGCTGTTCATGTTGCTTAGTTATTTTTCAAGGAGATCTATCGACTTCATGGGTTACCAGAGTCTATTGTATCGAATAGAGATACTCGATTTCTAAGTCACTTTTGGTTAAGTTTGTGGAAGATGGTGGGAACGAAGTTAAACTTTAGCAGCGCTTATCATCCGCAAACAGATGGACAGACCGAAGTTGTCAACAGATCGTTGGGAAATTTGTTGCGATGTCTTGTGAAGGACAATCTGAAGAGTTGGGACATGAAGTTATGTCAGGTGGAGTTTGCACATAATCATGCAGTGAATCTTAGTACAGGTTTCAGTCCATTTCAGATTGTATATTCAAATTTACCAAGGGGACCGTTGGACTTAACGGTAGTACCACAAACGAAGGGGACGGTTAAACGAGCTGTAGACTTTGTTGATGAATTGACCGAATGTCATAAAGTCGTTCAGGAACGATTGGAGAGAGCAAATGAGAAGTATAAAAGATCCGCAGATATGAAGCGAAGAAGTGTTGAGTTCAATGAGGTAGATTTGGTATATGCTGTGTTAACAAAGGATCGTTTTCCAGTAGGCGCTTATAACAAGTTGAAAGCTAGGAAAATTGGCCCAGTTAAAATTCTAAAGAAAATCAATGAAAATGCTTATAAGTTGAAGCTTCCGGAGGATGTGTACACGTCTGACGTGTTCAATGTTAAGCACCTTTTGCCATATTATGGAGATGAACAATCTGATGTGGAAGAAGTTACAAATTCGAGGACGAATTTTTCTCAACCAGGGAAGGATGATGCAGCTCAGGGGATAAGTCGTACACGACTTAAGGAGGAAGACTTGGGTCGTTCTCGAGTTAAGGAAGCTTCGGTTTTAGGTCTTAAGTCGTTCACGAGTCAAGCAGGAGAGGAAGGCCTAAGGTCGCGGGAGGAAGCTTCGGGTTTAGGTCGTTCAGAGGGTTTTAGGTCGGCAACGACCTAAGAAAGAAGACCTTGGTCGGCATCGACCTAAACATGTCTTAGGTCGGTTGCGACCTAACGGAATATGGCTGAAAAGTTAAGTCGTTGGAAGAGTTAGCTCGGTGAAGCTTCGAGTCGTTTGTGTTGAATATGTTGTACAGTGTGTCGTTATGTGAGTAAGTTGTCGGTGTATGAGTCGTGGTATCTTTGAGTCGTGACGTGTGTTGTAATCTGTTTTCTTTGAGTCGTAAGTCGTTAGGTCCAATACGACCTAAGTGTTGTAACGTGTTGATTATACCGACTTATGATAAGTCATAGGTCGTGTACTGGGGAATGTAAGAGCTTGAGTCGTGAGTGTTGTGATATGTTAGGTCGCTGACGACCTTAGTTAAGTCGTTTGCGTTGTGCCGTGTTGTAAAGAGGTTGGGTCGCTATTGTGATAAGTCGGTGCCGACTTAATGAGTCGTAAGTCGTATACGACTTAAGGGTCAGGGTGTGAAACTACTATAAATAGCGAGTGTGTTGTACATTTTGAGGAGGTTGATTTGGAATAAATTTCTTGTTTGATTGTTGTGTGCTTTCATTTAAATTGGTAGTTGAGTGTAATCTCCTATCTCCACTTTCGGTTAATCGAGTGCGCTCGATTCAACGATTGTTGAAGCCAATTCACGGTATCAAGTGCGCTTGATCAACGTTTGAAGAATTGTAGATCTTCTTTCACGGTATCGTGCGCGATCAACGTGTCGAAGATAGCTAGAATTCGGTATCTTCGGATCAACGAATTTGGGCATTTCAGTATTCATCAATCCACCGATTGCTACTTTCATCGATCTATATCGTTTTGTGATTATCCGCTACGTCAGATACCCTCCAGTCTCACGAGTCCGAAGCAAACTCTCTTGATTTACGGTCCACAAGATTACCCAATTGAATTCCTGGCACAACCATGCCTTATAGAGAGACTCGATAAATTTTTGATTACAAACTGATCCTATAACTCTAAATAGTACTTTGACCTTCGAGAGAGGGAAGAGAATCAAACAAGAATGAGATTCTAATTTAATTAACTTGAGAATTCGGCAGAATTTCGGCACGATCCTAAAAATATTAAAATTATAGAACATGGATTTGTGGAGAAGAAGAAGTGAAGAAAATATAAAAATAGATGATTAAAAAATTCGTTTGTGAAGCCTATTTAAAAGGCACTAATGGTCATAACCATTCGTAAAGAGATTTAAACAAATAGACACTTCTTTTGAAAATTGAAACTTTTGAATTCAACGGCCACCATATCGACATGGGGTATCCCATGATGTCGACATCCCTTGTTAAAAATAATCTAAATTTTTTTTTGAAATGGTATTGAAATGAAAACAAGATGAAATGATTCTGGAGTAAAATAAACTAATTTTACTATGTTTTAAAACAAAAAAAACAAAGAATATTTTAAGGCTAAAACATCTTTTTGAAAATCATTCGAAAAGATAATTTTAAGGCTAAATTTTTTTGAAAAGCAGTTTTGAAAATCGTTTTGAAAAGCCATTTTGAAGTAGTTTTGCAAGCTTCTTCCTGCAGAATTTCTCATCACATCAGGACTCGAGAAATTGTACAAAACCAGGATGCTCGTGGGTTTGTAAGCCACTTGTCGTTGGTTTGTAAGCTACTTGTCGTGGGTTTGTAAGCCACTAAGAAGGTAGAAATGGGTTCCATCCCAAATGAAATTCGAAATGAAGATTTCCATGCTATTATGAAGTTTTAACAAAAACTAGACACATATCTCGAAATCTTAATCTTGATACTCTAGAGTCTTCAATCTTGAGTCTTGAGTCTTTATACTGATCAGTCTTCAGTAATCAATACATGCATATCTATATGTCCTTCATATACATATCTATCTAGATTATAGTGTTAGTATATATTTTATAATAGGATAGTTAAAAAGGTTGTTGTCATCAAAACCAACATCTCAGTTTCTAACATTGGAAGCTTTTTGATGCTTAAAAGCCAGCGCTGATGCACTTCTATCAAGTCTATGATACTTATTGGAAAGTACATTATGCTCCCTTATTTGCTTGTCTAACTCACTATATAATGTGTTTATTTCTACTTGTTTTCTCTCAGGTTGCTTTTAAAGGGGAGGATGACTTTCTTCCTTATCTAAATAGAAGAATTACACTATTATGGCTTTCGTAGTAAAAGCTATTTAAACAAAGAATCCCATACCTGAGATACCGGGACAGAAGTTTGAGAAACCTGCTCCTTTACTCTTGGTTCTTTGACATTAATGGAAGCAAGATCCTATTTAGAAGCAGAAGGGGCAGAAGATTCAGGCTATGTAGCTTCATAAAGAGGTGGATCTTTTTTATAAGCTTTTGTATTATCATCTCCATGTTTATCTGAGGTTTCGTTGTGGCCTCCTCCATTACCACCTTAGCCTTGGCCGTCGTTATTGTTATAATCGTCGCCATTATTGTCATTATCATTATCATCACAATCACTATTTCCTCAATGGCGTCATCTTTGTCACCCTCTTCCTCTGAGTCGGATTTGATTTCAAAAGAGGAAACTTTGAAAGGGAGAATCTGGGTGGCATCAATCTCTTCCTTTTCAACAGTCTCAGCTCCCTGCTTCATTTGGTTTATCTTGCCTATAACTCTATATATGAGGGCAGAATCGAATGTTGGAAAGATGAGCTATGGGCATTTGTCAATATTATCTGCATAGGCCAACATCAAGGCATCTTCAAAAGAACTTAACATCATCTCCCCAAGTGCGATGTCAAGAAACTACGACACCCACTGTTTGGCATCGAAGATGTTATCGACGGCAAGCTTCAGGGAGACCCTGTTTTTTATTATCTTCTCTTTCAAAGAAGCGTTCTTTACTGCTATGGGGGACTTATCCTCATCTGAATCTTTTAAAGTTAGCCGCATAGCAAAGTTCTCATCGGCAAGAAGTCGGCGAGCCTTTCTTTCCTCCAAAATAGCGGATTCTGACTGGGCGAGGAAAACTTTCAATCGCTCCATTTCGGAGGTTGCTTCATCTTTTGCTGTAGAAAGAGAATACAATTGATTCTTTAGAGCATAAATTTCCTTCTGAAACTTGGAGGACTCAGTAGAGGATTTGGATAACTGCTCATGTAAAACCAACCAGCTTTTGGAAATGTGAAAGGGGAAGTGCAGCACAAGTTAGAGATTTAGAGAAAAGTTGTAATGATAAAGTCAATTGAAGTGAAACTTCCCAAGAATTATTGCCGTAGCAGAGAGTGGTAATGCCTCGCCAAGTAAGGAATGGAGGAAGGCAGGTGGATAGAAGTGAAGGGCTCAGAATGTAAGATAGACTTATCTCTTCAATGTTCATGGAAGGAGAAGAAAGAGACGACTTCGGGGGAATATGCCTTTGAGAGGGGGTCATTTCCAAAGCATGTTGCATTTGTTCAAGTGCAGCCGAAGAGCTAGAAATAGTAATTCGGAAAGAGGGGATCAGTAGTAATAAGAGTCTACTCAGGTTTATTTTTGGGAGCTTCAACGATTTGGCTCTCCGAAGCTTTATCAAAAGATGAATGTTCCTCCTCTTCTATATCAATAGCTTTTAAAGGAGATCCTGCTTCAGTTGATAACGCCAACTTCCTTTTGATGGCTATATTAGTTATAGTGAGAGATTGGACGATGGATGGTGCACGGGAAGCAGTTTGAGGGGGAGCAGTACCACTAACAGGCTTTGTAGCTTGAGATGTAGCTGTAAAGAATTCATACAGATTAAAAGTTAGAAAAATAATTTGGAAAGAAAAACAGGAATAGAAAACAAAGGCATTGTTTATAACTTACTGGAACGGAAAGAGAAAATAAGTGACATGTGAGAGAAACGTTCGGGGTCTCGCAAGGAGAGGAAACGTTTACTCTTTGATGTAAGTTGGATCAAAGGAGGAAGCCTAAAAATCCTTTGACCAGGTGAGAGAAGACAATGTTTCTTCAAGTTAGAAGGGTAGCAGCCTTAATCCATTTCTGCTCTTATTAGAGGCTACAATCAAAGATTCTACCGTTCTTTTGTTTGCCTCATTAAGTTCTTCGACAGGAGAACCTAACATAAGACAAAGATTAGACAAGAGAAGTAACAGGATAAAAGGAGGACAATGAAAATCTGAACTAACGAGTAGTAGAAAAGGTCCCATTGATATTTGGGAAGCATCTAACAAAGAAAAACTGGTTCTTCCAGTCTTTAAACTTAATAATCCCTTTTGAAATTAGTTTCTTCGAGGGGTTTGCTCTGAAGGTTTGATGATTGAGGTTGCTGAGCTTGACTAGTCTGACCAAGTAATTCAAGACTTCAGCGTTTAGAGAGAGAAGGACAAACTCTAATGCCATTAGATCCAGAGACAGAAGCTAGGTGTGGACATTTGGGGATAGATGGATTAGAGCATTCCCAAGATAAGAAAGAAATCTAGAAAGGAACTCTGGAAAAGGCAGGAACCCTCTATACCATATATGGATGGCAATATAGGCAAAGAACCATTTGGGAGGGTTGTTGATGGTATCATATTCTTAAGGTGGGATAGCTTCCACACCATAGATTCCGTATTCGTTAAGGATGGCTTCTACTTTATCCTATTTGGATATCAGTGAGTGCTTTGAAATGGTTTCAAGCTTCTTTGCAGAGCTCATGGTTCTTCCAGGTGAAAATGTTTCAGTTAAATTTTTTAGTTTATTATGAACTTAGCATTCTTTCAAGAATTAGTAAAAACTTACTAAAGTAACTTAAAATAAAATAAATTTAGAACTTAAATTTTTTGGAAGAATGTTAAAGTTAAAAAATCGAAAATTATGGAGCTTTCGAAAGGAAAGGTTGAAATATACGTTCAATCGGCACCCTTCAACAATGTTGAAAGCTCAATGAAGACTTTGTTGTTAAGAGGAAATGTTTAAAACAAACTTTAAAATGCACTAAAAACAAAGTAAAAAGTCCCTTCGACAGAGTCAAAACCAATGAATTAAATTTTCTAAGGGAAATATGGATGTCGTTGAAACTTTATATACCCCGTCTGTTCGAAAGGATCTAGGTTAAGTTTATATGAACTAGGAATGTTTCGAAAAAGTTGGAGAAAGGTGATTATATAGGGTTTCAATTCATTAGACACAAACGGTCTTGAAAGGGTCGAAGGGGCATTACGATTTCAAAAGCAAACTAAAGAGAAAAGGTTTTAATTAGCACCAAAGTGTTTCGACTAAGTCGAGAAATATTGCTTTCAAGAAGGGTGGCTACATTCTGGTTAACTATGTAGCCTTTAGACAAAGTTGATCAAATTCATGCTACAATACCTTTTAACCCATCGAAAGTAGCTAAGAAAGCAAAACCAATGTTGTCGACTTAATCTCTTTTGAAGGGGTAGAAAGGTCAATATGTGGCGCCAATTTATCATCCTTACAACTCGAAACTTCCGGGCGAAGAAAACAAAAGCTTCTACCTTCCCCAAACCCGATTGCAAATCTACGATTTCAAAAGTTTATTAAATAAATAAATCAATCCCATTAAGAAAACGAATTTCAACATGAATAGACCATTTTCAATTTTGAAAGGTTTAAAACAAAAATTTGAATTCCCTCCAAAGTAGCAGTAATCATAAATCCTGAAATAAAATTTGAAATGAGAAACAATCCCATCAATTCATGGAATTGAATTGGGAAAAATCTCTCGGATAAATCAAATTTTAAAAGTCAAACTGTGTCAAAAAATCGAATCAAACAAGTTTTTAGTGCGTTAAAATTCATAGAGTTTAAAATCAAAATCTCGATTGTGAGATCTGAAAGTTAAGATTGACCAAAACTGACAGAGAGAGAGATTCATTGAACAAAAATGATTTTGACTTAAGGATTAGATTTTATTTCTTCTTTTATTGGTGAAAAACAAAATTTGAGGATTTCAAGATTCTTTTACTTGTAATCGAAAATTCGATTACAAGTAAATAAGGAAGAAGAAAGAAAGAGCGTACTTATAAGAAAAGTCATCAAGAGCTACAGCCATTATATCAGATTTAAACAAACAGCCCGAATTTATGCGGAAGACCAAGAGGTGGGAAAACTCTAGGTTTCAACACAGTTGACTTCGAAAGTCAAGGGCATCCCTTCGTGGGGAGGGGAAGGGGGCGAATGTTACTACCATAAATTCCTTTCGGATTAGTCAAAACCTCTTTGAGCAAACGACCAAGAATAACAAAAGGAAAAAAAGCTCCAATTAGACCTTTCGAAAGAGTCGAAGGGATGCTACAGCCAAATTTTGAAAGCTTCAAAACCTCATGAAGATGTCAAAAGGATGCTACACTCAAGATCCAGAAGGTTCTTACCTTTCAAAGGAGTCAAAAGCACACTTTCACCTCTAATAACCATTTATCAACTAGGTA
This sequence comes from Allium cepa, assembly GCA_030765085.1. Classification (NCBI taxonomy): domain Eukaryota; kingdom Viridiplantae; phylum Streptophyta; class Magnoliopsida; order Asparagales; family Amaryllidaceae; genus Allium; species Allium cepa. Next base: position 459,336,448 of record CM060932.1, read on the forward strand.
ATACCATATGCATGAAGGCCTTTCGAATGAGTCAAAGCAACACCTTTCAAAGACAATGAAGAATGGCTCTTTGTATATGCGCTAAACCTTTCAAAATCAAAGGTTTCACCTTCAATCGAGTAACTCGAAGGCATGTATCGGCTTAAGCAACCCTTTCGAAAGCTATACCAAGCCTTTCGAATTAGTCGAAGCCATTATTGTCCAGGGAGGTTCCGCATCAAGCCAAAAATAAGAGTTTAGAAGCAATCAACAATGCCGAAATCGTCAGCATTTCAACACCATCGAAGCCACTGAACATAGCCTATCGATAGAATCGAAAGCTCTTACAAGGCAGCACAAAGAAGAGAAGCACGACTATTCCTCTCGATAAAGGAAGAAGCGTCCTAGAGTCAATTTGTTAGCCAACTTTTGACCAAGCCGAAAGCATCAAGGTCGAAAGGTGCTGACCCCCATCTATAAATAAGACCCAAGGGGTCATGTTTTGGGTATCTGATCCTTTCCATTCTAAACTTATATTTTCTTAATCAAAAGAGTTGTAAACCCTAATTTCTAAATTGATTTGGGGATTTTGAATAATAGAATCATCTTTAACTTGTGAAAGGGAAGTTGTCAATTTTACAGATTACTTTACTGTTCTTAAAGCTTTTATTAGGTATAACATTGTGTTTCAGGTGTCACTTATATCGAAAGGACCCTTCCGAGGCAGTCCAAACCTTGCATATTCAAATAACTTCAGTTAAACGCTTCAATCTATCTTCCCCTGGGCAACTACTTTCGACAAGGTCAAAATCTAACCATAGTCCCCTTAAACCTTGGATTGTCACAAGGAACCTAAGGATCCTAGACGAGGTTGAAACCTAATGCCAAATCACCGTGACTTGTGATCACTAATCCTAATCCAAGATGGTTAAGTCTATAGCTTTCGACAAGTTCAAAACCTCTACTTCAGACCCTTGACAAAACGCCAAGCCACTCAACAGATTAAGCCCTCGACAGGGTCGAAACACTTTAAGCCAACCTTCATATATGATTCCAAAGACCATCCATTTAGATTCTGCTTCCACTTTGATAGGAGAACTTTCGAAGGGAAAACTCGATTATCTCAACAAATTTGAAAGGTTGGTAAGGAAAGGAAATAACCGTTACGACTGAGTCGAAAGGTCGATCGAAGTAAGTTTTCACTACAACAACCTGTTTCGAAAGGATACCAAAATAAATGCACACATTCCATCCTTCTCAACTCTTCTAAAAGAAACCACAAGGTATTGGCCTTGTCCTAAAAACACTACTTTGGGGTGTTGACAAGATTTCTTGTTAACATTTATCCGGTACTATATTAGATTTATTTATTTCCTTCTCTCCCTTATCCCTTTCCTTGTCTCACTTGCAACCTTTGCTTCCTCCACAATTATTTCTAGGACTTTGACTGTTGACTATAGAATCCTAAACTTCCTTAAGATCCAAACTCGGGTTCTCTATTTTCGTTCTTTCTCCCTCCTTGCTCCTATTTTCATAATTTTCACCTTCGTCATCACGTAATATTTTCCTCTTAATTTCTCGTTCTTACTTATCAAAATTTGACCATGGCCTTTTCACTACTTTTCATGACTTCGTCACCATTCTCTCCTATTTTCTTTGATTGTTCAGCATCATAAACTCCATTTTAATAGGTCTCTAGCAAAGGATGTACGCATTAGCTTCTTTGTAGCTTTATAAATCTTAATAGGTCTCCCCATTGTACTCACTAAAGCGCTAATTTCCTTACAACCCCATATTCCAAAGCTTAGTGCCAATAATATTACCTAAACTAGCATGATAGTGAGAAAATCCCTATCTGCTTTCATGTTTGGTTTAAATTTATTCATAATAATGAGATTCCTTCAAGAACCAAGGACCTCCTTTTATTACTTTGTTACAATCTAGTTCACTTTCAAAACGAACAACAAAAGAACCATTATCCCTTGATTGAACTTTAAAACAGGGTGAAGGTTTCCATATTCGTTTTGTGCATGCTTCCAGGGCTTTAGAATAAGCTCTTGGTCCTACTACATATAACATAACAAATGTTTCCAATTCTCTTCAGCATCCGCAATTATATATAAAGATACTGCTCCTTTTTTTAGCATATACTACCATTGGTCGAACAAAACCCATATTTATCTCCCCAGCCTTAGATCTGGTTAGGCCACTCACCACATCGCTGTATGAAACCTTTTTAGCTCCTTCGAATTTGCTGAATTTGACACCAAATTTGCGCCTAGTTTCTCCTCTCGACATGAAATCGCTTTGCGCCATAGATCTGAATTGAAATGGTTTCTTAGGCTCCCCCTTTTCCTGCATCACTGCCTTGTAACGACCCGTATTTTACGTGTCGATAAATCGTAGAATAATTGTCATTAGGTCGTTGTTATTGTTTAAGTCAACCAGAGCTTACCTTGTCCAGGAGCTTAGGTCATGTGGAAGTTAACTCGTGTGAGCGACTTAGTGGGTTGGAGCGACCTATAGATTCGACCGACCAATAGGAAGAAAGAAACCTAGTAGTTGTGGCGACTTAAGATATGGTCCGATCTAAGAGTTTAGCCGACCTAAGGGGTAACAGCTTAAGGTTTGGCCGACTTAAGGTGGTTAACGAGTTAGTGTTGGACCGACCTATAGAAGTAAGCAACCTATGGGAATTGACCGACTCAAGGAGTTTGCGACCTAAGGGTTAGTGGTATAGGAGATAGGTCGGATTGAACGAATTACCGACCTAAGGAGAGTAGGTCATTCGAGCGACCCAGGGAATAACTTATTGTAAGGTTAGATCACGAACGACTTAGTGATTAGGTCGTATGAGTGTTAGGTCGGCAGTAGTGTTGAGTCGTTAGGGAGTTAAGTCGGCGTAAGCTGTTGAGTCGCGTGGTACTTGAGTCGTTAGGTCGGCTAGGTGTTAGGACGGCCATAAGGTTAGGAAGTTGAGTCGTTGGGTCGGCAATACTGTTGAGCCGCTTAGTTGTTGAGCCATGTGTTGTGTTAGGTCGGTAGGTCGTAGGGTTTGTGGGTCGTAGGTCGTCAGGTCGGCAAGGGTTAGGTCGTGGCCGACTTAAGAGCGACCGACCTAAGTGCGAACGACCCAATTTCCAGCCTATAAATAGAAGTGCCTATCTTCATTTTTGGATCCGGATTTTGAAGCGACGAAGTGCTGCCATTTTGAGAGCTCGACTACAACACTTCTTCACTTCTTTTCTCTACTCTAATCTAGTGCTTCCTTTCATCCAAGATTGAAGATCTAATCGAAGATCCAAGAGCCAAAGTTGAAGATCTCCATCCATCGAAGAGAGATTTCATCATTTGAAAGGGAAATCTTGTCGAATCAAGCTAGATCCTTTGCTGTCCAGATCTGAAGTTATTTTCTTTTGAAGTGTTTAGGTGATTAGGTGAGTGGTAGTTATCTCTCACACGGACCTAAAGGAGTATATTAGATCGGTGGCTTGTTTGTGTGTTAAAGATAGTGATTTCACGCATTTTCCTTAAGTCTGCATGTAGATCCATCGTTCATAAAGTTTTGATATCCATTTTATTATATGTTAAGCTATGCTAGTTCATTCATCAAGAAATTACTTAGAATTCGTACCTGTTAGATTTGGACTTTTTATTCACAAAATTGCCATTATTGTTATAATTGTTTACTTAGATCTTGTTTGTATGGTTGATTGTTTGGATTAATGATTGGTTTGATTGATTGATAGAAGTTAGTTGATTTATGGATTTGATATGGACAAGTTGGTAGAAGATGATGCAAAAGCTAAGTGGAAAGGCTCTTGAATAAGGAAAGCTGCTTGTGGCATATGAAGCGGATGAGAAAGCTCATACGGATAGATTTGATGATGATGTTGGGATGGGACTTTGCTATGATACGAAGAAGCAAAGCATGATGTGAGATAGCCTTGGTTTAATCCAGACGGGGTCATCCCAAGCATGTTGATAACTCGGTTATATGATTCGAGTTTTGTTGATAATGGATGGCTCGAGAGGCGCTTGAGCTAGTATGAGAATAGTCGTCAAGGAGGATGACTAGGAGGCTGAGATTTCATCGTTATTGGAGGTTCTAGCATGCTCAAAGCAAGAGTACGCTAGGTAGATTTGATAATCCCAGGCACGGGCTGCGACGACGTGCCAAGTACTCTGGGCAGATTCGATAGTCCTAGGCACGGGCTGCGACGACGTGCGGAGTTATGTCTAGAACCGGGGTTACCATTAGCCCTTGACGGATGGATGAAAGAATGAACCGGTCATTCAATTAACGGTGATATCGAAGCAATGATAACAGTGATAGCCAGAGTCATGGATGTTTGGTTGTATCATCATTCGAGCTCAAGAGCGATGTTTTCTGGGTGCTTATCTGATCTTGGTCTAGGCCTTGGGGGTTTGTACTTGGAAAACACCGACCTTGACTCGAGTGATAATTGCTTTACTTTAATTGTCTGCTTTGCTATGTTTATTCCTGCTTAGTGGGTCTGGGGGCTATCAATGTAGAAAGAGGTGGAGTGGGATGGTTGGGTTCCTATTCCTTTTACCCTTTATGCTCTTTTGGTATGTTTGATAGTTGATTTACTGCTCACTAGGACTTTTGTCTGACTCAAGGTTTTATGTTCAACTCTTATTACCTTGGGCTGTTCATCCGTTTTGGGATGGGCAGACTAGGTAGCAGGTGACAAGTGCTGTTCTTAGTGACCAACGTTGTTGATGACGAAGACGAGCTGAAGGCTTTTGCATACTATTTTCTTACTATATGTACTGGATGTTCCGCTGCTTATATGATTCTCTGAGTGATATGTAGTGAGGCTTGATGTTTTGACTTTTCAGATTGTTGTACCAAACTATTATGAGGTTCTATGATGAGATTCTGTTCTATGGAGCTTCACTATGTATATTTTTCTATTGTATTTTACCCATGCGCTGTGAGTAATACGATAGAGTATTGTGTTTACCCTACCCTGATGATCGTCCATGCGGCCTGGCACACTTTTCAGCGCACTATTTCCTTGTTTAAGTGCAGGAGTCATGGGCGGTCGTCACATTTGGTATCAGAGCCTTGGTTAATCGATTTGAGCCAACGCTCGTTGACGTAACTACGTATGAGAGACATAATTGTAATTTTTATGGATGATTACTATATATAATATAGTAGCTTAGAAGGATTTGAACTTATTATGCAGTTGTTTCTCACGGTATGTTAATCATTTCTTTTAGATATTAGGAATGAGTCGAAGAGGGAGACCAGCTGCTAGAGGAGGCCATGCTGTTGAGGGGGCTGCTGATTATGCTTCTATGTTCGAGGCCATGATGACTTCGATCATGAGAAGGATTCCAGCTCTGGGGCCATCAGTAGATGTTGGAGTTCAAGTTCAAGCCCCAAGACCAGTGGATTTTTCTAAGTTGTGTAAGGACTATACTGCTCTTGGGGGAAAGGTTTTCTTGGAAACAGAATCAACCATTGAAGTCCAAAGATTGATTGATGCTTGTAGAAGGATCTTTGGTGATTTGGGAATTGAGGATACAACTAAGAGGAAGCTTGCATCAAGACAGCTTCAGGGAAGAGCTTCTGATTGGTGGAACTCTATCACCATTGATACTCCAGAGGAAGAGATTACTTGGGAGTAATTCTAAGTCAGATTTGAAGCTAAGTTCATTTCTACAGCTCAGAAATTTGTTCTGTTCAAGAAGTTTGTGGAACTCAAGCAAGGTGGAAGACCAGTTCTTGAGTATGTTTCAGAGTTTGAAGCCTTGTCCAAGTATGCTCGGTCATATATTGAATCTCCCTATCAGAAGAATGAGAAGTTTGTGACAGGCTTGGACAGTTATCTTGGGAGACAGTTGGTGGATCATTTGGATGATCCGTTTGAGAAGCTTGTGGAGAAAGCTCTCAGGCATGAGAATCTGTTTCCTAAAGAAGGATCTGTTGTTGCTGTAACCAAGGAAGGGTCTAAACCATAGCAGGGTGAAACAAGAGAAGCAAGCAGCAGCAACAGAGGGGTAAGGATGGCCATAAGAGGCCGAAGGGTGAAGTGACCTGCTACAACTGTCAGCAGAAGGGACATCTCTCCAGAGATTGTAAAAATCCGAAGGTGCCGGCAAAGTGCCACAACTGTGACAAACCGGGGCATTTCAGGAAGAATTGTCCGGAACCAAGGAAGGACAAGCAGATTGTGCAAGCTTATGCTTTGGGGGTTGTTCCATCATCTTCGAAAGCTCCTACTGTGGAAGAGAAAGGAAAGAGTGTGGTGCTTCAAGGTACTCTTTCTTTATGTGGTGTTTCAGTTAGAGTGTTGTTTGATACTGGGGCATCGCATTCGTTTGTTTGTAATGAACTTGTAGGCCGGTTGGGTTTGGAACCGGATATTGTTGATGGACCATTGCTTGTGACTAATCCAGTTGGGGGTTCGTCTTGTTTGTGTATGGTATGCCGTGGTCTAGTTGTATCGAGTCATGATTGCTCTTTTGTTTGTGATTGTTTTGTTCTGAACTTTGCAGGGTTTGGGATTATTTTGGGTATGGACTGGCTTAAAAAGTATGAGGCAAGGGTTGATTGTAAGAGGCTGGAGGTGACAGTAGAGAATGTGGAAGGGCGAAAGGTTGTGATACAATGTAAGCATGAAGAAGGCGTCTTCATGAGCTTCATGTATTCGCTAGTTGTTCCACGAGATGGACTGTCATCGGTGCCTATTGTGAATGGATTTGAGGATGTCTTTGACGAGGTCAAAGGGTTACCACCGCATAGAGAGATCGAGTTTCGTATCGATCTAGTTGAGGGAGCCAGACCCGTTGTGATGCCTCTTAGGCGGATGGCGCCTAGGGAACAACAAGAGTTGAAGGTGCAAGTTGATGACCTTTTACATAAAGGATTCATTCGGCGTAGTGTGTCCGAATGGGGTGCACCAGTTGTGTTTGCAACCAAAGCGGATGGATTGTTGAGGTTGTGGGTGGATTATCGTGAGCTGAATAAAGTGACTAAAAAGAACAAGTATCCATTGCCAAGAATAGATGACTTGTTTGATCAGCTTCACGAAGCTAAGGTGTTTTCTCAGATGGATTTGGCAACGGGATTTCACCAGTTGAGAGTGGCAAAGGATAGTGTGCCAAAGACTGCTTTCAGGACACCATCCGGTTTCTATGAGTGGCTGGTAATGCCGTTTGGATTGACCAATGCACCAACATATTTTGTGGATCTTATGAATAGAGTGTTCAGAGATCAGTTGAACAAGTTTGTACTTGTGTTCGTGGATGATATTCTGATTTATTCCAGAACTGAAGAAGAGCACAAGATGCACTTGCGTATTGTTTTGGAAACTCTGCGGAAACATCAGCTGAGGGCTAAGTTTTCAAAGTGTCACTTCTGGGAGAGCGAAGTGAGATTCTTAGGCCATGTTATCTCTGTAAATGGAATAGCGGTTGATCCCGCCAAGGTGGCAGCAATCCAGGATTGGGTTAGACCTAGGAATGCATCTGATGTGAGAAGTTTTCTTGGATTAGCAGGATATTATCGCCGATTTATCGAAGACTTTTCCAAGATAGCTGCACCATTAACAGGTTTGACGAAAAAGAACCAAGTGTTCAGATGGGATGCTAAGTGTGAGCAAGCTTTCGGAATCCTAAAAGAGCGATTGACAAGTGCTCCTGTTTTGACTATTCCAAGTGGAAGTGATGAGATGGTGTTTTACACCGATGCATGTGGTACTGGATTTGGAGCAGTGCTAATGCAGAAGGATAAAGTTGTTGCGTATGCAAGTCCACAACTGAAGCTGCATGAAAGGAATTATCCGACTCATGATTTGGAGTTAGCGGCGATTGTATTTACTCTGAAGATGTGGAGACATTATCTTTTGGGAGTTCGATTTGAGTTGTTTACAGACCATAAGTCGTTGAAGTATCTCTTCTCCCAAAAAGATTTGAATCTCCGGCAGCAACGATGGCTAGAGGTTTTAGCATCATATGATTTTGGTATAGCCTATACCCCAGGAAAAGGTAACGCAGTGGCAGATGCGTTAAGTCGAAGACATGCAAGATTGGGAGTCATGTTTTCAGAATGGAAGAGTCTCGAGTATTTAGCTGGATTTGACTTCAGGCCCAGATGTGAATTGGAACCTGAGATGTTGGCAAGCTTATCGATAAGACCTACTCTTGTGGAAAGAATTGGCGAGAGCCAAAAGCGAGACAATAAACTTGTCTAGACTATCCGAGATTTGGAATCTGGATTAGACCCAGAAAAGGATAAAGGATTCGAAGTCGATCGAGAGGGTTGGCTTCGGAAGCAAGGACGACTAGTTGTTCCCGATATAGATGGATTGAGAGATGAAGTTCTTAAGGAAAGTCATCACTCGAAGTTGACAATTCATCCAGGAGGGAATAAGATGTATCGGGATATGAAGAGAACCTATTACTGGGAAGGTATGAAGAAGGATGTTCGAAATTTTATTTCCAAATGTATGAACTGCCAGTTGGTAAAAGCCAAGCAGAAGAAGCCAAGTGGATTGCTTCAGCCATTAGAAGTTCCTACATAGAAGTGGGAGCAAATATCGATGGATTTTATTGATGGGTTACCTAGAACCAGGGCAGGAAATGAAGGGATTTGGGTCATCATAGATTGTTTGACTAAGAGTGCAAGATTCATTCCTGTTCGATCAACTAGGACTGCGTTGAAATTGGCTGAGTTGTATGTTAAGTGGATAGTTCGATTCCATGGTATTCCGAAGAGTATAGTGAGCGATCGAGACCCATTGTTCACTAGTGGATTTTGGAAGAGCTTCCAAGAAATTTTAGGGACCGAGTTGTGTTTGAGTACAGTTTATCACCCCCAAACAGATGGTCAGACCGAGAGAGTCAATAGAGTTTTGGAAGATCTCCTTAGAGTATGTGTTTTAGAATTCGGAGGATCATGGGAAGATCATTTTCATTTGGTGGAATTTGCATATAATAACAGTTACCTGTCAAGTATTGGTATGGCACCGTATGAAGCATTGTATGGAAGACCGTGTAACTCTCCGACATGTTGGTTGGAAACTGAAGAAAAACTGATACTTGGGCCAGAAATGATTCAACGGACTACGGATTGTATAGAGATCATTCGGCGACGAATGAAGGCAGCCCAAGACCATCAGAAAAGTTATGCCGATAAGCGTCGTAAGGATCTGGAATTCGACGTGGGTGATATGGTTTTTGTAAAGATTTCTCCACTGAAGAATGTTATCCGATTCGGGAAGAAAGGAAAATTGACTCCGAAATTTGTTGGACCATTCCCGATCATCGAGCGAATTGGAAAGCTCGCCTATAAATTAGAGTTACCTGAAAAGATGTCAAGTGTGCACAATGTTTTTCATATATCGTATCTACGGAGGTATGTGCACGACCCAAGTATGGTGGTTTCTGCTGATAGCTATGAAGATTTGGAGGTTGATCCAGTAGTTAAGAGACCTCGTAAGCCGCTTCGTGTTGTGAAGACTGACATGAAACAACTTAGGAGGAAGGTAGTCAAGTTGATCAAGGTACAATGGAGTGAAGATGTTAACGACTGTACATGGGAGGAGGAAGAGAGGATGAAGGCAGCTCATCTTGAACTCTTCAAGGTATGGCCCTAAGGTGTCGTGACATCTCATGAATTTGTAACTTGTTCTAGTCTTAGAATTCTGCATGCTAGGCTAGTAATTGGATGCATGGTTTGTTGATTGTTATGGATGGTAGGAATGCAGAATAGTCTTTGATTGCTCTTGATTGTTTGGAATTTCGGGGGCGAAATTCCTAAGGGGGAGAGAATTTAACGACCCGTATTTTATGTGTCGATAAATCGTAGAATAATTGTCATTAGGTCGTTGTTATTGTTTAAGTCAACCAGAGCTTACCTTGTCCAGGAGCTTAGGTCATGTGGAAGTTAGCCCGTGTGAGCGACTTAGTGGGTTGGAGCGATCTATAGATTTGATCGACCTATAGGAAGAAAGAAACCTAGTAGTTGTAGCGACTTAAGATATGGTTCGATCTAAGAGTTTAACCGACCTAAGGGGTAACGGCTTAAGGTTTGGCCAACTTAAGGTGGTTAACGAGTTAGTGTTGGACCGACCTATAGAAGTAAGCAACCTATAGGAATTGACCGACCCAAGGAGTTTGCGACCTAAGGGTTAGTGGTATAGGAGATAGGTCGGATTGAACGAGTTACCGACCTAAGGAGAGTAGGTCATTCGAGCGACCCAGGGAATAACTTAGTGTGAGGTTAGATCGCGAACGACTTAGTGATTAGGTCGTATGAGTGTTAGGTCGGCAGCAGTGTTGAGTCGTTAGGGAGTTAAGTCGGCGTAAGCTGTTGAGTCACATGGTACTTGAGTCGTTAGGTCGGCTAGGTGTTAGGACGGCCATAAGGTTAGGTAGTTGAGTCGTTGGGTCGGCAATACTGTTGAGACACTTAGTTGTTGAGCCGTGTGTTGTGTTAGGTCGATAGGTCGTAGGGTTCTGGGGTCGTAGGTCGTTAGGACGGCAAGGGTTAGGTCGTGGCCGACCTAAAAGCGACCGACCTAAGTGCGAACGACCCAATTTCCAGCCTATAAATAGAAGTGCCTATCTTCATTTTTGGATCCGGATTTTGAAGCGACGAAGTGCTGCCATTTTGAGAGCTCGACTACAACACTTCTTCACTTCTTTTCTCTACTCTAATCTAGTGCTTCCTTCCATCCAAGATTGAAGATCTAATCGAAGATCCAAGAGCCAAAGTTGAAGATCTCCATCCATCGAAGAGAGATTTCATCATTTGAAGGGGAAATCTTGTCGAATCAAGCTAGATCCTTTGCTGTCCAGATCTGAAGTTATTTTCTTTTGAAGTGTTTAGGTGATTAGGTGAGTGGTAGTTATCTCTCACACGGACCCAAAGGAGCATATTAGATCGGTGGCTTGTTTGTGTGTTAAAGATAGTGATTTCACGCATTTTCCTTAAGTCTGCATGTAGATCCATCGTTCATAAAGTTTTGATATCCATTTTATTATATGTTAACCTATGCTAGTTCATTCATATAGAATTCATACTTGTTAGATTTGGACTTTTTATTCACAAAATTGCCATTATTGTTATAATTGTTTACTTAGATCTTGTTTGTATGGTTGATTGTTTGGATTAATGATTGGTTTGATTGATTGATAGAAGTTAGTTGATTTATGGATTTGATATGGACAAGTTGGTAGAAGATGATGCAAAAGCTAAGTGGAAAGGCTCTTGAATAAGGAAAGCTGCTTGTGGCATATGAAGCGGATGAGAAAGCTCATATGGATAGATTTGATGATGATGTTGGGATGGGACTTTGCTATGATACGAAGAAGCAAAGCATGATGTGAGATAGCCTTGGTTTAATCCAGACGGGGTCATCCCAAGCATGTTGATAACTCGGTGATATGATTCGAGTTTTGTTGATAATGGATGGCTCGAGAGGCGCTTGAGCTAGTATGAGAATATTCGTCAAGGAGGTTGACTAGGAGGCTGAGATTTCATCGTTATTGGAGGTTCTAGCATGCTCAAAGCAAGAGTACGCTGCATAGATTTGATAATCCCAGGCACGGGCTGCGACGATGTGCCAAGTACTCTTGGCAGATTCGATAGTCCTAGGCACGGGCTGCGACGACGTGCGGAGTTATGTCTAGAACCGGGGTTACCATTAGCCCTTGACGGATGGATGAAAGAATGACCCGGTCATTCAATTAATGGTGATATCGAAGTAATGATAACAGTGATAGCCAGAGTCATGGATGTTTGGTTGTATCATCATTCGGGCTCAAGAGCGATGTTTTCTGGGTGCTTATCTGATCTTGGTCTAGGCCTTGGGGGTTTGTACTTGGAAAACACCGACCTTGACTCGAGTGATAATTGCTTTACTTTAATTGTCTGCTTTGCTATGTTTACTCCTGCTTAGTGGGTCTGGGGGCTATCAATGTAGAAAGAGGTGGAGTGGGATGGTTGGGTTCCTATTCCTTTTACCATTTATGCTCTTTTGGTATGTTTGATAGTTGATTTACTGCTCACTAGGACTTTTGTCTGACTCAAGGTTTTATGTTCAACTCTTATTACCTTGGGTTGTTCATCCGTTTTGGGATGGGCAGACTAGGTAGCAGGTGACAGGTGCTGTTCTTAGTGACCAACGTTGTTGATGACGAAGACGAGCTGAAGGCTTTTGCATATTGTTTTCTTGCTATATGTATTGGATGTTCCGCTGCTTATATGATTCTCTGAGTGATATGTAGTGAGGCTTGATGTTTTGACTTTTCAGATTGTTGTACCAAACTATTATGAGGTTCTATGATGAGATTCTGTTCTATGGAGCTTCACTATGTATATTTTTCTATTGTATTTTACCCATGCGCTGTGAGTAATACGATAGAGTATTGTGTTTACCCTACCCTGATGATCGTCCATGGCGGCCTGACACACTTTTCAACGCACTATTTCCTTGTTTAAGTGCAGGAGTGATGGGCGGTCGTCACATGCCTTCTCCTTATTTTTTTTGGTATCCACCTTTTTCCACCTCTCTTCATCTACACCTTGGCTCATCACTCCTTTACAAGCTACCGCCACCAAATTGTGAGATGTTGGGACTGTGATAGGTCAAATTAAAATGTCTTATGCTACCATCTAAATAATGATCAATTTAGGAAAAATTCCAAATAATGTATATGTATTATGGTCATGTAATAACGAAGTGAATTAGTAATTTATAAACGGACTAAATCGAAAATGTCACACTTTTGTGTAATATTTTCGGTGCATTCGCAAATATTGACCGATCTGGCCTTTCAATGTGGCCAACGCGTTAGGAATCAAAACTCATCAACTAGAGAATTGGATCATAATGGTTATTTCTCAACCTATATAAGCATCAACTCCATTATTCCTCCTCAACTACACATCATACATCAAAATCCAAACTTTTCTAGCTTAAATCGTCTATTTTCAAGCTTAAATCAAAGTATTTTTTACGATTATGTTTATTTTGCATTTCTATAATGTATATTTCTTTACGAATTTTTGAATTTTAGAATATTGACTATATCTACTAGATCTTCTATTAGAAATATTGTTAACTGGATCCTAGGAGGACTTTGATTCCCATTGATATCTATATTTTTCTACAAGACAGTCATCCTGCTTAAGTTAGTAGCTGGTACAATGATGTTGTCTATCATTCCAATAATTGCATACGCACAAATTTCATTGATAATCATACAAGGAACAGATGGGATAAAATGAAACAAACATAGATGGCGTGCACTGATCTGGTATAAACACCAGGTGTGTTTTGTCAATTGAACAGGACCGCATGCATGGAGAAGGTGAATGGTGGAAGACAACTACTGTATGATTCTGCTACTTCAAAGACCATGCTCCCCTAGTTTTAGGTAGCTCGACCAGATGTATGGTGGTGCTATAACAAAGGACAGATGCGTCTAAATATTCCTCCACCACCTATAGCTCACTTTGACACGTAGATTTACTTAGACATTCTCAATGGCTAGCGAATGACCTATTCTTAAATCCCTCTACCAGTATTACTCACCGGACCTTCGCTGCTGCTTCTTCAACTAGAGCAAGGCCCGTGATATGCTACATTCTAAGATATGACGATCCGAATTCCAACATGATCAAACATACTTTTGAACATTGTATCAATTGATCGATGATTATGTAGGGTGGGAGCTTCAAGCAATATTTGGGCCCAGTCTACAAATTTCATGTTAGCTCATTCTTTCTTAGAAGTTGATGTTGAACTTAGAAATTATTAAACTAGATGGTCGCATAATTTAGAAAAAATAATTGATGTACAGTTAACTTGAAATGTATTTTTTAATGAAATATACTGTTAATTATTTTCTTAGTACATGTTTTTTTGCATTTTATAGGCAATTCAAAATTTAATATCATTTATTAATAATTGTTCAAATACAATTAAAAATTTGCAATAAATAAATATATAAATTCATACAAACAATTATTCCCCTTTCGTCGATCTATTCGCAACACAAAAACATGTTCTTCTTTTGGTGAACTTTTTCTGTTCGTATCACGTTCAGCATTCCTCGTTCGACTGTCTAATTTGCTTTACAAAGAACGCACCCTAAGTTATTGTTCTCAAATTACGCATCACTAATTATTCTCTTAACCTCTTAGACAATTATTACTTTAGATTTAGGGTTTGTGTAAATTTGGGAAATCAACCCAGTTTTTTAATCATAAACAGTGGATTTAGATATAATTCTATAATATTATTTGCTTTTCTTTAGATCCTTCTCAATTAAATCAATATGGGATGAAAGAGTTAGTGGTATGTCCTAGAGGCAATCATATAATTTGTAACATATATCTAACTCTACATTTAATTTTATTCGTAATAAATGTGTTTGTTTCCTTTTATACACTTGTTATATTGTAGTATAATTGATTAAAGTGTATGATAAGAAAATCCTAAAATAAAATATTATGTGATTGTAATTATAAAAAGTTTTGGTGGTGAGTAATTAATCATAATATAAAATAGGATTTTATTTTAAATATACCTGCTCAAGGTATTTTGAGAAAGGATATCATACATCCATTGAGCGCAGAGTACGTAATGCTTACCAAATGTTGGCCAATGTATTACTCATGGTTGTTGAGGTCACCAAGGGATTATATACTCATTGTTATCGGATAACTATGAAATGACTCATCCAAGAGTATCTTGTTAGTTAATAACGACTAAGTCAAATCTTAGGATGATTATGTTATATAGTTCCTTCGACCTAAGAATACTATGGAACATGAATGTAAATACTCCACTTTGATTAAAATTACAATAAATTATACTTCCTCTTCATTTATCACTCTATAGGAGTCGAAGATGGAGTGGAAACTATAGCTTGGTGAGTGCCCTATGGAGCTCCAGTAGAAGTTGGTTCAAAATGCACTCTATGGTTATTATGGAGGAGGCAAAAGTGGCGAAGAAAAAATTTAGTCAGTAGATATGTTGCTCTGTGCTCGTCCTTAAGGACGAATTGAAGTTGTGTTGACCATTCGTCATAAATTATCATTATCGAATCTTGGAGAGACTAATGCAATAGAAAGATACGAAGGTTAGCAATCCGAATAAAGTAAATTCGAATAAGGCGATCATTAGTTGGGGGACATAGGACTTACATCTAGAAATCCATATCTTCCAGCCGGATAATGGATGAAGAAGTACTCATTCTTGAAATAACTTCACTAGTTGTAAAGGTGAATTATGGCTTTATAATCATTAAGTGCCTCGAAAAGGGTGAGCGAAGGATTAATGGAACATCACATGAAGTTGTATAGATACTAGATTTTAGGAAGGATGGACCCCTTCTAAATATTAAATGAATATCATATCAAGCTCAAGAGAAATGCATGGGTTTTAGGATGTAACTGCGAAGGAACAAGCCTCAATGTCCAACAAAATGATTAAATAAGGGAACCTCTCTAAATAAGCACATATATCAGTTACGAGATGTAGAACTAATTGTAGGGCCACGAACATGTTGGTGTGGCAATGGAAATAAGACTTCATTAATTTCCTTGATGTTTTGTTGCAAATAAGTGCGAGGTTGGAGAGTATGGAGGGTTATCTAGGACCATAACTCTTTCCAAGTTAGCATCGGGTAGGAACTTGCTGCACGGCTCCTCAATGATCTTCAATGATGCCATATTAATTTTAGGTCCATAAGGATGGAGAGGTCTAATAAGCATTCACTAATGTAACAGTAGAGGTAGAAGAAATCGTTGCTGCACAATAGATGGAAAGGGGTGTCTATTAGATTCCATAATAAACTGAAAGCTTAGTTAACGAGCATGGCCGGGTAATTTTAAATTCTATATACCTGAATAATTATTGTATATTCCCTACGCCTTTTCAGTTTATAATGTGCAACGTCAATGTATGTTGACCCATCAGATTTTGTACGTTGACTAAGGGTTGAGTTTGTGTCCTATGAGTGTGTATATCTTGTGTCCTTGGCATAGTGTATGGAATAACTCTATGTAGAAAACCTGCTCATGATGACAGATGAGCTCTGGCACATGATGAAACTGTTTGTCAGATACTATGCGTTAATGCCAGAATTACGTTGGTTGAATTAGATGAATTTCAGCATGGATGGAACTTGAACTCGTTACTAGGGAATGAAGAAGAGATGATACAATCTTCATGAAGAAAAGATCCTTGATTATTAATGTCAAGTGTTGACGGGACTTGAATCCTAGGATGTATTTAAAGGAACTGGGCCAGTCGGAAGCAAGTGAAATAGGTAGATTTCAAAAAAAAATCTATTTTGGATTTTTTGGGCCTATGAAGTTAAATGCATATTATGTGATATCCCGGAAATTTGACAATATAAATTTAATAATCTATGTTTAAAAATTTATTTGATTTGATAATTTTTGATAATAAATTCTGAATTGATCTAATAATCATCTTTTAATAAGTATTTAAATCGAAAGATTTTATCTATTTAAAATAAACAAATTGTTTTCTGTTTATAATATATATATCTGTATATATTGTAAGTTGATAAACTTTGATTTTAAATTTAGTAAATGAATTGATTTTCTAATTCTAGTTTATTTTTAGTAAATTAAAATTTTGATTTAAGAATTGGCTTTTCAAAGCAATTTAATAAATAATATTATGGTTTATAATATGATAAATCTTATTTTTTTTAAAATTTTATTTAGCTTAAAAATATGAATTTAAATTTAGATAAATATAAAAGCTAAGTTTTATTTTATATTACTTGGGATTTATATATATAAGTATTTACAATGAAAATTATAAATGATCTTAATTTGTTTATAATCTCTTTTATAAATTATTTAATATTGTTTAATTTGTTATTTTTAAACAAAAATAATAATACTTAGTTTTTCATAAAACATAAGTAGATTTTTTAGAAATAGGATTTGTTATTTTTAATTTTAACAAGAGTTATATATGCACATATCTAACTTGTTTTTTTTTTAAAATTAGATTTAATAAATCAATTTAAAATATGAATTTAATGTCTTGAATTTAAAAGAATAAACACTTAAAAATATTTGAATAAGCTTTTGTTTATAATTTGTTTTGTTTTCTAAAATTAAAAAGAAATAAAATTCATTTATATATTACATAAG
Organism: Allium cepa; assembly: GCA_030765085.1. Taxonomy (NCBI): domain Eukaryota; kingdom Viridiplantae; phylum Streptophyta; class Magnoliopsida; order Asparagales; family Amaryllidaceae; genus Allium; species Allium cepa. The sequence goes on from CM060932.1 coordinate 459,353,615, forward strand.
AAACAAAGTAAGATTTAAAAGCTCTTATAAAATAAGTTAAAGTTTTATAAACAATTTAGATTAAAATAAAAACACTTAAAACATGTGTTAATCTCCTAACACCTAAATTGACATGTGTAAGACATTAAATAAATCAAAGTGACAAATGTTAAGGTTAGAAGAAGTGTATTATTTAATTTTCTTTTATTTTTAATATAAACATATTACTTCTCATCTTATTATTTTTCCATTCTTCTTTTCTTCAAACCTTAAGGAATTATTCAGATCTAAAATCTGAATTCATTTTGCAACAATAAAATTCAATCTGCACCAACATTTCAAAAACCAGAAATTTAAATTAACCTGAAAATCATTTGCGAATCCCCTCAAAATCTGCATGCATCTGAAAATCATCTGAAGCCATATGATCATTTTGCAAAAATTCAAATGCCTGCATATTTTCTGGGAAGCCTGCATCTTTTCACTTGAAAATAAATGAAGTCTGCATTTTTCACCTAGAATCTGGAATCAAACATGCAACTGAAGATCATTTCTTTTCTGTTTTGAACACTTCATCAACAATTCTGCAAATTCATAAACCTGGAATTCATTTGAAAACTTCAAAGTCCTGCATGTATTTTTCTGGTGGCCTGCAATTCATCTTCTGGAAAGCATGTAGCTGTAAATCAAACTGCATCTGGGAACATACAATTAAAATCAGAGATGATGAAAAAAAAAGAAGCACCATTCAATTTCAAGCATTTCCAGAAAACAAGTTTGCTCTGCCCCTAAAAATCTGTGAGTAACAATTTATTTTAAAATTAATTCAAATTAATATGGCTGCTTGAATTGTTTCCTGTGATAATCATATTTTGTGTGGATGAGTATGATGAAAATTGTCTGTATGTATGTTTGGGTTTGAATGCATGTTTGCTGTGAATTTATTCTTCCCTGTTCTAGACTCCAAACTTTAAGTATTGATTCAAAAATCATGAACTCATAATCTAGTTCATATCTAAGTTCAAAATTCTAATAAAACATGTTAGTGTATCCTAATTAAAGTCTTAAATTCTATATAGGTTAATAAATATGTGATGCACTCTGATAAAAGGAATAAATAACAGGGAAACTTTGTATAAGTAAAATTTTAATTATCCTGATTTCTAGAATTAGGGATATAAATGGATTATTTAAACAAATACTTGAATTTTAAAACCTAAATCAGAATTTTTAGGTTTGAATTGATTGTGAATTCCTGGTTTATTCAAAAATGGGGTTTTGGGTTGGAGCTATCAACCAAGGAGGTCGGCGTGGCCATGGAACTCTCTGGTGATAGAGTAAAGAGTGAAGATCCAAGGAAAAATATGGGATAATGGATTTATGAAGTGGAACAGTAGTAATTTGGGATTATTTTTTAAACCTAGTTTAATGTTCGTTAGTAAATTTTGATCGCCTAAGCTCCTAGAGGCAATCGAGTTCTTCGTGGTTCAAGTGGGAGGTAGTTGGGGTATGGGAGAGTTCGTGGCTGGAGACGAAGCCATTCTGGTGATCGGTGGTAAGCGATGTTGGTGATTTACAGGTTCGACATTTTTTCCAGTTTGAGCTCGAATGCTCGTTTTCAATTTTTGGGGTCTGCATTGGATTTGAGGGTTGGAATCGAGATGGATGATGGCCGTTGACTTGCGCGTGTGGTCGTGAAGGGTTGGAGGTGACGACGACGTTGGTGCAGGTGCACGGTGACTTGGTGTGTCGGCTGTGTTTTGGGGAAGATGGGTTCTCGAGTTTGTTGTCGGGTTGAAGTATGTTATGCTCGAAGCAAGGGGGTTTGGAACTCGAAGTATTTGAGATGAGGTATCGGGTGTTTGATTTTATTACAGGATTTGGTAAACCTGTCAGTACAGGGTTTTGTAAAACCTGATTTTATTTGAGTTTTAATTGATTTCAAGATGAATGTGTTACTCGAGTTACTCGAGTTGCTGTGAGATTTTCTCGGGTTAGTTATACCCAGATTTGAACTTGCCTGTTACAAAAATTTAAACTTAATTTGTATTATTAAGCAAGAATTTAAAGTATGTTTCAAACCAAATTTTTAATTATTAATTCAAGTTTTAATTTGAATCTCAAGCTGGAAATGGATGAAGATTTAAAACTCAAATTTGTTTAAAATAACTTTATAAGGGTTTTATTGTTTAATAATGTTTTTAGATAAATTTGAATTTAAATTGGAAATTTAAATGTAAAAGAATGTTTAAACAAAGTTTAAATTTAATTCAAATATGGATTTGAATCTTTGTTTTCAAATTAGATTTAAGTTTTATAAATCTAAGTATTTTAACAAATTTGAATGACAAAGAAAATGATTGAATTTTAAAAAAAGAATTTTGTTTTAACTTTTGTAAAATTTCTTTTATAAGAAAAATATTTAAATTGATTTTAAAACTTGTTAAAGTTAAATTAGAAGTTAATGATTTATTGTGCATTTAATTTTTAGGGTAATAAAATGAATAATTAACCTATTTTAATAAATTAATGAATGGATAATTACTTAAAGTAATTAAAGGTTTAATTCTTAAAATTTTAGGATTAATTATTCTTAGAATAATTAACTTGCAATTGAGAATAATTAATTAATAAGATTAGTCTTCAATTAATGATTGATACTCAATTAATCAAGTAATAATGGGATAATTAAGTTTTAGTTAATACTTAACTATTTAATTAATTTGGGATTAATTAATGGATAATTAATGATTAATTAATGTGTAATTAATAATGATTAAAATAAGTTAATTATTTTAGAAAAATAATTAATGTATTGTTTAATAGTTAATGAAGGTCATTAACTAAGGATTATTTAATAATTAACTAATGTAATTAATTTTAATAATTAATTAGATTAATTAATTAAAGATAATCATTTGTGTAAGTTATTAAGTATAATTACTTATAGAAGTAATTAAGGAATTAATTACTTATTAATTGAGATTAATTTGATTAGATTAAGTTAATTAATTCAGTTTAATTAATTTAATTTATCATTTGAGGATTGTGAAGTATAATTATTTAATGTAATTAAATAAAGAGAAATTTCTTAGAAAAGTAATTTACGGGTAATTACTACATGTAATTAATTAAAGGAGATTTGTTTATGAAAGTAATTTGAGTATAATTACTTTGTAAATTAATCAAGGGATTAATTAAAGATAATTAATTAATTTATTTTGGGAAAGAAATTAAGGGTAGTTAATTACTGAATGGAGTTAATCAAGGGTGATTTACAATTATATTTTAATTAAAGGATTAATTACTTAATGTAATTAATTTAAAAAGAAAATGTAATTAGAAGATAATTAATTATTGTAATTAATGATGTTATTAAGAATGAGTTATTTAGAAATAATTAATAAAAGAGGAATTAATTAATGAAATTAATTAAGAAGTAATGTAATTAATTATGGTTAATTAATTAAGAAAGTAGTTAAAGATTAATTATTGTATTTGGTTAAGTATAATTAATTTGAGAAATTAATTAGTGAATAATTACTTGAATGTAATTAAAGGTTAATTAATCAGGAATGATTAATTAAAATAAATAATTGGTTGATGATTAGTTTATTGATTGTAATTAATCAATAGTGATATAAGAAAGTTGATATTGGTAAAGTAATTAATTTAATATACTTTAAATTAATTAGAAATGAGGTAATTAATTTAATTCATTTTAAATTAATTATATTTGGTGTGATATTAAATCATTGCTTATATGGATGGATAATGTTGTTTGCCTAGATGGTTTGAATCTCAAATATGAGATAGATAATGTTGAGTGATTTGGATGCATTGGTTGCATTGTGATGTTGATATAGATTATCTTTTTGGATAATGATAATATGGTTTATCTGATATGATGATAATGTTGATTATCTGTGTGCATCTGTGATTTATCTATTGGATATATAGATAATTGAATTGTTTTAAACCCTTAAAACAACTTGGCCTTAAAAGACACGCTTTGGATTTCGATGAGACCGGGATCGGGTTTCCATATTTGGATATCCGAAAACCACATCGATCCAAATTAACGATAGGTCATGAATCTTATGAGAAGAGTGAAGACTCGAGGTGTAAGGACTATACGTCAGTATAACTCTAAGGGTGATTCCGTAATGAGTTTGACGGAACTAGTTCTTATAGGTTCGAGATGGCGATTCAGAGTGCAAGGGTTATCGTCGTTAACTCTGAGGGTGATTCCAAAATGAGTGTAACGAGATAATGCCTTCGGTTTCGTTCAAACCCGGAACGAACTTGTATGGATTGAATGCTTTCAGAACATCGTCAGGTGGACGATGAGCATTCTAAGAGATGTTTTCTCTAAAGGTAATCGTAGCCTCAATCCTCATCAATCGGGAATGGCCAAAACAGGGGAGGTGTAGCAAGGCTTCGTGGGTAGCTCCCACTGGAAAGCAAGATTTTCCCCTGTCTAGAGGTCCCTTTTTATTTCGGCTGTGTGGGTGGTTGGAACGTATGCCAACTGCGGGGTTGTCTTGTTCGGGACTGTCTAGTAAGGGATGGCTCCGGTCTTGTGTTGTAAGGGAGCGGGCAGACTCCTCGGTACATTGATCTAGGCCACGTACTGTGACGGGCATTACCCCAGTAGCCCTGCCATTGATTGAATCCACAATCCAATAAGTGCCAACGGTTTTGATTGTTTTACCCACTTTTATGGCTAGTAGCTGGAATTTAATAATGTAACAATTTCGGCTATTTCTTATTTACTTGAAAACCCTAGACCTAATATAATATCACTGGATTTCCTATCAAATGTTTTGGTTAGCATAAGGTAAAAACTTTTCCATTTTATGTGTAGGAAGTCTTACGTGATACCTTTTCTTTTCAAAAGGATTTTCAAAGTTAAGCAACTTTAACCTGTTACTCACACCAGACCCATGTCTGACCCAGAGTTTATCTTCTGTTTACTTAAACTCTTGGGTACTCAAATTTTTTACAAGTAGCCAAGTGATTCAGGTTAGCTTTTGAAGAATTATGGAGGAGCAAATGGAGCAGGAGGCTTCTGCGTTGTAGATAATAGTTCCGTTGTGTGTTCTCTGTATTAGTATTGTTTTGTTGAGTTGTATTAATTGTATAACTAGACAGGTGCTTATAACTGTATAGTATGTGATGTAAATACTGTGTAACTCTGATTAGTGTTGTATATCTTGTAATATTTATGTTATTAATATAATTTATTCGTTCCGCTGTTAAGATTCTGATGTTGTTTCTTCTTTCTTCTCTTTCCTTTCTCTTCTCTAGCCCTTTTTTTCTTCATGATGATACGACTTTTCTGTGGAGAAAAAGTCGGGTCGTCACATATTAGATACAATCTAATAAATTTTTTAAATAAAATTTTACTTTATTTAGGTTGTTTAAAATGGAGTTTAAATTTGATTTAAATTTAAATGTACAAATGTGTCAAATACATCCATTTGTGTGGTAATTACCCGTTAAAGTTAATTTAGAGAAGGAATCCTTTCGTTTCTTTCTGTAAGAACTATGTAATCAATTAAGGGAAGAATTTTTTTATTTAAATATAGAATTCTTTCATTTTTCTGTTTTTAATTAAATCGATTGATTTAATAAAAATCATTAACGAGAACTTTGTACATAATGTAAATTGTGAGCATATCAAAACATACCTTATTATCCAAACACCAACAAATTTAATTCAATCTTTTAACTTAGATAGGAAATATAAAATTTTATAACTTTATACAAAGGACCACTTATGAATTCTAGAACAAAAAAAACTTCTACTTTTATGAATATAATGACCAAAAGAATTATTTTCTGGAAAATAATCATATAACATAAAAGAATCCATTTTCAAGGTAAGTATAAATAGTCAACAAATGTAGTTTATTTGTTTCCTCAACTGTTACAAAAAATTAAATAACATAATAAAATAGTTTTACATTTTTATAAATTATAATTCCAAAACAATGAATGTAGTCTGACAACTTAGGCACATACAAATTCATTATAAGATAATTCGGATCTAATTATATGAAGTATATGGACAACTGTTAAATGAGATAAAGGATTTGAAATGTTTAAGTCAAAATGAACATAAAGTTAATGTAGATATACAATAAAGGGAGATTCGAGTTAAATCAACATGATGATTGTACAATTAATTGAGGTGGATGAAATGGGGATCCGAGTTATTTTACAAGATAAACACACAAAATAGAAGAGATGGAATATAAACAGATTCTAAACCATGTAAACATGATGAATATATCATTAAATAAAATTAGAATTATCTAAGAATAAAGCCAATGATTAGCACCTTGAATGAAAATATCTCCTTAGATCTTCAAGATCTATACTCAATCCTTGCAAGAGATAGACGACCACTTATATTTCATTATTTTTTATGTTTTCATTTGACTTGAAGTTGATAAAATTTGAAAATATATATTTTGTTTATCAGCCATGGAGGTATAAGAGGATAGAAGAGAAAATTGACTAGAAAAAATGAATGTTTGTAGGAAATGAATTAGTGGATTTGTTATTAATTGAAAGAATGAAACTTTTCCCATTCTTTAACTAAAACTTATCTAATTAGTTCCTTTAATTATCTTTTCACTCCACTCCTCTCTCTTTACATGGTATGGCTAAAATTTCATGCCATAAATGGCATAATTTCCATTAATCACTTCATGCAATTATATTTTATTTAAACCCGTTTAAAATTACACTGATATCGTATATTGATACACACAAATATAACCTTTATAAATTCACTCAAATAATTAAAGAAAACTCCCAAACATCAACTAAATTGAATAGTAATTAACATTTTTTAAATTTTAATTAATTTACAACATTTTATAAACTAATTAAATCATGTGATTTTTCAAAGAATTCATCATCACGGTTATGCGACTCAAAGGTGTAAATTCAGTCAACAATTAATATCGAACAATTCGAATACTTATGTTCACACATCACCTTAGCTAGTGAAATGACGTTTTGGCTAAATTGATCATTTAGACATTTTTTTAGTAAAATCGACTTTTACTTATTATAAGTCATACTTGGTACTAACAATCATCTATGTCAATTCTCTTCATCAAAACTTTATCACATTAGGATTTATAGATTTTGGTTTTGGTCAAATTCTAACATTGTCCACATTCACCTTTGTAATTTAAAACACAGAATCCTTGGTTCAATAATGTTGTTCTATTATAACAATTATTATTAATCGTATCGCTCTTGCCCGAGACTTTGATTTGAGTTGGCTATAGTTGACCATGATACTAACCCCATGTAAATAAGGAGATGAATTCTCTATTGAATAGTGTTTCACTTTCAATAATTCAACTCAGACCCAACTATATTCATTCGATAGAATCCATGCCACAGTTGAACTACAATCAAAGTACAGTGTCCATATTGAAGTTCTATAGCATTCTCAAGTGGAGGGAATTGTGTAACATCATCACTTTAAGGTTGTCTGTTTGACATTATTTATACTAACAAATAGAGAATCTTGAGTGAGTCATTCTATAGTTATGCAATAACTATCACTACCTAACCCCTTTTTTCCTTAGTAGCCATGAGAAATATATTGCCTAACATTGGTAACGTTATATACTCTATTCCTAATGGATGAATTGATAACCTTTCTCAAAACATTTCGATTAGGAATGTTTCAAACTATATGTTTCGTTTGTGATAAAAATTTCATGATTACGACACTTTGTAAATACTATCACATAACATATCATTTAAGGATTTTCTATCGATATACTTTTAATTAATTGTTTAACCATTTTATCAATATATAACAAGTATATAATAGACAGAAAAACACTTTTTATTTTGAACAAGATTGGTTATGGAGTTAGATATATGTAAAAAATTACATAATTACCCCTAGGGAATACTACCAAATCTATTTTTATTAACGCTTGATTTTGCTGAAGACTGCAACTAAATGGAGTAACAATTGGAGATGAGTTAACCTTATCCATAGCTAAGGCCAACGAGCCCATCCACTTCCTCTGCTATGCCAACCACTTTAGATCCCATCACCTCTTCATCATTAACACCATCTCTGATAGCTTAATCACTCGACGGTCATTGGTTGATGAAGGTTCGGTCTCGATGTGAGAAATGGAGATCAACGGCAATTCAAGAGGCAAAGGCACCGATGATATAGAGAATGAAGGATGGTGGGAGAAACAATAACATGTATAGATGGTGTCAATAAAGGTCATAAGCTGGATTGATCAGAACTAATGAAGTGAATGAGATCTAGGTTAATTTGAATGGTCAAACTCGAAATTGAGGAGGAAAGATGATTGGAGGCTCTGGGATGAAGTTTGGGAAATAAGAAGTGTTGAAGGAAAAAAGAAATTAAGCAAAATTTCTTGAATTACAAAAGTAATATAAATGGATCGGCCACCATGCATCTCTACCAATCAATGCATGGATCGGTACCGATCCATCAAGTTTTTTGTAAAAATGAAGAATTAATGGAATGCTTGAAAAAAATTATAAAACATACCAGACCATGAACTGGAATTACTTTAAAAAAATTCTCAATGATAAACGAAATGATTAAGATTTTAGATTTGAAGTGGAAATATTAATATCTATCGAGAAGATGTAACTCGAATACTATTCGGAGTAAAGTGCTAATATTATCAATGAAGGTTCAACGTTCCATGGAAATATAAGTAACTATAATATCTGTGCATATCTGGATCGTTTATCTTAATTCAAAACATAATTTTTATTAATAAAAGCACACTTATATGGGCTAATGTTATCTGGTATTTCACCGAAGCATCATTTCGATCGTATTGGACTACAAAATGGTTAAGGAATGGGATCTTAACTTGAAGATGATCAATTACAAGGACCAAACGAAGAAATGGAGAAATTTCATCTAAGTCGGTGGATCAGTATAGATCTATTGAAAATTGAATTTTTCCCCCAAACGTTGTATTATGGACCTCTGGGCAAAGATGAAGAAATGGATAATTTTTTTGAATTGGGAATGGATCAAAAGTTATTCATCATAATTAACGTTTTGCCCCTAAAGAAATAAAGCATGAAGACCAAGGCCATAGCAAAGAAAAATTGGATCATACTGATTGAAATCTTCAAATTAGATCTGACAAATTTGAAGGACGAAATTAGCTACAAATAACCCATCTACTTCAACTAAAAAGGACTATTGGCTCTTGAATCAACTTTGCTAAGGAAGAGGCTACCCAAATTCAAGATCTAATCATCGAATTCTAGAATTTCTTTGTAATTTTGGTAGTTCTAGCAAAAAGCAATCAATAAAAGCAATAAGGTGAACATAGTTCAGTGATTTACCATACCACTCTAAAAGCTTTATGTCTCTTCTATTATTTCTCTTTGCATTATTACAAACTTTTCATTTTTTTATGTCAATTGAGGATTTTAGTGAAAAAATTGGACTTATAGTATTATTTATAAATTTAATAATGATTGATGTATAGGCAGACATAGATGGTTTACCTATTGTATTAGACATTGTATGTTATACATTTGTGGGGCTATCATACACACACATACACATAAACATACACATACACATACACATACACATATACATATATATATTATCTCATAGTTCTTCCTTGAGGTTTTACCCATTTGTTTGAATTTTAATTTTTGAATTATATACCTAATGATCCGCTATTTTTGATACCTAATATTAGTGTACAAGCGTATATTGATACGTTTTTCACTAATTTTGGATCCTAAGAATAGAGGGGAATCACATATGATATCAGATCTTAGGTTTAGTGATTATCTAAGCCTTTGGTAAGTTTAACCCATTTAGAATACACTAATTTACGTCTTAGGTTGGATTAAATGTAGGAAGAGAGTGCATGCTTATTAACGGTTGTATGCTTTATGTGTGTATGTATACATATACGGGATGTATATGTAACCACCATGACCTCACCCAAAGATGATGTTCATTTATGGTGATCTATGTATGGGAATTAGATGCAGTAGGAGTGTGGTAGTATAAACACTTACATGAGAGATTGAGCACTACTTCTAAGCTGAGTAGTACACGCATAATGTTTAGTTATGCAATTAAACCTACTTGATAATGGGAATAGTATTTAGTTTTGTAGAGTGTTTAGGTGATATTTCAATTGTTGGAAAGCTATATAAAGTAAACATAATATATGAATTTTATTTTAAAGGTATTTTATTGAAAGCTAAATGTATGCATGTAAAGTGATTTGATGAATATTCTACACGAATAAAAATACAGTATTCAATTTGAGTAATAAGATATTTAGTGAGAATGATGATTAATGTGACGTATCTTATTTAAAGGCATTTTATGAAAGCACATTTAGTTTGAACTATTTGGAAAAATATTTTGTTAGAAATTATTTTGAATGGGATTGTTTTTAGATTGAAACATTTTTTTGTGAAAAAGTATATTATGGAAGTATTTTTACTAGAATATTCTGGTTTCAAATATTCAATTAAAAGTATTTTGTTTAGAAATATTTTAGGGGAGATTCTAATTTGAAGGGGGAGAAATGCTTTTGTTTGAAGAATTATCTATAAGAAATACTGTCTGATTTGAGGATATTTACGTCGAAGATGTTTTAAGGGAAAACTAATTTGTTAAGTTTCTTTATTTGGAAAAACATTTTGAAAGAAATTTTATTGAAGCATGCAAGGAACATTTTGTTAAAGGAAAATGTTTTAATCATACTTTTGAGTTTGATAAACATTCTATTTAGAGTTAATGTAGGATCGATTTCAACCTAGAGGGGGGAGGAGGTGAATAGGGCGATACTAAAAAAATAAATTAATGCGGAAATATATATATAATAATTGCAGCATAGTTAATAACAGAATAATAAAAGCAGAAATAGAACAATACAGATTTACCCAGCTTCGGAAAAACCTGTATACATGCTACCCCCAAGGTTACTTTCACGACCCGCCATTTCGTACCATTCAAATCGACAATAATCCACACATGTCGGACTTGAATGATGCAAAATAACAGATTGTAAATAAATTTGGAGCAAATGAAATAAAACACACAGAATCACAGACATAGAACAATCAGAATAACTCACAGCGGAATATAAAAATAACATAGTAGTTCATGAAGCTACTATAACAGAGTCTCAAAACAAATACATAATATCAGTCTGAAAACAACATAATAGAAATCTCAAATACATAGAAGTTCACTAATACATGAGATAAACTAGAACAGCTGAAATAGAAATAGATATAAATGTAGATAGGTAGAAACTCAAGCAAAGACCAGCTCTAGAGAGAGAATTCAAAGCTGTGAATACTCAGGCTGACCCGAGCGTAAAGCAAAACACAAAACACTTGATTCAGGAAAATATATACTTATATAATGTAAACCAACTCAAGTGAACTGTAATAAAGATACAAGTAACTTAAAGGATGCCTGGGACCGCCCATCCTCTAAGGATCCGTCAAACTATTTACTATATAGTAATATTGCGCTATTATAATAATGTCTACAATAAAATAAACATACTTCAAAATAGCGTTTCGGGCTACCCATATCACGCTTCACACATAATAGTCCCAGTAGTCCATCCAGTATCAGCATATCTCCAGATCGGGAGACTACCCTGAATACTCCGTGGGCTATGGGAGAAAAACAAACTCGTAGTAAAGGCTCGGTATGGTAGGTGACACGGCACACAAGGCAATGCCAAGGTAGATATACCAATTACGCACGGGCTGGGGGTAACGTAGCAGCCACTACGCCCACCCCGAAGAACACTCCAAAATCATGGGGTGCACCCAATCGATCAGAACAGTAATAGAATGGTATCGAAGATGTGTGTCCAGCCAGAGGTGCTACCTCCTTTGGCCCGAGACCGCTCCTGTTTTAGCCACCGTAAGCTAACTCACGGGAGTTAGGTCCACGTAATGTACCTCAGGAACGTCGTCACCATCCTACTTTATTCTGTAATCTCCATCGCGTACACAGTTGTTAAGGTGGTTTTCGGTATCGATATAGAGTATGTCCATATCCGATCCAGGTCTCTTTAACTACCAATCGTTATTATAACCCGTAGTTATAAATTTAAAAATGGTATTTATATTTCAAAAATCAAATATCATTTAACAATTCAATGTCATTTCAAATCCATTTTAAAATATCCAACTTACCATATCATTTCAAAACCACGTTCATTTTATTCAAATTTAAAATACCCTTTCAAGTCACATTTAAAAATAGTTTATATTTCAAATCGAATTACTTCATTTAAATCATTAAAATGAAGTTATTATATTTAATAATTAAATTATTAAATTTCCAAAATTCTAAACTTTCAAAATTCATTTATTCACTTAAATTTATCAAAATAGTAAAAAATGACCTTTCGCGGCATTTGGAAAATGCTACAGAAAGTTACTTTCAAAACAGTTCAATTTAAGAAAAGACGGCATTTAAAATGCTGTAATAGGGTTACATTAGTTCAAATAAAACCTTAGTTAAGTTCAACAATTATAGCACTTACAAAGTGCTATAATATCCCTTTATTAAAATTTAGCTTTTAGTTTATTTCTATCAACTACAGCGTTTACAAATGTTGTACTATCATTTACATTAGAAATAATAGCATTTCACAAATGTTGTTAATTAAATTCCAATATTCAATATAATTTCACAAACAATTAAATTTTTATTTAAACCATTTTGAACTTATAAAATCATATAATTTCACTTTTAAAACCATCATTTAAAAACCCTTATATTCATGATTTTATATAGTTAAATTTCCGTTCAAAAATCAATATTTAATAATAATTCACATATTAAATTCACACATTCAATTTCAATTCTTTATAATTAAATTTTAACTTAAAATTTAAGTTTACATTCCCAAATATAACTTATTCCCATTTTATTTATTTAACTTAAAATTCATTTTTAAACAAAATTCACAAATTTCTAATTTAAGTTATCTTTCAAAATTCAACCTAAATATTCATTTATTTAACTTTTTAACTTTATTCAAAAATCATAATATATTATGAAAAATCATTTTAAATTCATTTTAATTCAAATTATCATAAATTTATCATATTTTCATATTTAATTTAAATTCCATTTAATTAAATCAAAATTTTCAAAATAACTTACATTTTAGATTTTCTAACATTACCATTAATTTATTTCGCTTATAAATTCTTAGAAAATCAATAATACTTTACAAAAATAATATTTAATTAAGTTTAAATCAAAAATATTATAATAGTTAAATTTCTAAAATATTTTAAAAATTTTAGAATAATATATTTTAACCACGGGTCTGTATATAATTTTCTACGCTAGGTAAAGTGATTACGGATAATATATCATTTCAATCCGTAATTTACAAAGAAAACCCGGGTTATATCAATTCAAACCCGCAGTCCCAAAAAAATGAAATAATTGAAAATCATTCAGGCCTATCATTTCAGCCCATAACGATTTTTCCCTATTCTAAAGTCCGTTCGGGTATGTATCATTTCAACCCAGAGTGATTCTAATCTAAAAGGAACTTGCAGTGTGATAAACTAATATAAATAACGGAATAGCATAATATAACAGTAACAGATGATATAACAGGTGAATAAGCATGAGTGAACATCATATGATCATAACATAACAGATATAATATGGTGAGGGATTTTACAGATTCAAATATGATCGATTTACTAGTCATATAAGTAAAAAACTGTCTGGTGAGAATAACCCCCAAGTATAAGACGGAGACGACAACTGAAACACACAAACTGAGATCTTCGAAGGCACAAAAGCATGAATAAGATTTGAGATTGGAAGAGCAAAAGATTAATCACCTTGAATACATTCAAATAAACAAAACAATCTACATAAGTTTTCAACCCAATATAATTAAACAATGTTGTAATAAATGCATAAAACAAAGCTAAAATCTTTGCACTTGCTTTCAACCACTTGTGCTTCAGCCAAGGGCCAGAAACACACGGCTAAGCGTGGGTTAGGATCTGGATTTTGGGTTCATAGTGTCAGCCAAACATGGGTTTGATGATGGTGCAACATTGGGTGCATAAACTACAACACAAAGGCAACACATCCTAGATTCAAGGCAACTAAAATCTCGGCCAAAACAACATGGGCACGGCCAGCTTCAGGTGGGTCAGGTGATAATGTGGCATAGGGTGTCAGGTCAGGAAAAGCTGGTGGTGGTGATGTAGGTGGCGGCCAAGGTGGAGTTTGAGGTGGTGGAAGACTATGGTGATCAGCTACGCTCATATAGGTGGAGTTTGGTGCAATTTTGTAGTGGATCTTCTGCCTAGGGTGGCTCGGCTTTGCTTGGGGGTTGGAGAGGAGGTGGTGTTGATTGGTACAGGTTGTGGTGGAGGCGGCAAGATGGCTGGATTGGTGTAGCCGAACCTAAAGAGAAAACGCAAGTGCAAATTACATGAACAAAACAGTGAAAAATGAAAAAAAAAAAACCAAATTTTTTCTCAAGGATGAGGTCGAAATTTTTTGTGAGATGAGAAGAAAAATAATTCACATGAAATGAAAATGAAATGGTCGGCTAAAGAGTGGAGTTAAGGCAGCAAAATTGAAGAGATAATGGTTGAAAATGAAAAGGTGGAATATAAAAGGACTAAGTAGATAAAAGGGCACAAAAACTCTTCAAATTTCTATAATTTCTTTTGAAATTTTAAATAACTAAAAAATATTGATAAATAAAGATAAAAACCTGAAAATTTAGTAAATGAACAAAAATAAATAAATATTAATTATATATAATTAAATTAAGAAAATAGCAAAGAAAATGTAAACCAGGCTAGAAAACTTGAAAATAAATGAAACAAATTTTGGAAAATTTTTATATACATGAAAAATATTTATAAATAAAGATAAGAACACAAAAATAAAATGCATGCATAAAAATAAATAAATAAATTTTAATTAAATATAATTTAAATGAAGAAAATAGCAGAAAAATGGAAACTAGCCTTTAAAAATAGAAAATAAATGCAATAAATTTTGAAAAAATTCTATTATCACTTTAAAAATATTTATAAATGAAATATTACAAATAAAACAAAATTAAAATAATTTCAAACAAAAATAAAGTCAAATTTAAATTATATTCAAAAATCTAGGGTTGTTACACTCTCCCCAACTCAAATCTTTTCGTCCTCGAAAAGAACGGGCAAGGAAAATAAAGAGAAACAACGTAGAAAAACAAAATAGTACCTGAAACAAACAATTCCGGATTCGAAGCACGAATGCTTTCCTCCGTTTCCCAGGTACAATCTCGATCGTCAGTACTCCACTGTACTTTGATCAGATTAATAGATTTCCTTCTGAGCTGCTTCGTACCTCTATCAACAATCCGAAGTGGATTCCTCTCAACAGTCAGATTAGGCTCAATATCCAAACTATCAAGGGCACAAGGTTGGACAATAAGAGATGGATCATGAAGATGATGGCGAGGATGCGAGACGTAGAATACATCATGCACTCCAGAAAGCTTCTCGGGCAAATCCAGACGATAAGCCAAAGAACTAACTCTTTCCACAATCTGGAAAGGACCAATGAACCTAGGAGAAAGCTTCCCTCTACGACCAAATCGAATGACATTCCTCAAGGGAGAAACCTTGAGGAACACCTGATCACCAACAGCAAATTCCAAATTCCGCCTACGCCTATCGGCATACTTCTTCTGCCTATCCTGAACGGCTCTCAACCTCTTCGTAATCCCCTCAACTCTCTCAAAAGCTTCCAAAATCACATCAGGATCAAGAACCAAACGATTACCGGATTCAATCCAGCAAGATGGGGATCTACAAGGTCGTCCGTATAGAGCAGCAAACAGAGACATTTTGATACTGGCCTGAATGTAAATATGGAATGAGATAGATAAAAAGATTAAGAATAGACTGAAAAATAGAAGATAAGATTATACCTGATAGCTATTATTGTAGGTGAATTCGGCAAGATGGATATGATCTTCCCAAGATCCTCCATAATCAAGCACACAAGCACGAAGAAGATCCTCGAGATTCTGATCCACTCTTTCCATTTGACCGTCGTTCAGTGGATGGTAAGCAGTGCTCAAATTCAAACGAGTACCCAGAGATTCCTGAAAAGCCTTCCAAAACTAACTGGTAAAGATAAGGTCACGATCACAAACAATACTGATAGGAATACCATGGAGACGAACAATCTCTCTCATGTAGATCTCAGATAAGCTAGAAGCAGAACGAGTAGACTTGACCGGAATAAAATGAGCGGACTTGGTCAGTCTATCCACAATAACTCAGATACTCTCATTACATCCTCCGAGTCCTCGGTAAACCATCGATGAAATCCATGGAAACCTGTTCCCACTTCCAATTGGGAATCTTAAGGGGAGGCAACAAACCAGGGGTCTTCTGGTGATCGGCTTGGACTTGCTGACAAGTCGCACACCGACTAACAAAGATAGAGACAAAAGAAGAAAGAAAGAAAGACTTACATTGATCGCAGCGATCTTGACTGGATCAACAGAAACTCCATTACTAGAAACAATATGCCCGAGATATCGGACTTCATCCTTGCAGAAATGGCATTTAGAAAAATTTAGCCTTCAACTGATGATTTCTGAGAGTCTCAAGAACATATTTCAAATGCGACTCATGCTCTTCCTTGGTCTTAGAGAAGAGAAGGATATCATCAACAAAGACTAGCACAAATTTATTAAGCATAGCACGAAAGACACAATTCATCAAATCAACAAAGAAAGCAGGAGCATTAGTCAAACCAAAAGGCATGACTAACCATTCTTAGTGCGGAAAGCAGTCTTGGGAATGCTATCCTCGGCAACCCTGAGCTGATGAAAACTAGTGGCAAGATCAAGATGAGAGAAAACTGTGGCACCAAAAAGCTGATCAAACATATCGTTGATACGAGGCATTGGATATCGGTTTTTCATAGTGAGCTTGTTCAACTCCCTATGATCAACACACGTCCGAAGAGAACCATCAGACTTGGTGATAAAAACCACTACGGCTTCCCATTCAGAAAAACTAGGCCTAATCAGACTTTTAGAAGACAAGTCCTCAATTTGCTTTCCCATCTCAACCTTCTCGTGGGGTACCATTCTTCTAGGAGGAAGAACAATAGGTCGAGCACCAGGAATAAGATCAATCCGAAAATCAATTTCCCGCTTCGGAGGCAAAGAAGTGATTTCACCAAATACATCGGGATATAATCTAACCATAGGAGTGGAATCAAGATCCCTGGGAGAAGAATCCAGACAAAAATAAAGTTGCTAGCAAAATCCTGAGGCAAGCGGCACTGAATAATCAAGGTGTTCCCTTGATCATCAACAAGATGAACAGTCCGGGCTTTACAAGAGATATGAGCATCATGATGCCCTAACCAATCCTGATCAAGCAATAAATCAAAAGCATCGAAACCCAAAACATAAAAAACACCACAAAACTGATGATCAGAATGAAGAAGTTTCACTTGCATACAAATCCGATTAAGGTTAGTGGGACCCCCAATAGGATTTGAAACACATAATGGAACATAAGCATACTAAGGAGATAGGATATGCTCAAACTTATCACACAAATCAATAGAGATAAAACTGTGTGAAGCTCCAGTATCAAACAACACACGAATAGGATGATGGAATAAAGTAAATGAACCTTGGAGAGCACCTTGGTCATCACTAGGAGCAGGAGCAGGTGGAGGAACAGGAGATGATGCAGAAGTGACAGCAAATATACCAGAAGGAGTACCCCTCTGCTGGATAGGGCAGTCCTTCTTAAAAGGACCAGACCGGAGACAGATATGGCAAAGATCACGCCTAGCCAACTGAGCAGGTGGAGGAACAGCAGCACTAGATAAAGTAGGACAGCTATTGGCATAGTGTCTCTTCTCCTCACACCTAAAGAAAGTGATGGAGGAGAGATCAACTGGTTGCCTTTGAGCAGGAGCAGACGATGAAGATAAAGACAAGCCAAAGATAAATTAAGGTAAGACAAGAGAATTCACTTGGATGAATATCCTAAAGAAAGAAAAACTAACAAGGTAGATACGAAAGAAAGGAAGTTAGAAAACATTTGAAAATCCTTAAAAACAAGAAAAATTTATATATCAAAATAATCTTTGAAAATCTTCTGAAAAGATTTTGAAAAATCATTTTATACTTTGAAAATACGTCTCTCACAAAGATACTATTCTGAGATTGATTTCACTCATTCTAGGGTAGAAATACCCTATCTCTAATGAGTTTTTGCTCCCCAGAGGCAATGGTTTGCCAAAAAAACCAAAGCTCTGATACCAACTATCACGATCAGCCATTTCATACCATTCAAATCGACAATAATCCACACATGTCGGACTTGAATGATGCAAAATTACAGATTGGAAATAAATTTGGAGCAAATGAAATAAAATACATAGAATCACACACACAGAACAATCAAAATAAGTCGCAGCGGAATATAAAAATAACATAGTAGTTCATGAACCTACTATAACAGACTCTCAAAAAAAATACATAATATTAGTCTGAAAACAACTTAATAGAAATACCAAACACATAGAAGTTCACTAATACATGAGATAAACTAGAACAGCTGAAATAGAAATGTATGTAAATGTCGATAGGTAGAAACTCCAACAAAGACCAGCTCCAGAAAGAGAATCCAAAGCTGTGAATACTCTGGCTGACCCGAGCGTAAAGCAAAACACAAAACACTCGAGTCAGCACAATATATGCTTATATAATGTAAACCAACTCAAGTAAACTGTAATAAAGATACAAGTAACTTAAAGGATGCCTGGGACCGCCCATCCTCTAAGGATCCGTCAAACTATTTACTATATAGTAATATTGCGCTATTATAATAATGTCTAAAGTAAAATAAACATACTTTAAAATAGCGTTTCGGGCTACCCATATTACCCTTCACACATAATAGTCCCAATAGTCCATCCAATATCAGCATATCTCCAGATCGAGAGACTACCTTAAATACTCCAAAGGCTATGGGAGAAAAACAAACTCGTAATAAAGGCTCGGTATGGTAGGCGACACGGCACACAAGGTAATGCTAGGATAAATATACCAATTACGCACACGGGCTGGTGGTAACGTAGCAGGCACCACACCCACCTCGAACAACACTCTAAAATCAAGGGGTGCACCCAATCGATCACAACAATAATAGAATGGTATCGAAGAAGTGTGTCCAGCCAGAGGTGCTA
Source organism: Allium cepa (assembly GCA_030765085.1). Taxonomy (NCBI): domain Eukaryota; kingdom Viridiplantae; phylum Streptophyta; class Magnoliopsida; order Asparagales; family Amaryllidaceae; genus Allium; species Allium cepa. Next base: position 459,372,930 of record CM060932.1, read on the forward strand.
CCTCCTTTGGCTTGAGATCGCTCCTGTTTTAGCCACCTTAAGCTAACTCATGGGAGTCAGGTCCGCGTAATGCACCTCAGGAACGTCCTCACCATCCTACTTCATTCTGGAATGTCCACCGCGTGTATAGTTGTTAAATTGGTTTTCGGTATCGACAGAGAGTATGTCCATATCCGATCCCAGTCTCTTTAACAATCAATCGTTATTATAACCCGTAGTTATAAATTTAAAAATGGTATTTATATTACAAAAATCAAATATCATTTAACAATTCAATATCATTTCAAATCCATTTCAAAATATCCAACTTATCATATTATTTCAAAACCACGTTCATTTTGTTCAAATTTAAAATACCCTTTTAATTCACATTTCAAAATAGTTTATATTTCAAATCGAATTACTTCATTTAAATCATTAAAATGAAATTATTATATTTAATAATTAAATTATTAAATTTTCGAAATTTTAAACTTTCAAAATTCATTTATTCACTTAAATTTATCAAAACAGTAAAATTCACCTTTCGCAACATTTGGAAAATGCTGTAGAAAGTTACTTACAAAACAGTTCGATTTAACAAATGACAGAATTTAAAATGCTATAATAGGGTTACATTAGTTGAAATAAAAACTTAGTTAAGTTCAACAATTATAGCACTTACAAAGTGCTATAATATCCCTTTATTAAAATTTAGCTTTTAGTTCATTTCTATCAACAACCGCGTTTAGAAATGTTGTACTATCATTTACATTATAAATAATAGCATTTTACAAATGCTGTTAATTAAATTCCAATTTTCAATATAATTTCACAAACAATTAAATTTTTATTTAAACCATTTTAAACTTATAAAATCATATAATTTCACTTTTAAATACTCTTATATTCATGATTTTATAAAGTTAAATTTCCATTCAAAAATCAATATTTAATAATAATTCACAAATTAAATTCACAAATTCATTTTCAGTTCTTTATAATTAAATTTTAACTTAACATTTAAGTTTACATTCCCAAATATAACTTATTCCCATTTTATTTATTTAACTTAAAATTCATTTTTAAACAAAATTCACAAATTTCTAATTTAAGCTATCTTTCAAAATTCAACCTAAATATTCACTTTTTTAACTTTTTTCAAAAACCATTAATATATTATAGAAAATTGTTTTAAATTCATTTTAATTCAAAATATCATAAATTTATCATATTTTCATATTTACTTTAAATTCCATTCGTTAAATCAAAATTTCCCAAATAACTTACATTTCAGATTTTCTAACTTTACCATTAATTTATTTCACTTATAAATTCTTAGAAAATCAATAATATTTTACAAAAATTATTTTTAATTAAGTTTAAATCAAAAATATTATAATATTTAAATTTCTGAAATTTTTAAAAAATTTAGAAAAATATATTTTAACCACGGTTCTGTATATAATTTTCTACGCTAGGTAAATTGATTACGGATAGTATATCATTTCAATCCGTAATTTACAAAGAAAACACGGGTTTTATCATTTCAAACCCGCAGTCCCAAGTAATATGAAATAATTGAAAATCATTCAGGCCTATCATTTCAACCCATAACGATTTTCCCCTATTCTATAATCTGCTTGGGTATGTATCATTTCAACCCATAGCGATTCTAATCTAAAGGGAACTTGCAGTGTGATAAACTAATATAAATAATAGAATAGCATAATATAATAATAACAGATGATATAACAGGTGAATAAGCATGGGTGAACATCATATGATCATAACATAGCAGATATACTATGGTGATGGATTTTACAGATTCAAATGTGATCGATTTGTTAGTCATATAAGTATAAAACTGTCTGGCGAGATTAACCCACAGGTATAAGCTGGAGACGACAACTGAAACACACAAACTGAGATCTTCGAAGGCACAAAAGTACGAATAATATTTGAGATTGGGAGAGCCAAAGATCAACCACCTTGAATACATTCAAACAAACAAAACAATCTACATAAGTTTTCAACCCAATATAATTAAACAATGTTATAATAAATGCATAAAACAAAGCTAAAATCTTTACACTTGCTTTCAACCACTTGTGCTTCAGCCAAGGGTTGGAAAAAAACGGCTAAGCATGGGTTAGGATCTGGTTTTTGGGTTCATAGGGTCGTCCAAACATGGGTTTAATGATGGTGCAACATTGGGTGCATTAACTACAACACAAAGGCAACACATCCTAGATTCAAGGCAACTAAAGGTCTCAGCCAAAGCAACATGGGCATGGCTAGCTTCAGGTGGGTCAGGCGATGACGTGGCAGAGGGTGTCAGGTCAGGAAAAGCTTGTGGTGGTGATGTAGGTGGCGGCCAAGGAGGAGTTTGAGGTGGTGGAAGACTATGGTGATCGGCTATGCTCATATAGGTGGAATTTGGTGCATTTTTGTAGTGGATCTTCTACCTAGGGTGGCTCAACTTGGCTGGGGGTTGGAGAGGAGGTGGTGGTTCAGGTGGTGGTGGAGGTGGCATCATAGCTGGAGTGGTGTGGCCGAACCTAAAGAGAAGAAGCAAGTGCAAATTACATGAACAAAACAATGAATAATGAAAAGAAAAAAAAAGAAAGATTACCGAATTTTTTCTCATGGATGAGGCCAAAAATTTTTGTGAGATAAGAAGAAAATTAATTCACGTGAAATGAAAATGAAATGGTCGGCTGAAGAGTGGAGTTAAGGCGGCAAAATTGAAGAGATAATGGTTGAAAATGAAAAGGTGGAATATAAAAGGACTAAGTAGATAAAAGGGCACAAAAACTCTTCAAATTTCTATAATTTCTTTTGTAATTTTAAATAACTGAAAAATATTGATAAATAAATATAAAAACATGAAAATTTAGTAAAAAAACGAAAATGACAAATAAATATTAATCATATATAATTAAATTAAGAAAATAGCAAAGAAAATGTAAACTAGGCTAGAAAATTTGAAAATAAATGAAACAAATTTTGGAAAATTTTTATGTACTTGAAAAATATTTATAAATAAAGATGAGAACACAAAAATAAAATGAATGCATAAAAATAAATAAATAAATTTTAATTAAATATAATTTAAATGAAGAAAATAGCAAAAAATGGAAACTAGCCTTTAAAAATAGAAAATAAATGCAATAAATTTTGGAAAAATTCTATTATCACTTTAAAAATATTTATAAATGAAAACTTACAAATAAAAAAAATTTAAAATAATTTCAAACAAAAATAAAGTCAAATTTAAATTATATTCAAAAATCTAGGGTTGTTACAGTTCCTCCTAGAAATTAAGTAGTCAGACGCCTGTACACGTAAAATTGCGACATCTACTAACGACTAACCTAACTCTAAGCTCAAAACCCTGCCATAACTTAGCCACTGAGTTGAGAATTCTGAACTACATAACCTAGTCACACGACTAGAATTTTACAAATGTTTAAAGGAAATTACAAACTAAAACTAAAACATAAAAAACAAAAACCTAATGTCTCTTTTATAATTAATTCCAAGTGGAAAATAATAAACGCTGGCCCAAATAGATTAGTGAGAAAAGATCTGTCTCCTTTTATTTTATTTCGTACTTTTGGCTCTATAAACTTTTGGCTCTATAAAAAGAATTTTGTACCTTTGTTTTGCTCTGAAACTAGGGCTTTGAAATTGAAGTCGCCGCCTTGATGTTGTGATAAATTCAGTGATGAATTTAACTCGGCTTTGTTAAACGATCCTGGCTTCGATTTACTTGCAGTTGCTTCGATTTGTCGAGCTCGAATGTTTAGATGAAATTTGGTATATGACTTTCATTATTTCGATTTTGATTTTTGCTCGACCTAGATTCGAGTTATTGGTTTTGATTTACTTCAGTGATTAACTCTGGTATTTTTCTTGAACTCGAATCTTGCCTATTATCGATGATGATTATTTGATATTTATATAAGGGATGAAAACCTTATAATATTTCATATATATTATTTGAATTCTTCATGATAATTTTGTTCGCCCATTCGATTTTGATTGAATGCTGGTGATTACTCTAACCTATTCATTATTGACTTGCTTTGCTTTCTTTTCTTTCTATGCTCCTATGATTTTGGTATTTTGAATTTTTGAGATAATATGTTCCATTATTTTCTCCTGGTAGTATTCTAATTTTTTTTTAAAACTATTCACTGTTGAAATTTCACTCCCTTGACTTGCAAGTTCATGTTACCTTGCTCTGTACCATGATGACCCAAGGCTTTTGATTATTTCTTTTCGAACCATGTTGCATATGTATATTCTTGTGTTATCACCATATATGTACATACATATACGTATGTGTGCATATATGTGTTGTTGTAGTCCTTATGTTTGCCTTTGAATCATGTAGAGTCTTCATGTTGGTCTGCTTCAATAGGTTAGAGTGTGGTCTTCATATGAACATGTCTGATGACTTGCATACTTACTGTCTCTTTTTGAGTTGCAGTCTTGTTGTTGTTTTTGGACTTGAATTTTGGTACATTTGGAGTCTTTTACATACTTTGAGTCATGAGCTTGTTGTACAAATGTTCGACCATGTATGCCTGAGTGCCATTATTTTATTCCTTGTACATGTGATGTGATGTTTTCTGAACTATATACATGTACACACATATATGTATATATGTATACATGTGTATATGACACTGCATATTTACTTGTAGATGTTGAGGCTTGCTTGACGCTTCTGGCCCAATGAGCTAGCTTCTTCCTTGCTGAAAATTGTTTTACTAGGTTACCCTGTTTAGCCTTCACACACCTGAAATGTTGAAATTAAAGTCTGCACTTGTGATGTGCATGCTCATGTCTATTGCACTTGCCTTAAGTTTGAATGGTTGAGGCTTGAACTGTATGTATGTTGTCACATGTATGCATTCATGTGTATAGTAATTGTTGAGTTGTGCATTTTGTTGTCACCTCTTGAAATATGGTTTTTGGTTCACATTCATGTTGAAATTTGAAGTGGTCTTGTATTTGAAACTACCGTTGTTTTGATCTCTGTTTTCAAGTTCATGTAATGTTTCACTTGACTATATGTGCTAGTTGCTGTATGGACCACTTTGGTCCGGTCAGGTTAACTTGACATTTGATTGTTTTGAACCTGTATTTTCTCATTGAATGTTTGGTGCACATATTCATGTATATACATGCATACATATGTGAGATGCATATATATATATATGTATGTATATGTATGTATGTATGTATGTATGTATGTATGTATGTTGTATGGTTCCTGCTTCTGGTAATTAAAGTTTACATTAGAGTCTAGTTTGGTTTCTTGTTTGGTTTGAGTTTGGTTCCTCTTGAATGCTTTGAATTGCATTGGGTCAAACTGTAGCTTGCATATCCATATATATTGATACGTTTTTGTGAGCCTAGTTCTTGTTACATGTCTGCTCGAGTTTTTGTTTCATGTGGTTTTCACTTGATACTTTGTACATATAGGTTCATTGATGTGTTGAACCTGATCGTGTACATTTTAGTCTGGCCGTTGTATCATTCTTGTACTTGATCATTTCATACTTGTTCACTTTGAACTAGTGTTGACATTACACCTGCTTGCTTTATTGTATCTAAATTCATGTGGTCTTGTTCTATGCTTGGAGTCTTCTGTACTTTATGTCTGGATTTGTTTTTGAATTCATGCCCCATTGTTTGCCGGTCATCATCTTTTCATTCCTCTTCTTTGTTAACTCACTACTGAGCTGTTTTGGTGTTCATGATGCCCCTTGCCTGAAGTTTGAGATGCCGAGGCAATGCACATGTGTATATGTGCACATATGTATTTGCAGGCTCTCGTGCATTTGAAACTTTGTAACTTGTTTTCGTATTGCACAGCCACAGCTGGGGTTTGACCTTATGCTCACATGTTCCTGTAGTTTAAACACGTAAGTATATATCATCATGGACGGGTTTGTGGCATGTACAGTGACACACTATGCACATCACAAGTTGTTGGTGTATGATGAATTCAAAGAAATGATGACGAACAACCGAAAAAACTGAGGCAAATAATATTTTCAAAAAAAAACATCTTATTGTACACTATAAAATAATTCTTTTTCAATTTCACTGCGCTAGTGTTTATTTTGCAGATAATTCAGATGTGGATACAAACTGGAATAGAGTTGAAGATAAAAATACGAGTGTGAATGACTATGTAGTACGGTGAAAGTTGTAGATTGAAAGATGTGATGTAATCGAAATTGTAACGTAATTGAAAAATGTATATATGTAGTGAAAGCTAATTTGTGCTATAAGAATTTGTAATAAAATATATGTTTGAATCTGAATTCAGTGTTAGTTATTTTATTCATCAAATATTTATTTAATTATATGAAAAATAAAATAGTACATTAACAAATACATTTAAACGAATATATATATATATATATATATATATATATATTTATCATCATCGAACAAAAGTCATATACTAGCATATTCTACAATCTCCCCCTTCCGATGATAATAAACATATATTAAGATTTTGACTCTATAAAATGTATTTGGTCATTGATGAATTCTATTTGCTCCCCCTTCTTATATGCTCCCCTTACAACAAGGCTCCCTCTTCATATATGCATGAAAAAAAATAAAAATATGCAAATAAAAAATTTGAACTTTATTTACAAAAATCTTAACATTTCCCTCCCCTTTTGTTATCAGCAAAAGAGTAATAGTGTTAGAAAAATAGAGATAAAATGGTATACAATAATACAACTTTTATGCAACATTAACTTTACCAACAATATTTACTTTTCTCTCCCCTTTTTATTATCCACAAAAGAGTAATAATGTTAGAAAATTAGAGATAAAATGATATATATTAATACAACATTAATACAAATCGAGTATAAATATTAGATTTCAATAAAAAAATCAAGCAAAAATTATAAGTACACTATTAGGCACATATTCCACTTTAAAGTGATAGGGGTGATATCGGTATATAAAACCATATAGTTGTGTCTATCTGTGGTAGTTTTGTAACAGGAATTTATTAAATACTTACGAACCATGCATAACCGTTAGGGCTATTAAATGAGATTAGTAGTATTCCTTAAATTTCATAAAAAAATGAATTTCAAGCATCTTCTAACCACGCATAACCGTGAGGACTTTTAAATGGGATTAGAATCAACTCATCTATTTAATAATTAATTTTGATATGCTTTCCATACATGCATAACCGTGAGGACTTTTAAATGAGCATGAAAGCACATAATCAAAGATTCCAAGTAATTCACCCATGCATAACCGTGACGTAAATGAGAGTGAATACTTTGGATAATTTTATTACTGATTAATTTTAAAAAAATGAATAATTTCCCTTTTTAAATACCATAATTTGGCGTACTATATTGGATTTCGATGAGTGATTGTTGTTATAAATATGATAGAAATAGGGATGGTCATGGAATTTTTACCAATCAAAGTTATTGTAAATTTTTTTTAAATTTTTAAAGAAATTTAAAATATACTTTCTCAAATCATAATGTATGATTAACATCAACATTCATCACATTTTTCAGTAACTATTTTTCTTTTTAGTAATCTGTAAGGAGTCAGTTTTGTTAATGTGTTGATTTAAGATCAAATCCAAAAATTAAATATAAAATCAAAATTTTGAAATGTCTAATCTGAAACGAAGTCGGCAAAATTATTTTCTAGAAGGGGCTTTGTGAAAAAAAATGTTTTCCAATTGAAAATCAATTAAAATGAAAATTATGCAGATATTTTCTTTGTGAATTGATGCAACTAATGAAGGTCCCTACATAAAACAATTCCACTAGTGATTTTTCTATCAACTAGACTACCAGCAAAATCTGCATCTGAATACCCCTTTAAGTCACAGTTACCATAAATTGGATATCATAGACCAGACCATGAAGTTGCAATAGCGTTAGTCCAAATAAATCCATATGAAATAGTTCAAGGATGAAAAGATGAATGGTCAACATTTTTGCACAAATCAGAATGAAAATCAACATTCATTACATAACTAGCTGATTTAAATCAGATTATGGTGTAGATTTTCAACATTTAATATATAGTTCAGGATAAATGTAACGTTGCCTATTTTACCTTTACGATAATTTTTCGTTGCTACCCATTGTAACTCTACCACCTTCGTACTAGGCTAAGGAATTTTGATTTGTCGCCCGTCGTGTGCCTGGAACAGCCAGAATCCAGGTAACACTGTTGTTGTTCCTTAGCCTACCACCACACCTACATGAGAAAAGATTTTTGTGACCTATTTGTTTTTATACGTCTATGGTTGTTAGTGACAAAGGATTTTGAAAATATGTTTGTGTAGACTTAAGATAGTCTATATTTTTTTCCTTTCGGCACCCATTTTTTTTTACTTTAAGGGATTTTACATTTATGCTTTTAGGAACTCAAATTGGTATGGTTTTCACGTGTTTTTGCCTATACCAACAATTGTTTTGATTGTGTCCAATTTTTCTAAAAATTGTGCACTCAGATTTGACATGAATGGTTTTACTTCTAAGTCTTTCAAATTGAGTGTACCCAAGTCCTTGTCTAACAGTATTAATAGTTTTTCCCTAATAACATATTTAGCAATCTTTCTCCTTCGGAAATTTTCCAAAAATTTTAGACAATTATTGAACTTGTGTTTCAGAGATTCATTTCATTCAATAATAAAGTTCACTTTTTAATAGAATTTTCTCTCGTAGTATTTTCATTTTCTTTCAAAATCAGAATTTCATTTTCAAGTGATTTAATTTTAATTTTTGATTTTTTTATCTCTTCTTCAAATGATGGACACTTATCACACTTTGGGATCTTGTTTAGATAGTTTTTAACCAACTGATCAAGCTGTTTATTTAGTTCTATCAAGCTATCTTTTTGTGATTCAAGTTTAGCGTACTTCTCCTTAAATCGTTCAAAACAGCCATTTAATTCATTTAAATATATAAGTAATTCTGAGTGAGTAAGTTTTGATACCTCGCTTGGTTTGTCATCATCATTGTCAGTTGTTTCTCCTTAAAGATGCAAAAATTTCTTTTTCACTCTCACGACCAGTGCTTTTATTAGCTTCATCAGTTTCATCCCAAATAGCTGCAAAACTTCTCCTTTTTAGTTTCTTTCCTTGGCTGAGTCGATTCCGAGGACAATTTGGCTTGATATGACCAGGTTTATTGCAGTTGTGATAGATGATCTCCTATTCTTTGGAGTTGCCTAGAACTTTGACTATTATGCTTTTTAGTTGTTGATTAAGAGCAGAATTTCCATACTTGTGATTCCACCTTTTGAATTTATTTATTATCAGCACCATTTCTGCTGCACCACCTTCATCATCATCATCTTCACTTTCAGTTGTTCCTTTGTGAGCTATTAATTTCTTTTGAGTATCACCTCCTTCACGTTCTTCCTTGTATTTCATTTCTAGCTCATAAGTGGTGAGATTTCCAATGAGTTCTTCAACTTTAACTTGTTTTAAATACTTGATTCTTGAATGGCAGTAACTTTCGCTTGAAAATTTCATGGAAGGACTCTGAGGACTTTTCGGACCATTTCCAATTTTGTATATGATTTTCCGAGAGCTTTTGATTTGTATACGAGATTAGAAAGTCATCCATACATGTCTTTGACATTTTCATCCTTGACCATTGTGAAGTTCTCGTATTCGCTACAAAGCATGGAAAAGCATGATTCTTTGACTTAGGAGGTTCCATCGTGAGTTACTTCAAGTATGTGCCAAATTTCTTGCGTAGTTGGACAATGTGAGACACGATTAAATTCAATTTGATCCAATGAATTAGTAATAATATTCATAGCTTTAGCATTAGCATTCTGTAGTTTATTTTCAAGATCTGTCCATTGATCCATTACTTTTTCAATTTCTTGATTACTGACCATGATAGTTGTTGTTATATATCCCGTCTCAACAATATTCCATGTATTTATGTTTTTCAGAAAAAATTTCATTCTGTTTTTCTAGTAAGCACATTCACCATTGAACATGGATGGTCTAACTATGGACTGACCATTATAAAAAGCATTATTAAAAGAAGCCATTTTAAAAATCAAATTTTTAAAACAAAAATTGGTTTTTGAAAAAGCAAAATTTTGAAACAAAAAATGGTTTTCATTCCTAGCTCTGATACGATTGTCCGATCGATTTCGCCCTAGAGTGGGGATGAATAGGGTGCACTAAAAATAATAAAAATTAATGGGAAATATATATAATAATTGCAGCATAGATAATAGCAGAATAATAAAAGTAGAAATAGAACAACACAGATTTACCCAGCTTCGGCAATAACCTGGCTACTGTTGCCCACAAGGTTTCTATTAGAAATAAAGTAGTCAAACGCTTACACACGTAAACTTGCGATACTCGCTAATGACTAACCTAACTCTACGCTTAAAACCCTGCCACAACTCAGCCACTGAGTTGCGAATTCTCGAACTACACCACCGTAGTTCGTAGCTTAGTCACACGACTAGAATTCTACAAAAGTTTAAAGGAAACTACAAATTAAAACTAAAACACAAAAAACAAAACCCTAATGTTTCTTTTATAATTAAGCCCAAGTGGAAAATAATAAACGTCGGCCCAATTGGATTACTGAGAAAAGATCTGTCTCCCTTTATTTTATTTCATGCTTTGGCTCTTCAAAATAAATGTCGTTCCTTTTTTTTGCTTTGAGACTAGGGCTTTAAAATTGAACAGGGGCTCCTTCATGTTGTGATAGATTGAGTGATAAATTCAACTTGGCTTTGTTAAACGATCCTGGATTTGATTTGCTTGTGGTTGCTTCGATTTGTCGAGCTCGAATGTTTAGATGAAATTTGGTACGCGGCTTTCTTTTTTCGATTTCAATTTTTGCTCGACCTAGATTTGAGTTATTGGTTTTGATTTACTTCAGTGATTAGCTCTGGTATTTTTCTTGAACTCGAGTCTTGCCTATTGTCGATGATGATTATTGGGTATTATATGGGGATGAAAACCCTATAATATGTTCGTATATACTGTTTGAATTCATTACAATAATTTTGTTCGGCCATTCGATTTTGATTGAATGCTGGTGATTACTCTGACTTGTTCATTGTTGACTTGCTTTGCGTTCTTTTCTTTCTATGCTCCTATGATTTCGGTATTTTGAATTTTTAGATAATATGTTCCATTATATTCTCCTGGCAGTATTCGAATTTTTTCAAAGAACTATTCACTACTGAAATTTCACTCCTTTGACTTGTAAGTTCATGTTACCTTATTCTATACTTTGATAACCCATGGCTTCTGATTATTTCTTTTCGAACCATGTTGCATATGCATATACTTGTGATATCACCAAATATGTACATACATATGTATGTGTGCATATATGTGTTGTTGCAGTCCTTGTGTTTGCCTTTGAATCATGTTGTATCTTCATGTTGGTTTGGTTCAATATGTTGGAGTGTAATGTAACGACCCAGGATTTTGGCCCTAATATTTTAATAAAATTTAATCCAATTAAATAAAATGTAAACTGATCATTTCAAAGTGAATAGGTTTTTGGAAATATTTGCCAGTTGTTTATATACGTTTGTATTTTCAAAGGAAGATTTGATTTGAAAATTTAAAATAAAATCTCTTAAAATATTTAAAATAAAATTTATCTTATATAAATAAATTAAATGCTTACCTTGTTAACATCCGATAAATAAATATATATATATAGATAATAATGTTTGAAATGAAATCAAATTCTATCAATATAAAATATAAGTATAAAATGTAAGTAAACCATATTGAATATAATAATTTAAATAGTGATAGTTAAAATAAAAATAAGAATTAAGTTATTAGTGTATGGTTGCAACATAAACTGGAAGTTTTGTAAGAACAAATGTATAAAGTGAAATACAAAATATAGAATAAAATAAGAACAAAGTATGACATGAAGTACAAAATATAGAATAAAATAAGAACAAAGTATGACATGAAGCCAGACACATATAAGTGTATGAAGTTCAAACTAGAAGTTAACAAAACAAACATTTTTATACAAACTATCTTCATACACAAGCCAAGTCTACCTGCTAAATGTATGTATTCATACAAATATCTATCTACAGCAAGCATAATGATAATTATGTAAACATGTTAAGAAACAAGGCATTTATTTGCCATCATCTCAGCCTAACATTTTGTCCATTCAAAATATTTACAAAAATATTAACAAATAAGCTAACCAGATAAAGCCTCCCTTAAACATCCTATTCCTTTTATATATATGTATGTGTCCATCTTTTTAGTTCGTTCAGCAATCATATAAGAAAAACCTGAGAAAACAGAAAGAAGAAAAAGGAAGTAAAATCAAAATTGAATTCAAAACAAGAACAGAACAGAAATTCAAGCAGATTCATACTGCCGATTCAAAAGCAAGAAATGTTCTTTGTTCAGCAACCATGTCAAGTGAGTAAACATAATTTTTAAAGTTTTAAGTTAATTAGAAACAGTTCAAACTTTGTTGATAATCTCGTTTGTATATGCTTCAGTTTGCATATGATTTTGTAATGCTCTGTGTTTCTCTGAAATTGATACAGATTGCATATTTGGTTCCAAAACTCAAATTATTCTTATTTAAATCATTGTTAAGCTTTGATTTCTCAACAAAACAAGATGTTAAATTTAAATTAAGATTTTTAAAAGTTGATTAAACCATATTTATAAAGTATCACTGTAATATTAATATACAGGTAATCAAGTGGTAGTTGATAAAATTCGATTATTGTAAAATATTAATTCAAGTTTATATCTTGAATCCTTACTGAATTTTAAGATTCATAAAACAAAGACAAAGATTTTAAATTCCGTAATTTGAGAGCAGTTTGTATTTGAAATAAAATTGCATTTTTACCAATTTCAGATGATTGATCCAATAATTACAGTTGAAATTTTGTTTGAAGCTAATATAAACATCATCGATCTTAAGAAAATTATCAGAGAAATTTTCCAGTGCTTAAATTAAAGGAGTGAGATCATTTTAGGGTTTCGTTCTAAGTTTTTAGTCATGTTTGAAATGTGACGAGTCACTTTCTATGCGTGATCGAGTTGCACGAATTTTTGGAGGATGGAAGAATGGTGCGTGGTCATGGCATGGATGAAATATGGGTGACTCTGGTGGTCACTACAACGATGGCGAGGAGTTTTTTTGACGTGGTTTGAACTTCAGGTTTTGAATTGTATGCTAAATTTTGATTCGAAATTTCTGTAGGCGATTTGAGTTTGGATTTCGTGCTTTGGGGTGAATTATGACTTGCCGGTGATGTTGGTGATCGCCGGAGGTCGGTCGCGTCGCCGTACACGTGTACGGCAGGAGGTTGTGTTAGTGTCGTTGATGTCTGTCACTACTCGAGTCGTGCTCGAGTTTTGGGGTTGGTTGCTTCGGGGTTTTGATCGTGTGCGTAAGTATGTTTCCAGATACTATACTTAGTTTAAATCTTGAACTTACTAGAAAGAAAAAAATAAAAATAAAGAGAAGAAGAAGAAGGTTGCAAGAGGGAGACTCGGGACAAGTGGGTATGTAACTCAAAGTGTAACTCGAGTAAAACGCAGGAGAGTCTCGGGTTTGCTTCCTTTCAGAACTACAAATAAAATAGAAAGAAATATAGTAAAGTAATTTGTGTTTCAGCAGGGTTTTAAGCATTGAAAACTAAACAAGTGTTTACCAAGTTAAGTTAAAACATAAATACAAGTTTAATTATTTTAGTTTATGCTTAACCATGTTTAACACTTAGTTAATATTTTAGTTAAGTAATTAATTTAAGTTAAGTATGAAATTAATTAACATTTAAAGTTTGTAGTTAATATTAAATTAATCTTCAAAGCTTAAAGAAGATTTCTTAAAAATGTTAGTTAAGTTGAATAATTAATATCAATTAACTATATTTGGAAAGCAATTAAGAATAATTAATTTATTTGTAATTAAAGATAGATTAGCTAGTGATTAAATGATAAATAAATTTGTAATTAACTACTTAACTTAATTAATGTAAGATTAGTGCTTAACTAATTAAGTACTTGAATTAAAAGTTAATAATCGATAAATTAAGTAATTAGTAGTTAATAAATAGATAATTAAGTTTTATTAATTAATAATTAAGGTTACGAATTAATAATTAAGGTAATTAATTAAGTAATTAAGATTTAAAAATTGATTAAGAAATGATTAATTAATTAAAAAATTTGAAATGGAATGAGTAATTAATTGATAATTTATGATCAATTAAACAGGGTTAAGAGATTAATTCTCAAGCAATTGATTTTAATTGAATTAATTACAATAATAATTAAAGACGATTGCTTATGGATTGTTGTGTAGAATATCTGATTTGTGATATTTATTGGTTATATTCTGTGATGTTCTATGATATGCTTTGATATATCTATGATGATTGTGTATGGTTCATCTGTGATAAATGTTATTTGAATTCAAAGTGTTGAATTTATCTGTTTAAACGATTAAACAACTTGGTCTTTAAAATGGCATTTGGATTTCGATGAGACCGAGATCAGGTGTCATTTATAATTATTCGAAAACCACATCGATCCAAATTAAACGTTAGGTCGTGAATCCTAATGTGAAGATCGATATGGTGTTTTAGAATGCAAGGGTCATTGTTGTTGACTTTGAGGGTGATTCCAAAATGAGTGTGACGAGATAATGCCTTCGGTTTCGTTCGAACCCGAAACGAACTTGTATGGATTGAATGCTTTCAGTACATCGTCAGGCGGACGATGAGCATTCTAAGAGATATGTTCTGTAAAGGTAATCGCAGCCTCAAGCCCCATCAACCGGGAATGGCTAAAACAAGGGATGTGTGGCAAGGTTAGGTGGGTCATGCCCAAGCAGGACGAGATATACCCCTGTCTAGATGTCCCTTTTTATTTCGGCTGTGTGGGCGGTTGCTAGCTACAACCGCGGTGTAATATCCCGGAATTTCTAGGAATTTAAAATGCGATAATCTCTTATTTAAATTATTTGTAATTGATAAAATTGTTATTTTTCAAAATTAAATAACCAAGTAATAATAATATAATGTTTTAATTATGGTTATAGATTGGTTTTTATAATAAGACTAATTTTAATTGTGTAAATAAATTCTAAATAGACTTATTGTTTCATAATTGATAAGTGTGTTTAAATATATTTATATCTGTGTGTTTTAAAATTGATTTTTAAATAGGATAAATTATTTGTAAATAGTAATAAGCTTATTTAAAAATAGATATTATATTTATTTAAATTGATTTTTGATTTGGATTTTAAAATTTGACTTTGAATTGAATATAAATTTGAGTTATAATGATGTACATGCATCTTAAAATAAAATAATATATAGTTTGAATTTAAAATATATAGATAATATTTTTAATTAAAAATAAGATTTGTTTTATATTATTCCTTTTATAGAAATTTATTTACAGAAATTTGGAATTGTATTTATTTAATAAGAATAAATACGAGGCTTTTGAAATAGCATTTAAAATGAGTTTGCAATATTGTATATAATTCTATTTAAATTATATTTGGTTTCATTTCTTTTTAAAGATTGTATTTTATATAAATTTAGCAAACATTTATAAATTTATAAATGTATTTGTTAATTAGGAATTTAATTAGAAAAGTATTTTCTTTTTTAAATTTAGAAAACATATTAGTTAATTAGGAAATTAATTTAAAAAGGTTTAAAAATTCTCTTAGGATAAATAAAAATAAACTAGGACATGTGTTAAATCCTAAATCACTTTGAAAAACAAGTGTTAAAACATTTATGTAAATTAGAGACAAGTGTCCATGTTTTTTTCTTTTAATTTAATAAAACTGAAATTTTTCCTATATAACACCATCTCTCTTCACTCTCCTTTCCTTTAAAATTTATATTCATTCCTACGAGAAACAAGAATATCTATGAAATTTTCACTCTTCAACAAAAAAAAAATCAGAAATCCTCAAAACCATGCTCAAATCAATATCTTGTAAAATCTCTTAAGTTCAAATGCAGATTGTAATGTTCTCAAATCTGCCATCAATTCCTCAAACTCCACTCTCTGTTTACAAAACCTGAAACACCCCAGTTTAAATCAAATCTGCAAATTTTGTTCCCTGTAAACCTTTTTCTCAAATCAATTCCTCAAATTCAAGCACCATCCAGAAAATAAACTTGAAACCCTGTAACCCAATACCATGATCTGAAATCATGCAAAAGTTCAAAACAAATTTCAATCTAGATCTACAGCATATTTTCAAAATTTCAAACATATCCAGTTTTCATATGCATGCAAGAACTCCAGCTTTTTATATACCTCAGTCATTTCAAAATTTCAAGTATTTGCAAAAATTCAAAACAACTTTCAATCCAGTTCTAAAATTCCCATGTCTGCATCACCTTTCAAATGCATGCAAGTTTTTAAAGGGGCAAACCTGAAGCAATGCAGTTAAAACAAAAAAGGGGATGAAGCTTTTCTGTTTCAAAAAGGGTTCAGTTTCATGTTCAATGATTTGGTAAATTTCCATCTTATCATGACCTCTACACTACATTTAAAAAAGGTGAGTAAACAATTTACAAAAAAAAAAAAATTAAGTAGTAATATTCTGTTGCATGAAAAGTTTGAGATGATGTTTATTTTATATACATAGCACTACAAGAAAAACCATTTATAGTTGCAAAAATCGGTGGCATTTTATTGTAAATGCAACAAAAAATAGATTACCAAATAATATAAACATGGCAAAAAATAATTCACGTTTCCCGCTTCTAAAAAAAAGAGTTCGCGCGAACTAAATAAACGTAACCTATCATTTTACTCTCGTACTTGACAAAATTCTCGTCCCTAATTTGCTTTCTTCTTCAGAAATTTTTTTTCCCCTTTTAATCGTGTTAAATTTTCATCGCACTTAAGTATCATCGTCAACTCCGTCGTTTCCCCCTTACTCAACATCGAGTCGCGGCAGCCAGCAGATCTAGGTATAATTAGGTATGAATCTTTTAAATCGACTAGGTATATTTAGGTATGAATCTGTTAAATCGACTTTGTGATTCTATTTGGCTTTTATATGAATTTGAATGCATCTTATTTTCGTATTTCCTAAACTATTACTGAAATGGTTGATTTAACCCTAATTGCAATGATCTGTTGGGATATCTGCTTTGATTTCTTTGAGTATATGAATGTTCTGTTGAAGTGGTTCAGTGAATCAATGGTTGCTTGCTGAGAGGAGGTTGAGGTTGCGTGTTTCGGGAATTTGGTGGGTTCAAGTAGCATTGATGGAGGTCGCGGTTTTGTTTGCGATTGGGTATTGGCTGGCTGGATGGTTGAGAGTGGTAAATGTTGGAGCATAAATAGTCTTTTGTGTAGTGGCAGGCACTGGAAATATGTCAGTTGTGTGGATGTGAGGTAGTGAAGAGGAGGCGGTGAAGTTGACGGTTGGTTTGGTAAGAGGGGGCGAGGCTGGGGGAAGGATGTGAGTATGTGTTCGTAAGGAGTGGTAGAATGTCAGAGGGCAAGTTGATGAATGTTGCGTGAATCTCTGGTAGTTTGCTGCGGAGGCTGGGTTGTTGATGTTTTGTTAAGTTGTAGTATGAAGTGCGGTTGCGAACTGGTTGCAGGTTGGAGAAATGGGAAGGAGGATGGTCTGTGGTTGCTTGGGGTTTGTAGTTGGAGTGGTCACTGTTGTAGTGTGTGAATATGGTGCAGTTGGTTGTATCAGTGCAGTAGTCAGTAGGTTGTAGAATGGTTATTGAAGCAGGCTACAGGAATGTAGGCAAGTGGATATTGTCTTTGGTGATATGAATGAATGTGGTGTGTATGAGATGAAAGTGGGTATTGTTATAGGCTGGTATGAAACTGTGTTGTTGTGAGGAGTGAATGAATTGTTTAACATTGGAGTGGGGGAGTGATTGCAGTGTTGAAGTATATTTATGGAAGTGGTTGAATTAAACAATGTTGTGAGAAGTGGTAAAATAGGAGGATTGAGTAGTATGGTGATGAGAGGTTGCTGCGTTTTTTGAAAGTTGCAGCAATGTTTGGCAGCGGAAATGCACCGGCGTTTGTTGGTGATAGGTGGGAGGAAGTTTGGTCAGCGGTCTGTGTGTAATGGTGAAGTGCAAAGATTTGCAAAAGTTTTGTTGAAGTGGAGTGACTGGAATGTTGTTTGTTGAAGTGGAGCGTTTGTGGATGGATTGACAAAGGAGGGGCAGATAGCTGTAACTGTTATGCAGCAGTTTGGAGGGTTGCGACTTGGTCAGTTATGTGTGGGTAGGAGTGTGGTGTTATGCATGGATTAATTATAAATACATGTAAATCTGAGGTTAAATGCAAAATATAAGTGTAAAATTTATATTTTTGGAAAAGTATTCTTCGCCTTTGTCTACTAAACCACCATGGTTATATGCAGTAGTGCTACAAGTATTTGTACTTCAACGTCTAGTTATTTTTTTGATTACAACAGATAACCAATTTATACGTCAAAGATTGGAAACTTATTTGCCTTCAAATGTCGATAATGGAAAAAGGCTGGGTTTTTTTAAACAGGTGCTAAAACCATGATTAACTTAATATGTATTTTGAGAATTAGAACATATAATCTAATACTAAAGCTCACTTTTTTTTTTACTTTTTTCATAGAACTAGTATAGAATACCGACAAGGAGCAATGAATTTCGTGCATGCTGCAAAGAGGAATGTAAGAAGTGTAGAAAAAAATTTATGCCCTTGCAAGGATTGTCGGAATCTTAGTCCTCATGATGACCAAATCATCGTTGAACATTTAATTATAAAAGGAATGGATCCTAAATACATTGACGGTGTATGGTTTAACCATGGTGAAGAGATAAATGTAGAGAATAAAACAAATACGTTTGACGTATATGAACTATTCAAGATGATTCTCTATGAAGATGAAGATTTTTTGAATCAAGATTTTTTTGATGATGATAAAGATGATGTTGATTCTCGAAGAAAAGAGGATGAGTTAGACAAGAACTTGGAAGATGCAGAAACTCCATTATATCCTGGTTGCACATATCACACAAAATTATCTGCCATCACCGTCTTGTATAATCTTAAATGCGAGACTGGCTTGTCCGATAGTGGTTTTGATAAGCTTTTAGCTATGCAACATCTATTTCTGCCGAAAGATAACGTGCTTCCCAAAACCTTATATGAAGTCAAGAAATTTCTTAAAGCATTCGACATGGGTTTTGAAAAGATACATGCTTGTGAGAATGATTGTTGCCTTTTCAGAAAAGAATACAAAATTTAGAAAGTTGTCCAAAATGTGGTTCCTCGAGATGGAAGAAAAATCAAGATATTGAAGAGGTTATACAAGGTGTTCCAGTTAAAGTATTGAGATATTTCCCAATTATTCCGAGGTGTAGACGAATGTATAGATCTCAAAAGATGGCTGAAGAATTAAGATGGCATTTTAATAATAAAAGTAATGATGGAAAAATGCGTCATCCCGTGGATTCTATGACATGGAAAATGGTGGATGAAAAGTATAAATCTTTTTCATCTGATCCACGCAATCTTAGGCTTGGTCTTGCTACAGATGGATTCAATCCATTTTCCATGTTGAGTTCGAAATATAGTTGCTGGCCGGTAATGCTTGTGACATACAATCTCTCGCCTATGTTGTGTATGAAGAAAGAAAATATTATGTTAACTTTACTTGTTCCAGGCCCGAAGCAACCCGGGAATGATATTGATGTATATTTGGCTCCTTTGGTGGAAGACTTGCATCACTTGTGGTCATATGGAGTTACTGCTTATGATGCATTTAGTAAAACTTTATTTAAACTGAGTGCAATTTTGTTATGGACGATTAATGATTTTCCGGCTTATGGAAATCTTGCTGGATGTCGTGTGAAAGGGAAAAAGCTTGCCCATTATGTGGTGTCAATACCCATTATCGTTGGTTGAAACATAGTCGAAAGTTCGCCTACATGGGTCATAGAAGATTTCTACCTCCTTCAGATTCACGGAGTAAACAAAAGTCATTGTTTGATAATACCGTAGAGACAGATGGTGCTCCTAGAATGCTTTCTGGGAGAAACATCTATGCATTATTGAAGGATTATCCAAATGATTTTGGAAAAGGAATAGAGGAGAAAAGTAAGAAGATAAAGCATGTCTATGAGAAAGAAGATGAATATGATGATACTAACAGTTCTACAGAAGTAGAGCTATCAAGGTGGAAAAAACGATCAATTTTCTTTGATTTGACTTATTGGGAGGTTAGTGGTTAATTTATTTATTTTTCATTGTTTTAATACAAGAAAAACCCAATAATGCATTATTGTTTTGGTTTTCATAGGAACTTCCATTACGTCACAATTTAGATGTGATGCATGCGGAGAAGAACATTGGTGAAAGCCTATTGGGCACAATGTTGCATGGAAATAAATCCAAAGATGGAACCAACTGTAGAAAGGATTTAGAGGATTGGTGAATTCGAAGTGAGCTTCATACACAACCTCGTGGGAATAAAACATATCTTCCACCGACTCCATATATGTTGTCAAAATCCGAGAGAAAAATATTTTGCAAAAGACTGTATGATTTCAAAGGACCGGATGGCTACTGTTCAATTTTAAAAAATCGGATTTCGTTGTCGGATTGCAAAATTAGTGGATTGAAGTCACATGATTACCATGTATTAATGCAACATTTATTTCCAGTAGCATCGAGAGGGTTCATGGCAAAGAAGGCAAGAAAAGCGATAATTCGCTTATGTTCTTTTTTCAACAAATTATGTCAACGTGTTCTTGATAGAGAGAAGGTAGAACAAATCAATGTTGAAATTATTGACGTTTTATGTGAGCTTGGAATTTTTTTTCCACCATCTTTCTTTGATATAATGATACACTTATCCATTCATCTTGGAAAAGAAGCACAAATGTGTGGACCTATTCATTTTCGATGGATGTACCCATTCGAAAGATATATGAAGACACTCAAAGATTATGTCAGAAACAATGCACGACCAGAGGGATGTATTGCAGAATCATATCTTGCAACATAATGCATGTTGTTTTTCAATGAATTTTTGAAGAAATCAGGACATATAGAGGAGAAAGGAGCTCGAAATGAAGATTATGAAAGTAGTAGAATATTAGAGGGACGTCCAATTTCAGTATCGAAGACAATTAAATTGCCAGTTAATGAGAAAGAAAGTGCTCATTTAGCTGTGTTAATGAATATGGCCGTGGTGGAACCGTTTATAGAGTAAGTTTATGTTATATTGTTTTAAATATTTTGATGTGTTCGCAATGATATATATAACTTATAATCAATTGTTCAATACTAGTTTGCATTTGGAGGAATTAGAAAATTCAGACCAACGCATGACAAAAAATGTGACCTTACTTTGGGAAACACATACAAAAAGTTTTGTCGATTGGATTAAAAGGAAGGTTAGTTAGATTTCAAATATATTCTCATTCAACTATCAATATTACTATATAAATTTACATGCTAAATGAAATTTGTTGTAGATACCTATTACCTCCAAGGATCATAATGACATGTTAAAATGGATTGCTTATGGTCCGAAGGATGATGCCATGTCTTTCAAAGGATATATCATCAACGAGCAACGTTTTCATGTAAAAGATTTAGGGAGAGAAACTCAGAATTGTGGGGTGACTTTTGATGCAACTACTATGTGTAGAGCAAGTGCTAAAGATATGTCCCAAGTGGTTGATGTGGTCACTTATTATGGAATATTGACAGATATAATTTTATTAGATTATCATTTGTTTTATATTCCAGTTTTCAAGTGTCGTTGGACGTATAAAGGAAATGGAGTAAAAGTTGATGATGATGGGTTCACTCTTGTTAATTTACATCAAGCATTATTTTCACGAGACCCATACATACTTGCATCTTAAGCAAAACGAGTATTTTATTCAAGAGAGAACGATGTTTCTAATTGGTACGTTGTAATGAAAGCACCATCAAGAAGTTTTAATGATATAGAGGAGCACGATTGCATCGAGGAAGATATTCAAGTGGTGGAAGATGAAATAACTAAAGCGGATGATGAAGATGTTTGCTATGTTAGAGAGGATTGCGAGGGCATAATTGAGTAGATTATATGTTCTACTTGAGCATAGTTGTTCATTTGCTTTAGTGATGGTTAAACTTATATATTAAATCCGGGCTATATGGAAATTTCATTGAACTTGTATTGATTTTCTTTAGTGATTGTACCATTTAATTTTCTAATCCATTGCAAATGCATGTACCATTCAATTTTTGTTCTTTGTGTTTTGATCTTTATATACTTCCAGAGACAAAGCATTATATGTTCTTATCAATTCTGTTTGCATATATTGCTTGATAATGAGTAGTGTTCTTATCAATTCTGTTTGCATTACATGTACATTTTCTCATAAAATTACAAATCTGTTCATCATCTCAAGGCTTTTAGGCCTGCTTGTTTGGTTTGCAAACTGCCACATCTCTTTTCAGCTACATGTTGATGATATTTAAGTGTTGTTTGTTAATATTTATCGTTGCTTATTGTTTACATGTGCTTATTGGTTTATACTGTGTTTTTTGTCACTTGTAGAAAAATATGTCTACAACATCTATACGTACCCGCTTGCAGAGAAAGGCTGAAGAACAAGCAGTCAAAGGTAAGAACAAATAGTCAAAGCGAAAACGTAAAGTTCCAGCTAGTATAAATGAAATAGAAGAACAACCGGACAATGCTAAGAAGCAAGCCACTGTTCACAATGAAGAAGACGAACAACCACTAGATGATATCCCCTCTGACCCAAATGAAGGACTCCGCTCAGAAAATGAAACCCATCCTGAACAAACTGCTGATGCCGAGCTGGAAATTGGGAAACAAAGTGAAGCTGAAATCGGAAGTACATCTCGGAAAAGAGGCGGTAGAGGTCCAGCAAAAGCAAAAAGACTCCCGTCATGCAGTCAGGATCGAATTGAAGTTGAGTTCAATGATCTAGGTATACCAGTAGGGCAAGGGTCGGTATATTTATCCTCTTTTCGTGGACCGCTTGTGCGGGAGCAGGTTCCATACACCATTGATGATAGGAGGAATATTAGTGATGACTTAAAAGAAGTTTTGTGGCAGTCGGTTCTGGTATGAAGCAGGCATCTATTATTTAACATTCTGACTCTAATATGTTTTGAAAATGACTTCTAATATTGCATGGTCTTGCCAAGTATAAATTGAAATTGCCATCTAATAACTTATGGATAAATTGAAAAATAGTTCTTGCCAATTATAAATTGAAATTTCCCTCTAATAACTTCAGAAAACCTTTCAGATTTAATTAAATCTGTCGTATTTAAATTAAATAAATTTTACTAATATCATGTTTTGATGTATTGTTGCAGATTAGATTTAAATTGGAAGAGAAATGGCAAAGAAAAGCTATATTTCAACAAATGGGAGTACTTTGGAGATCGTCAAAAAGCAAATTGGTTCGAAATTTGCAAAAAGCGGAGAACGATGAGGAAAGACTTAAAATGAAACCTACGAACATAAAAAGCATAACCGATTGGAGGAAGTTTGTGAAGGCGAAAACAAGTCCGGAGTTTAAGGTAAATCATTCCAACTGAACTCGTCTGGCATGTTTCTGCAAAATCCATCTACATAGTTAGCAACCGATAAATTTCTTTAGAAGTGAAGTCCAAGTGTTGGTGGATGCTGAGGGTTCCTGTTTAGGTATTAGCTGCAGGAACCTATGACAGTACAAAATACAAATGCGTTATGACAAGCACAGGAACATTTTAAATGAAGTAAAAAAAATACTTTGCAAGTTAGTTCAATCTATAAATATTATTAGTAGATATGGAATGCTGTATATGTCACTGAGTTATCCAACATTAATAATACCAAATAAGTACATGACCATGATGAATTGATTTTCAAATAAATTGCAATCCTCACCATACATATTTACCCTGCATTATAAATATTAGATAGTTCTTTTTTTATGATTTTGGTTGTTAAATTCTAGCATCTTTCAACATTTTCAGCAAAAAAGTGAGAAATATTCAGCCCTTAGGTACACACAAATTCCGCATACAACCGGTCGTAGGGGTATGGCTAGAAAGACCGAAGACATGGTAAGTTAATTAACTATAGCATTATTTAACATTATTTTATACCTGTCAGTTTATTAATTTAATGTTATTCTATTTTTAGAAAAAAGAAAGTGTAGATCCATCGTCCATAAGTAGAGCTGGTGTGTGGATTAGATCTCACATTAAAAAAACTGGTGAACCAGTGAACATGGAAGCTATGAATACTATTGTAAAATTGTTTTTAATTTTATTGGTATATTTTTTTTTGAAACTATGATATTTTTACCATTGTACATTATCTATGTGTATTTATTTATAT
Organism: Allium cepa; assembly: GCA_030765085.1. NCBI lineage: Eukaryota > Viridiplantae > Streptophyta > Magnoliopsida > Asparagales > Amaryllidaceae > Allium > Allium cepa. The sequence goes on from CM060932.1 coordinate 459,397,370, forward strand.
AGGAGGAGATCAAAAAATATGGTAGCCTATCCCAATCCGGCTCGTCACAGACTGATATTGGAAAAGATGCTCTTGGACATGTACTGGGACAAGATAAACCGGGACGGTTAAGGGAATTGGGTAGGGGTTGCACTTTAACCAAGCTAGCTTTGGCCCAGTCCAAAGATAAACAAGTGTCTCGATGTCGAGAGGAAATAGCAGAATTGAAGGGAATGATACAGACTCTAATGGACCAGAAGGTAAATTTTTGGAATTAATTTATATTCGTAAAATATTAATTTATATTCGTGCTTCGCTGCAGGGTAAAGAAAGTTCGAGAAGGAACTCACCTGATTCGGAAAAAATAATATTTATACTACTCAATAAATGAAATTTATATTTTAATTTTTTAATCCAGTAATTGATTTAATTTTCGGTTGATTAATTGTAGAGTGACGACGAAGTATGTTTGCTATTGAATTGGGATGGAACCTCTGGAGTTGTTGCCCATGGGAGGCTGTTGTCCATGGACCCAGATGACGTTGTCAATGGCATTCGTCTGGGACCAAATGCCGGCAGCGTTGTTATAGATTCAGTGGATAAAGCAGATATTATTTATGGAGGCCTACACCTGAAATGGAAGTCTTAGCAGACGCTAAGAATAAGGTAGTTGCTTGGCCATCAGTTTGCATCAAGGTCCCGCTGCGAACACGGTTGAACTGTAGTGCAGCCAGTACGGTAATTTTTTTCACGTTAAGTATATTAGTGTAATATGCTGCGAGCTTATTGATGTCTAAAATGCAGCGAGCACACCCCCCATCGGAATAAAAATTTAACACATATTCGTTGTTTTTGTATAGCATACTAAAGTCTTGAATTTCACTTCTCATTTTTAGAGTACCAGCATCATCGAAGACACTTGCAAGATTTACGGTTGGACTGAGGGTGAAGGTGTAATTGCCGAAGGAAGAATCCATCCACTGATCCAAAATATACTGTTAATAGTATTCCACTTGGTCCGTCTGCTGTTGTGATTTGGGTGGACAAAGTAGTAAATAAAGATGCTTATTTGTGGCGACCCACATATGATATGTCGTGCATTGGAGATGCAGTTGGTATGAAAATAGCATGGCCAAGATCAAAAGTAGAAGCTGATCAAGAAAAACTAGATGAGAGTCGTGATGATACTGAAAATGTTGTGAATTCTCCCATGAAATCCGCACATATGGTCATGAATAAATCGCAAAATGTAAGTATTAATTTTCAAATTTGAAGAAGTTAACTGTGTATGAAAGTTTATTTAATGTGCATGTATACATTGTGCATAATAATCTCTTTTCTTTCAGCCAATTGCAACCATGCAAAAGGATGCCGGATGCCAAATGCCAGTTGATCGATTTGGGTGGAGCAGACGTAGTGGCGGAAGGAAGTATTGCATCAACTGATCCGATAACGATGCTCTATTGTCGTCCATTGGGACGTAATGCTGTAAAAGTTTGGATTGAACTGGTGATAGTTCCAAATGCAGAGATATGGAGACCAACATCGGGTCTGACGTGCATGGATGATTGCTTTGGCGTTCCCATAGCTTGGCCAATGGAAAAAATCATTATTAAGTCAAAATGAAAGGTATATAATTTTTTTATATATACAGTAGGAATGCTAGCAGCTAAAGTGTAGATAGATTTTTGGTAAACTGATAAAAGTACATAAGTAGGGGTGTTATATTCGAATTGTGATTGAATGATTGTGATTGGTGAGGAGTTATGTATGGATTGTGGTGGAATGTTAGTGATGCAATATCATATCTACTTAAGAACTTTCTCTATCATATAAAATATCTCACGCATATTCACTTTAACAGGATTCACTCATTCTTCTTCTGGAATTAATTAAAACCTATTATTGTCATTTTCTAAATTAAAAATTAAAATCCAAGAAATTATTATAAATTCTGATATTCGAGCATGTTCATTAAGACACTCTTAGGCTTTTCTGGCACAAGTCCATCTATCGCATTACTAGGTTTTGGGCCCTGTGTCGCGTGCGTAATCTAATATAAGAAAAACAGTGGAAGGAGACAGAGTGGAACGTGATTTACAGGTGAGTGTTACCACTCACAAACCTATGGCAAGCTGCTTTTGTTTTGTGTTTTCCCAAGTACTATGGTGTTTGAGAGTGTGTGCATGCTAGCCTGCTAGGTATATGTGTTGCTACTGCCTTGAATTTCTATGTGCATGAAGAGAGAGTGTGTGTGTTTTAGTTTTTTGTATTGGTGTGCATATAGGTGTGTGTTGCCTGGAGTATATGTGTTCTTACGTACGATCTGTGTTTTTGTGTGTACATATGAGCGTGTGTGTTGATTAATTTGTATGTGTGTAACATGTAGGTGCGTGCACGATTTTGTATATATGCGCTAGTGTGTTTATGAGGATGTGTGCTTACCCAACTGTGTGTGTGTGAGTGTGATTGTGTTAAAATTATCATCTGTTTACTCAATATCATACTACTGAGTAAACAGATGATAATTTTAACATAGTATCTAGCACGAATAATTTTATTACGGTACGTTAGCATAAAGTAGCGAGAAACTTACAGCAAGTAAATTCCTAGTTATAACTAGAAGCGTTGGATGTGCCATATTATTCACTAATTAATTTTTTATATATATAAACCTTGTCTTAAGCGGTTAACTATCATTTAAGGCCATGTGACCATGATTAAGCAATGTGTGTTCTGCATTGTGTTGTGTGTGTGTATTCAAATGCTATATGTTTGTGCGTGAGTGCATTTGTGTCTGTGTGTCTATATATATAGCGTTATGTATTGTAAGAACTGTTGTGTTTATATTGAATGGATGTTGTGTGTGTTTGTGTGTTGTCTTCATATATTTGAGTTTCAGTTTTGTTGTTGTGTATCTCATGTGCATGGGGTGTATTGTTGTGCTTTTTGGTGTTTTAGACTTGTTTAATTGACCGTTACACTGTTACAATACTCTTACTATATCATATCTTGTCCATTTTGTAGAATTGATTTCATTTCTTTTATGCGTAGGTACATCCCTATTTATCTATGCAAGTTTTAGTAATTTATATTTTTAAAATACATATGTCTGTATATTTATTCAGATATTACTTTAGTATAATTGATGGTGAGGAGTTATGTATGGATTGTGGTGGAACGTTAGTGATGCAGTTTTAAGTTTAGGTTTTGTTTTCTCACTCTTTTGTTCTGTTCTTTGTTTACAGGTAGTTCAGGTTTTGAAGACATCAGCAATGACAGGTAGTTCAGGTTTTTATGGTGGTTCAGGTTTTGCTCGGTACTTTGGTTATTTCAGACGTTTATTTCAGATGTATATGTACGGTTATGACACTTATGGTAGTTTGGTTATAACACTTATGGTAGTTTGGTTGTGTATGTGTACGGGTAGCTTTTTGTCGACACTTTTGTATGTGGATGTATGAATGTCTATGTATCTTGTGGATCTTCAATGTGTATACGTATTTTGTAGTTGTTTAATATATTGTGTTCAAAAGTGTATGTGCTTGCGTATTCTGTTATTATATAATTGCATGCTAGATCAATGGTAAATCTGGAGTAGCAGGTGGAGGGAAACAAACGCTACTGGATATTATTTATTTTGGTAGCGTTAAAATGTCGCTACAAAAGAGTGATTAAAAACTCAAGTACACTTATGCTGGCGTTTATTAAGCGCTACAAAATAGTGATTAAAAACTCAAGCACACTTATGCTAGCGTTTATTAAGCGCTACAAAAAATGTATATAACGCCATGAAAAGGTAACGTGGAGGAGAAAACCCTTTCGGTGGTGTTAAACAGGCGCTACAAAAAATTTAGATAACGCCATAAAAAAGTATCATGGAGGAGAAAACCTTTTCGGTGGCGGCAAATAGGCGCTACAAAAAAGGAATTCTATGGCGTTATAAAAACGCTATCAAAAAAAAATGGTAGCGTTTAAAAAAGTGCAAATAATACTCGAGGATTTTTAGTGGCATGTTTTTTCGTAACGATTATCGAAACGCCACTAAAAATACTTAGTGGCGGTTTTTGGGCGCTACAAAAAATCAGTTTTCTTGTAGTGTAGAAGTTAACTCTGTGTAGATATAATTATGCAATGGGTTTTGTTATGTTTGAAACTGTGTATGTTTGGTTTCATTTTCCTCTATGTTCCTTACTGTAAAGTTCGAGTAAAAAATTAAATCTTCAGGTTATTTCTATTTAAAAAAACTGTTAGGATTTTGATTCAAGAAAAAAAGTTAGATTAAGTATAAACTAAGAACTAAAAATAAAACTAAGTTCTAGTATTTGGAATTCATCTAGAAACAAATGATGCAGTAACAAATTAACATCAATGTTGAAATCAAATGTTGAATTTGGATAAAATAATTAGATAAACTAAAGTACCACTAGGAATTATGAATTTTAGAAAGAAGATCACAATATCTAAAATTAAATTGAGAGAGGAATTGGGGGTTTTCTGGAAACTGGATTTCGGTCGAGTTCTGTTGATATATGCATCTGGGTTGCTCGGGATTCTCAATGGAGCTAGGGGCAGCATTGGAGAGTGTGGAAAAAATTGTTGAAGAGTTTGTAATCCACTACGAAGGTTGAAATTGCTAGATTTTGATTTTAAACCTAGTTTTGTTCGAACTTTGGAATTTGGCTACTACATCTTCATTTTTGCATAGAGCTTGAAGGAATTTTAGGAGAAGGATGCGTGGTGGGTCAGCGACCCATGGCCGAAGTTGTAGGGGTTATCGTTGATCGGAGGCAATGGTTCAGAGAATTTTTTGGTGATGGTTTAGGTCTCGAGTTCATCCTGGGTACTCGATTTTGAATCGAGGTATGTTTGATGTTCTGTTGGTCGTAGGAGCTTGTAGGGTGGTAGATTGACTTGGCGATAGGTTCGTCGTTGACCGGAGGTGGTTACGGCACTGGTGCAAGTGCACGAGATGATGGGTGTCAGTGGGTTGTGTTTTGTTTGGGTTGCTTGGTTTTAGCTCGGGGTATATGGTAAGTGACACGAAGGTGGCTTCGTGTTTTAGGGTTTTTGTCTCGAGTTCGAACTCGAGTTAGTATGGTATGAAACCTATAGTTCAAGTGTACAGGTTCTTGAATTTTAAATCCTAACTAACTTTGAACTAAAAACTAAAAGAAAGAAAGGAGAGAAGATGTACTTTGTACTTGAATTCAAGTATACATGGGTTGAACCAAAGTTGAAATGTTTAACACGATTTTTATTTAAAATAAGTAAGTTATAAACGTTAAATAATTAATTTAAATTAAATTCTTGTAATTAATTTCTTTAAATTGCTTAGTTTATATAAATGAATTTGTATGAATGAATTTAAATGTTTAAGTTAAAAACCTTAATGTTATTTTCCAACTTATTTTGAAATATAAAAAGGGAAACTATAAGGAAATGCTTTATTTAAATTAGTTAATAAACAAGGATTTATAATTAACAATTAAAGGTTTAAGTAATTTATTAACTTGAAACTAATGATTGTTAATTAATAATTAAGGGTAAGTAAATTAATGATTACCTTATATTTTAAACTAATTAATGGATTAAGTTAAGCAAAGTTTTCAAGGTTTATTTAAGATAATGTTTTATCTTAAATAATAATTAAGTGTTAATGAATGATAATTAATTAGTTAATTAAGAAATTTTAAGTTTAATTAATTAATTAAATTAATTATTTTAAAGGAATAATTAAGTAATTAATTAAGTATAATTATTAATTTAGTTAACTAATAATTATGTTTTAATTAATGACTAATGATTAATTAAATTGTAATTACTTATTAATTAAGTAATTAAGGGTTAATTAAAATAGTAAGTAATTAATACTTAATAAAGGTTTTATTAAGTAATAATTGAGTTTTCTTAATTAATAATTTAAGGGTTATTATTCTATAATGCAAGTTAATTAAGAATTAATTAACTATTATTAAAGGTTAATTAATTGTAATTAAGGATTAATTAATTATATTTATGGATTAATTAATTTGTGATTAAGGTTATTAATTAATAATTAAGTTTTATTAATTAATGATTAAGAGATGATTAATTGGTTAATTAAGGTTAATTAATTAATTATAAAAGTAATTAATGATTGATTACTTTGTATTAAAGGATTGTTTAATAATTAGGGTTTATTAATTAATAGTTGAAGATAATTAATTTGTAAATTGAAGATTAATTTGATTAAAGAGTAATTAATGGATGAATTACTCGATTATAATTTATGAGATGAGTGTGATCAAGTAAGTTAATTAGTTTGTTAATTAATTAAAGAAAGTCACTTGATAAATGATTAAGTATGTTACTTAATGAGTTTTGATAAGAGTAATTACTTAAGATAAGTAATTGATGACAAATTACAGGGGTAATTGAGATAAGTGAAATTACTTATTGGGAAGTAATTTTAAATGGATAATTACTTGGTAAAGTAATTAAAGGTTTATTACTTGGTGTAATAAATCAAAGAATTTTTAAAGTAATTAAAAGCAATTAATAAGTAATTAAGAATAATTAATTACTGTTTAAATTTATTAGAGTTGATTAATTGAAAGTAATTAATTTAAGCATGATTAATTAATGTAATTAATTATGCAATAATATAATTAATTATAGTTATTAATTAATGAAAGTAATTAATTAAGGTTCATTAATTAATATGATTAATGAAAATATTTTAAGGATTAATTACTTGATTAAGAGTTAATTAATCAAGGTTGTTTAATTAAGATAATGATTAATTAATTGGTTTAATTAATGAATAAGTAAGTAAGATTTATTGTGATGAAGGTAGTTAATTTAATTAATTTTTAAATTAATTAAGAGATGAAATAATTAATTTAATTCACTTTAAATTAATTAGAGATAGAGATAGTTAATTTAATTCATTTTAAATTAATTATGTTATGATTAAGTAAATCATTGCTTATATATGAATGGGTGACATTGATTGTCTTGAGTGGATGTAATCTCAGAAATGAGATAAGTAATGTTGTGTGGTATGAATGCTTGGTTGCATTGTGATGGTAATATAGATTATCTATTGTGATAATGATTGCATTGTGATGGTAATATAGATTATCTATTGTGATAATGATGTGGATTACCTATTTTGTTATGGATCATCTGTTTATTTTGATAATGTGATTATCAATTGTGACTTGTAAATTATCTATCTCTGTGTATATAGATAGTTGAATTGAATTGTTTAACCTTAAACAACTTGGACCTAAAAGATATGTTTTGGATTTCGATGAGACCGGGATCGGGTTTCCATATTTGGATATCCGAAAACCACATCGATCCAAATTAACAATAGGTCATGAATCTCAAGTGAAGATGAAGATTCAGAGTGCAAGGGTTATTGTCGTTAACTCTGAGGGTGATTTCAAAATGAGTGTAACGAGATAATGCCTTCGGTTTCGTTCGAACCCGGAACGAACTTGTAGGGATTGAATGCTTTCAGAACATCGTCAGGTGGACGATGAGCATTCTAAGTGATATGTTCACTAAAGGTAATCGTAGCCTCAAGCCTCATCAACCGGGAATGGCTAAATCAGGGGAGGTGCAGCAAGGCTAAGCGGGTCATGCCCAAGTAGGATGAGATTAATCCCTGTCTAGAGTCCCTTTTATTTCGGCTTTATGGGCGGTTGAATAGCTACATCCGTCGGGGTTGTCTTATTCGGAACTGTTCAGTAAGGAATGGTTTCGGCCTTGTGTTGCAAGGGAGCGAGCGTACTCCTCGGTACATTGATCTAGGCCACATACTGTGACGGGCGGTACCCCAGTAGCACTGCCATTGTATGGAATCCAAAATCCAATAAGTGTTGTATGTATTAGTTGTGCCCAACTATATTGGAACGTGAGATGTGAGCATTCCAGCTATTTCTGTATTTTATTTGAAAACCCTAGACACTATTATAATATCACTGGATTTCCTTTCAAATGTTTTGGTTAGCGTAAGGTAAAAACTTTTCCAAGTTTATGTGTGGGAAGTCTTACGTGATACCTTTTCTTTCAAAAGGTTTTTAAAGTTAAGCAACTTTAACCGTTTACTCACACCAGACCCATGTCTGACCCGGAGTTTATTCTGTTTTCTTAAACTCTTGCGTACTCAAATTTTTACGAGTAGCCAGGGAATTCAGTTTGGCTTGATGAATTCTGGAGGAGCAACGGAGCAGGAGGATTCTGCATATAGCTATATAGTATACCGCTGTGTGTTCTCTGAGTCGTTTGTCTTTGTGTTGTATTGAGTTGTAATATCTAGACAGGTTTTTATAACTGTCTACTATGTATTGTTTAGCTGTGTATTTCTGATGTATATGATACTATGTAATGTATTATGTGATTAATATAATTTATTCGTTCCGCTGTTTAGATTCTGATGTTGTTTCTTTCTTTCTTCTCTGTCTTTTCTCTTTTCTATCACTTTCTTTCTTAAAAATGATGCGATTTTCTGTGGTGAGAAAGTCGGGTCGTTTCAGTTGGTATCAGAGCATTAGGTTGAGCGAATACCTAGGCTCTGTAGTGGTGTCTTTCTTGAGAGTGCGTACTTGTAATTTTTATATATAACTATATATATATATATTTCTACCTATCTGTTGAGTTACCCATTCATGTTTTACAACATAAGTTATAAAGGTAGATGAGCAGTGGTGTGTGTAACACTGCTACCATTGGTTGGAGTTTGAATGTTTGAGGTTGGAAGTGTATTTGTCGAGACTGTAGACCTAATACCGTCTAGAGTAATCTTTGCAGTTTGGTGTAAGGATTTCATCGTTCTCTGAAGGAAACCTGTTAAGGTTCGGAGTTCATGTAACGACCCAGAATTTTTAGAAATTAAAATTTGAATATTTAATTAATTTTAAATATTAATAAGTGAATTTATAAGTCAAATAAATTTTTATTTGAATTATTGGATTTAATTGGATTATTAAATCGATAATTTAATACGTTAAATTATGGAAATAATTGAAAATTGGGTTAAATATGATTGAAAATGATTTGTAAAATTTTATTTTATCATATGGAAGTTAGAACGATATTTTAGAACTTTTAAAATCGAATTAAGAGTTAATTTGTGAAAATTGAATATTATAATATTAAAATCGACTAGTGAAAATAGTCAATTTTTGAACAGTTTCAGAATTGAACGAAACCAGTTTCATTAGATCCGTAATAGTTAGTTATTATCGGATTTCAAATTTCGTGTCAATCGGAGCTATCGTTTGATCGTGGCAGCTCGAAACGCATCGATTTATTTTTAATTTAAATTTGACGAGTAAAAATAGCCATTTTTCAAAAAGTCTCGGATTTCGACGAAACCAGTTTCATCGGATCCGTAATGTGATATTATTGTAAGGTTTCAAATTTCAAGTCAATTGGATTTACCGTTTGTCCGGTACAAATTAAAACGCCTAGAAAATCGCTTAAATCGGTTTAATTCAAATTGAGCGTTCTTAGCCATAACTCGCACATACTTCCGAATTAGCTTCCGAAACCTGTTCCATTGTGTCCGGAACGCAGGATAAACCCTAGGTACGTCAGTTTCGGCGCGTAAATCGGAGTTCGGAATTTCCGGATGAATAGTGTCGTTCGTTCTCTTATAAATACACCACCACTCTTCATAATTTAGAAAAAAAACAAAAAAAAAACCTAATTAAACCCTAGCCGCCACCCTTGCAATGTATGGCCAGAAAACACCCAACTTCCACCTCGATTATCTCCTCATCCGTCGACAATTAGCCTTAGGTTTCAACTAGAAGATTGAAGAGCATGCCAAGATCCATCTATCCAACGGTCATGATCGTGTTTGGAGCTTCGGATTGGCGGCAAATTGGGCTCAAAGGCCTGGAGTTCGGCCTCGAACTGCGTGCTACAGGGATGGCCGATCTCTATGAGCTTAGGGCCGAACATAGTGCAAGTCGAGAGCTTCGCGATGGCGGTGATGTGATCGAGTTTCGTCGAGAAATGAGGTTGTAAAGTTTAAACCCAATTTGGTGTTGTTGGGTTCTTGCTTGCGTGCTTGCTCCTGGAGATAGGAACAGATGTGAACGAGGGAGAAGGGGTTGCGTGGCACGGCTAGGATCTGATGGAGGCAAGGATCTAACGGCCTATACTAGATAGGTTTAAAATTAATTAAGTTATGTTGTAATTAGTAAGTTAAATCGTGTTTAAACTTCAAAAATTCATAATTTTTTCATACGAGGTCGAAAACGCGCGAAACCAGTTGCGTTGGAATCGTATGGACGAGCACTACGCGATGGAGTTTGTTTGGAGTCGTTTGGAGTTAGTGAGAATTTTGGGTAAAATTAAACGTCCGTTTAATTTTATTCGAAATAAATCGCTAAAACGGAAATAAAATCAAGGTGAGAACTTCTCACTCAATCGAATCAGTTTCGATTTTATTTTAAATAGTTAGATTTAAAATATTTGAATGCATGTTTGAATGTTGATTGATATCTATTGATTGTTAAAATAGACATTATACGCCGTTAGTAAGCGGATGTTATTTATTAAAAACATATACCGCGAATATTTCATAAACAGTGAAATTGGTATTATATATAATATCAATATATATATATATTGGCATATGTATATATTGCAGTTATTGATTTCCCGCATTTATTTGTTTAGCGGATGAGACCCTATTACGCCATTATTAAGCGGATAATATTTATTAAAAACATATACCGCGATAATTTCGTACTGGAGCGAAATTGGTATTGTGCTAATGTTTTTGGATGCAGGAAAACAGGTAGGAGGGATCCAACTGGATTCCTCAACAGTTTTTATTTGATTTCAGATATTTTGATATTTGATGGATTTTCATATTGATATATGATATCGTTGTAGTCGTGATTGACTATTTGGTGTGTAGCATCATTGGACCAAATTTGGAATTTTAAAATGATTTCAAAGTGATTTTTGAAAATATACTATATTTTTGGAATTGATCCATTTTAAATAAATAAACGTTATAATTTTTAAAGTTATAAAAATTATGATTTTTGAGAAATATAGTTAAAAACTGATTTTTGGGAATATGATGCTAATGATTTTATAAAATAGTTAAATCGGAATTTTTGAATTTATTATGAAAAGTTGAAATATAGGGTTTATAAAATTTAATTATTTTATGAATCAAAAGGATGAAGTTTTTAAAGGAATTTAAAGACGTTTAAAAAGAATAATATAAATTGATTTATATTAAGAGATTTATAAATGGATATTTATAAATTGAAGTATTGACAATATAAAACGAGTTTTTATAAGTGTTTGAATGAATTGCAAATGGATTGCATAAGTGAATGAAATTTATGGAATTATAAACTGAGAAGTTATAAATAAAATTTATAAATAGTAAGATTTATAAATTTGTGAAGTTATTGAAAGAATGATTTTGGATAAATGAATGAATCTTATAAGTTATAAGATTTATAATTTGGGAAGTTAAAAAGAACGATTTTGTAAAATAATCATTTTATAAGTATTTAACTTATGATATGAACTTTTTGTTTATAATTGAGTTATAAACTGGAATAGGTTAATAAAAGAATTTATAAAAAGGAATTTTTTATAAATAAATAGAAATGGAATTTATAAACGTTGTTTATAAATTCGCAAACGACTTATTTTGATAAGTAAATTGTTGAAACCTATTAATGGAGTTATATTCACGTTTTTGAATAGTGAATAATTCTTTTAAATAAAATGTATAAAAGGATGGAAGCTGTTAACAAAATATATTCACGTTTTTGAATTGTGAATAATATGTTAAAGGAAATATTTTGAATGAGATGTTTAAATTGAATTAAAACGATCTAACGATGTTTTAAAATGTGTTGAGATTCGAAACCATAGATTTCAACATTTATTGTTGAAATAGACGTTTTCGAGAAATAGAAGGAGATGATGGACTATAACACTGTTGTTATAGTAAATGATTTCCGAAAGGAAATGTTTTGTATAGTATTGGGATTTATATATCTATTTTAATTTCGAATCCCTATACTAGTGATTTTGGGTTGTCGTAACGATGTTTTACGCAACATTCGTTTTGGCCCAAATAAATATGTTTAAGAGAATGATTTCCTTAAAGAATGAAATATATACTTAATTTCGATTGAAGTATATTGAATATTTTCCAAGTGTTGAAAATAAATAAAAATTGTGAATTACTTATGAATAAATAAGTAAGGAATTGTTTTCCAATATAAAGTGAAGATTTTAAGAATTTATCTTTTTGAAGATAAATTGAAATGAATAATTGAAATCGAATATTCATTGATATCTTGGAATTATAAATTCGCTAAGGAATTTATAAAAGAAAGTGAAATTGGTTTAAAAATAAATATTGATTTATTTTTGAAGTATTGAAATTTAATATCTAGTGAAGATATTTTGGAAAATAAATAATTTGGAAAATTATTTGGAAACTGGTGATGTGTGCATATCCATTGATAGTTCAATAACCGACTATCAATATTTCCCTTTGAATGGGTATTTGATGTGATTTGATTGAATGTGAATGCTACACTTATTTTTGAATAAGCGCTCACTATTCGGGTTAACGGGGAAAGGACCATGGGGTCGTATAACCCATTCCGAATATGTGATACGTCGTTGTGAATTGCATTGAAGATCGGCGTTGAAGACCCGGTATTTGCGAGAGCGATAGGATGACCTGTCGATTTACTCTGCACCGAGTTGCTCCGGTATAGAGTTCTCCATATGTGATGGTGAATCCGATCAGGATTGTGAATATCCGGATTGCAAGGACTTCTTTGTAAGTGCCTTCGGTTTTGTTCGAGCCCGGAACAGACTTGTATGGATTGTGTGTCTGACATTAAAAGTTGAGATATAAAGCCGATTTCTTTCAAATATATTTCTGTTGGTGGCGAAGAATTTATTCTTTTAGCTTAACACCCTTCTCTGAGACGTACGAGCTCAGAGGTTATATAGTTGAAGTTATCAGCGATATATTCCCAATTTGGTAATGTGATATGCTGAGTGATGCTGTAAATGATCATTGTGTTGATTATTGTGATAGGATCGTTTATTTGATCGTCTATCTTAGTGATCATTGTGTTGATCATTTGTTGACCCAAAGCATGGCATTTGTATAAAGTATGTTTTTGTGGACGTGACTTCGTCGAACCTCACACCCCGGAAATGGTCAAAACAGGAAAGATGCGGCAAGGTTATGAGGGGTAGCACCCTTTAGGTTATGTACATTTCCTTCTGGATAGAGGTGGTATCATGGTATGGAGCCCAGATATTTAACCTATGTGGTTACTACGAATTTATTACTTTGTGGTTGTTGGTTTTCGGGATCCCGTGAGAAAGGTCGTTTACGATCGGGGAATGGCGTGCTCGTGTCAGTAGTTACCCAGTTAGGGGTAACCCGGCCTTGTGTTGGCAGAGTTCCGGTTTGGTTCTCGGGGATGTCTTTCCAGAGGCATTCTCATGTGGCAATGGGAAGTTCCTTGGCCTGACCATTTGTTGGAAATCCAAAGAAACAATACGTGACTTGTACGGTTTTAGTTGTATAACCTGCTATGGAATGTGGCGGTAACCTGCTATTGAACATAGTTAGCTATAGTAGGCATACGATAATGGTCGTATGTTGGCTAAGATTTATATTCTACTTTCGAAATGAATTTTCCCTACACTATGCACTAGTAATAATATCAAATGTTATTTTAAATGCGTATCAAGCATCTTTGGCTATCATAAGGAGAAATCTCCTCCGATTCTGCGTTTGCATTGTGTGTGTGTGCGGGAGGCCTTATGGTAGTCTCATTTTTAAAAGCATTGCGAATTGAATTAAAAAAAAAAATTCCTCTATTTTGATTTTAAAGTTAAATAAACTGTTTTGAGTTCTCACACCAGTCACATGACTGACTTGGAGTTTATTGTTTTCCTTCCTAAACTCTGGGTGCCCACCAATTTCCACACGGGCAGTCAAGAGTAAGGTTTATCAGGATATTCTGGATATTCTGGAGTTGCTGGAGGCAAGCTGGATGGCATGGCATATTACTTATATAGTATTTCTTTTTCCGCTGCACTATTTGTTGTTGTTGTTGTACACTCTGATGATATGATGTAATGAAATGTGATGTGATGTAATAACTGATATGGTTCTTTGTTTAAAGATTATTCATTTATTATTATATGTTGTTCCGCTGCGAATTGTGAGATTCTGATGTTGTTCTTGTTTTCTGTTCCGTCCTATTTTCTCTATTTTCTTTCCGTTCTATTCTCCAATTTTCTATATTTTAAAATTTTCTATTCCCTTTTCTTTCTATTTTAAAAACTTCGATCTTTCTTTTCCCTCTATCTTCTTTCTTCTTTTTCTCCCTTTTCTTTTCTTAAAATTCTTTTTAAAAACCCTCAGTGTTCGGTTTTCCGTCGTTCGATTCCTCGGCAGTCGATAAAGTGAGTGTCGATGTCGAATTTTCGGAAGATGTCGAATTTTCGGAAGACAAAGAATCGTGTCCTGACAGTTCATCTTCGAAGTGTAGGTTTAATTGCGCTCATGTGAGCGGATTTTTGAGAATTTGGATCTGTCGGTTAGGTAGAAGCGAGTGATGGTATCTTGGCAACCTCAGGAAGTAGTAGCTGCATGATGAGATGTAGTGACTATGGATGTCTCCGAAGATGTTTCCTTTTGGAGCAAGTTTAAGGGAGTGTGTCTGCTTCAGGGTTGTAGCTGAGTTCAACAGGATGTATGTGTTTGGTTAGAGGTCCGAGTTTCTCAAAGAACTTTAGATAAGAAGTCTTTGGCATCTGTGGCAGCAGTGCAGCTCGGGGTGGTTTGTGTTCCAGCAGGAAGATCTTTTTGGCTTAGCTTTTCCTGGAGGTGGAATTCAGAAGCACCAGTAAGGATCTGTTTCTTCGATGGATTAGTTGCTCGAGGATAAACTGTATTGATTGATGGAGAAAGAACAGTATCTTGGATATTGGATTGGGTGAATCGCAAAAGTGACTTGCGAAAGTTTTGGCTGATTATCTTGGATACACTTTTGCTTGGATTTGTGGCATTTCTAGAGGATGTAGGAGTTATAGAATTGTCTAAGATTTTCCGGATATATCTCCAGGAGAGTTAGAGATTTGCCCGCATTGGAGATTGAGTTCTGAATCGACTTAATGTCAGGAGTGATACCGGTGATTCAGCTGGGTAGAAGGTTGTCACCTAGGTTGATTGTTTGGTGAAGCAGCTCTGTATTTCTTGGAACTTCTGTTGGACCTTATTTCCGAGATGTGATGTTTAGTCTGTGCCTGTGTTCATTAGACGGCGTTCTCATCTGTATTCTTGAGTATAAGCAACTGGAAGTTGCAGTGTTTTGGATTAGAGAGTTTCTACTGAAATTTTTAGAATCTGAGGCAAGTTGGCGAGTGATTCTGATATGTCTTTTCAGGATAGGAGAAGTTGTTTTCTTCTGTTGATAGTTTGGTTTTGATTTTGGGATTGATCTTGTGAGGATCAGTTTGTTAAGTTGATCCAGTTTGTTGTAGAAGCATCAACGAAGGTTGAGCTGATCAGGAAGGATCTGTAGGAAGCCCGGATCATCCGGAAAGTTTTGAGGTTAAGTAATGGAAGAATTTGAAATTCAAAGTTGGAGACTTCGATATTGTTGAGGTTTTCTCTGGTAGAGGGAGCAATAAGATTGGGTGAGCTCCGAGGTATATTGGATTCTTTTGAGTTTTGTAAAGATCAGTGCTTTCGTCTGAAGTGTTGAATGGCCTGTTTGGAAGACTGGAATTCAAAATATTTCACGTGTCTCTGCGGAAGTACGTGTTTGGTCCATCACTGGATTTGTGACCCATAGTTCTGTGAAGGATTTAGTTGTTGATCATACTTGTATGTGGTCTGGTATCTTGGGCAGATTATAGATCTAGCTGAGTAGGAACTCAGTAGCTTAGCAGTATAGCTAGTTTGGATTTAGTAGAGCAAGTATCCCTGTGTTTCTACCTAGGAAACTCAAGATAATTTTAGGAAGTTTATCCGGATCTGTGTCCGGATAGCTAGTTTTATTTATTTAATTTAATTGGATAAGTTGGTTGTTTGGATGAAATTGTTTGGTTGATTGATATTGTATGGCTGTTATGAATGTTTGAATTGGTTGAAATAAAATAAAATTTTGGATTATCTTTGTTTTAAATTTCGAGGACAAAATTCTTTTAGGCCGGAGGAATGTAATATCCCGGAATTTCCAGGAATTTCAAATGTGATAATCTCTTATTTAAATTATTTGAAATTGATAAAATTGTTATTTTTCAAAATTAAATAACCAAGTAGTAATAATATAATGTTCTAATTATGGTTATAGATTGGTTTTTGTAATGTCCCGCCTTTTCGCACGCTTAAAATCGACACACATGCCGATTCAAAGAATACGGAAGGGCGGATTGTTATGGGGTAAATAAGAAAAAACAGAGAAGAGAAAAAAACTAAACAGAATCTCACAGCGAAAGGATAAAATATAATAATAAATATACATTTCATAAAACTGTTTACAAAACGTTTGATTCTTCTTTATACAATAGATATCAGAGTTCACATACCAATAAATGCCAATGAAGCGGAATTAAATAGTATAGTGGAATATAATTAATAATAATAGTAGAAATCTTCGTGTTCGTCCTCCAGAGCTAAATTCTTCAAATCCTGAAACGCTCGGACTGACCCGAGCGAATTGAAAAGACAAAACACTCGAGTCAGAACTAAAAGATCTTATGTAAGTTAAATTAACAGAAATAAATATGAGTGCAGTAACTCAAGAGATGCTCGGGATTTACATCTCCTAAGGATCCGTTAAACTATTTACTATGTAGTGTATTGCGCTATTATAATAGTGTCTAATTGTAAAATAAACTTACCTTTTTCTTAGCATTAAGGGGTTACCCATATAACCCTTAACACGTAATAGTCCCAGTAGTCCATCCAATGTCATAGTCCCTCCTGATCGGGAAGCCACCAGAGGATACCACAAGGGCTACGGGAGAAATCCAAACTCGTACAAGGCGCGATAGGGTAGGTGACACAGCACAACTACGCAATGCCAGGGTAGATAAACCAATTACGCTTCCGGGTCGGTGGTAACGCGTAGCGTGCAGCTACCGCCCACCTCGAGCCACACCCCCAAAATCAAAAGTGGCCACCAAATCAATCCAAAAGTCAAAGTATAATATCGAAGGGATGTGTCCGATCAAAGGTGCTACCTTATTAACCCGTCGATTGCTCTTGTTTTAGCCACCTTATGCCCACTCATGGGAGTTGGGTCCACGTATTTACCTTACAAGAAACGCCGCCACCAACCTACTACATTTTGGAATCTCCACCGTGTACACGGTTGTTAAAGTGGTTTTCGAAGTTGGCAGAGAGTATGACAACTTCTGATCCCGGTCTCTTTAACAACCAAACATTATTATAACACCGCGGTCATTTAAAAATACTTATACTTTCAAAACAAGAATATAATTGTCCATTTCAAAACCCATAAATACGATATAATTTCCTTTTAAAAACTCAAATAAATATGATATCATTTTATTTCAAATATATTCCTTTTCCAAAAGCATGCCACTTTTAAATTTATAATACCTCGGAACCAAATATTTGAATTTTAACTTTCAACATAATACTTCGAAATCCATAGTTTTAAAACCAAAACTTTCAAAACTTAAATGGTTTGGATATTCAACAGTATATAAAATAAAACAGTTGAATTTAAAATTTCTTTAAAAGTAAATAATTTCCACAACTTCACAATTTTATTCACCTTAAATTCAGCCTTAACCCATAACTTTTAGATTCACTTTCAGTTTGAATAAAACACTTCGATTTCAATATTTTCAAACTTTGAGTATTTAATAACTTTCAAACTAAGGTTGGGAATTTCAAATCAACGATACATTTTCCTATTATTTAGTTTGAAAGGTTTACATGATAAATCCATAACCGTTAAAAATAAACTAAATTTATTAACACTAAAAATTTTCTTCCATTTTATTTATACTAGAATTATTCATTAAATCCAGTTATAAATATCATACCTTTAAAATTTCCAAGTTTCAATAAGTTACATCACTTATATAGGTAAATTCTTAAATACGCTCAATTCCAAATTAAAATTTTAATTTACCTTCTAATCTAGATTGATTTAAATCATTAAAATCCATTATTCAGCTTATTTAGTTTATTTAACAAATTATACATAGCTTAAATTTAATAATTTAACTATATGTGTGTATATAAAATAAGATTTTTAAAATATTAAAATTAAATATTTATTAAACCGTATCCTATCCAAACCATAGAAAAATCATTTCAAAAATATTTATATATATACACCGCGGTGCCTGTGTAAAATTTTATATCCTATGGACAAGTGATACGGATATTTATCATTTCAAACCGTAAACTAAAAATAAAAATTACGGTTATATATTATTTCAAACCGCAATCCTGAACGAAATGGAAATGCATAACAACTTGCAGTTTATATAATATAGAACACACCATCCATTTACCAAACATCATTCATCAACCATTTATTTCAATCATCATCCAATTTGAACAAACATCAATATAGAGCATATAAGATATACGGGTAATAAATAACAGATATTAACTAATAGTTTATATTCAATACTAAATTCAATAACTGTTAAACTATCAGTTTATATGCAACTAAATAAATTTTTAACTGTCAAATTATATGCAATAATAAATTAACAGGTAAATTATATAAATGCGATTTAACAGAGATGATGAATAAAATATGCCAAACAGTCATAAATAAATTTCTTCTCATATCTTAAGTCAATTTAACAGACACAGGAAATTTTAGAAGTTGTGAGTGGGTTAAAACACTCACCTTTTGAATTTAAATTCAATTTAAACCCAAAAATTTGACCGTCTCCAAATTCGCCCAAACAGCGTCAATGTGTCCGGGATCTCAATACGAACCTAACGGAGAAAACCGCGCGTGAAACGGAGTTCGTATGTATGAGTTATGATTATTAGAACTAATTGAAATCGAGATTTACAAAAATAAATTAAACAAAAATAAAATACCGTGCCACATCCACTCTTCCCACGTGAAAAACATGTATGCTTCTTCTTGATTGCTAGCTTTGTTCCATAACTTTTCTTTTATTTCGATTTACTTTAATTTTCCTCCTTATTATATGAATGTATGTATTTTTAAAAGGTTTGGAAAAAAAGATTTGAAAAAGAAGAATTGAAAAATAAAAGGATTAAAATAAGAACTGAAAATGGGAGAGAAGATTTAGATTTGAAAAGGAAGAAGAAACTTTAAAAAGAAGAAAATTTGAAGAAGAAGAATATTTGAAGAGGAAGAAAAATTAAAATGATAGATAATAAGGAGGTTTGAAGAAAAAAAAAAGAAAAGGAAAACGAAGAAGAAGATTAAAATGGAGGCTGTGGTTTCATTTGCGTCATATCTTATTTATAAGGTTAGAGTTAGGTTTAGGGTCAAAGAGATTTGAAAAGAGAGACCGCTATTAATTAGAAATAAATGAAATGACATTTCAGAAAATGAAGTTGGAAAATGAATGGAAAGAAATAAAGTAAATATGAACAAACTTTTAGAATTCAAATTTCAAAACAATCGTTTACTAAATAAATTTTGTTAACCCTAAACATACCGAAATTAACATCTTTTAAAGATTTAATTAAAATACAATAAATGAAAATAAATTCCCACCCAAATTTGTGTCATAAATTAAAAGAATATGCAGCATTAAGAAATCTTTATTTCTCGCTCTTTGTGATTAGATTGGAAATTAAACAACATGTTAACATTTCGATTGAATGTTTTACAAGGAATGCATTAAAATACATTCCATAATATGATAGCATAAACAAGGTAATATAAACAGGTGTATAATATATATGTATGTCTTTATCGCCACTTATAGTTTACATTCATAAATAAAAGGTATGAAAATAGAGGCGATGAATGTAAGAGTAAATTAGAAAAGTGAAGATGGAAAGGTAAGTTATGTTGCAAAAAAAATCTAATAAAGTCTAATTGGAAAGGAAATAGTCAAGTGTAAATCTATTTTACCCCCTTTATCATCTCCTATTAATATTTAATTTAACAACGTATGAGATTTCAATATAAACTAGCATTAAATTTTGATCTAAAACATAAGTTTGAATTTAGGTATAAACATATATGTAGTAAACTAGAATTAAATTTTATTTAACACAAAACGTGCATTTTTTTGTTAAATCTATTAATTGCAATCACCGTTTCTTTCCTTTTAATTGAAACATTTGAACTACATTAATTGCAATCACTTACAAAGTTAAATATTAAAACAGACAACTAAAATGCATGGAAAAAAATAGAAAAATTATTTATACATAAGAGTAATAAATAATTTACTGAAATATATTATTTTCCTATTCTTGTAATCAATCTATAAGCTAAAACACAGTTCAAATAAACATATATGTGACGCCCCACCTCTATACACACGCTAGCCAAGAACATTACGGTGAATGCTGTCAACTAGCACGGAGAATAAGGCTATTGAGGAGCGACCATCCGTGTAATTGCTTTGCGTGAGCATCGATATGTCAGATAGTATAACATGCATTTCTTTTTCAAGAGGGAAATCCGACATACCGACACTAACTCAAAGCTACTACACAGTGGCTATAATATCTTCAGAAACAAATATAGAAATAAACATAACATAAATCAGTCACAGACAATTCATATCACAAAGGCGGAAATAGATATGAATATTACACTAGGAAGTGTACATCAGAGTAGTGGTTTAAGAAGATCCACAATATCACAAAAGTATTGTTACACGAACTACACAAAAGAATAAGTATACATTATGGAGTCTATATCTCAAATGTATACAACAAAAACTACTAATCTAAGGAGTTAATCAAAAGTCAAGGAGGTAATCCCGGATGTAAAGTCAAGCAGAAGCACCTGTAACATCTCGGTCTGACCCGAGTATTATTTAATAAGAAAATAATAAACGGATCAGTCTAACTATAAATATCAGATGAAACGATATAGAATAAGAGATATGACTAAACACATAATAATCACAATGCCAAGCTGTGATATATATAAGTAATTGAAAATCAACAAGAGATTAATCAATATCACCAAATCTACACAAGAATCAAAGGAATTGTCATACTCCTTATTTCGTTCACCAAACCATAAATATTGACGATTATATCAATGTCAATCACAAAAGTCAATGACACACAAATTCACCAATGCACAAATATTGATAAAACTTATCAATGGAAATCACGAAAATTGGTGAAGCACAAATTCTATAAATCATCTCAAGAAATCCAGTCAATGACACACAAATTCACCTATGCACAAAAATTGATAAATCATATTAATAGAAATCACAAAAATAGGTGAAGAAGAAATTCCAGAATTCGACATACGAAATCCAGAAATCACACAAAAGGGGGGGAGGCCTATCACACGAACGGCAGCATGAAAACTCACCAACATATGTATCACACGAACGAGACGCTATCTCATGGTAGCTAGCCATTAATTTTTGACACACGAACCACCCGAAGACCATGGGGCGCTACCCCATCAATTTAAGTCGAAACTCCACAAAACGGGGTTTAGTCTCCCTCGCAGACAAAGAGGCATCGCACATTGCTAGTCTAAATCACAAAAATGATCGTCATGATCATCAAGAAGTGTCAATTACAGTAAGCTAGTAAATATATGAGCTTAGCTTCATGTCCCATAACCACTAGCTTAACTTAAATATTTACGAACAAATTGTAGATCTCCACTAGAAAATTGTCATAAGAGTTTCAATCGAACAAGTCGAAGAATTAACCGACGAAGTAAACGCAAGCGTTTCATACCAATTGTTTTACTAAGTCGTTTAATTAGATTTCTCATACGAGTGAGGTAAATGTTTGTATATACTAATAGATTGGAAATTGGTTTGAGAAAACAAGCTTTGTTATAAAAAAATGTTGAAATTATTTGAAGAAAGAGTTTTGATATTTACTACTAGTATAGAAAACCTTTATACTTTTAAAGTGACAAATCACAAAGAAGATTGTAGGAACAATCAATCACTAAAATTCACATTCGAAGACGTGAATGAAAATCCAAAGAAATCATTAAAGAATCCATCGAAATGGATATTCAAAAATCCCTAAAAAGGAGTCATCAAAGTCATAACAAATGATAACAACACATAGGAAACAACACGAATCGATTAAAGTTGGAAATTCAAACAACTAGGCGAAATAGGCAAAAATGCACCAGGTGGGTCGGCCGGCTACAGAGCTCGGTCGACCGGACCCTGTTCCAAAAAAGTCTCGGGAAGCAGGTCGATCGGCTGAGCCCTATAGCCAGTCGACCGGACCAGAGACAGAAAGGTGCCTATGCACCTTAGTAGCAGGTCGGTCGACCGGCCACAGGGCTCGGTCGGCCGAACCTGTTCCCAGTCCCCTCCTAGCCCATTGAATACAATGGCCAATCACTACCAAATTGCAACCACTCGAGCATCGGCACTAAGGATTTATGCCAATCGACTACCCGGCCCTATGAGCTCCTTGTTGCATCACCAAAAACATATTTGAACATCAAAGCTATGATTTTTAAAGAATTGAACTCAAAACACCAAAAATTAGAATATTCACCAAATCAATCCAAACCAAAAGCTAATGCACACGAATAAGTGTTAGGAATTCATACCTAACATTCGAAGATAATTACAAGCATAGATGTGAGATAAAAATCTCACCTTTGAACCCCAAGCAATTGGAAAAAGAAGCTTCGAAAGCAATAGGGGAATCAACCACTCTTCAAATCCAACTCAAGAAGCTTGATTCTAAGCTAAAAAGAGAAACATTTCCCAACTTAGGTTTAGGAATTTTCTGAAATCAAAGAGAGAAAGAGTTGGAGAAGAAGAAGAGAAGCTTACTAATGGGTTCTTCTATTAGTTTGGAGCTAGAGTTTGATTTGCAAAAGAAAATAGGGTTTTGGAGTTTTAATTTCCCATCTCTCCCACCATTGATGCTTTAGAACTGAAAAGAGGAGAAGGTGAGGGTGAATGGGGAGGAGTGGCTCAGATTTGAATATAAGTTAAACATAGGGCAGAACTCAAACCCAAACCCAAAGTGAAAAGGTAGCAAAAATCAACTTTCTCCAAACATATCGAAGCTTATACTCAAAAAGGTCGCAAACGGCATTTTAAACTCAATGGGAGTGGTCCCGAGTCCTAATTCGACCGTATGCAAAAAGTAGCTTTTCGGATTAAATTCCGAGTATCGATAAAATATTTAAATAAAATATTTAAATATAAAAATCGATAAACATGCGGGTTGTTACAATATATTTCTTTTATTTAAATCAATCATTCCATTCTATATTTTAATGAAATTAGACCTACATTCATAAATGAAACATTCATTTATTTGATGTAAATGTTCTTTTTATTAAATCAAACTTTCCTTATTTTCACAAAACATAAGCTGCTTTTAATTACACCTATTAATTTACAATTAGTATTCTTTCTCCTATTAATTAGAAATTTTCAATTACATTCATTTCAGTTGATTAAGTTTCAAAATGGACCAAATGAATGTAATGAGAATTATACAAATTTTCCTATCTAATAGTAACTTAAAAATATTTACATTATTAGATACAAATAGTAATTACACATTTCTCACTAAATAATAGTTACTCATCTCTACAATCAATCTTTCACCTAATAAACATATGTTTACTCCTTTACTAAACTTATTCATTTTTATTCTTTTTGATTTACACTCCTACTATTAAATCAACAATACCTTATGAAATTATTAACATAGGTTTATATCTTTTTATTTCATAAATCATTGCCTTGTAAATAAAGTTTACATTTCTATACCTTTTATTATGTTGACACTACAATTATTGTCTTATTCCATATTAATGCAAAATTTATTTACGTTCAATTGCAATATATCCATTTATCATAATATAAACCACAATAAATTGATCAAACATGATTTCCATTTTTATCCAAATCAATAGTCATATTATGGTTAAAATTTTCATTGGTTACATCCTATTGAATTATCATTCTTCGATTACCAATTTAATCTACATTAATTGCACAAATTAAGTAAAACAAATTTTATGAACTAAATAAATAGGTAACTTATAACCATTGTTACCCTTAACTTTTAGTTACATTTAAAAGTTCATTAATTACAACAAATGTTCAAATCATCTATATAATTCTATTTTCATCTTTTATTTGTGTTAACTTTTTTATTTCCATTATGCTGAGATTTAGTCACTTATACACACTTAATATTCCAATTCATTTATTTATATTGGTTTCAATTTTTTTTTTATTAAATCAATTGCCATTTAGGCATATAATTAACATTTCTATTGATTTTTTATTCAAAATTTTTCGGTTATTATCTTAACTTACATAAGGTAATGTTTAATTACCTTTAATTGCTATTGATTAAATACATTGGTAACGAACAATAGTTATCACCATTATACATTTTATAACATTTGTAAATTTATTCTTTACCTTTTACATCCCACTATAATCAATGCACACATTAATACAAAACATATTATAATCCCTTATACAATACTGATCTTGTTCAATTACCCTTAACTATCTATTTTATACAATAATTAAATGTTTAAATTTGTTACTTATTATTTTTTTTTAACCAAGCATACCATGTTTACATACAATGAATTGGAATTTCATTAAGATTGTTGATAATTAACTTGTATTAACATTGTTTCACTTTAATTTAGTTATTATTCCATTGTTAAATTACAATATTTTATTTCATTAAATATTAACTCATAAAATATTATTAAATTAACAAAATTTAAACATCGAAAATTTATGGGTCGTTACACTCTCCCCCACTCAAAACTTTTCGTCCCCGAAAAGGAAAAGAAGGGAAAAGAAGAATTAAATAAACAATACGTCTTATTCAAAATAATAACTTTATAAACAAATAATTTACAAATTTTATTACTTTAAATAAAATATACCCATTCTTTACCCATTAAATCTTTTATACTTAAATAAATAAAGTTTGGAAATCATTTTCAAAAAATTTCTAAGTCCAAAATTTATGAAAAAATTCGGCAAAGTCTCCTTTATACGGAGAGGCTCGGGAGAAAATATAATATCAATATAACAAATATTTTCAAAATAATATATATCCCAACACGGAAAACAATATAATAGCGCTATAAACTATAATCCGAAAATGTACCTATTTTTCGGGCAATTTACGCTTAATTATGAAACCAAAAGCAATAGCAATTGCTTCCATGATCTGTATTTCACTTATATAATCCAAAAGTGTAACGATCCCGAATTTTAATTTATTTTAAATTGACAATTAAATTTATTTTTGATTTAAAAGTTGTGAAATTAAATGATAACCGATTGGAGTTTTTCCAAAATTTAAATGGTTTGTGTTATTTATTAATAAGAAAATGGTTTCTTTTGTAAATTATTTTAAATCAATTAGGAGTTATTTTTATAACAATAATTATAATAGCTTTATATCTATATACATGAAGTATAAAACAAATAAATAAAACAAATAAATAAATACACTAGAATAAATTCAAACAACATGTTAATAAAACAAATGTATATAAGTATGCACACTTAGAAACAATACTAAAAATATCTCAGTACAAACAAATAAAAGAAGTACAAGCTTATAAAATAAAACAAATATGAAAAGTAAGTAAATAAATAAACAAATCAGGTACACTTAAATAATAACAAAGCAAATATATTCAAGTATAATAAAGGCCAGCATCCATTACATCATCTCAGCCGAGTTTGAAAGCATCTAGGTATAAAATAAGTAAAAGGAAAATAAAAATAAAAAGAATGAAACAAAACAAAGTATACATCAACCTGGGCAAAGCAAGATACAAAGCAAGTAAAATATTAGTCAACAAAACAAAAAGAAGAAAATACAAAACAAACAAGTATAATAAATTCCAGCCAAAATAACATATCCCTGTGCATTCCTTTTCTTAGATATGGAAGAGTAACTTGAAAATGAAGTACTCAGGCAATTAATGCAACATGCCTCTAGCAATTAATGCAAGCCTCTTCACCCATGCCTATTATACAAATAACATCACCTGTACAAAATGTTATCAACTTGTAAACTTTTTTTGTTATATACATCACTTTCTTCATCTCAGTTTTCGCTCATTATAAACTGAGCAAAAGAAAAAAAAACATAGGAAAGCTTCAGTTTACAACTAAAACAAAATTCAACATCCAAGTAGAAGGCTTTCAACAACAAATTCAAAAGCCTGTTTCAAAACTGTGAGCAAATCTTCTTTTTAAACTAGACTTCTTTGATTCTTTTATCTGTGAGTAACTTCACTTTTGAGAACTTAAGGTAAAATTTGGTTGTTTGTGGGTAAGTTGAAGTGAATAAGCATTTGCAGGTGAATATCTGATGTGGATATTATTGTGTGCATGATATATATATACACTCTGCTCTGTTTGTTTTTCAAGCTCAAAATTCTATTTAAAAATCCTTACCACATGATCTGATTCTTAATAGGATCTGATTTTCAAACAAATATTGTTCGATTTGACCTAGATTAATGTTTTAAAATTTTAGTTAGTCAATATAAGGCTTGTTTGTCTCTAGAAGTATTCAAACGTATGTGTATGTTAAATAAAGTCAAAACTCAAGCTTGTTAATTTATCAATTCAGTATTACAAATTGAATACCCTAATCAAAACATGATTTTTAAGACAAAAATTAAGATTTTTGGATTAAGCATAGAGGTGCAGTTTGGTATTGAACAGAGATGGGGTTATTTGAATTTTCTGGTGATCCATGTATCGTGGAGGCTGGGGGTTCTTCGTGATGGTAGAGGGATGACCCAAGAACCTTGGAAAAATGTTTGATGATGATGCAGATCAACGTGGCGTTGGGGACTGCTCGAGTTTGTCCGCAACCCTAGTTTTTGGTGCTTTGGAATTTTGGATCGGCGTAACCTCTCTGAAGCACCGAGTGCCACGCACTTTTGCGTAATGGAAGTGAGGGAGTTGAAGAAGCTGTAGCCGGAATTGTTGACCTCCTAGTGGTCGGAGCGGTGAAAACGAGGCAATGTTGACAGGTTTTGGGTGGAAGTTGCTTTTTGCTGTTCCAGGTTTCGAACGAAACACTTATTTTTGATTTACAGTGGATGTTGTCGAATCGTGACTTGATCTGAAATATAGGGTGGATTCGTGACTTGTTGGCGTTGGTGGAGTTCGCCGGAGCTCCGGCGAGTGCTCGTGCACGTATACGTGCATTCACGTCTGGGTTTGAAGACCGTGAGGAAGAAGAGGGAGGCTCGAAGACATGCACGGGGACTTAGTTGATTTGCTCGAAGCAAGGACGAGGGAAACCCGAAGTAGTTATGGAGTGGAGTTGCTTTTGCATTGCTACAGGTTTTGAAACCTGTCTTTTTTTTTTGTGGGTTCTGTTTTCCTCGGTGAAGACTCGAGTTATTCGAGTACTTGACTCGAAGCAAATGGGGAGTCTGACTCGAAGCAAGTTTGTTAACCTCGGGTTATTTTGTATGTTACAGGTTTTATGAAACCTGTCTGCAAATATGAATCTTAAAGCAAGTTTAAATGAAATTTGGATTTTAAATTAAAATTTCAAATCAAGGTTTTAAAAACAAATATTTATTTTGATTTTGATAAAATTCTTTTATAAAGGGTTTCTTAAATTTTAATGAGAAGTTAAATGATTGGTTTTAAATTGAATTTGCAAGTAAGAATATTAATGTATTTTGAAAGCTTAATTTTTAAATAAAAATTAAGTAGATTAGTTTAAAAGCTTTCTCTTATATAAGTAATAAATGTTATTTACATTTATTTTAAAGAATTATAAATTGATTTTTTTTAAATTGGATTAATGTTTAAAAGAATAATCATTTTGAATTTTAAATTCAAAATGTAAATTTAATTTAAATTCCAAAGTGAAATGTTTTTTCGCTCTAATGTTAATGAAGTCATCAATAAGAAATGAATTATATTGGAGATAATTAAGGTATTAAATGATTCAATTAATAAGATAAATTAATTTATATCAAATGATTTGTAATTAATAAATCAGGATTAGATAATTAAATTCATAAGAAATTTATTTTACTTGGAAATAAATTGAATCGATTAGGATTAATCAATTTAATTAATCCCACTTATAAATGACAATTGAATGCTTAACCTTACTTATGAATGATTGTATTGTATGAGATGCCTTGAATTGATTGTCCTATCTGATCTGTGATATGTTATTCTGTAAATTGTGGTATGTATAATTTATTCATTTATTGATGATACATCTGTATATTATCTGTGAATCTTTGAATGACGATAAGCGTTATAGTTTATATCGCTTATCAACTATATTTTGTGTTTTTAATCTGTGATGATTGAATGATGTTGCACTATTGTGTTAAACCCCTGGACCACACAATACACACACAATATGGATTTCACGAGGAAATCGATTAAGTCACAGATTTTTGAAATAGTTTTAAATTTGAATATTTGAATTCAAATGTTTTGGAAATGGATTGGGTTT
Organism: Allium cepa; assembly: GCA_030765085.1. NCBI lineage: Eukaryota > Viridiplantae > Streptophyta > Magnoliopsida > Asparagales > Amaryllidaceae > Allium > Allium cepa. The sequence goes on from CM060932.1 coordinate 459,426,066, forward strand.
AAAGTGAAAAGCTTTTGAAATGGAATTTCATAGATGAAATTTATTTTGAATAACTCGATAAAATATGAAGTTTAATAAATTGATTTGAACTTAAATTCAAGATTTGAAATTGAATTCTATGATTTAAAACTAGGGATTAAAAAGGTTATACCAGTTATATATGGGTTAAACTATTTTAAAAGTATTAATTTGGGGATGTGAATAGAATTCAAGGGCTTTAACTCGTGTAAATATAATTGGATTTTTCTGAAACGAAAACTACTTGTTTTCAAATAATAATAGCTTAAATTATGTTGAAAAGGTTTCAAGTTTGAAATTGAATTGAAATTGTATTTGAAAGGCTATGAATGAATATTTGGAAATGATTTTTAAAAGCTATAAGTTGAATCTTTGATTTAAAGATTCAACAAGTTAATTGAATTTTGAAAGCTATGAGTTAAATCTTTGATTTAAAGATTTAATGAGTTAATCCAATTGGAATGGAAATTGTTTTAAAGTCTATAAATTGATCTTTGTGAAATAAATCTTTTTTTTGTAATATAAAGATTTGAAATGGTAATTGGTTTAAACCATTTGAAGAAAAGTTTTGGGTTTTAAGTTGTGACTTAATTGAAATCCCAATATCCATATGTTTTTAAAATATTGCGCTCACTATTCGGTTTAGCCGGGAGAGGACCTTTGTGTCATATATTTCATTCCGAATATGTGATATGTCGTTATGGATAGCATTTGAAGACCGGTGTTGAAGACCGGATATTTTTGAAAGCGAAAGGACAACTCGTCGAATGTCTTTGCATCGAATGGTCCCTGGTATAGAGACTCCATATGTGATGGGAAGTCCGAACGTGATTAGTGAATATCCGGATTGCAAGGACTTCTTTGTAAGTGCCTTCGGTTCTATTCGAGCCCGGAACAGACTTGTATGGATAGTATGTCTGACATTACAAATTGAAATATAAAGCTGATTTCTTTCAAATACATTTCTGTTGGTGGCGGAGAATTTATTCTCTTAGCTTAACACCCTTCTCTGAGACGTACGAGCTCAGAGGTTATGTAGTTGAAGGTTGTCAGTGATATATTCCCAATTTGGTAATGTGACATGCAGAGTGTTGCTGTGAAATGATCATTATGTTGATCATTTGTGATAGGATCATTTGTTTGATCGTTTATCTTTGTGATCATTTCTATGATCATTTGTTGACCCAAAGCACAGCTTTTGTATAAAGCGTGGCTTTGTGGACGAGACTTCGTCGAGCCTCACACCCCGGAATGGTCAAAACAGGAAAGATGCGGCAAGGTTATGAGGGGTAGCTCCCTTTAGGGTATGTGCATTTCCTTCTGGAAAAGGGTGGTATCATGGCATGGAGCCCAGATACTTGCTCATGTTGAAACACTTTATTTATGGTGTGATGTTGATTAGAGAGCTCTCGGATAAAGGTCCCAAAGGACCGGGGGATGGCATACTCGTGTCAGTTGTTACCCAGTTAGGGGTAACCCGGCCTTGTGTTGGCAGAGATCTGGTTTGGTTCTCGGGGACGTCCTTCCAGAGGCGTTCTCATGTGGCAATGGGAAGTTCCTTGGCCTGACCATTCGTTGGAAATCCAAAGAAACAATACGAGCCTTGTACAGTATTAGTTGTAGAACCTGCCATCTAATATGGTAGCTATAGTAGGCATAATATAATGGTACCTATGCTGGCTAAGATTTATATTCTACTTTCGAAATGATTTGTCCTACACTATGCACTAGTAATAATATCAATGTTTCTTTTTAATGCGTATCAAGCATCTTTGACTAACATAAGAAGAAATCTCCTCCAAGTCTGCGTTTGCATTGTGTGTGTGGCGGGAGATCTTATGGTAGTCTCATTTTTAAAAGCATTGCGAATTGATTTTAAAAAATATTCCTCTATTTTGATTTTGAATAAAATATAAACTGTTTTTTTGTTGCTCACACCAGTCCCACGACTGATCCGGAGTTTATTGTTTTCTTTCCTAAACTCTGGGTGCTCGTTATTTTCTACACGAGCAGTCTAGAGTTGGGTTTTTGAGATAGCTAGGTTCAGTAGATTATCTGGAGTTAGTTCAGTCTTTGGACCGGACCAGACTTGCTTATGCTAGGTGATATGTGATGGGGGGTTCTCGCTTCGCGGATTGGTTCTTGGAGATGGAGTTGCAGTTCTCGGAGTTCTTCCTTGAAGACTATCTTAGAGTTATATTGTTCCGCTGCTAGATGTCATCTATTTTCTTTTCCGCTGCTATTTTATTGTATCATATCTCTGATGTATATTGATATCTATTAGATCATCTATTGTATCAGATATTGTATCAAAGCTGTATATCAATGTATTATTCTTTTATTCCGCTGTGTTATTTACTTAATGTTGTTATAAGCTCCGGTGAATCGGATTTGAACGGTCAAATCTATGGCATTCGAATACGATATGAAGTATGGATGTCGATTTTCGAGCGGGCAAAATCCCATATCGTCACATTTGGTATCAGGGATAAGGTTGAACTTTAGCTCAGGAGTGTAACATATTAAGTAGCTCATTAGAGATAGGGTGAAGTATGCCTAGAATGAGTATATCCCTAAGATATCTGTTTGACCGCCTCAGTAATTCTCTTACTATCCACTAATAGTGAGTATGAGTGCGAGAAGAGAACTAGATAGGGGACAGGTAAATACGACTATAAATGGTCAATAACCTGCAACAGTGGAAACAACTTTCTCTATCAATTTTCTTTGATTCGTTTTAAGTTCTTTTGATTTCTTCGTGATAGCTCCAGAAAGAAGTTTCGGTGTGATGATGGCCCTATGTATCGTTGTAAGAAATTTTTACTTCGTATCTTCATTGGTTTTTGATTTTAAATCTTAATGAATATGTATTGGAAATTTGAAACTGAAATTTGAAATAAATTGGAAATTTAAATTGAGTTAAATTGATTTATAGAATAGGAAGGATAAATTGAATTGTATCAATAAAAATATCATTTAAACCCAAATTTGAAATTTTATTATAATTTCTTGTATCTATTGTTGATATTCTGATTTGGTGAGCCAAATGCAGAGTTGATATCCAATTCGATCTGAAAAGATATTTCCCTATCTTTCATCTTTCTTCGTTATCTCTCTCTGGCGAATTTCGAGGACGAAATTATTTTAAGGGGGGAAGTCTGTAACGATCCCGAATTTTAATTTATTTTAAATTGACAATTAAATTTATTTTTGATCTAAAAGTTGTGAAATTAAATGATAACCGATTGGAGTTTTTCCAAAATTTAAATGGTTTGTGTTATTTATTAATAAGAAAATGGTTTCTTTTGTAAATTATTTTAAATCAATTAGGAGTTATTTTTATAACAATAATTATAATAGCTTTATATCTATATACATGAAGTATAAAACAAATAAATAAATACACTAGAATAAATTTAAACAACATGTTAATAAAACAAATGTATATAAGTATGCACACTTAGAAACAATACTAAAAATATCTCAGTACAAACAAATAAAAGAAGTACAAGCTTATAAAATAAAACAAATATGAAAAGTAAGTAAATAAATAAACAAATCAGGTACACTTAAATAATAACAAAGCAAATATATTCAAGTATAATAAAGGCCAGCATCCATTACATCATCTCAGCCGAGTTTGAAAGCATCTAGGTATAAAACAAGTAAAAGGAAAATAAAAATAAAAAGAATGAAACAAAACAAAGTATACATCCACCTGGGCAAAGCAAGATACAAAGCAAGTAAAATATTAGTCAACAAAACAAAAAGAAGAAAATACAAAACAAACAAGTATAATAAATGCCAGCCAAAATAACATATCCCTGTGCATTCCTTTTCTTAGATATGGAAGAGTAGCTTGAAAATGAAGTACTCAGGCAATTAATGCAACATGCCTCTAGCAATTAATGAAAGCCTCTTCACCCATGCATATTATACAAATAACATCACCTGTACAAAATGTTATCAACTTGTAAACTTTTTTTGTTATATACATCACTTTCTTCATCTCAGTTTTCGCTCATTTTAAACTGAGCAAAAGAAAAAAAAATAAAAGAAAAAACATAGGAAAGCTTCAGTTTACAACTAAAACAAAATTCAACATCCAAGTAGAAGGCTTTCAACAACAAATTCAAAAGCCTGTTTCAAAACTGTGAGCAAATCTTCTTTTTAAACTAGACTTCTTTGATTCTTTTATCTGTGAGTAACTTCACTTTTGAGAACTTAAGGTAAAATTTGGTTGTTTGTGGGTAAGTTGAAGTGAATAAGCATTTGCAGGTGAATATCTGATGTGGATATTATTGTGTGCATGATATATATATACACTCTGCTCTGTTTGTTTTTCAAGCTCAAAATTCTATTTAAAAATCCTTACCACATGATCTGATTCTTAATAGGATCTGATTTTCAAACAAATATTGTTCGATTTGACCTAGATTAATGTTTTAAAATTTTAGTTAGTCAATATAAGGCTTGTTTGTCTCTAGAAGTATTCAAACGTATGTGTATGTTAAATAAAGTCAAAACTCAAGCTTGTTAATTTATCAATTCAGTATTACAAATTGAATACCCTAATCAAAACATGATTTTTAAGACAAAAATTAAGATTTTTGGATTAAGCATAGAGGTGCAGTTTGGTATTGAACAGAGATGGGGTTATTTGAATTTTCTGGTGATCCATGTATCGTGGAGGCTGGGGGTTCTTCGTGATGGTAGAGGGATGACCCAAGAACCTTGGAAAAATGTTTGATGATGATGCAGATCAACGTGGCGTTGGGGATTGCTCGAGTTTGTCAGCAACCCTAGTTTTTGGTGCTTTGGAATTTTGGATCGGCGTAACCTCTCTGAAGCACCGAGTGCCACGCACTTTTGCGTAATGGAAGTGAGGGAGTTGAAGAAGCTGTAGCCGGAATTGTTGACCTCCTAGTGGTCGGAGCGGTGAAAACGAGGCAATGTTGACAGGTTTTGGGTGGAAGTTTCTTTTTGCTGTTCCAGGTTTCGAACGAAACACTTATTTTTGATTTAGAGTGGATGTTGTCGAATCGTGACTTGATCTGAAGTATAGGGTGGATTCCTGACTTGTTGGCATTGGTGGAGTTCGCCGGAGCTCCAGCGAGTGCTCGTGCACGTATACGTGCATTCACGTCTGGGTTTGAAGACCGTGAGGAAGAAGAGGGAGGCTCGAAGACATGCACGGGGACTTGGTTGATTTGCTCGAAGCAAGGACGAGGGAAACCCGAAGTAGTTGTGGAGTGGAGTTGCTTTTGCATTGCTACAGGTTTTGAAACCTGTCTTCTTCTTTTTCTTTTTTTGTGGGTTCTGTTTTCCTCGGGGAAGACTCGAGTTATTCGAGTACTTGACTCGAAGCAAATGGGGAGTCTAACTCGAAGCAAGTTTGTTAACCTCGGGTTATTTTGTATGTTACAGGTTTTATGAAACCTGTCTGCAAATATGAATCTTAAAGCAAGTTTAAATGAAATTTGGATTTTAAATTAAAATTTCAAATCAAGGTTTTAAAAACAAATATTTATTTTGATTTTGATAAAATTCTTTTATAAAGGGTTTCTTAAATTTTAATGAGAAGTTAAATGATTGGTTTTAACTTGAATTTGCAAGTAAGAATATTAATGTATTTTGAAAGCTTAATTTTTAAATAAAAATTAAGTAGATTAGTTTAAAAGCTTTCTCTTATATAAGTAATAAATGTTATTTACATTTATTTTAAAGAATTATGAATTGATTTTTTTTAAATTGGATTAATGTTTAAAAGAATAATCATTTTGAATTTTAAATTCAAAATGTAAATTTAATTTAAATTCCAAAGTGAAATGTTTTTTCACTCTAATGTTAATGAAGTCATCAATAAGAAATGAATTATATTGGAGATAATTAAGGTATTAAATGATTCAATTAATAAGATAAATTAATTTATATCAAATGATTTGTAATTAATAAATCAGGATTAGATAATTAAATTCATAAGAAATTTATTTTACTTGGAAATAAATTGAATCGATTAGGATTAATCAATTTAATTAATCCCACTTATAAATGAAAATTGAATGCTTAACCTTACTTATGAATGATTGTATTGTATGAGATGCCTTGAATTGATTGTCCTATCTGATCTGTGATATGTTATTCTGTAAATTGTGGTATGTATAATTTATTCATTTATTGATGATACATCTGTATATTATCTGTGAATCTTTGAATGACGATAAGCGTTATAGTTTATATCGCTTATCAACTATATTTTGTGTTTTTAATCTGTGATGATTGAATGATGTTGCACTATTGTGTTAAACCCCTGGACCACACAATACACACACAATATGGATTTCACGAGGAAATCGATTAAGTCACAGATTTTTGAAATAGTTTTAAATTTGAATATTTGAATTCAAATGTTTTGGAAATGGATTGGGTTTAAAGTGAAAAGCTTTTGAAATGGAATTTCATAGATGAAATTTATTTTGAATAACTCGATAAAATATGAAGTTTAATAAATTGATTTGAACTTAAATTCAAGATTTGAAATTGAATTCTATGATTTAAAACTAGGGATTAAAAAGGTTATACCAGTTATATATGGGTTAAACTATTTTAAAAGTATTGATTTGGGGATGTGAATAGAATTCAAGGGCTTTAACTCGTGTAAATATAATTGGATTTTTCTGAAACGAAAACTACTTGTTTTCAAATAATAATAGCTTAAATTATGTTGAAAAGGTTTCAAGTTTGAAATTGAATTGAAATTGTATTTGAAAGGCTATGAATGAATCTTTGGAAATGATTTTTAAAAGCTATAAGTTGAATCTTTGATTTAAAGATTCAACAAGTTAATCGAATTTTGAAAGCTATGAGTTAAATCTTTGATTTAAAGATTTAATGAGTTAATCCAATTGGAATGGAAATTGTTTTAAAGTCTATAAATTGATCTTTGTGAAATAAACCTTTTTTTGTAATATAAAGATTTGAAATGGTAATTGGTTTAAACCATTTGAAGAAAAGTTTTGGGTTTTAAGTTGTGACTTAATTGAAATCCCAATATCCATATGTTTTTAAAATACTGCGCTCACTATTCGGTTTAGCCGGGAGAGGACCTTTGTGTCATATATTTCATTCCGAATATGTGATATGTCGTTATGGATAGCATTTGAAGACCGGTGTTGAAGACCGGATATTTTTGAAAGCGAAAGGACAACTCGTCGAATGTCTTTGCATCGAATGGTCCCCGGTATAGAGACTCCATATGTGATGGGAAGTCCGAACGTGATTAGTGAATATCCGGATTGCAAGTACTTCTTTGTAAGTGCCTTCGATTCTGTTCGAGCCCGGAACAGACTTGTATGGATAGTATGTCTGACGTTACAAATTGAAATATAAAGCTGATTTCTTTCAAATACATTTCTGTTGGTGGCGGAGAATTTATTCTCTTAGCTTAACACCCTTCTCTGAGATGTACGAGCTCAGAGGTTATGTAGTTGAAGGTTGTCAGCGATATATTCCCAATTTGGTAATGTGACATGCAGAGTGTTGCTGTGAAATGATCATTGTGTTGATCATTTGTGATAGGATCATTTGTTTGATCGTTTATCTTTGTGATCATTTCTATGATCATTTGTTGACCCAAAGCACAGCTTTTGTATAAAGCGTGGCTTTGTGGACGAGACTTCGTCGAGCCTCACACCCCGAAATGGTCAAAACAGGAAAGATGCGACAAGGTTATGAGGGGTAGCTCCCTTTAGGGTATGTGCATTTCTTCTGGAAAAGGGTGGTATCATGGTATGGAGCCCAGATACTTGCTCATGTTGAAACACTTTATTTATGGTGTGATGTTGATTAGAGAGCTCTCGGATAAAGGTCCCAAAGGACCGGGGGATGGCATACTCGTGTCAGTTGTTACCCAGTTAGGGGTAACCCGGCCTTGTGTTGGCAGAGATCCGGTTTGGTTCTCGGGGACGTCCTTCCAGAGGCGTTCTCATGTGGCAATGGGAAGTTCCTTGGCCCGACCATTCGTTGGAAATCCAAAGAAACAATACGAGCCTTGTACAGTATTAGTTGTAGAACCTGCCATCTAATATGGTAGTTATAGTAGGCATAATATAATGGTACCTATGCTGGCTAAGATTTATATTCTACTTTCGAAATGATTTTTCCTACACTATGCACTAGTAATAATATCAAATGTTTCTTTTTAATGCGTATCAAGCATCTTTGACTAACATAAGAAGAAATCTCCTCCAAGTCTGTGTTTGCATTGTGTGTGTGGCGGGAGGTCTTATGGTAGTCTCATTTTTAAAAGCATTGCGAATTGATTTTAAAAAATATTCCTCTATTTTGATTTTGAATAAAAGATAAACTATTTTTTTGTTGCTCACACCAGTCCCACGACTGATCCGGAGTTTATTGTTTTCTTTCCTAAACTCTGGGTGTTCATTATTTTCTACACGAGCAGTCTAGAGTTGGGTTTTTCAGATAGCTAGGTTCAGTAGATTATCTAGAGTTAGTTCAGTCTTTGGACCGGACCAGACTTGCTTATGCTAGGTGATATGTGATGGGGGGTTCTCGCTTCGCGGATTGGTTCTTGGAGATGGAGTTGCAGTTCTCGGAGTTCTTCCTTGAAGACTATCTTAGAGTTATATTGTTCCACTGCTAGATGTCATCTATTTTCTTTTCCGCTGCTATTTTACTGTATCATATCTCTGATGTATATTGATATCTATTGGATCATCTATTGTATCAGATATTGTATCAAAGCTGTATATCAATGTATTATTCTTTTATTCCGCTGTGTTATTTACTTAATGTTGTTATAAGCTCCGGCGAATCGGATTTGAACGGTCGAATCTATGGCATTCGAATACGATATGAAGTATGGATGTCGATTTTCGAGCGGGCAAAATCCCATATCGTCACAAAAAGGTTAACAATTATATAAAATGAAATATTTAAATCTATTTCAAATAATCAACAAACAAATCAATCAACCATCACTTGCAACAAGCACAACCATCACAAAAAAATCAACACGCATCAATCATTCATTCAAATCAAACAAAACAAATAGTTATTTGGGCTCAAAACTTTAAATTGTACGGAAAGAAAATCAAACTACTAAGCATACCCTTCACTCAACAGTCTTAGGTGAAACTAAATAGATTATTCATACCTTCCAAACAGATTTTAAAGTATCCTTGCCCAAACTACCATAATCCAAACGAACAACAATCTCAACCAATAGATTAAATTTATTCTTATTAATTCCATTCATACTTTTGTTGTTTGATTTCTTTTTCATTCATATAATGGTTTATCTTTTTATGTTACATTTAATTTCTTACAGTTTTCATTTATCCATATATGCAAATTTCTTTTATTTGCATTACATTCATTTATTTATTGGTTAATTTCACTTATTTACAGTATTCATCTTTTTACTTATTTTTGAAATAAATAACTTCGTCATATACTTAAGTCTATAATTACTTACTTACAACATTTATCTCTATTATATTTTATTATAGTAAGATCTTCATTATAACTTAAGTCTATACAATAACAACATCAATCCTTATTTATTAAAGAATTTTATTGAATACTCCATTACTTCAAATTTATTACTTGTATAATATTATGTTTAAATTTCTTATAACATTTTAACTTTTTATAGATGGTAAGTTATATATATGTTTTTAAGAAATGCAAATGAAACTTATACAAGATTTACCTCATCTTTTAATTTAAATTAAATGTTCAATAATTACATCTTTGGTTTATAAATTACAATTTCAACTTTCTTTAAATTTTATTTATAACTTAGCATTTATCTCTTATTTCAATTAAAGGTTCCAATTTATAAATTAGTTATAACCCATTTCCTACAAAAAATTAAAACTATTAATTAACGGAAGTTGAAGAACTAAATACCGGGTTAAATTTCGAATCATTTTAAAATGATAGATAAATATATACTTACAACTTATCTATATCCAAGTATATTTAAAGAAATTTAAAATTCACTTATGTTTATCAAAATAAATCTGTAGTAAAACTACTACAATGGCCTTCCCACTTCGAAATTTGAAAATGAATGTCGATGATGCGTGCACTCATCACCGAAATCATTTTCCAGCGACAGAGAGGGGAGTACAAATTTTTTCTTTCAAGAATTTCTTTAAAACCATACTTTCAAATTATATTGAAATATTTATATCAGAAAATATTTCTAAATACTATTATTATATTTCAAAATCCTTTGAATCAATTTTTCAAAATCTCGGACTTAAGTTCTAAAATTTCCATATTTTCATTGATTTTATTTTCAATCTTATTTTACCTATTATTTATAAATTTTATTCCTAACAACTAATATATTGCAACCAAATATAATCTTTATAAAAATTTATTTTATATATATAGAAAATATAATAGGCAAAAATTATTTCATTCATCTATATTAAAAACAAATATTGTGTCGGTCTGTCCTATTAAGTGTTTAAAAATCCCTATGATGTCATAGCGTCCCATGCATCAACCAGAATTTATAAATCCAAAATGGAACAGATTAACACAATATTAAAACCTTTTTATAACACTTACAAATACGCTCTCTCATCTATATACACTCAGCGACTCCCATAGGGTATTACTACCCTATTAGTAAAGAGTCAAACCCCACAACGCTAAGGGTTATCGCTAAACCAAAGCTCTGATACCAGATGTAACGTCCCGCCTTTTCGCACGCTTAAAATCGACACACATGCCGATTCAAAGAATATGGAAGGGCGGATTGTTATGGGGTAAATAAGAAAAAACAGAGAAGAGAAAAAAACTAAACAGAATCTCACAGCGAAAGGATAAAATATAATAATAAATATACAGTTCATAAAACTGTTTACAAAACATTTGATTCTTCTTTGTACAATAGATATCAGAGTTCACATACCAATAAATGCCAATGCAGCGGAATTAAATAGTATAGTGGAATATAATTAATAATAATAGTAGAAATCTTCGTCTTCGCCCTCCAGAGCTAAATTCTTCAAATCCTGAAACGCTTGGACTGACCCAAGCGAATTGAAAAGACAAAACACTCGAGTCAGAACTAAAAGATCTTATGTAAGTTAAATTAACAAAAATAAATATGAGTGCAGTAACTCAAGAGATGCTCGGGATTTATATCTCCTAAGGATCCGTTAAACTATTTACTATGTAGTATATTGCACTATTATAATAGTGTCTAATTGTAAAATAAACTTACTTTTTTCTTAGCATTAAGGGGTTACCCATATAGCCCTTAACAGGTAATAGTCCCAGTAGTCCATCCAATATCATAGTCCCTCCTGATCGGGAAGCCACCAGAGGATACCACACGGGCTACGGGAGAAATCCAAACTTGTACAAGGCGCGATAGGGTAGGTGACACGGCACAACTAGGCAATGCCAGGGTAGATATTGTAACAACCCAATATTTTCAACCATTCGCATCCGCACATGTCGGACTTGAATTGTTCAAAATACTGCGTTGTAGAATAAATTTAGCAAACTCAGAATATACAGTAAATAAATCACAGAATCACATACACAGATATCAGAATCTCGCAGCGGAAATTAAAATTTAGTGGTTCATGAAGCCACTGATACATCTTTAACAAAACAGGAATTTCATTGTTTATAATCCTCAATACAATTTTAAAACATAAATAGAGATAGAGTCTTCAAAGTCTGGGATTCCAGAAAAGATAAAGACTGAAACAAACTTCCAGCAGCACGAATGGTCTACGGAATGTCCTAGCTCCGGAGAGGAAACTGAAGCTGCAACTCAGGCTGACCCGAGCGTAAAATAAAACAAACACTCGAGTCAAGACATACATACTTATATGATGTAAGCTAAATCAAGTGTACTGTAATATATAGCAAGTAACTTAAAGGATGCTTGGGATCGCCCATCCTCTAAGGATCCGTTAAACTATTTACTATGTAGTATATTGCGCTATTACAATAGTGTCTATTTACAAAATAAACATACTTATTTCTTAGCATTAAGGGGTTACCCATATAGCCCTTAACACGTAATAGTCCCAGTAGTCCATCCAATATCATAGCTCCTCCTGATCGGGAAGCAACTAGAGGATACCACACGGGCTACGGGAGAAAACCAAACTCGTACAAGGCTCGATATGGTAGGTGACACGGCACAACTAGGCAATGCCAGGGTAGATATACCAATTACGCTTCCGGACCGATGGTAACGCGAAGCCGCAGCAACCGCCCACCTCGAACAACACTCCCAAATCAAGGGTGCACCCAAACAATCACATAAGCAATAGAATGGTATACGAAGAAGTGCGTTCGATCAGAGGAGCTACCTCATTAATCCGTCAATCGCTCCTGTTTTAGCCACCTTAAGCCGACTCACGGGAGTCAGGTCCACGTATATACCTTTCAAGAAACCGTCACCACCATCCTACTTCATTCTGGAATCTCCACCGCGTACACGGTTAGTCAAAGTGGTTTTCGGTATCGACAGAGAGTATGTCCATATCCGATCCCGGTCTCTTTGCCAACCCATCGTTATTATAACCCGTGGTTATTTTAAAACAGTTTATACTTTAAAACCAGAATAATCATTTCTATTTCAAAACTATAAATACGATATCATTTTAAAAACCCAAACAATATGATATCGTTATATTCATATATAATTCTTTTTCCAAAACCATACTGCTTAAAATTTATAATATCTGGAAAACAAATATTTGAATTTTCTTCAAAAGATAATATATTGGAAATTTTACTTTAAGCCATAACTCCCAAACACAATGGTTTGGACATTCAACGGTATATAGAATAAATGGTTTAACTTTATGGTTACTTGTAAAGAAGATAATTTATATATAGCTTTACAAATAAATTTCTTTATTTAAAGTTTAAACCATAATTTAAATATCACTTCATGTTCCCAAAACCATTTCAATTCCTATATAAATATTCAATTGGAGTATTTACTATTCAAAACTAAGTTTGGGTTTTATTCTTTCAACAAATCAATGTTTTATTATTTAGTCTTGAATATTCCCATAAATTCTATAAATAAAACTCCAAATTTTAGCCATTAAATATTTCAAAATTTACTTAATACCAGAGTATTTTTATTAAGGAAAATCTAGTTATAAATATCCTATCTTAAGATTTTCCAAACTTAAATATAAAATAAAATTTATTCAAATTCCATAAATTTTAAAACAATCAAATTCTAGACTCTGTAGCACTTAGGAAATGCTACCTAAAGTTATGGGTAAAACTAGTCCAATTTCAAAAGACAGCATTTAAATGCTGTAGTAGATTGTTTAACTTAATAAAGATTTCCAAATATAACTTATTTATTTATTTATTTCTTAACTGCAATCTTATTCTTCCAAATCCAGAATTTCCAAAATAAGTTATATTCAAAAAAATTTATTCAAATTTTTTTTTTTTTTTATTATTAACATTTTAACTCATTCAAAATCAATATGAAATCCTTTAAAGATATTAAATCAAATATTTAACTTCCAAAATAATTTTAAATATTCCAGAAAATATTATAAGAACCACGGGCCTGTATATAGTTTTCTAGCCTAGGTCAAGTGATACGGATTTATATCATTTCAACCCGTAATTTACAAAACCCCGGGTTCTATCATTTCAAACCCGTAATCCCAAGTTATCAGTTAAGCAGTTAACAGAATAGATGAACGATAAAAATCATTTAGGCCTATCATTCCAGCCCATAACAATCTATATTTAACAGGGAACTTGTAGTGGTGATCTAAGCAGTAAATAAACAATAACATAACTGCAAAAATAATACAACAGATAATACTGATGAGGTGTCACTTAAATGGGGTCCATCATTCTATATTATACTACAGACAGATAATAATGAAATACAAATTTACGCATACACTTGCAATAATTTACCCAAAATATAAATACGTATGCCTGGTGAGAAATACTCACTTGAAAGCGGCCGAAAATTTGAATTCAAAAACGACGATTCACCGGAAAAGGACGACAGAGAGTAACGATCAAAATTCCTCGGATGTCGCCTAGATTCAAATCTAGAACAAAATTCAAATATTGAATACGCGACTTTAGAATTTACGGTCAAAGAAAATTTTTATAGAACGAAAATCTGTTTGACTTGCTCGACCACTCCACCGTGTAATATGGCCAAAATATACCCAAATACGTGAACCATGCTAACACTAAAATTTACGACAAAATTTCCTAAAGTCAGACTAAAGCAATATGGTGAAGTTTTCTTATTATATGCCGGGGTATGTACACGTGCGCACATTTTTCCTTTTCCCTTCTTCTTTGAACACTCACGCCAAAGCATTTACACCAACCCACATTTCTCTGAATATCAAACTCAGATCCAACTACAAGAATTCAGTTCCTATTTCATGCCTACCCAGTTTTTTTTTCCATCATAGCTTTTACACTTAAATTTATCTACAATAAAATTTTCCAGACTCAAACTTGTGCATGCATACACAACCTATCCTCCAGTTTCACCGTGTCACACATAACTACTTCGGGAAAATTTCCTACTTGCTTCGAGTAGAATCATCCAAAACTTCGAGACAAACTGCAAGGACTTCGTACTTCTCTCTGTAGACTTTTAGAACAGCTTCTTCCAGACACTTACCTGACATGCACACGCATCATCAAACCGAAGTTTCTCTCTCTTTCTCTCTACCAAATGCACACAAACATTCAGTCAATGGGAAAAATTCAACCTGGGTATCCACTGATATGAACGTGCACAGGTGCACACTTAAAACATGCACACTGTGATACCAACCTGCACAGCCTACTGTAACCATTCAATATGTGCAGACTATCCCTATAACATGAATGCTAACTGAAACTCACCCCTTTATCATAAGCTATGTCAACTTAAATTTAGCCTAGATTAACCTTCAAATTTCTCATGCTTTTGAACTGCAATCATGTAAACTCACGCCACTAAGATCCTACTACTATTTCAACTTATACTGCAAATCTCTTTCCAGTTTTCACAATTTGTTACAACTGTAAATGTCAAAATACCCAGCCTAAATTTCAACAACCTGAGCCCCACTTCTTTTACTTCGAGAAACCATGTATCTACTACGAGAAAAAAAAATGCAAATCCTCGAGACAAAAGTAAACTCTTCGAGTCAAATTCTTTCAAAACTTCACTCACACCATCCATATCACCAAGTTGCAACTACCAGTCTTCTATCCATCATCACCAACTTCATTCATACTACAACCCTCTGGTCAGTGGTGACTTTACTCACAAGTCTCGGCCATTGTATCCAAATGCAAACTCCACTGATGCATACATGCACAGACACAAAGCATGTGCACAGAGATACAACATGTACTGCTTTTCCCAAAAATTTAACATACATGCAGACTTGTCTTTTTTTTTTAAAAAAAAAAAAGAACTGCTCACTATGATATGCACAGTCTATTATGAAGGTTACATATATGCAACAAACTGAAACTCACAGTTCTAGCCTACCTCTTTCCACCAACCTCCACTTATAACCAAATCTCTGGGTAAATATGCAGCCAATCCTAAGATATCTATATGCACGCAACTTTCAAACCAAAAGATATGCAGACCACCATCTCACTAAGGTTCCCACACATCAGTATTGAGGCAAGACAAGGCATAAACAACACTGAATGGTCGAGCAAGGCAGACCAGAATTACTAACAATAACAAAAGGACTGGCAAAAATGAAAGGAAAGAAATATGATTACCTGATGGGTTAGAGTGAAGGAATGGGATGAAGCTAGAGATAGTGGAGGATGTGAAAAAAACTGGTGTATTTATATCTGAGGTATGCGAAGTTTCAGGGGAGGGTAAGTGTAAAAAAATAACGTATCAGTTTTGAAAGTTTTAAATCTCATATGGGATACAAGAGAAGGCCGAGTGAGATCAGGGGACATAAGTTCAAATGTTACTAAGCTAGATCTGTGCACTTGGGTTTGTATTTATAAGTTTATAACGTATAGTGTTGAATATAAGCTGATGGCGAAATCAAGGGGAAGAGACAGCTTGATGATTTTAAAAGCCAGATTAAACTCCTGCGTGATTTTCCCTATTCCAGTTCTTTGTTTGTGAAGGTACGATTAAACTTGAATGACACGAGAAGCATGAATCAGAAAATGGAAGGGTTGATTTCCTTTAAGAACGGAGATCGAATATGTATTCATTTCCTTAAATTTAGTGGCTGTGTGAATTCTTTGTTAATAACAGTAGCAATAAAATTCTCTTTAAACCAGATAAGCAGTTCGTATGTATTAATCTTGCTCAACGTTAATCATGTGTGATCCATTTTCATTTTAGCTAAAATCTTGATTTTAGTTTGAAGTTGTTAAATGGAAATGGTAAATTTTTTATGTAGGCTTTAGGCAAACGTATACAATATATGAAAAATCAAAACTGTCAGTTAAAACAAGGTAATGTTTGCTTTTAAAACCACGGACTGATATTTTTCTTCAAAAAAATTTGAAAACATGATTTTTACACTACGTTAAACAGACGCAGTCTAAAACATCAAAAATTTCTGTAAAAATATCATTTTAAAAACACACGTTTTATTACGTCACTTATACCCTATAACTGACGCGTCTTTCGAACGCGAAATATAACAGTTCAAACATAGCTTAAATTTTCACAGTTAATATTTACTTTTATTGACATTCAAAATTTTATAAAATATATCTCCAATTTAAATAATTAACTATATTGGTAAACACAATTTATATAAAATATATTTCAAAAATCTAAATAATTAAAAGAAATAAATAGCTAGAAACTAGGGCTGTTACACTCTCCCCCACTTAAGAACTTTTCGTCCTCGAAAAGGAACGAAAGAAGAGAAACAAAGAAGATAAGCTAGATAAACAAGAACCTTAAACGAATAGTTCCGGATTTGAGGCACGAAGAAGATCCTCTAGAATCGGTTTTACCCCTTTCCGTTTGACCGTCAGTCTATGGGTGGTAAGTGGTGCTCAGGTCCCGATGAGTAACAAAGATTTTCAAAGATTATAGAAAAATTTCTGAATAGGCTGGTAGAAGCAATAGCCTCCCCATTCTGTAGCAGATAGGGAAACCAAGGACACTTAAAGATAGTTCATAAACAAAATAAGATAATAAATTTGAAATCATAATGCTTTTGAGATTATAATACTTTGAAAGTCATTAATTATATAGATATTATCATTTGGAATCATACTACTAAAATCATAACACTTTTAACATAATCTTCATTTATACCCTTTAAATTCAATGCCAAAAATATTCATTTCAAAGTTGTAATATTCTTAAGTTCAATAATAAAGTTTTCAAAACATTTTATTTTTAGAAACAACAGCACTTATACTATGCTACAGTAGATATAATAGTATTTGCAATCAGTTCATTTTTCTTAACTCTTAATTTTAACAAATAACCTACCACTTTATTTAAAATACCTATTTTATAAATAAGATATTTCTTCAATAAGTTACACTTGAAATTTTCATTTGAAAACCAAATTCTCAATTATCAAATTTTAGTGATATTAAAATATGTCTTAACTATTTAAATCATAATTACCTATTTAAACATCAATTAAACTATGATTTCAAGATAAATAAACCTTATTACAAAATATCCCTTTCAAATATTTTTCTATTTTCTATTCAAAGATACATTGTTTATTACACAAACATATTCATTTCAGGAAATAACTTTTATTAAAATCTCTTGGTTAGATTTAAGGTTCCATATTAAATCAAATTTGATTATTAGGTTATTTAAATACAATTCCTTAAATTCCTTTTCTCTATATTACCTTTATTAATCTTTTATAAATAAATTTAAGCGTATAACATTTATTATAACCACTCAAATTTTATTTATAAAATCTTTTCATATTGTATATTATCCAATTACATTGTTAACTTTTGAAAATCAAGGTAAGTTATATTGAAATGAAATTGGGTATTATACAACTAAAACTTTCAAATTCAATTATCTCCAGTTGGAACTTTTTATTCAAAATTTTATTTTATTGAAATTATTTAAGAATTAAATTTCTGATTCCCTTTAAATCATTTAAATATATGTACATAATATTGTCAGATCAAATTTTAGAAATTCAAATCATTTAAAATCTCAAGGTAACACTGTAGCCAGATTACAGAATGGTCTTTCACTTCGGAACTCGAAAATGAATGTCGATGATGTTGTAGTCATCACCGAAATTATTTTCCAGCGACAAAGAGAATAGCACTAAATTTTTAAAATTCTTTGGGAAACAAACTTCTATTTTGAAAATACTTTAAATAATATATACTTTTAAAATTTTAATCCCAAAGTTTGAAACCATCAGAAATTGAATTCTCAAGTTCTTGTTTTATATTCATTTCTGTTTCTAAATTAATTTATAACCATTGTTTATATTCAATTATTTAGACAAACACATGGTTTACAAAACCATAAATAAAATCAAACTATTATCTCCTGACACTAGTTAAATTAAATATTAAAATTTCTGAAAATTTATACTTATATATATTTTAGATTTCCTTTCAAATATAGGAGTAAATTTCCAAAACAAGGATAGAAATTCAAATTTGATGAACTCAAATCAAATAGAATCCAAGCTAGTTAAAATCAGAAGGTCCGATGATTAAATAACAGAATAAGGAACTGGGTAAGTCTATATAAATCGCGGACAACCTTGATCTGATCAACCGTGACTTAAAGAGTCGGATCGATATGATTGGGTAAATCTATATTTGATCCGAAGAGATAGAGTTCGGAATAACCAAAGATACTGGCATATAAACCGAGGATAAATATAAATCTCTGGTGAATCAATGCTAATGGTAAAGGAGTTTCACCCCTTTATTAGAATAATGGCGAGACCGCCAATTCACTATAAAGATCATCCGAAGTGGAGTTATGGGACACTCCAGAATCTAAAGTAGATGAAAGTGAGGGACACGGATGAACTTTGGAACCACAGGGAATGTTCCAAATTCGAAAAGGAAGAGGTTCAAGCTCGAATGAAGGTGATTCTATAAATCAATTTACCATACATTCTAAGTTTGCCTAGAACCTGGCACTGATACCAAATGTAACAACCCAATATTTTCAACCATTCGCATCCGCACATGTCGGACTTGAATTGTTCAAAATACTGCGTTGTAGAATAAATTTAGCAAACTCAGAATATACAGTAAATAAATCACAGAATCACATACACAGATATCAGAATCTCGCAGCGGAAATTAAAATTTAGTGGTTCATGAAGCCACTGATACATCTTTAACAAAACAGGAATTTCATTGTTTATAATCCTCAATACAATTTTAAAACATAAATAGAGATAGAGTCTTCAAAGTCTGGGATTCCAGAAAAGATAAAGACTGAAACAAACTTCCAGCAGCACGAATGGTCTACGGAATGTCCTAGCTCCGGAGAGGAAACTGAAGCTGCAACTCAGGCTGACCCGAGCGTAAAATAAAACAAACACTCGAGTCAGGACATACATACTTATATGATGTAAGCTAAATCAAGTGTACTGTAATATATAGCAAGTAACTTAAAGGATGCTTGGGATCGCCCATCCTCTAAGGATCCGTTAAACTATTTACTATGTAGTATATTGCGCTATTACAATAGTGTCTATTTATAAAATAAACATACTTATTTCTTAGCATTAAGGGGTTACCCATATAGCCCTTAACACGTAATAGTCCCAGTAGTCCATCCAATATCATAGCTCCTCCTGATCGGGAAGCAACTAGAGGATACCACACGGGCTACGGGAGAAAACCAAACTCGTACAAGGCTCGATATGGTAGGTGACACGGCACAACTAGGCAATGCCAGGGTAGATATACCAATTACGCTTCCGGACCGATGGTAACGCGAAGCCGCAGCAACCGCCCACCTCGAACAACACTCCCAAATCAAGGGTGCACCCAAACAATCACATAAGCAATAGAATGGTATACGAAGAAGTGCGTTCGATCAGAGGAGCTACCTCATTAATCCGTCAATCGCTCCTGTTTTAGCCACCTTAAGCCGACTCACGGGAGTCAGGTCCACGTATATACCTTTCAAGAAACCATCACCACCATCCTACTTCATTCTGGAATCTCCACCGCGTACACGGTTAGTCAAAGTGGTTTTCGGTATCGACAGAGAGTATGTCCATATCCGATCCCGGTCTCTTTGCCAACCCATCGTTATTATAACCCGTGGTTATTTTAAAACAGTTTATACTTTAAAACCAGAATAATCATTTCTATTTCAAAACTATAAATACGATATCATTTTAAAAACCCAAACAATATGATATCGTTATATTCATATATAATTCTTTTTCCAAAACCATACTGCTTAAAATTTATAATATCTGGAAACCAAATATTTGAATTTTCTTCAAAAGATAATATATTGGAAATTTTACTTTAAGCCATAACTCCCAAACACAATGGTTTGGACATTCAACGGTATATAGAATAAATGGTTTAACTTTATGGTTACTTGTAAAGAAGATAATTTATATATAGCTTTACAAATAAATTTCTTTATTTAAAGTTTAAACCATAATTTAAATATCACTTCATGTTCCCAAAACCATTTCAATTCCTATATAAATATTCAATTGGAGTATTTACTATTCAAAACTAAGTTTGGGTTTTATTCTTTCAACAAATCAATGTTTTATTATTTAGTCTTGAATATTCCCATAAATTCTATAAATAAAACTCCAAATTTTAGCCATTAAATATTTCAAAATTTACTTAATACCAGAGTATTTTTATTAAGGAAAATCTAGTTATAAATATCCTATCTTAAGATTTTCCAAACTTAAATATAAAATAAAATTTATTCAAATTCCATAAATTTTAAAACAATCAAATTCTAGACTCTGTAGCACTTAGGAAATGCTACCTAAAGTTATGGGTAAAACTAGTCCAATTTCAAAAGACAGCATTTAAATGCTGTAGTAGATTGTTTAACTTAATAAAGATTTCCAAATATAACTTATTTATTTATTTATTTCTTAACTGCAATCTTATTCTTCCAAATCCAGAATTTCCAAAATAAGTTATATTCAAAAAAATTTATTCAAAATTTTTTTTTTTTTTTTATTATTAACATTTTAACTCATTCAAAATCAATATGAAATCCTTTAAAGATATTAAATCAAATATTTAACTTCCAAAATAATTTTAAATATTCCAGAAAATATTATAAGAACCACGGGCCTGTATATAGTTTTCTAGCCTAGGTCAAGTGATACGGATTTATATCATTTCAACCCGTAATTTACAAAACCCCGGGTTCTATCATTTCAAACCCGTAATCCCAAGTTATCAGTTAAGCAGTTAACAGAATAGATGAACGATAAAAATCATTTAGGCCTATCATTCCAGCCCATAACAATCTATATTTAACAGGGAACTTGTAGTGGTGATCTAAGCAGTAAATAAACAATAACATAACTGCAGAAATAATACAACAGATAATACTGATGAGGTGTCACTTAAATGGGGTCCATCATTCTATATTATACTACAGACAGATAATAATGAAATACAAATTTACGCATACACTTGCAATAATTTACCCAAAATATAAATACGTATGCCTGGTGAGAAATACTCACTTGAAAGCGGCCGAAAATTTGAATTCAAAAACGACGATTCACCGGAAAAGGACGACAGAGAGTAACGATCAAAATTCCTCGGATGTCGCCTAGATTCAAATCTAGAACAAAATTCAAATATTGAATACGCGACTTTAGAATTTACGGTCAAAGAAAATTTTTATAGAACGAAAATCTGTTTGACTTGCTCGACCACTCCACCGTGTAATATGGCCAAAATATACCCAAATACGTGAACCATGCTAACACTAAAATTTACGACAAAATTTCCTAAAGTCAAACTAAAGCAATATGGTGAAGTTTTCTTATTATATGCCGGGGTATGTACACGTGCGCACATTTTTCCTTTTCCCTTCTTCTTTGAACACTCACGCCAAAGCATTTACACCAACCCACATTTCTCTGAATATCAAACTCAGATCCAACTACAAGAATTCAGTTCCTATTTCATGCCTACCCAGTTTTTTTTTCCATCATAGCTTTTACACTTAAATTTATCTACAATAAAATTTTCCAGACTCAAACTTGTGCATGCATACACAACCTATCCTCCAGTTTCACCGTGTCACACATAACTACTTCGGGAAAATTTCCTACTTGCTTCGAGTAGAATCATCCAAAACTTCGAGACAAACTGCAAGGACTTCGTACTTCTCTCTGTAGACTTTTAGAACAGCTTCTTCCAGACACTTACCTGACATGCACACGCATCATCAAACCGAAGTTTCTCTCTCTTTCTCTCTACCAAATGCACACAAACATTCAGTCAATGGGAAAAATTCAACCTGGGTATCCACTGATATGAACGTGCAGAGGTGCACACTTAAAACATGCACACTGTGATACCAACCTGCACAGCCTACTGTAACCATTCAATATGTGCAGACTATCCCTATAACATGAATGCTAACTGAAACTCACCCCTTTATCATAAGCTATGTCAACTTAAATTTAGCCTAGATTAACCTTCAAATTTCTCATGCTTTTGAACTGCAATCATGTAAACTCACGCCACTAAGATCCTACTACTATTTCAACTTCTACTGCAAATCTCTTTCCAGTTTTCACAATTTGTTACAACTGTAAATGTCAAAATACCCAGCCTAAATTTCAACAACCTGAGCCCCACTTCTTTTACTTCGAGAAACCATGTATCTACTACGAGAAAAAAAATGCAAATCCTCGAGACAAAAGTAAACTCTTCGAGTCAAATTCTTTCAAAACTTCACTCACACCATCCATATCACCAAGTTGCAACTACCAGTCTTCTATCCATCATCACCAACTTCATTCATACTACAACCCTCTGGTCAGTGGTGACTTTACTCACAAGTCTCGGCCATTGTATCCAAATGCAAACTCCACTGATGCATACATGCACAGACACAAAGCATGTGCACAGAGATACAACATGTACTGCTTTTCCCAAAAATTTAACATACATGCAGACTTGTCTTTTTTTTTTAAAAAAAAAAAAGAACTGCTCACTATGATATGCACAGTCTATTATGAAGGTTACATATATGCAACTAACTGAAACTCACAGTTCTAGCCTACCTCTTTCCACCAACCTCCACTTATAACCAAATCTCTGGGTAAATATGCAGCCAATCCTAAGATATCTATATGCACGCAACTTTCAAACCAAAAGATATGCAGACCACCATCTCACTAAGGTTCCCACACATCAGTATTGAGGCAAGGCAAGGCATAAACAACACTGAATGGTCGAGCAAGGCAGACCAGAATTACTAACAATAACAAAAGGACTGGCAAAAATGAAAGGAAAGAAATATGATTACCTGATGGGTTAGAGTGAAGGAATGGGATGAAGCTAGAGATAGTGGAGGATGTGAAAAAAACTGGTGTATTTATATCTGAGGTATGCGAAGTTTCAGGGGAGGGTAAGTGTAAAAAAATAACGTATCAGTTTTGAAAGTTTTAAATCTCATATGGGATACAAGAGAAGGCCGAGTGAGATCAGGGGACATAAGTTCAAATGTTACTAAGCTAGATCTGTGCACTTGGGTTTGTATTTATAAGTTTATAACGTATAGTGTTGAATATAAGCTGATGGCGAAATCAAGGGGAAGAGACAGCTTGATGATTTTAAAAGCCAGATTAAACTCCTGCGTGATTTTCCCTATTCCAGTTCTTTGTTTGTGAAGGTACGATTAAACTTGAATGACACGAGAAGCATGAATCAGAAAATGGAAGGGTTGATTTCCTTTAAGAACGGAGATCGAATATGTATTCATTTCCTTAAATTTAGTGGCTGTGTGAATTCTTTGTTAATAACAGTAGCAATAAAATTCTCTTTAAACCAGATAAGCAGTTCGTATGTATTAATCTTGCTCAACGTTAATCATGTGTGATCCATTTTCATTTTAGCTAAAATCTTGATTTTAGTTTGAAGTTGTTAAATGGAAATGGTAAATTTTTTATGTAGGCTTTAGGCAAACGTATACAATATATGAAAAATCAAAACTGTCAGTTAAAACAAGGTAATGTTTGCTTTTAAAACCACGGACTGATATTTTTCTTCAAAAAAATTTGAAAACATGATTTTTACACTACGTTAAACAGACGCAGTCTAAAACATCAAAAATTTCTGTAAAAATATCATTTTAAAAACACACGTTTTATTACGTCACTTATACCCTATAACTGACGCGTCTTTCGAACGCGAAATATAACAGTTCAAACATAGCTTAAATTTTCACAGTTAATATTTACTTTTATTGACATTCAAAATTTTATAAAATATATCTCCAATTTAAATAATTAACTATATTGGTAAACACAATTTATATAAAATATATTTCAAAAATCTAAATAATTAAAAGAAATAAATAGCTAGAAACTAGGGCTGTTACAGATATACCAATTACGCTTCCGGGTCAGTGGTAACGCGTAGCGCGCAGCTACCACCCACCTCGAGCCACACCCCCAAAATACAAAGTGGCCACCAAATCAATCCAAAAGTCAAAGTATAATATCGAAGGGATGTGTCCGATCAATGGTGCTACCTTATTAACCTGTCGATCGCTCTGTTTTAGCCACCTTATGCCAACACACAGGAGTTGGGTCCACGTATTTACCTTACAGGAAACGCCGCCACCAACCTATTTCATTTTGGAATCTCCACCGCGTACACGGTTGTTAAAGTGGTTTCCAAAGTTGGTAGAGAGTATGACAACTTCTGATCCCGGTCTCTTCAACAACCAAACGTTATTATAACACCGCGGTCATTTAAAAATACTTATACTTTCAAAACCAGAATATAATTATCCGTTTCAAAACCCATAAATACGATATCATTTCCTTTTAAAAACTCAAATAAATATGATATCATTTTATTTCAGATATATTCCTTTTCCAAAATCATGCCACTTTTAAATTTATAATACCTCGTGTAACATCCCGACTTTTCACATGCTTCAAATCGACACACATGCCAATTCAAACCATACGGAAGGGTGGATTGTTATGGGGTAAATAAGAAAACGAGAAAGAATAAAACAAAACAGAATCTCACAGCGGAAAGATAAAATATAATAATAAATATGCAGTTCATAAAACTATTTACAAAACATTTGATTCTTCTTTATATAATAAATATCAGAGTTCACATGCCAATAAATATCAATGCAGTGGAATACAGTGTAGTGGAACCATATAGTATATGATAATAATAAAATCTCCGTCTTCGTCCTCCAGAATTAAAATCCACAAGTCCTGAAACGCTCGGACTGAACACTCGAGTCAGAACTAAAAGATCTTACGTAAGTTAAATTAACAGAAATAAATATGAGTGCAGTAACTCAAGAGATGCTCGGGATTTACGTCTCCTAAGGATCCGTTAAACTATTTACTGTGTAGTATATTGCGCTATTATAATAGTGTCTAATTGTAAAATAAACTTACTTTTTAACAGCGTTAAGGGGTTACCCATACAGCCCTTAACACAAATAATGCCAATAGTTTATACAGTGCCTGCATATCTCCTGATCGGGAGACTACGAGAAGACACTCCATAGGTACGACACAAATAGAAACTCATAGTAAAGGCTCGGTATGGTAGGGACACGGGACAACTATGCAATGCCAGGGTAGATATACCAATTACGCTTCCGGGTCGATGGAAACGCGCAGCGCACAGCTGCCGCCCACCTCGAACAAACTCCCCACATCAAAGAAATCAATAATGAAGGTGGCCACCGAATCAAACCAAAATCAGAGTATAGTATCGAAGGGAAGTGTCCGATCAGTGGTGCTACCTCATTAACCCGTCAATCGCTCCTGTTTTAGCCACCTTATGCCAACTCACGGGAGTCGGGTCCAAGTATTTACCTTAATGGAAACGCCACCACCATCCAACTTCATTCTGGAATCTCCACCGCATATACGGTTGTTAAAGTGGTTTTCGGGGTTGGCAGAGAGTATGACAACTTCTGATCCCGGTCTCTTCAACAACCAAACGTTATTATAACACCGCGGTCATTTTAAAAATAATTATACTTTCAAAACCAGAATATAATTATCCATTTTAAAACCCATAAATACGATATCATCTCCATTTAAAACCCAAATAATATGGTATCATTTTATTTCAAATATATTTCTTTCCAAAATCATGCCACTTTTCAAATTTATAATATCTCGAAACCAAATATTTGAATTATAGCTTTCAACACATAATACTTCGAAATTCATAGCTTTAAAACCATAACTTCTAATACTTAAGTGGTTTGGATATTCAACAGTATATAAAATAAAACGGTTGAATTTAAAATTTCTTTAGAAGTAAAAAATTTCCACACCTTCACTTTTTTTTTATTCACTTTAAATTCATCTAAACCCATAACTTTTAGATTCACTTTCAGTTTAAATAAAACACTTCGATTTCAATATTTCAAAACTTCGAGAATTTAATGAATTTCAAGACTAAGGTTGGAAATTTCAAAACAACAATTCATTTTCCTATTATTTAGTTTGAAAGGTTTATATGATAAATCCATAACCATTTAGAACAAACTAAATTTATTATCACTAAAATTTCCTTTCATTTATTTATACTAGAATTATTTATTAAATCCAGTTACAATATCATACCTTAAAATTTCCAATTTTATTAAGTTTACATCAACTTATGGAGTTAAATTTTCAAATAAGCTCAATTCAAATTAAATCTCCAATTTATCCTTTAATCTTAATTTATTTGAATAATTTATAACACTATATATATACAAGAACTTAAAATCATACTAAATCGTATAATATAAATTATCAAATGCCATTTTTCAACTTATTCATTTTATTTAGTAGATTTATTCATAGCATAAATTCAACAATTTAACTTTGTATGTATATATATATATATAATATATCTATATCATATGCAAATTTAATATTTAATAAACCATATCATATCCAAACCATAAAAATCATTTCAAAATAATTATATATATATATATATATATATATATATATATATATATATACTGCGGTGCCTGTATATAATTTTCTATCCTATGGTCAAATGATACGGATATTTATCATTTCAATCCGCAATTTAAAAATAAAAAAAATGCGGTTGTATATCATTTCGAACCGCAATCCCGAATGAATGAAATACAAGATAACTTGCATATTTTAAAATATAGTACACATCATCCATTCACCAAACATCAATCATCAATCATTAATTATAATCATCATCCAATTTAAACAAACATCAATATAGAGCATATAAAATATAACAGATAATAAATACAGGTATTAACTAGCAGTTTATATTCAATAATAAATTTAATAACTGTTTAACTAGCAGTTTGTATGCAAATAAATAATTTTTAACTGTCAAATTTTTATGCAATAATAAAATAAATTCACAGTTAATTAAAATAAATGCGATTTAACTGAGATAATGAATAAAACATGCCAAACAGTCATAAATAAATTTCTACTCAAATCTAAAATCAATTTAACAAACAAAAGAAATTTTAGAAGTTGTGAGTGAGTTAAAACACTCACCTTCTGAATTTAAATCGAATTTAAATCCGATTCAAACCCAAAAATTTGACGGTCTCAGAATTTGTCCAAACCAATGTCAACAGATCCGAAATTTAATTACGATCCTAAAAAAATCTCGTGTAAATCGGACACCGTATGCAGAAGTTATTCAAATAAAATGATTTGAAAAATTAAATTAAATTAAAACAAAGTAAAAAAACTAACCTATGCCACGTCAGGTAAACCACGCGTGCACGAGAACATCAGAAACCCACATCGCGTTGCTCCCCTTCTCAGCCGCCACCATCGTCCATTTCCCTCAATTTTCGCCACCAACACTTTACTTTTCAACCAGATCCGGATATGCCAAACGCCTCCTCTCGTCTAGCCGACCCTAGAGACCCCCCGAGCGGCCACCACGATGCCAGAAAATAGCTCCGGCCGTCGACCCTTTGCCTTCAATTTTCGGTGGATTCTGACACCCATTAGGCGAGCGACCCCATCCCCAAGCTGTACTCGACGAGCTCTACCATTCCATGCCTCTTGATCGTCGCTAGGGCGAAGATCCACCGTTAAACGACGAACCCTACCATTAATGGACGAAAGTTATTCAATTTCTGCCGGTCAAACGACACTTCAAAATGAAAAACGACCACCACCAGTGAATTACTCTCGTCGAGAGCTTCAAGATATAGTTTTTTTGAAATTTTTAGAGGAGTTTGAATTTTCAGCTTTTGATTTGATCTTGCAATTGTGTTTGGATCTAAGATTTTGCATCCATTGAGGAAAAGAAAGAGGTGAGGAAATGAACGTACAGCAAATGAGAATAGATGGAGGCTAGGGTTTTTAGCTGGGTTTATATAGATAGGTTAGAGATAGAGTAGATGGATCTTATAAACAAACGTGCTGAACGATAATTGTCCCAAAAAGCCCGTTTCGACCCCGGAAGGAAATTGGTTAAACCCATATATCCAAATAGGTGTTTTAAAATATTCTTAACGTGATGGAAGAACTTTCATGTCCAAATTCCATCATATGAAGAAGTTATGCTGAAAACAATATTTCCAAATTGATTTCAATTAAACGATTTCAAGGCGTTTCGCGTTCGTACGATCAAACGACAAGTCCGATCGCTACGAAATTTGAAACCCTATAATAATTTACTGTTACGGATCCGATGAAACTGGTTTCGTCGAAATCCAAGTCCGTGACAAAAATGGCTATTTTTATATTAATTAAATAAATTTAAAATTTATTATTAAATCATTTTCAAATTTTTAAAAATTTAAAACTTACAAATTTTATCACCATATATATTCTCACTTATTTACAATGACTTAAACAAATCTTTATGTAAATTTAGAGTTGATAAATCCATCAATTGCAGTGCCAAAACTTCTATTTCATTATATTCAAAATTATAAATTAAGTTTCCCCAAAATTTCTATTAAGTTAAATAATCAATGATTATTCCATCTATAAATTTCAAGTAGATGGATTCAAATGTTGGGTTCAGAAACTATTATTTTAATATTCTTGAATTTCAGTTAAATCTCTATAAACGTAATACTTTAAACGTTAAATTTCATTTATTTTGCAATACTTCAATTAAATTAATAAATATTGCTTTCTATACTTAAATCTATATTAACCAAACGTTAGATTTGGATCGATAGAAATCGATTTACCAAAGTTTACGTACACATTACGTAAATAAACAACTATGTAAATTTGCCACCTATTAGCTCTTAATTTTATTCTTAAGTTTATTACCTATCAATCTCGACTATACTTCTATCTATAATGCAAAACCAATCTCCTCTGACTGCATAAACTAGGGCAGTTTATTGCAATTGATTTCCCATTTATTACTTAAATACATCACAAAACGTTAAAACTATATTCATTACAAATTGTTACCAAAATTTATTTAACGAAATCAGTTACGCCCTTTAACAAATTTTATTCATTCATTAATTGCTAATTGTTATTCAATTAAAGCCATTCATTTGATTTCCCTATTATGATTCAATTATAAACCCATATTCCTTTAAATTCATACTAACAAAATATTCAATTACTATTCAATGCACATTAATTCATCAATCAATTCGGTATTTACTTTCTTTCCTTCTATTTGATGATAAATAACCTAGTATATATTTACATACATTCATTTCATCCCATTCATTTATGGGTATTGCATTGAAATTTAATTTATTAGCTAATACCAACATTATTACCATTAATTACAATTGGATTCCCAATTTTATTCAATACCCTGAATAAATAACATATATATTAATCAAATCCTTACATTTTTTTCTTTTCTCATATTCCATTTGAAATCAAATCATAACATTTAAATGATTTTATTGAATTGGAATTTCATTCAAGTCATAAATTACTAACTTGCACTAATATGATTTCTTAATTTATTCCAATTACCGTTTACACTCTTTTATTGCATTAAATCAATTTAATATTTTCATAAATTTCTCATATAAAATTTTATATTCAGGTAAGAATCCTTTTTCTGCTTAATTCAATTTGGATTTTATTCAAATTTCTATAAATAGGTTTTAAGTCACCATTTACATAATTTATTTTAGCCTTCATTTTAACATTTATTTATCCCCTTTATTTTTTCTACTAAAATAAATTACAAAAATCCTATTAAATAAACAAATTCAATTGTCGAAATTTACGGGTCGTTACACTCTCCCCCACTCAAAACTTTTCGTCCCCGAAAAGGAAAAGAAGGGAAAAGAAGAAGTAAGAAAACAATATATCTTTGTTAATTTAATTTATAAACAAATAAGTTTACAAAATAAAATAATTTAACATAAAATATACCAATTTATACCCATTTAAATCCTTTATACATAAATTGTTAAAGTTTGTAAACATTTTCAAATTTTTCTAAGTCCAAAATTTACGGAAAATTTTGGCAGAGTCTCCTTTGTACGGAGAGGCTCGGAAGAAAGTATAATATAAATATAACAATATACACAAATATTTTCCAAAATAATATATATCCCTACACGGGAAAATATATAAAAAAGCGCTATAAACCATAATCCAAAACGTACCTATTTGTCGGGCAATTCATGCTAAATTTATGGAACCAAAAGCAATAGCAGTTGCTTCCATAACCTGCATTTCACTTTAAAAAAAATCTAAAAGAGTTACAATTTATATAGAGTGAAATATTTAAGTGGTTTCAATCACTAACACCAAATCAATACAACAACCATCACTTCAGCATACACAACAAATACAAAACAACCATCCCATCAAACAAACAACTAGTTGTTCGGGTTCAAAACTTTTAAATTGTACGGAATGAAGAATAAACCATCAAGTGTATCATTTACTCAACAGTCTTAGATAAAACTAAATAGATTATTCATTCACCTCAAATCTAATTTTAAAATATTTTACCCGAACAACCATAACCAAACAACAACGATCCAAACAACAATCAACTTAACTTTTTTATTAATTTCATTACATACCTTTGTTGTTTGATTTTCTTTTTACTTACACAGTGATTTATCCTTTAAATTTACATTTACTCATTAAATGTTTGCTTCATTTAATTTTTCTTATTACTTACAATTATTCAATCCCATTAACTCAGGTCATTCCAGTTCTTTTTATTTTATTATAATTATTCATTCAATTATTGCATGCCCTCGTTTATTTACATTTGTTTACCAATAGTATTCATGTCCCATTTAATTTCTTAGCATTTCCATTTTATTTACTTAAGTTGATAATCATCTATTTGAACTACTTTCCTTTAATTATATTCACTTATAGTAAAATTTCAATTATAACGTAAGTTTATAACATTAAATTCTCATTTAACAGAAATTTCATCGAATACTTTTACTATTTCAAATTTCTACTTGTATAATATTCTATTCCAATCTCTTATTTAACATTTCAACTTTTATTATTCGGTAAGTTTTATATGTTATTTAAGGTGTAATTGAAAGTTATACAAGTTTGTTCCATTTCCTTTACTAAATTCATTGTTCAATAAAACTTTTACCTTTTGTCTTATAAGTTACCATTTCAACTTCCTTTTATTTCCTTTATACTTGGCATTTAAGTCTCTTATTTTATTTAGGGTTTCAATTATTAGTTAAATTCTGTTTCACTACAATAATTGAAACAATTAATAAATGGAAATTTAGGAATTTAATACCGGGTTAAATTTTCAATTTATTTTTAAAATAATAGATAAACATATTCTTACCACTTATATATCTCTAATTATATTTAAAAAAATTCAAAATTTGTATATTTTTCAAAAATGAATCTGCAGCAGAACTACTACAGTGGCCTTCCCCCTTCGAAATTCGAAAATGAAAGTCGATGATGCGGCCGCCATCACCGAAATTATTTTCCAGCGACAGAGAGGAAAGTATAAAACTTATTTTCTCCAAAATCTTCTTTAAAACAATTCTTCCGAATTATATTGAAATATTTATATCAGAAAATACTTATAAACAATGTTATTATATTCCAAAATTTATTCGGAAAATTTTCAAAACCCCGGATCTTAAGTTCTAAATTTCCCAATTTCATTTATCTTATTTTTCAATCTTTATTATTTATACACTTTATTACCTAACAACCAATCTATTTCAGCCAAATATAGATATTATTTGAAATTTTTTATTTTATATATAGAAAATATAATAGGAAAAATTATTTCATTCACCTATATAAAACAAATATTATGTCGGTCTGTCCTATTAAGTGTTTAGAAATCCCTATGAATGTCATAGCGTCCCATGCACCAACCAGAATTTATAAATACAAAACGGAACAGATTAACACAATATTAAAACCTTTTTATAAAACTAACAAATACGCTCTCTCATATATACACTCAGCGGCTCCCATAGGGTATTACTACCCTATTAGTAAAGAGTCAAACCCCACAAAGCTAAGGTTTATCGCTAAACCAAAGCTCTGATACCATATGTAACATCCCGACTTTTCACATGCTTCAAATCGACACACATGCCAATTCAAACCATACGGAAGGGTGGATTGTTATGGGGTAAATAAGAAAACGAGAAAGAATAAAACAAAACAGAATCTCACAGCGGAAGGATAAAATATAATAATAAATATACAGTTCATAAAACTATTTACAAAACATTTGATTCTTCTTTATATAATAAATATCAGAGTTCACATACCAATAAATATCAATGCAGCGGAATACAGTGTAGTGGAACCATATAGTATATGATAATAATAAAACCTCCGTCTTCGTCCTCCAGAATTAAAATCTTCAAATCCTGAAACTCTCGGACTGACCCGAGCGAATTGAAAAGACAAAACACTCGAGTCGGAACTAAAAGATCTTATGTAAGTTAAATTAACAGAAATAAATATGAGTGCAGTAACTCAAGAGATGCTCGGGTTTTACATCTCCTAAGGATCCGTTAAACTATTTACTACGTAGTATATTGCGCTATTATAATAGTGTCTAATTGTAAAATAAACTTACTTTTTAATAGCGTTAAGGGGTTACCCATATAGCCCTTAACACAAATAATGCCAATAGTCTATATAGTGGCCGCATATCTCCTGATCGGGAGACTACGAGAAGACACTCAATAGGTACGACACAAATAGAAACTCGTAGTAAAGGCTCGGTATGGTAGGTGACATGGCACAACTAGGCAATGCCAGGGTAGATATACCAATCACGCTTCCGGGCCGATGGAAATGCGCAGCGCGCAGCTGCCGCCCACCTCGAACAAACTCCCCACATCAAAGAAATCAAAAATGAAGGTGGCCACTGAATCAAACCAAAATCAGAGTATAGTATCAAAGGGAAGTGTCTGATCAGAGGTGCTACCTCATTAACCTGTCAATCGCTCCTGTTTTAGCCACCTTATGCCAACTCACGGGAGTCGGGTCCACGTATTTACCTTAAAGGAAACGCCACCACCATCCTACTTCATTCTGGAACCTCCATCGCGTACACGGTTGTTAAAGTGGTTTTCGGGGTTGGCAGAGAGTATGACAACTTCCGATCCCGGTCTCTTCAACAACCAAACGTTATTATAACACCGCGGTCATTTCAAAAATAATTATACTTTCAAAACCAGAATATAATTATCCATTTTAAAACCCATAAATACGATATCATCTCCTTTTAAAACCCAAATAATATGATATCATTTTATTTCAAATATATTTCTTTCCAAAATCATGCCACTTTTAAAATTTATAATATCTCAAAACCAAATATTTGAATTATAGCTCTCAACACATAATACTTCGAAATTCATTGCTTTAAAACCATAACTTCTAATACTTAAGTGGTTTGGATATTCAACTGTATATAAAATAAAACGGTTGAATTTAAAATTTCTTTAAAAGTAAAAAAAAATCCACACCTTCACTTTTTTTTCTTCACTTTAAATTCAATCTAAACCCATAACTTTTAGATTCACTTTCAGTTTAAATAAAACACTTCGATTTGAATATTTCAAAAATTCGAGAATTTAATGAATTTCAAGACTGAGGTTGGAAATTTCAAAACAACAATTCATTTTCCTATTATTTAGTTTGAAAGATTTATATGACAAATCCATAACCATATAGAATAAACTAAATTTATTATCACTAAAATTTCCTTTCATTTATTTATACTATAATTATTTATTAAATCCAATTATAATATCATACCTTAAAATTTCCTATTTTATTAAGTTTACATCAACTTATGGAGTTAAATTTTCAAATAAGCTCAATTCCAATTAAATCTCCAATTTATCCTTCAATCTTAATTTATTTGGATCATTTATAACTCTATATATATACAAGAACTTAAACTCATGCTAAATCGTATAATATAAATTATCAAATGCCATTTTTCAACTTATTCATTTTATTTAGCAGATTTATACATAGCTTAAATTCAACAATTTAACTTTGTATGTATGTATGTATATATAAAAATATATTTGTATCATATCCAAATTTATTATTTAATAAACCGTATCATATCCAAACCATAAAAATCATTTCAAAATAATTATATATATATACACACACACACACCGCGGTGCCTGTATATAATTTTCTATCCTATGGTCAAGTGATACGGATATTTATCATTTCAATCCGCAATTTAAAAATAAAAAAATGCGGTTGTATATCATTTCAAACCGCAAACCCGAATGAATGAAATACATGATAACTTGCAGAGCTTAAAATATAGTACACATCATCCATTCACCAAACATCAATCATCAATCATTAATTATAATCATCATCCAATTTAAACAAACATCAATATAGAGCATATAAAATATAACAGGTAATAAATACAGGTATTGACTAACAGTTTATATTCAATAATAAATTTAATAACTGTTTAACTAGCAGTTTATATGCAAATAAATAATTTTTAACTGTCAAATTTTTATGCAATAATAAAATAAATTCACAGTTAATTTAAATAAATGCGATTTAACTGAGATAATGAATAAAACATGCCAAACAGTCATAAATAAATTTCTACTCAAATCTAAAATCAATTTAACAAACATAAGAAATTTTAGAAGTTGTGAGTGAGTTAAAACACTCACCTTTTGAATTTAAATCGAATTTAAATCCGATTTAAACCCAAAAACTTGACGGTCTCAGAATTTGTCCAAACCAGCGTCAACAGATCTTAAATTTAATTACGGTCCTGACAAAAAAAAATCTCGGGTAAATCGGACACTGTATGTAGAAGTTATTCGAATAAAACGATTTGAAAAATTAAATAAAATTAAAACAAAGTAAAAAATACTAACCTATGCCACGTCAGGCAAACCATGCGCGCACGAGAACATCAGAAACCCACATCGCGTTGCTCCCCTTCTCAGCTGCCACCATCGTCCATTTCCCTCAATTTTCGCCACCAGCCCTTTACTTTTCAACCAGATCCGGATATGCCAAACGCCTCCTCTCGTCTAGCCGACCCCACAGAACCCCCACGCGGCCACCACGATGCCAGAAAATAGCTGCGGCCGTCGCCCCTTTGCCTTCGATTTGTGGTGGATTCTGACACCAATTAGGCGAGCGACCCCATCCCCAAGCTGTACTCGACGAGCTCTACCATTCCATGCCTCCTGATCGTCGCTAGGGCAAAGATCCACCATTAAACGACGAACCCTACCATTAACGGCCGAAAGTTCTTCAATTTCTACTGGTCAAACGACACTTCAAAAATAAAAACGACCAACAACAGTGAATTACTCTCGTCGAGTGCTTCAAGATATAATTTTTTTGAAATTTTTAGAGGAGTTTGAATTTTCAGCTTTTGATTTGATCTTGCAATTGTGTTTGGATCTAAGATTTTGCATCCATTGAGGAAAAGAAAGAGGTGAGGAAATGAACGTACAACAAATGAGAATAGATGGAGGCTTGGGTTTTTAGCTGGGTTTATAAGATAGGTTAGAGATAGAGTAGATGGATCCCATAAACAAACGTGTTGAATGATAATTGGCCCAAAAAGCCCGTTTTGACCCCGGAACGAAATTGGTTAAACCCATATATCCAAATAGGTGTTTTAAAATATTCTGAATGCGATGGAAGAAGTTTCACGTCCAAATTCCATCGTATGAAGAAGTTATGCTGAAAACAATATTTCCAAATTGATTTCAAATTGATTTCAATTAAACGATTTCAAGGCGTTTCGCGTTCGTACGATCAAACGGCAAGTCCGATCGCTACGAAATTTGAAACCCTACAATAATTCACTGTTACGGATCGGATGAAACTGGTTTCTTCGAAATCCGAGTCCGTGACAAAAATGGCTATTTTTATATTAATTAAATAAATGTAAAATTTATTATTAAATCATTTTCAAATTTTTAAAAACTTACAAATTTTATCACCATGTATATTCTCACTTATTTACAATGACTTAAACAAATCTTTATGTAAATTTAGAGTTGATAAATCCATCAATTGCAGTGCCAAAAATTATATTTCATTATATTCAAAATTATAAATTAAGTTTCCCCAAAATTTCTATTAAGTTAAATAATCAATGATTATTCCATCTATAAATTTCAAGTAGATGGATTCAAATGTTGGGTTCAGAAACTATTATTTTAATATTCTTAAATTTCAGTTATATCTCTATAAACGTAATACTTTAAACGTTAAATTTCATTTATTTTGCAATACCTCAATTAAATTAATAAATATTGCTTTCTATACTTAAATCTATATTAACCAAACGTTAGATTTGGATCGATAGAAATCGATTTACCAAAGTTTACGTACACATTATGTAAATAAACAACTATATAAATTTGCCACGTATTAGCTCTTAATTTTATTCTTAAGTTTATTATCTATCAATTTCGACTATACTTCCATCTATAATGCAAATCCAATCTCCTCTAACTGCATAAATTAGGGCAATTTATTGCAATTGATTTCCCATTTATTACTTAAATACATCACAAAACGTTAAAACTATATTCATTACAATTTGTTACCAAAATTTATTTAACGAAATCAATTACGCCCTTTAACAAATTTATTCATTCATTAATTGCTAATTGTTATTTAATTAAACCCATTCATTTGATTTCCCTATTATGCATCAATTATAAACCCATATTCCTTTAAATTCATACCAACGAAATATTCAATTGCTATTTAATGCATATTTATTCATCAATCAATTCGGTATTTACTTTCTTTCCTTCTATTTGACGATAAATAACCTAGTATATATTTACATACATTCATTTCATCCTATTCATTTATGGGTATTCCATTGAAATTTAATTTATTAGCTAATACCAACATTATTACCATTAATTACAATTGGATTCCCAATTTTATTCAATACCCTGAATAAATAACATATATATTAATCAAATCCTTACATTTTTTTCTTTTCTCATATTCAATTTAAAATTAAATCATAACATTTAAATGATTTTATTGAATTGGAATTTCATTCAAGTCATAAATTATTAACTTGCACTAATATGATTCCTTAATTCATTCCAATTACCGTTTACACTCTTTTATTGCATTAAATCAATTTAATATTTTCATAAATTTCTCATATTAAATTTTATATCCAGGTAAGAATCCTTTTTCTGCTTAATTCAATTTGGATTTTATTCAAATTTCTATAAATAGGTTTTAAGTCACCATTTACATAATTTATTTTAGCCTTCATTTTAACATTTATTTATCCCCTTTATTTTTTCTACTAAAATAAATTACAAAATTCCTATTAAATAAAAAAATTAAATTGTCGAAATTTATGGGTCGTTACACCTCGGAACCAAATATTTGAATTTTAACTTTCAACATAATACTTCGACATCCATAGTTTTAAAACCAAAACTTTCAAAACTTAAATGGTTTGGATATTCAACGGTATATAAAATAAAACAGTTGAATTTAAAATTTATTTAAAAACAAATAATTTCCACAACTTCACAATTTTATTCACTTTAAATTCTGTCTAAACCCATAAATTTTAGATTCACTTTCAGTTTGAATAAAACACTTCTATTTCAATATTTTCAAACTTTGAGTATTTAATGAATTTCAAACTAAGGCTGGGAATTTCAAATCAACAATTCATTTTCCTGTTACTTAGTTTGAAAGGTTTACATGATAAATCCATAGCCGTTAAAAATAAACTAAATTTATTACCACTAAAAATTTTCTTCCATTTTATTTATACTAGAATTATTCACTAAATCCAGTTATATATATCATACCTTTAAAATTTCCAAGTTTCAATAACTTACATCACTTATATAGTTAAATTCATAAATACGCTCAATTGCAAATTAAATTTTTAATTTACCTTCCAATCTAGATTGATTTAAATCATTAAAAGTCCATTATTCAGCTTATTTAGTTTATTTAACAAATTATACATAGCTTAAATTTAACAATTTAACTATATGTGTATATATAAAATAAGATTTTTAAAATATTTGAATTAAATATATATTAAACCGTATCCTATCCAAACCATAGAAAAATCATTTCAAATATATATATATATATATATATATATATATATATATATATATATACACACACACACATACCGCGGTGCTTGTATAAAATTTTCTATCCTATGGACAAGTGATACGGATATTTATCATTTAAATCCGCAATTTAAAAATAAAAATTATGGTTATATATTATTTCAAACCGCAATCCCAAACGAAATGGAAATGCATAACAACTTGCAGTTTATATAATATAGAACACACCATCCATTCACCAAACATCATTCATCAACCATTTATTTCAATCATCATCCAATTTGAACAAACATCAATATAGAGCATATAAGATATACAGTTAATAAATAACAGATATTAACTAACAGTTTATATTCAATAATAAATTCAATAACTGTTAAACTATCAGTTTATATGCAACTAAATAAATTTTTAACTGTCAAATTATATGCAATAATAAATTAACAGGTAAATTAAATAAATGCGATTTAATAGAGATGATGAATAAAATATGCCAAACAGTTATAAATAAATTTCTACTCATATGTTAAGTCAATTTAACAGACATAGGAAAATTTAGAAGTTGTGAGTGGGTTAAAACACTCACCTTCTGAATTTAAATTGAATTTAAATTCAATTTAAACCTAAAAATTTGACCCTTTCCAAATTCGCCCAAACAGCATCAAAGTGTCCGGGATCTCAATACGAACCTAGCGGAGAAAACCGCGCGTGAAACGGAGTTCGTATGTATGAGTTATGATTATTAGAACTAATTGAAATCGAGATTTACAAAAATAAATTAAACAAATAAAATACCGTGCCACATCCACTCTTCCCACGTGAAAAACGTGTATGCTTCTTCTTGATTGCTAGCTTTGCTCCATAACTTTTCTTTTATTTCGATTTACTTTAATTTTCCTCCTTATTATATGGATGTATGTATTTTTAAAAGGTTTGAAAAAAAAAGATTTGAAAAAGAAGAATTGAAAAATAAAAGGATTAAAATAAGAACAGAAAATGGAAGAGAAGATCCAGATTTGAAAAGAAGAAGAAACTTTGAAAAAGAAGAAAATTTGAAGAAGAAGAATATTTGAAGAGGAAGAAAAATTAAAATGAGAGATAATAAGGAGATTTGAAGAAGAAAAAAGAAAAGGAAAAAGAAGAAGATTAAAATGGAGGTTGTGGTTTCATTTGCGTCATATCTTATTTATAAGGTTAGAGTTAGGTTTTGGGTCAAAGAGATTTGAAAAGAGAGACCGCTATTAATTAGAAATAAATGAAATGACGTTTCAGAAAATTAAGTTGGAAAATGAATGGAAAGAAATAAAGTAAATATGAACAAACTTTTAGAGTTCAAATTTCAAAACAATCGTTTACTTAATAAATTTTGTTAACCATAAACATACCAAAATTAACATCTTTTAAAGATTTAATTAACACACAACAAATGAAAATAAATTCCCCACCCAAATTTGTGTCATAAATTAAAAGAATATGCAGCATTAAGAAATCTTTATTTCTCCCTCTTTGTGATTAGATTGGAAATTAAACAACATGTTAACATTTCGATTGAATGTTTTACAAGGAATGCATTAACATACATTCCAGAATATGATAGCATAAAAAAGGTAATATAAACAGGTGTATAATATATATGTACGTCTTTATCGCAACTTATAGTTTACATTCATAAATAAAAGGTATGAAAATAGAGGCGATGAAAGTAAGAGTAAATTAGAAAAGTGAAGATGGAAAGGTAAGTTATGTTGCAAAAAAAATCAACTAAAGTCTAATTGGAAAGGAAATAGTCAAGTGTAAATCTATTTTACCCCCTTTATCATCTCCTATTAATATTTAATTTAACAACATATGAGATTTCAATATAAACTAGCATTAAATTTTGATCTAAAACATAAGTTTGAATTTAGGTATAAACATATATGTAGTAAACTAGCATTAAATTTTATTTAACACAAAACGTGCATTTTTTTGTTAAATCTATTAATTGCAATCACCGTTTCTTTCCTTTTAATTGAAACATTTGAACTACATTAATTGCAATCACTTACAAAGTTAAATATTAAAACAGACAACTAAAATGCATGAAAAAAAATAGAAAAATTGTTTATACACAAGAGTAATAAATAACTTACTGAAATATATTATTTTCCTATTCTTGTAATCAATCTGTAAGCTAAAACACAGTTCAAATAAACATATATTTCTTTTTTTAAAATCAATCATTCTATTCTATATTTTAATGAAATTAGACCTACATTCATAAATGAAACATTCATTTATTTGATGTAAATGTTCTTTTTATTAAATCAAACTTTCCTTATTTTCACAAAACATAAGCTGCTTTTAATTACACCTATTAATTTACAATTAGTATTCTTTCTTCTATTAATTAGAAATTTTCAATTACATTCATTTCAGTTGATTAAGTTTCAAAATGGACCAAATGAATGTAATGAGAATTAAATAAATTTTCCTATCTAATAGTAACTTAAACATATTTACATTATTAGATACAAATAGTAATTACACATTTCTCACTAAATAATAGTTACTCATCTCTACAATCAATCTTTCAACTAATAAACATATGTTTACTCCTTTACTAAACTTATTCATTTTTATTCTTTTTGATTTACACTCCTAATATTAAATCAACAATACCTTATGAAATTATTAACATAGGTTTCTATCTTTTTATTTCATAAATCATTGCCTTGTAAATAAAGTTTACATTTCAATACCTTTTATTATGTTGACACTACAATTATTGTCTTATTCCATATTAATGCAAAATTTATTTACGTTCAATTGGAATATATCCATTTATCATAATATAAACTACAATAAATTAATTAAACATGATTTCCATTTTTATCCAAATCAATAGTCATATTATGATTAAAATTTTCATTGGTTACATCCTATTGAAATAACATTCTTCGATTACCAATTTAATCTACATTAATTGCACAAATTAAGTAAAACAAATTTTATGAACTAAATAAATAGGTAACTTATAACCATTGTTACCCTTAACTTTTAATTACATTTAAAAGTTCATTAATTACAACAAATGTTCAAATCATCTATATAATTCTAATTTCATCTTTTATTTGTATTAACTATTTTATTTCCATTATGCTGAGATTTAGTCACTTATACACGCTTAATATTCCAATTCATTTATTTATATTGGTTTCAAAAAAAAAAAATTATTAAATCAATTGCCATTTAGGCATATAATTAACATTTCTATTGATTTTACATTCAAAATTTTTTAGTTATTATCTTAACTTACATAAAGTAATTTTTAATTACCTTTAATTGCTATTGATTAAATACATTGGTAACGAACAATAGTTATCACCATTATACATTTTATAACATTTGCAAATTTATTCCTTACCTTTTACATCAAACCATAATCAATGCACACATTAATACAACACATGTTATAATCCCTTATACAATACTGACCTTATTCAATTACCCTTAACTATCTATTTTATACAATAATTAAATGTTTGCATTTGTTACTTATTAATATTTTTTTAACCAAGCATAGCATGTTTACATACAATGAATTGGAATTTCATTAAGATTGTTGATAATTAACTTGTATTAACATTGTTTCACTTTAATTTAGTTATTATTCCATTATTAAATTACAACATTTTATTTCTTTCAATATTAACTCATAAAATATTATTAAATTAACAAAATTTAAACATCGAAAATTTATGGGTCGTTACATTTTTATAATAAGACTAATTATTTTATTGTGTAAATAAATTCTAAATAGACTTATTATTTTCATAATTGATAAGTGTGTTTAAATATATTTATATCTGTGTGTTTTAAAATTGATTTTTAAATAGGATAAATTATTTGTAAATAATAATGAGCTTATTTAAAAATAGATATCATATTTATTTAAATTGATTTTTGATTTGGATTTTTAAATTTGACTTTGAATTGAATATAAATTTGAATTAAAAAGATATACATGCATCTTAAAATAAAATAATATATAGTTTGAATTTAAAATATATAGATAATGTTTTTAATTAAAAATAAGAATTTTTTTATATTATTCTTTTTATAGAAATTTATTTATAGAAATTTGGATTTGTA
The DNA here is from genome assembly GCA_030765085.1 of Allium cepa. Lineage (NCBI taxonomy): Eukaryota > Viridiplantae > Streptophyta > Magnoliopsida > Asparagales > Amaryllidaceae > Allium > Allium cepa. The sequence goes on from CM060932.1 coordinate 459,469,030, forward strand.
TTTATTTAATAAGAATAAATAAAAGGCTTTTGAAATAGCATTTAAAATGAGAATGCAATATTGTATATAATTTTATTTAAATTATATTTGGTTTCATTTCTTTTTAAAGATTGTATTTTATATAAATTTAGCAAACATTTATAAATTTTTAAATGTATTTGTTAATTAGGAATTTAATTAGAAAAGTATTTTTCTTTAATTTAGAAAACATATTAGTTAATTAGGAAATTAATTTAAAAAGGTTTAAAAATTCTTTTAGGATAAATAAAAATAAACTAGGACATGTGTTAAATCCTAAATCACTTTGTCAAACAAGTGTTGAAACATTTATGTAAATAAGAGACAAGTGTCCATGATTTTTTAAATTTTCTTTTAATTTAGTAAAACTGAAATTTTGCCTATATAACACCATCTCTCTTCACTTTCCTTTCCTTTAAAATTTATATTCATTCCTAAGAGAAACTAGAATGTCTATGAAATTTTCACTCTTCAAAAAAAAAAAATCAGAAATCCTCAAAACCATGCTCAAATCAATATCTTGTAAATCTCTTAAGTTCAAATGCAGATCTGTAATGTTCTCAAATCTGCCATCAATTCCTCAAACTCCACTCTCTGTTTACAAAACCTGAAACATCCCAGTTTAAATCAAATCTGCAAATTTTGTTCCCTGTAAAACTTTTTCTCAAATCAATTCCTCAAATTCAAGCATCATCCAGAAAATAAACTTGAAACCCTGTAACCCAATAGCATGATCTAAAATCATGCAAAAGTTCAAAACAAATTTCAATCCAGATCTATAGCATGTTTTCAAAAATTCAAACATTTCCAATTTTCATATGCATGCAAGAACTCCATCTTTTTATATACCTCATTCATTTCAAAATTTCAAGTATTTGCAAAAATTCAAAACAACTTTCAATCCAGTTCTAAAATTCCCATGTCTGCATCACCTTTCAAATGCATGCAAGTTTTTAAAGGGGCAAACCTGAAGCAATGCAGTTAAAACAAACAAAAGTGGATGAAGCTTTTCTGTTTCAAAACGGGTTCAGTTTCAAGTTCAATGTTTTGGCAAATTTCCACCTTATCATCACCTCTGCACTGGATTTAAAAAAGGTGAGTAAACAATTTACAAAAAAAAAATTAAGTAGTAATATTCTGTTGCATGAAAAGTTTGAGATGATGTTTATTTTATATACATAGAAGTTGCCTCTGTGTAGATATAATTATGCAATAGGTTTTGTTATGTTTGAAACTGAGTATGTTTGGTTTCATTTTCCTCTCTTTTCCTTACTGTAAAGTTCGAGTTAAAAATCAAATCTTCAAGTTATTTCTATTTAAAAAAACAGTTAGGATTTTGATTCAAGCAAAAAAGTTAGATTAAGTATAAGAACTAAAAATAAAACTAAGTTCTGGTATTTGAAATTCATCTAGAAACAAATGATGCAGTAACAAATTAACATCAATGTTGAAATCAAATGTCGAATTTGGATAAAATAATTATATAAACTAAAGTACCACTGGGAATTATGAATTTTAGAAAGAAGATCACAATTTCTAAAATCAAATTGAGAGAGGAATTAGGAGTTTTTCTTGAAACTGGATTTCAGTCTAATTCTATTGATATATGCGTCTGGGTTGCTCGGGATTCTTGATGGAGCTAGGGGTAGCATTGGAGCGTGTGGCAAAAATTGTTGAAGAGTTTGTAATCCACTGTGAAGGTTGAAATTGATAGATTTTGATTTTAAACCTAGTTCTGTTCAAACTTTGGAATTTGACTACTGCATCTTCATTTTTGCATCAAGCTTGAGGAAATTTTGGGAGGAGGATGCGCGGTGGGTCAGCGACCCATGGCCGGAGTTGTAGGAGTTATCATTGATCGGAGGTAATGGTTCAGAGAATTTTCTGGTGATGGTTTAGGTCTTGAGTTCATCCTGGGTACTCGATTTTGAATCGAGGTATGTGTTGATGTTCTGTTGGTCGTAGGAGCTTGTAGGGTGGTAGAGTGACTTGGCGATAGGTTCGTCGTTGACCGGAGGTGGTTACGGCACTGGTGCAGTTGCACAAGATGATGGGTGTCAGTGGGTTGTGTTTTTTTTTGGGTTGCTTGGTTTTAGCTCGAGGTATAGGGTGAATGACTCGAAGGTGGCTTCGTGTTTTAGGGTTTTTGTCTCGAGTTTTAACTCGAGTTAGTATGGTATGAAACATGTAGTTTAAGTGTACAGGTTCTTGAATTTTAAATCCTAACTAACTTTGAACTGAAAACTAAAAGAAAGAAAGAAAGGAGAGAAGATGTACTTTGTACTTGAATTCAAGTATACATGGGTTGAACCCAAGTTGAAATGTTTAATAATATTTTTATTTAACATAAGTATTTAAACTTTAAATAATTAAGTTAAATTAAATTCTTGTAATTCATTTCTTTAAATTGATTAGTTTATATAAATGAATTTGTATGAATGAATTTAAATGTTTAAGTTAAAAACCTTAATGTTATTTTCTAACTTATTTTGAAATATAAAAAGGGAAACTATAAGGAAATGTTTTATTTAAATTAGTTAATGAACAAGGATTTATAATTAACAATTAAAGGTTTAAATAATTTATTAACTTGAAACTAATGGTTGTTAATTAATAATTAAGGGTAAGTAAATTAATGATTACTTTATATTTTAAACTAATTAATGAATTAAGTTAAGCAAAGTTTTCAAGGTTTATTTAAGATAATGTTTTATCTTAAATAATAATTAAGTGTTAATGAATAATAATTAGTTAGTTAATTAAGAAATTTTAAGTTTAGTTAATTAATTTAATTAATTATTTTAAAGGATTAATTAGTAATTAATTAAGTATAATTATTAATTTAATTAACTAATAATTATGATTTAATTAATGACTATGGATTAATTAAATTGTAATTACTTATTAATTAAGTAATTAAGGGTTCATTAAAATAGTAATTAACTAATACTTAATAAAGGTTTTATTAAGTAATAATTGAGTTTTCTTAATTAATAGTTTAAGGGTTATTAATCTAAATGCAAGTTAATTAAGAATTAATTAACAATTATTAAAGGTTAATTGATTGTACTTAAGGACTAATTAATTATGTTTATGGATTAATTAATTTGTGATTAAGGTTATTAATTAATAATTATGTTTTATTAATTAACGATTAAGAGATGATTAGTTGGTTAATTAAGGTTAATTAATTAATTATAAAAGTAATTGGTGATTGATTACTTTGTATTAAAGGATTGATTAATAATTAGGGTTTATTAATTAATAGTTGAAGATAATTAATCTGTAAATTGAAGATTAATTTGGTTAAAGAGTAATTAATGGATGAATTACTCGATTATAATTAATGAGATGAGTGTGATCAAGTAAGTTAATTAATTTGTTAATTAATTAAAGAAAGTCACTTGATAAATGATTAAGTATGTTACTTAATGAGTTTTGATAGGAGTAATTACTTAAGATAAGTAATTGATTACAAATTACAGGGGTAATTGAGATAAGTGAGATTACTTATTGGGAAGTAATTTTAAATGGATAATTACTTGGTAAAGTAATTAAGGGTTTATTACTTGGTGTAATAAATCAAAGAATTTATAAAAGTAATTAAAAGCAATTAAGAAGTAATTAAGAATAATTAATTACTGTTTATATTTATTAGAGTTGATTAATTGAAAGTAATTAATTTAAGCATGATTAATTAATGTAATTAATTAAGCAATAATGTAATTAATTAGAGATTATTAATTAATGGAAGTAATTAATTAAGGTTCATTAATTAATATGATGAATGAAAATATTTTAAGGATTAATTACTTGATTAAGAGTTAATTAATCAAGGTTGATTAATTATGATAATGATTAATTAATTGGTTTAATTAATGAATAAGTAAGCAAGATTTATTGTGATGAAGGTAATTAATTTAATTAATTTTTAAATTAATTAAGAGATGAAATAATTAATTTAATTCACTTTAAATTAATTAGAGATGGAGATAGTTAATTTAATTCATTTTGAATTAATTATGTTATGATTAAGTAAATCATTGCTTATATATGAATGGGTGACATTGATTGTCTTGAATGGATGTAATCTCAGAAATGAGATAAGTAATGTTGTGTGGTATGAATGCTTGGTTGCATTGTGATGGTAATATAGATTATCTATTGTGATAATGATGTGGATTACCTATTTTGTTATGGATCATCTGTTTATTTTGATAATGTGATTATCAATTGTGACTTGTAAATTATCTATCTCTGTGTATATAGATAGCTGAATTAAATTGTTTAACCTTAAACAACTTGGACCTAAAAGATACGTTTTGGAATTCGATGAGACCGGATCTGGTTTCCATATTTGGATATCCGAAAACCACATCGATCCAAATTAACGATAGGTCATGAATCTCAAGTGAAGATGAAGATTCAGAGTGCAAGGGTTCTTGTCATTAACTCTGAGGGTGATTCCAAAATGAGTGTAATGAGATAATGCCTTCGGTTTCGTTCGAACCCGGAACGAACTTGTATGGATTGAATGCTTTCAGAACATCTTTAGGTGGACGATAAGCATTCTAAGTGATGTGTTCACTAAAGGTAATCGTAGCCTCAAGCCTCATCAACCGAGAATGGCTAAAACAGGGGAGGTGCAGCAAGGCTAAGTGGGACATGCCCAAGTAGGATGAAATTAATCCCTGTCTATAGTCCCTTTTATTTCGGCTGTGTGGGCGGTTGAATAGCTACATCCACCGGGGTTGTCTTATTCGGAACTGTTCAGTAAGGAATGGTTCCGGCCTTGTGTTGTAGGGGAGCGGGCGTACTCCTCGGTACGTTGATCTAGGCCATGTACTGTGACGGGCGGTATCCTAGTAGCCCTGCCATTGTATGGAATCCAAAATCCAATAAGTGCCGTACGTATTAGTTGTGCCCAACTATGTTGGAACGTGAGATATAAGCATTCCAGCTATTTCTGTATTTTACTTGAAAACCCTAGACACTATTATAATATCACGGGATTTCCTATTAAATGTTTTGGTTAGCGTAAGGTAAAAACTTTTCCATGTTTATGAGTGGGAAGTCTTATGTGATACCTTTTCTTTCAAAAGTTTTTTAAAGTTAAGCAACTTTAACCGTTTGCACACACCAGACCCATGTCTGATCCGGAGTTTATTCTGTTTTCTTAAACTCTTGGGTACTCAAATTTTTACGAGTAGCCAGGGGAATTCAGGTTGGCTTGACGAATTCTGGAGGAGCAATGGAGAAGGAGGATTCTGCGTATAGCTATATAGTATTCCACTGTGTGTTCTCTAAGTCGTTTGTCTTTGTGTTGTATTGAGTTGTAATATCTATACAGGTGTTTGTAACTGTCTAGTATGTATTGTTTAGCTGTGTATCTATGATGTATATGATACTATGTAATGTATTATGTGATTAATATAATTTATTCGTTCCGCTGTTTAGATTCTGATGTTGTTTCTTTCTTTCTTCTCTGTCTTTTCTCTTTTCTATCCCTTTCTTTCTTAAAAATGTTGCGATTTTATGTGGTGAGAAAGTCGGGTCGTTTCACGCGGGGTTATCTTGTTCGGGACTGTTCAGTAAGGAATGGTTCCGGCCTTGTGTTGCAGGGGAGTTAGGGTGGCTCCTCGGTACAGTGATCTAGGCCCCGTACTGTGATGGGCGGTACCCCAGTAGCCCTTCCATTGATGGAAATCCATTTTCCCTACGAGGCCCTACGGTTTTGATTTGTATTACCCACTTTCGTGGCTTGTGGCTGGAATTTAATCATGTAACAATTTCAGCTATTTTCTATTTACGTGAAAACCCTAGACACTATTACAATATCACTGGATTTCCTATAAAATGATTTGGTTAGCGTAAGGTAAAAACTTACCCGTATTTATGCGTGGGGAGTCTTACGTGATACCTTTATTTTCAAATGTTTTTCAAAGTTAAACAACTTTAAACCGTTTACTCATACTAGACCTATGTCTGACCCGGAGTTTATATTTTGGTTTTTCATAAACTCTTGGGTACTCAAATTTTTATGAGTAGCCAAGTGATAGGTTTTGGATTTTGCTTTCTGGAGAAGCTTGGAGCAGGAGATCCAGACGTATATATATCTACCTAGTTCTGCTGCATTAGTTAGTATATGCTGTAATTTGGGATGTATGTATTGACCGATATGTATATGACTGTCATGTGTATGATATTGTATAACTCTGATATATGTAAAACTATGTAATAGTTATGTGATGTATTATATTTTGTTCCATTCCGCTGTGAGATTCTGATGTTGTTATTTCTTTCTTTCTATTCCTTTCTACTTCTATCCCTTTCTTTCTTATTGATGATACGTCTTTCCGTGAGTAGAAGGGCAGGTCGTCACAAGTGGTATCAGAGCCCTAGGTTGAGCGAATACCTAGGCTCTTGAGTGATTACTTTCTTGAGAGAGCGTACTTCTAATTTTGATATATATATATATATATATATATATATATATATATTTGTTTCTACCTATTTGTTGGGTTACCTGTTCTGGTTTTCCAATATAAGTTATAAAGGTAGATAGGGTAGTGGTGTGTGTAATACGACTACCAATGGTTGGAATTTGAATGGTTGAGGTTGGAAGTGTATCTATCGAGACTGTAGACCTATTACCATCTCGAGTGAGCTTTGGGTGGTGTAAGGATTTCGTCGATCTCTGAAGGAAAACTGTTGAGGTTCGGATTTCATCTTTGAAGTGTAATTTTGGATGAGCTAGAATTTGGATTTGTTGGTAGGACGGAAGCAAGTCATGATATCTTGATACCTCAGGATGTAGTAGCTGTGTGATGAGACACAGTGACTATGGATGTCTCCGAAAATGTTTCTTTGAAACAAGTTAAGGAGGTATGTCTGCTTCGGTGTTGTGGCTAAGTTCAGTAGGGTATTTCTGTTTGGTTTGAGGTCCGAGTTTCTCGAAGAACTTTGGATAGGAAGTCTTTGGGCATCTGGGTGTGCAGTACAGCTCGAAGTGTTCTGTGTATCGTCAAGGAGATTTTCTGGTTAGCAGTTTTTCCTGAGGTAATTTCAAAAGTAGCAGAGTGGATCCATTTCTTCGATGGATTGGCTCGATAAGTATAAGTTGTTCTGAATTGTGATGAGAGACAGCTTTTTTGGAAACTGATTTGGGTAGGATTGCCAGAGTGTCGTGTGATAATTTCAGAATTCACTTGAGTAGTCTTTTACATGGAGTTGAGACTTCTCAAGAGAGGGTTGAAGTTATCGATGTGGTCCAAGATTTTTCCTGATGTATTCGAGGAAGTCAAGTGTTTGCCTCCGCATCGAGAGAAAGAGTTTCGCATTGATTTGATTGCAGGAGCAGTGTCGATGATTCAGCCTAGTAGGAGGATGGCTCCTAGAGAGAAAAAAAAGAGTTAGTTAAGCAGACTCAGGATCTTTTGGAGAAGGGGTTGATTAGGCCCAGTTTTTCTTGTTCGGGTTCTGCTGCGGTGTTTGTCACTAAATCGGATGGATCGCTAGGGTTCTATGTGGATTATCAAGTATTGAATAAGTTTGTTTTGGTATTCATCGATGATATTCTGGTCTATTCTAAGTCTGAAGAAGAGCACAAGCAGCATTTGAGGATAGTGTTGGAGACACCGAGGAGGCATGTTTTGAAGGCGAAGTTCTCCAAGTGCCATTTCTGAAATCGAAAGTCAAATTTTTGGGGTGCATTGTTTTTGGTAAAGGTATATCTGTAGATCCAGCGAAGGTGGAAATTATTCTAGGATGGAAGCAACCGAAGTCACCGACGGAAGTTCGTAATTTTCTGGGATTAGCTGGCGACTATAGAAAGTTTATCAAGGATTATTCCAAGATTTCTTCACATCTGACCAAGCTGACAAGGAAAGGAGTTAAGTTCAAATGGACACCCAGTGTGAAGAAGCTTTCCGAGAGTTGAAGACGAGGCTAACCAGTGCACCAGTGCTAGCTATTCCGGATGGGAAGAGCAAATTTGAAGTTTATACAGATGCTGGTATAGTTAGTCTGGGAACAGTGTTGATGCAGAATGGAAGAGTAATTACGTATGCGAGTCGGCAATTAAAGCCACATGAAAGGAACTACGCTACGCACGATCTTGAATTGTTGGCCATTGTTTTTGCTTTGAAGATTTGGAGACACTATCTTTTGGGAGAGAAGTTTGAGTTATTCACGGATCACAAACCGTTGAAATATCTTTTCTCTCAAAAGTATCTTAATCTGAGGCAGCAGCGGTGGGTCGAATTTTTGGCATCTTATGATTTGGATATTCTGTATACCCCGGGAAAGGCGAACGTTGTCGCTGATGATCTTAGCAGGAATGCAGTTTTGTCTCTTTTGGAAGTTGTTCCATCTCTCCAGGAAAGAATTATTAGTAATCAAATGGAAGATAGATCTTTCGAGGAACTAATTCTTGGAACTAAGGACGGTCGATATTTTTATTTCAAGGTGAACGATCAAGGTGTTTTAAGGATTATTGGTCGTTTGTGTGTGCCTAATATAGATGGATTGAGGCATGAAGTCTTAGCTGAGTGTCATCGCTCCAGGCTGAATATTCACCCGGAATCTCTAAGATGTATAAAGATATGAGAAGAGTTTTCTGGTGGCCGAGCATGAAGAGGGATGTAGCTGCTTTCATTAATAGTTATGCTGTCTGTCAGCAAGTTAAAGGAGATCATTAGAAGTTAGCCAGTATGTTGCAACCTTTGGAATTCCTTGAATGGAAATGGGGGATGTTTTCGATGGATTTTATCGACGGTTTGCCTAGAACGAAGAAAGGAAACAATGGAATATGGGTTATTATGGATCGGTTAACTAAGAGTGCCTATTTTATACTAGTTAGCATCGTAAGTGATCATGATCCTATCTTCACCAGCAAATTTTGGGAGGCTCTGCAATCAGCTATGGGAACAAGTTTGAGATTGAGTACAGCCTATCATCCTCAGACAGATGGATAGACGGAGAGGTTGAATCGTATTATAGAGGATATGCTGCGATCTAGTGTTTTGGATTTTGGTGGATCTTGGGAAGACCATCTTCATTTAGTGGAATTCTCCTATAATAATAGTTACCAAGCGAGTATTAAGATGACTCCTTATGAAGCTCTGTATGGAAGACCGTGTAGATCCCCATCCTGTTGGATAAAATCGAAAGATCATCTTGTGCTCGGGTCAGATTTGATTTCTGAAGCTTCTTCTAAAGTTGAGCTTATCAAGAGAAAGGATGAGAGCTGCTCAGGATCGTCAAAAGAAGTACGCAGATAAGAGAAGGAGACAATTGGAATTTGCGATTGGTGATTTAGTTTTTGTTAAAGTTTCCCGATTAAAGTAGCTGTAAGATTCGGGAAGACGGGAAAACTTGCCTCAAGATATATTGGTCCATTTCAGATATTGGAAAGGATTAGTGCAGTAGCTTATAGAATTGAATTGCCAGAACGAATGTCTGGAACTCATAATGTATTCCATTTATCCCGTCTAAGGAAGATTTTCATGATCCATCATTAGTGGTAGAGCCAGTAGTTCAACAAGATTTGGAGGTCGAGCCGGATTTGACTATGATCAGGAATCCAGTTCGAATCGTTGATCAAGACGAGAGGCAACTCAGGAGTAAGGTAGTGAAGCTTGTCAAAGTGAGTGGAGCGAGAATCCCAAAGATTTCACCTAGGAAACTCTGGATAGTTTTAGGAAAGCTTAGCCGGATTTGTGTCCAGATAGCTAGTAATGTTTGTGAGGATAGATTGTTTGATTGTTTGATTGTTTGCTAATGAATGAATGATATGTATGTTTGAATGGTTGGTATAAAAGCTATTGAATTATCTTTTGTTTAAAAATTTCGGGGACGAAATTCTTTTAAGGGGGGAGGAATGTAACGACCCAGGATTTTGGCCCTAATATTTTAATAAATATTTAATCCAATTAAATAAAATGTAAACTGATCATTCCAAATTGGATAGGATTATTGGAAATATTTGCCAGTTGTTTATATACATTTGTATTTTTAAAAGGAAGATTTGATATGAAAATTTAAAATAAAATCTCTTAAAATATTTAAAATAAAATTTATCTTATATAAATAAATTAAAATGCTTACCTTGTTAACATCTGATAAATAAATATATATAGATAATAATGTTTGGAATGAAATCAAATTATATCAATATAAAATATAAGTATAAAATGTAAGTAAACCATATTGAATATAATAAGTTAAATAGTGATAGTTAAAATAAAAGCAAGAATTAAGTTATTAGTGTATGCTTGCAACATAAACTGGAAGTTTTGTAAGAACATATGTATAAAGTGAAATACTATAGAATAAAATAAGAACAAAGTATGACATGTAACCAGACACAAATAAGTGTATGAAGTTCAAACTAGAAGTTAACAAAACAAACATTTTTATACAAACTATCTTCGTACACAAGCCAAGTCTACTTGCTAAATGTATGTCTTCATACAAATATCTATCTACAGCAAAAATAATGATAATTATGTAAACATATTAAGAAACAAGGCATTTATTTGCCATCATCTCAGCCTAACATTTTGTCCAATCAAAATATTTATAAAAATCTTAACAAAGAAGCTAATCAGATAAAGCCTCCCTTAAACATCCTGTTCCTTTTATATATATGTATGTGTCCATCTTTTTAGTTCGTTCAGCAATCATATAATGAGAAAACAGAAAGAAGAAAAAGGAAGTAAAATCAAAATTGAATTTAAAACAAGAACAGAATAGAAATTCAAGCAGATTCATACTGCAGATTAAAAAGCAAGAAATGTTCTTCGTTCAGCAACCATGTCAAGTGAGGAAACATAATTTTTAAAGTTTTAAGTTAATTAAAAACAGTTCAAACTTCATTGATTATCTGGTTTCTATATGCATCCGTTTGCATATGATTTTGTGATGCTCTGTGTTTCTCTGAAATTGATACAGATTGCATATTTGGTTCAAAAACTCAAATTATTCTTATTTAAATCATTGTTAAGCTTTGATTTCTCAACAAAACATGATGTTAAACTTAAATTAAGATTTTTAAAAGTTGATTAAACCATCTTTATAAAGTATATCACTGTAATATTGATATGCAGGTAATCAAGTGATAGTTGATAAATTTCGATTGTTGTAAAATATTAATTCAAGTTTATATCTTGAATCCTTACTAAATTTTATGATTTTTAAAACAAAGACGAAGATTTTAAATTCAGTAATTTGAGAGCAGTTTGTATTTGAAATAAAATTGCATTTTTACCAATTTCGGATGATTGATCCAATAATTGCTGTTGAAATTTTGTTTGAAGCTAATATAAACATCATGATCTCAAGAAAATTATCAGAGAAATTTTCCAATGCTTAAATTAAAGGAGTGAGATCATTTTAGGGTTTCGTTCTAAGTTTTTAGTCATGTCTAAAATGTGATGAATTCACTTTCTATGCGCAATCGAGTTGCATGAATTTTTGGGGGATGGAAGAATGGTGCGTGGTCATGGCGTGGACGAAATATGGGCGACTCCGGTGGTCTCTGCGACGGTGGTGAGAAGATTTTTTGGCGTGGTTTGAGCTTCAGTTTTCGAACTGTATGCTAAATTTCGATTCAAAATTTCTGTAGGTGATTTGAGTTTGGATTTCATGCTTTAGGGTGAATTATGACTTGCCGATGATGTTGGTGATCGCCGGAGGTCGGTCGCGTCGCGTGCACGTGTACAGAAGGAGGTTGTGTTAGTGTCTTGATGTCTGTCGTTACTCGAGTCGTGCTCAAGTTTTAGGGTTGGTTGCTTCGGGGTTTTGATCGTGTGCGTAAGTATGTTTTCTGATACTATACTTAGTTTAAATCTTGAACTTACTGGAAAGAAAAAAATAAAATAAAAAAGAAGAAGAAGAAGGTTGCAAGATGGCGACTCGGGACAAGTGGGTATGTAACTCGAAGTGTAATTCGAGTAAATCGCAGGAGAGCCTCGGGTTTGCTTCCTTTCAGAACTGTAAGTAAAATAGAAAGAAGAATAGTTAAGTAATTTGTGTTTCAGCAAGGTTTTAAGCATTGAAAACTAAACAAGTGTTTAACAAGTTAAGTTAAAACTTAAATACAAGTTTAATTATTTTAGTTTATGCTTAACCATGTCTAACACTTAGTTAATATTTTAATTAAGTGATTGATTTAAGTTAAGTATGAAATTAATTAACATTTAAAGTTTGTAGTTAATATTAAATTGATCTTCAAAGCTTAAAGAAGATTTCTTTAAAAATGCTAGTTAAGTTGAATAATTAATATCAATTAATTATTTTTGGAAAGAAATTAGGAATGATTAATTTATTTGTAATTAAAGATAGATTAGCTAGTGAATAAATGTAAATAAATTTGTAATTAACTACTTAACTTAATTAATGTAAGATTAGTGGTTAACTAATTAAGTACTTGAATTAAAAGTTAATGATCGATAAATTAAGTAATTAGTAGTTAATAAATAGATAATTAAGTTTTATTAATTAATAATTAAGGTTATGAATTAATAATTAAGGTAATTAATTAAGTAATTAAGATTTAATAATTGATTAAGAAATGATTAATTAATTAAATAATTTTAAATGGAATGAGTAATTAATTGATAATTTATGATCAATTAAACAGGGTTAAGAGATTAATTCTCAAGCAATTGATTTTAATTGAATTAATTACAATAATAACTAAAGATGATTGCTTATGGATTATTGGGTAGAATATCTGATTTTTGATATTTATTAGTGATATTCTGTGATGTTCTATGATATGTTTTGATATATCTATGATGATTGTGTATGATTCATCTGTGATAAATGTTATTTGAATTCAAAGTGTTGAATTTATCAGTTTAAATGATTAAACAACTTAGCCTTTAAAATGGCGTTTGGATTTCAATGAGACCGAGATCGGGTGTCATTTATGATTATCCGAAAACCACATCGATCCAAATTAAACGTTAGGTCGTGAATTCTCAAGTGAAGATCGAGATGGTGTTTCAGAATGGAAGGGTTATTGTCGTTGACTCTGAGGGTGATTCCAAAATGAGTGTGACTAGATAATGCCTTCGATTTCGTTCGAACCCGGAACGAACTTGTATGGATTGAATGCTTTCAGCACATCGTCAGGCGGACGATGAGCATTCTAAGAGATATGTTCTGTAAAGGTAATCGCCACCTCAAGTCTCATCAACCGGGAATGGCTAAAACAGGGGATGTGCAGCAAGGTTAGGCGGGTCATGCCCAAGCATGACGAGATCTACCCCTGTCTAGATGTCTCTTTTTATTTCGGCTGTGTGGGCGGTTGCTAGCTACAACTGCAGGGTTGTCTTGTTCGGGACTGTTTAGTAAGGAATGGTTCCACCCTTGTGTTGTAGGGGAGTTAGGGTGGCTCCTCGGTACGGTGATCTTGGCCCCGTACTGTGACGGGCGGTACCCCAGTAGCCCTGCCATTGATGGAAATCCATTTTCCCTACGAGACCCTATGGTTTTGATTTGTATTACCTACTTTCATGGCTAGTAGCTGGAATTTAATCATGTAACAATTTCGGCTATTTTCTATTTACTTGAAAACCCTAGACACTATTATAATATCACTGGATTTCCTATAAAATTATTTGGTTAGCGTAAGGTAAAAAATTAACCGTATTTATGTGTGGGGAGTCTTACGTGATACCTTTATTTTCAAATGTTTTTTAAAGTTAAACAACTTTAAACCGTTTACTCATACCAGACCCATGTCTGACCCGGAGTTTATATTTTGGTTTTTCATAAACTCTTGGGTACTCAAATTTTTATGAGTAGCCAAGTGATAGGTTTTGGATTTTGCTTTCTGGAGAAGCTTGGAGCAGAAGATCCAGACGTATCTATATATCCACCTAGTTCCGCTGTGTTAGTTAGTATATGCTGTAATTTGGGATGTATGTATTAGCCGATATGTATATGACTGTCATGTGTATGATATTGCATAACTCTAATATATGTAAAACTATGTAATAGTTATGTGATGTATTATATTTTGTTCCATTCCGCTGTGAGATTCTGATGTTGTTATTTCTTTCTTTCTATTTCTATCCCTTTCTTTCTTATTGATGATACGTCTTTCTGTGAGTAGAAGGGCGGGTCGTCACATATAGTCTTCAAATGAACATGTCTGAAGACTTGCATACTTGCTGTCTCCTTTTGAGTTGCGGTCTTGTCATTGTCTTTGGACTTGCACTCTTTTACATTTTGAGTCTTTTGCATACTTTGACTCATAAGCTTGTTGTACATATGACCAACCATGTATGCCTGAGTGCCATTACTTTATTCCTTGTACATGTAGTGTGATGCTTTCTAAACTATATACATGTACACACACGTATATATAGGTATACGTATACATGTGTATATGACACTATATATAAACTTGTAAATGTTGAGGCTTGCTTGATGTTTCTGGTCCATTGGGCTAGCTGCTTCCTTGCTCGAAACTGTTTTACTGGGTTACCCTGTTTAGCCTTCACAGACCTGAAATGTTGAAATTGAAGTCTGCACTTGTGATGTGCATGCTTATGTCTATTGCACTTGCCTTCAGTTCGAATGGTTGAGGCTTGAACTGTAAGTATGCTGTCATATGTATGCATTCATGTGTATAGTCATTGTTGAGTTGTGCATTTTGTTGTCACTTCTTGAAATCTGGTTTTTTGTTCCCTTTCATGTTGAAATTTGAAGTGGTCTTGTGTTTGAAATTGCCTTTGTTCTGATCTCTGTTTTCGTGTTCATGTAATGTTTCACTTGACTATATGTGCTAGTTGCTGTATGGACCACTTTGGTCTGGTATGTTAATCTTGGCATTTTATTATTTTGAACCTGCATTTGCTCATTGAAGGTCCGGTGCATGTATTCATGTATATACATGCATACATATGTGAGATGCGTATATATATATATTGTATGGTTCCTGCTTCTGGTAAAGTTTTACATTAGAGTTTGGTTTGATTTCTTGTTTGGTTTGATTTTTGTTCCTCGTGAATGCTTTGAATTGCTTCGAGTCAAATTGCTTTGCATATCCATATATACTGATATGTGTTTGTGGGCCCGGTTCTTATTACATTTCTTCTCGACTCTGTATTTCATGTGGTCTGCACTTGATACTTTGTATACATAGTGGTCTAGGTTCATTTATGTGTTGAGCTTGATCGTGTACATCTGTGTTCGACCATTGTATTTGTGCTTGTAGTTGATCATTTAATGTTGAATTCACCTTCGGTTCACTTTGAACTTGTGTTTCCATTACACCTTCTTGCTTTGTTGTATCTAATTTCATATTGTCTTCTTCCATGCTTAGGGTTTTGTGTACTTGATGCCTGGATTTGTTTTTGAATTCATGCCTCATTGTTTGCTGGTCATCATCTTTTCATGCCTCTTCTTTGTTAACTCACTGCCGAGTTGTTTTGGTGTTCATGATGCCTCTTGGCTGAAGTTTGAGACGCTGAGGTAATGCATAGGTGTACATGTACACATATGTATATGTAGACTCTTGTCTATTTGAAACTTTGTGACTTGTTTTCATATTACACCTGAGTTGAATCCAGCCTCGGCTCGGGTTTGACCTTGTGCTCACCTATTCCTGGAGTTTCAACAAGCAATTGTATATCGGTGTGCACCGCCTTGTGGCATGTATAGTGATACACTATGCATGTCGCAAGTTGTTCGTGTATGATGAATTCAAAAGAATTGAGGACGAACAACCCAAATAAATGAGGCAAATAATATTTTCAAAACACACATTTTATTGCACACTACAAAATATTTCTTTTTTAATTTTACTGCGTTAGTGTTTATTTTGCAGATAATTCAGATGTCTGATACAAACAGGAATAGAGTTGAAGATAAAAAGTACGAGTGTGAGTGAATATATAGTGAAGATAAAACTGTATATTGAAAGATGTGATGTATCGAAGTTGTAATGTAATTGAAAAATGTATATATGTAGTGAGAGCTCTAATTTGTACTATTTGAATTTTTAATAAAATATTCGTTTAAATATGAATTTTGCGTTATTTATTTTATTTATCAAATATTTATTTAATTATGTGAAAAATAAAATAGTACAATAACAAATACATTTAAACGAATATATATATACATATATATGTTTATTATCATCAAACAAAAATCATATACTAGCATATTTTACGGTTAATACTCTTTGTAAGCATTCCTACTTAAAAGTTACTTTTGATAAAGGATGCTTTGGAAGGAAAACATTTTTGGATAAAGCACTTTGGTCTGAAAATACCCAATTAGGAAAAAAGTTTTGTCGAATAGTTATTTTATTGAGAAAGGATGAGCTATGAAATAGTAGAAATTAGCCTATATACATTATTTTCCAACTTAATTTCTAAAAACTCCCCTCAAAAACAAGTTTTATAAAACACATTTGTCCAAATTTTCAACAAAAACTATGAGGTTTAAACCGTATGCAGCTCGAGCTGCAAATATATAAGGTTATAACTGCACAAATTTATAAATGAAAATTTGCATTTTTAATAGTAAATATATGCTCTTTTTTGCAAATATACGTAGCTCTAACTATATTTGTAGTTTTAAATGCACTCTTTGCAGTATATGCAGTTTAAACTTCATTCTTGTTTTTAAAATACATCAAATGAATATTTAACAAAAATAAGAGTAATTTGATTCGGAAATATACGGTTGGAAAAGTTATATTTTGATGAGGAAAGAGAATTTAGAGGTGTTTGTTAAAAGTAGTTTATTAGAAAGATACTTTATTTTGAGGAAATTTTATTGGAGAGTATATTTAGAATTACAAGACTAGACTAAGAGGTATGGGGTGTGAGATGGTTGGATGATATGAGGTTTGGATTTACCCAACATCTGTTATGATGAGGTAACCTTCATGCCTATTATGTATAATTTCCTATTGAGTTGTAGGGATGTCTAGCTTATTCCTTTATAAAGTGAGTTGGGTTATGATGTTATGGTTATTCACTTGGATGAATAGGGTACATATATTTTAACTATGAATTCACTCACCTAGTTTAATTGTATTTTCTTACTTTGGTTAAGTTGATTGCATTATTGTTGTGCTTGTCAAGTGATTAGTTATGTTAGGAAAATTGCCTTGCTTTTTTCAACTGCGGTTGTTTAATAGTTTATAAATGTTTGGTTGTATTGGTTGCTTGTATTCACATTGTATTATTATTGCTTATTTGTTTGACTATACTCTCAATTTTTATTTGTTCGTTTTTCTTATAACAAGAATTATACTTCATTCAAGCAGAGCGCTCATTATGATGTACTAGAGGCTTGAGCCTATGATCTCAAGAACTATTATCTAACGTGTCATATCTCTAACTGCTTGAGCTAGACATCCTCTTTAATTTTTATTTATTTGTTTTGATTAATTATCTTGTTGTGATTATTTTACTTGTATGCTAGATCAAATTTCTTGTTTTATATGATAATTGTATGTAGGGTTAGTTATTCGGTCTTTTCTTTTGGAGGGGGTGCATAATGGAAAAAAATATCAAGATGTTAAGGAACATATTTAATTAGCCATAGTGCGATGACAAAGTTTCATAAGCTCGGAGGACTAGGTATTCAAATTAACTAAGAGATAGGATGATGTTCCTCGAGGATGATTAATAATAACTGAAGAGCTTTGGTGACTAAAGGCTTGATAGGAGCCACTGAGCAATCAAAACTATAATGATGGGAGGCCAATTGCATCTTACTAAAATATGAACTTTTAACATATATATGTTTCAAAATATACTTTTATACTAATGATTAGTAGCTTCCATAAGTGCTTTAATTTCAATATTTTGATTTCTGAGGAAGTTTCCAAAGTTTTTAATTTTTATAAAATAATGTTTTCTCAAAATTATTTTAAGTTGATTAAAAAAGACTATATTTTAAATAAGAGAAATTTTGATTTGACGAGAATATAGAAGCCTTGATTTGACAATGAAAAGATTTTGATATTGATTTAAAGATGTATTGAAACTCTCATCGCAAGCGATGATGGGTTAGCACGATCCCTCTTTATTATTTTTAGTGAGTCATCCATATCATCAAATGAAGAATTCTCTATAAAAGAATTATGGAATCAGATTTTCGAGGTGCTCCAAAGGTTGGGATAAGATTGGATCTGAGACTGGTATACATGCCAAGGGATCGTTGATAACCAATTGCTTGATGTATGCTCATAAATAAATGGGTGGGGATGCTCACCGTGGACCATTTGAGTAGGTCCACTAGTCGTTGACAATACGACACTAGTCGTTTTTGTCATCGTATATCCAAGAGCACTTGCTTTTTGTTTCTTAACCATCTAAGTGGGTCTAGACTTATCGACCAATTGAGGGGTCTAGGAATTGAGGATTGATGCAGCTGCAATATGAATAGTTGTCCATATTATTTTTAGGATGTAGCCATGAGTAGGCAAATAAATTATCTTGAGGATGTAGCCATGAGTACGCACATATATTGTTTTGAGTGCGTAACCATGAGTAGGTGCACACGACATTTTAAAGGGTATAATATGTAATGGTGCACCAATTTTTTGGGGATGGGACTGTGGAAAAATCACTAACCGTTTTGAGGACACGCATATTATGGTTGATGCATAGTTAGTACAGGGATTAACACACACATGTTATTTGTTGTCATGTTACTATGATGATAATACCTTGTCATTATGAGTAGTTTTCTTTATTTTCATGAGATGTACTGATTATTGGTTTATATATTTACTTGTGTACCCATGTTCGAACCGACATGAGTTTTTTTATGAACTTTTGTTCTTAATAATTATAGTTGCATTATTGAGATGCATAATATGACTTATGATTAAAGTTGGCCTATGATATAGACTATTTCACACTTTGTTGATGAAGTGTCATTTTGCATATTATAATTTTGGTTGCACGTTGATGGATTGTATGTGTTACTATAGCTAGTGGTCATCGGATTGTTCGATAATGGCAATTTGGTCGAGGGTGGCCAGGATAGGCAGTTAAAGGGCGGTGACATGTGATGAACATGGAAAGATGATTACTATAGCGATGAGTTGGATATATAGATTAGCTCTTCCATTTTTATTATTTACAGTTTCAACCTTCAATCTTCTAATCACAATATCTTTTGTCATACGACCTGGAATTCAGCCACGGTTTATTTCATTGGATTCATAGAAAGATTCTTGACATTTTAGCATGTGGTTTACTAGATTTTACAATTGTTTCTGAAAGTATCTTGGCAAGACTCAACGGCTTTAAATATTTACATTCTAAATATTAAATAGGTATTTATTGATGTATTTCTACACTTGATGAGATATGTGATATCCCTCTAATGATCGTTTTATGGTTGTGATGTTTTAACATAATACATGTTTTGTTATGATTGTTTATTTATGAATTGTTTTATTGTTGGATGATGGATGTCTTATAGTAATCGTTTGTACATTTGGAAAAATAATAATTGATTTACGATAAACGAAAATGTGTAGTTACGAAGTAAATAAGATTATTTTTGAATTATGTGTGATACTTATTTATAATTGTAATTAGTAGTTTATACCAAAACTAAAGTGCCAATTTTAATTGGTTATTATTAATGAGTTTTTGGGGGCAATTTATCAATAATAAAGAAAATTCTATTTTAAAATGAATTTGGAGAATTTATTATCATTGTAGATTAATTTGAATTTTTGATAAATAATAGTATAATTTTTAGGAAACAGTGTATTATTTTTGCATATATACTAATACGATTATTTTTATGGGGTTCATGGAAAAATGATACTGCTATTATTTAAACTAATAGTACTAAGAGATATTTTAGGAATAATATTTATGATAATAAAAAATGTATTTTTCAGAAGTATTTCAGGTTAAATTATTACTATTTTTGAGATAAATAATAATAAAACGATAATTAAGATTTAATGTAGGGTATTTTTTTTTTGTTAAATTGTAATAAAATGGTTGTAAAGGGTAATAGAACGATTTAAATAAATATTATTATCATGTAAATTAATAACACTATTGTTTTTTAATGTAATTGGACGAAAATTACTGTTTTTAGTTTAATAACGATGTTTTGAGATATTTAAAATACTATTTTGATAACGAAGGATTTTTGAAGTATACTATCTATTAAGAGATATTATTATTTTATGTTAATAGAAATAAATGTATGTTTATAATATACAATAATAAGATGATTTTATACTTAGGTAGAAACAATAGTTATGGGTGCACAATTTTGGTTTGTTGCAGCATATGCGTTACTTATTAATTGGAATTATTATATGTTCTTGTTGTAATGAGGTGGAATCAACTTAGGATGAGTTATGCGACATCTTACCATTATTACTACACTGACATCGTGTAGTTTGTTATGCTTTTTGGTCTTTTGATATTGTTGATGTTTATGTTACTAAGGTAAACTAGTTAATACACATTTAATGGGTTTGATATTGGGTTACTAATATAAAGTGGTTATTAAACATTTGGTGGACTTATCTATGCTATCGATGTTGTGTTACTAATAGTGGGTGATTAGTATACATATGACGGTGTCTATTATTGTTGATTCATTTGATTTTTGAGGTTGACATTGAACATTATCAAATTTGTATGATGTTTACTCATTTTAATGGCTGTGTGTTGCTAATATTATCGTCCTATATTTATGATGGTTGATTGGGGTGGCATAATAAAGTGCGATTTTTTTGCTTATGATCAGGAAATAAAACTAGTGGGCTTGATCTCGAAAAAGCACGTAGGTAGTCCTTTTCTACGCAACAGCCACTAGATTCCTTGAGTTAGGCAAGGTTCGTCGGAGTTGGCATAATCCAAAACTAGTTGATACCTTTTGCTTTTTACTATGTTTATGTATTCATAAAGTTTGTAGGTGAACAAAGGAAGAAAAAGAGGTCTTGTTGCAGGCTACATCTGTAGGTTGTTTATTTCATCTATTTCTTCTCACTATAAGAGAAAAGGCAATTTTCGATGGCTCGCTACCATGTACGGTCGTCGAGAGAACTCAAAAATGACATCGGAATACGGACCACAACTATCGTCCATTTCTGATGGCTTCGATGAAGGAATTACGATGGCTATTACGACGGCGTTTTTGACGGTGAAGATGACACGTGGCATGGAAATTTTCTATTAAGCCGTCGCTAGCCGTCAAAAAAATTGGCTATTAAGCCATCGGAAATCTAGATAAATAAATTTTTACAGCCAAGCATCACTTCCATAAAAATATATTGCACAGCTCATCAAAATGAATGTATAAATCAGATATATAAACTGAAATCAATATCAATATCAATATAACACTCAAACATCATTGTATCAAATGCAAACATATTCAACCAATACAAAACAAACCTTCCATCATCAGTCTTACCCATCCAACTTCAATATTTACATCCAACAATAATTTACAATATATACATCCAACATCAAACTCTACATATCAACTCCACAAATCAACCACCAAATCAACCACATAAATCAATGTCAAACACAACATGTCCATAAATCAATCTCACCATCACTCAATGTTTATATACACCAGTTTTTAAATAAAAATGCAAATCATACCTCATGACTCATCATCGGCTCCAGAACCACCAAACGAAGGGAATGCTCCATGATGCTCCACATACTCGGCCAAATGCTAGTTTAGCTGCTCCATTTGCACTGCTCGGAGGCGGTCGTGCTCCTACAGCTCTGCAATCTGTTGGCGGAGCTCATTAATCTCAGTGTTGTCCTGAGCCTTTCGGTAAGCCCTTTTGTTATGTCCGAGCCTACAAGACAAGTCGAAATATGTTTAAATTATTATGTAACTTTTATAAAAATTAAGCAAATTATACAGGTAGTTAAATTATCGATTGATTTTCATAGCTGTAGCGCCTATTTCTATGGGTTGGGTCCATAATAGATTCAAAGACCGCGTCCTCCTCGTCAATGGTAAACTACTCCAGTCCCAAATGCTCAAGCATTTGCACACGTGCTTGTATAAATTTTTCCTGCAATGCAAAATTAAATACAAATAAATATTACATGCCATTATTATAATATTTTATAAATAATTTATTGAAATGTTCATTATTAATAACTTATAACTTAAAATATCCTCACATGTGCGACGTACGCTCTATCATCCTCATGCCGGGCATACGACACTGATCCCTCGTCGTCTGTCTGCCTAACGACATGGGTATGCTCAAACACGTCCATATACAAGACGAGACCCTCACACGCTCTTTCCTGCAATAACTGACGTATGTTATTATTCTTCATACAAATTTATACCAAAAATGTAATAACTATTCGTAATTTCAATTAATTAATTTACTAGGTCATCACGATGGTGCTGGAATGATTTCGAGCCACTATGGTGTGTGACTGGATTTTTCTGCCTGTTCGCTGAGTTTTTGTCCGACTCCGCCAACAAATTAAAAATTAAGATTACATTTTATAGGTATTAAGTATGTATTCTCTACTGAATAAATTAAGGTGATATCTGATAGACTTACCTTGAATTCGTAGCAACTCCACTATGTGATCCAAGCATTCCAAGAGCTGGCGCCCATCCATCTTGGCTTCTTCCTAATTTTTCTTATGATAGAAATCGTATGCATAAAATTCTTTTCCACTTTGAGTTCTAGTGGCGCTGGCATAGAGACACGTCCTCCTCTTGTAAGTCTACTGCCCCTGTATATATGCTGGAAAAAAAATATAAGTTATCCATTTATACTTGGTCGGCAAACTGTAAAGTGATTATATATAATGGTAATTTTACGCTTACCAGGAAGTCCTGCCATGTGCTCTCCCGTACATGGTTTGGGATCCTGCTCTACTTTGGCCAGCATGTAGTCATCTAGCTCATGCATGCCTGCTTCGATATGCTGAGAACAATGTTAGAAGGCTCAAGTTCAAAAACACTTCATTAATTATGATACAGACAAATCATGACTAACATATCATACAAAATATTTACAATGCTAAAGTAAATTTAATACTTACAAGCCATCTTCTTTCGATAGCAATCTAATTACCACACATTGCGCCTCCTACGAAGGGCCGCTGCCATCACCACTACTACAACCTGTCTCTCTCCGAGACGCAGATGGGGAACCGGACTGTAAAGAACTCCACCACCTAAAGAAGGACATCTGTAATACCTATCAATACATATTATTTTATTATCGCAGAACATATCACTCAATTATGAGTAAACATATCATTCAATTATGAGTAAACATATCAAGATTTAACATTAATAATCACATGCTACATACAAAAAAAGTATAACATCAATACTCCATAAATTACCTTTTTTCAACATGTATACTATTAAATTAGTTATCGTCGTTTTCTGATTTAGACTCGATCTCGTACTCTATATTATTTTCCTCTGTGATTTCAAATGCTTCTACTACATTTGATTCATCATTTAGACATCTTAAATCGGTTTGATCATCTGTTATTGCAAATTTGCCATTTTCCTTGATATCTTCTTAGTACATTTGTTCGTCCAGAATATTCTTTCCATCAAACGTAAATCTTGCCTTAATTTTAAAAACCCCCAACCAGTGTGCTTTATCTCTTATTAAAGATGGATATGGAGCATAATAAACTTGTATGTCCTATTTTGCTTGTATAAACAGATCGTACTTATGATAACGTGATGCATGCTTTATTTCATTAATAATATATTTTTGGTGCACACTGATTCCAAAACTTAGAACATTACTGAACCAGTTGCATCTAAAAAAATAAATTCTTCCACGGTTTGGTGAAATAGTTAGTTGCAAAACCTAAGTTAACGCGATGTAAAAACAATTTATGTGATCATTTGGACACTACGTTTAACATATACATCGGTATTGTTAGTTAATTTTTCAGCCTCCTATTCTTTGGTATTGAATTTGTATCCATTGACAAAAAATATTGGATATGTCTTCACTTTTCTTTTCGGTCCCATCGTAAGATGTTTCAACCCTTCGACTACATAATTTACTGGATCATATACGTGGTTCGAAAACCAAGTAGCAAATTTTTTGCCGATATCACCGCTTGGATGTTGTGATTCATAAATATTACATATATAGATAATATATTACATTATAATTAATACACACATGTATTGTTCAAGTAAATAATTTTAGATGTGTTATTCATTAATACCTAACAAATGGTGAAATTTCTGCACAGTTAAGAAGAACAAATGTGTGGGCTACATGGTAATCTTTGTCGTCTAACCATACTTCCACACATTTTCTAGTAGGGCATTCCTGTTGTCTAAAAATGGATAACATTGATTCAAAAGAATCTTGTTCAAATCCCTCATCATTCCGTGTATCACTTTTAAAAGATAAGTTCACATGGTTACTGAAATAATGAGAGAGAAAGAATGAAGCTTCTTCTTTGATATTTGATTTGCACATCGAACCATCAACTCGTGATTTTTGTCTCACTTTTTTCTTTAGATGATTTAAGTACCTATTAAGAATAATTATAATTAAATTTTACTACATGTGGTTAAACTAAAATTTAACATACCCAATATTGATACCTTTCAAACAAATACATCCATCTGTATTGCACAGGACCTTGAAGATGTGTTTCAAATAGAAAATGAACGGATAAATGAATTCCATTACATTAAAGAAACAAGGTGGAAATATTTTCTCCAGTTTGCAGAGCAGTATAGGAATTTTTTCCTCAAGTTTACGTAAACGATGAACTTTTAAGATAGTTACACAAAGCTCCATATAAAACAAACTAAGTTATGTTAAAACCGTCTAAACTTTTGTGGGCAATAGTTCTTTGAAAGTGACGGGTAACAAATGTTCCATCATTACATGACAATCATGACTTTTCATCCCACTCAATTTACCGTTTTTATAATTGACACATCTACGAAGATTAGAGGAAATCCAATTAGAAAATCTTAATCCTTCCAACCACTTTAACAGTACTTTAACTTGGTTACTGTCTAGCTCATAGCATGCTTTGTGTTTTTTGTGTCATTTGGCTTCATACGAAGTTCAGGACGATTGCATATTACTTCTATATCATGTCTTGATTTCAAATTGTCTTTAGTCTTTCCTTTAACATTCAGAACTGTGTTAAATACATTATTGAACACGTTTTTCTCGTTATGCATCACGCCCATATTATGAAAAATTAGGAGATTTTTCTAATAAGGCAACTCTGAAAATATACTTTGTTTGCACCAATTATGAATCATGGATTTACCTTGAATTTCAATTTTTTCGTCTGTTTTATGTATCTTTGGATAATCCTTTACAAGGTCATAAATATCTTCGCTTGATCAAATTGTTGATGGTTGCTAGGTCTCAACTATATTACTTGTAAAGTCTTTTATCTTTTCTAAAAGGATGATTAATATGGAGAAAACACCGATGACAGTCAAACCATAAAATTTTCTTCCCATGCGCACTACACCACAAAAGGCTTTTAACAGCGTTTGATAAATGCTGTAATATGATACAACAGCGTTATTAGAAACACTGTATAACGACATGCTGTCGTATATACACAACTTACAACAGCGTTTCTATAAACGCTGTTGAAACATCTCTGTGACAGCGTTTATTACGAGCTGTCAATAATATTTTTACAGCGTTTCAGACGTGCTGTATTATATTTCAACAGCGTTTATAATTTAGTTGTCGAAGATGTTCAAATTCTACTTTAACTGTTTACAACAGCTTTTTCTAAACGCTGTTATTGAATCATCAACAATTTCGACAGCATGTTAAAAACGCTGTGATTGAATCATCAACTATTTCGACAGCATGTGAAAAGCGCTGTTATTGACAATTTCAAGATAATTACAGCACGAAATAAACGCTGTTGTTTCTTCATTGACAGCATTAACCAAACGCTGTCTTCTATTTATATAACAGCTTTTTTGAATATTCCAAAACTATATTTTGAGCATATTCAAGCAACTAGTATATATAACAGGTTCTAATAACTATTAATTGGTTACATAAACTAGTTAAGAGAATATTAATAAACAAAAGACATCCATAAACCAAGTTTCAATAATATCCATAAACAAAAATAACAAAGTAAACCAAGTTGCCACAAATTCTGTTAAACAAAGACACGTTATATGTTAAGTAAAAGTATAATATCAATACAGTAAGTCCACACCAAATGCGAACAACAACGTGCATCTAAAAAGTTTCATATGCTTGCTACTTGCTACTTGCTACGGAAGAAGAATGTGTCATCGCCATCTGTAATTACCTGCAATGAAGAAATTTGAAATGATCAGTGAGTAAACGCCATCTAAAAATTTGAAGTTTCATATGCTAAAATGCTTAACTGCCACTCTACAGCAAAATTCACACAACAACCATTACATACTCTGATCACCAGCCTATGTATGAATTAGCCTATGTATGCATGTACAAATTCATAGGCTAATTTTTGCGTATTACCAAAAACTGTGCACAGTGCACTGATGTGCATGTCACAGTCCTCTGCTCTACACCTCTGTGCATACCCTTTCTGTGCACAGTGCATACAAATACTGTCTTCCTCCATCAAACTGACAACTTCTACTATCTACAACCCAACCCCAAGCCACCAGTTCCACTTCATACAAACTACAAAAAGTCCTCTGCTCTTCACCACAGCACAGCATTCCTCCACCCATCAAAGCTGTCACATACCATCCAACTTACTACTACATCTTCAGCCACCACCTATCAGCTTCCATCAACTCCACTTCATAACAAAGCATTGCCTTTATCATCACTTCATCACTGATCATCCTCCTACAATCACTTCACCTCCCACTGCCTTCATCCCTCTACAACCATAAACACATCTACTTGAACTTCACCAAACATATACCGTCCTCTATTCAAATACATCTCACTGTTAAAAAAACACTGCCATTATTCTACAACCACCGCTCACCTGCATCACCCTTCAAATCATCCAATACTCTGACCATCCCTGTTACAATAACCATTTTCCAACCTCACCAAACCACTGCAGTGCAACACAAACCCCTCTTAACCCTCTTAACCCCTCTAAACCACTGCAGTGTCTCTTCCAGTCACTGCCTATATCTCCACCCACCTGAAATACTCCTTCAAACATTACTGCTGCCTTATCAACCCACTGCACTATCATAAACAACTACATCCTGACCAACTTCCTTATCAACTCATTGCACAGTGCCACCATCACACGACCTATCAGCTTCCTCCACCCATCTACATCAGCCACTGCCTCATTCAAACTGCTTTCGTATGTATGAAGAAACAAAATTACACAAGATGTATGAAGAAACAAAATTACACTGGTAATATGCAAAAATTAACCTGTGTAAATTAGCCTATGTATGAAGAAACCGTTGATTTAAGAAACAAGGGACTCAAACAGTCACCAACAGTCACCAAACAGTCATCAAACTCTTATAAACAAGATGTGAAACTTACATGTGAAACTTAAAGGATATGAAACTATAGTAGTTTTTTATCTTGTCTACTGCATATAAACAAGATGTGAAACTTACATGGAAGTTGAGCCAATTCTAACATTCGCAACAGGCCATGCTACAGTCGAGCCAATAGCATCTGCTAAGCATTCCATGAAGGATGTAGGCCGCCATATTGGTGCATTTGGGACTTTTACAACATCCACCCAAACTCTTATCGCATTTGGTCCCAGTGGAACAGAATGTACCAAAGCATTTGGATCTGTTGAAGACACGGTTCCTTCTGCTACTATTTTTCCCGTACCCTCTAAATCAATCAACTTGCATTTGGTATTTGCAGAAAAATTTGCACTCTATCACATAACAAAAAAAATGGTAATACGATATCAACAATTCTTTGAGAGGAATATTAGCAATATGAACATGTTACCGTAAGAGATGTTGGAGCATTGATCATAGGAACAGGACATGTGCTAGCGTTAACAGTTTCAACAACCACTGTTGATTCTGGCCATGCTATTTTCTTACCAATAGCTTCTCCAATACATGTCATGCCAACTATAGGCCTCCACAAAAATGCATCTTCTTTTTTCGGATTGTCCACCCAAACTATCTTGGCATCTGGTCCGAGAGGAATACCATTAATTATCTGATTTGGATCACTCGAGTACACTCGTCCTTCAGCAACCAGTTCTTCGCTCCCACCCCAATCATACAGCTTGCAATTGGTTTCCATGCTATTAGTTTTACTCTATTAAAAAAATACATTTGTTTAAGTTGAACATAGAAATATACAAAAACATTGCACAAATTTCAGTAACACATCTTTAAAGCGTTGTAGCAATGGAAATATACAAAAAAATGCTAAACCATACTACCATACTACCATAAAATGCTAAATTTATGGATAGAGATTATTATCTACGATGGCCCTACATATTAAAAAAAAATGCTAATTAGTGTTAAACTTACCTTGTTTTGTTTTCTGGAGTCCTCACTTTTGTGTATAACAACTTTATCAGCTGGCCATGCTACTATCTCATCCTTGGCATCTCTTATATATACCAAAGCAGGAGAAGGCCTCCATAAGAAAACATCTAATTTTCTTGGATGGACAATCAAATTTTTTTTGGCATTTGGACCTAAAGGGACTTCATTGCACAGTTCTTTCGGATCGCTTGACATAATTTTTCCTTCGGCGACGACCTCGTCATCATCTCCATGCCAAGGAAGTAAACTACAATTATCACCTGTTTGACTATACTTACTCTGCAATTAACCAAAACTATATTATATTGATTATTGATTTAGATATCAAATTATGTATGATGTTGCAACCGTTGGATTTTTACCACTACGGATGTGTTCTCTTCTCCCCAACTTCCTTTATCCTGCCAAATCAATAATATTGCAAATTAATGGTAAAAATAAATAGACGTTCATTTAACCAAAGAATAAATAACAGTGCGGACAGTAGATGTTTGCATAGAAACACACAACATATAACATGCAGAATCATGAATATGGGGGTTATTTTATGCATCTAACAATTGTGTGTGCAAGTAACTTGTTTTCAGAAAGGGAGATGCTATGGCAAGAACTAATTAATACTGCAAGTGCGGTAGATAAAGCATGGCTATTAATGAGGGACTTCAATAATGTACTTAAACCTAAGGACAAGAAAGGAGGGCTACCAGTACCCTTTCCTCTCTCAAAGGGTTTTCAAATTGCTTACTCACATGTGGCATTGGAAAAGTTAATATACAAGGTTTTCAATTCATAGAAAGAAGGAAAGGAATAGGCATACACATTGATGGAATATTAACGAATGATATTTTTTTTTACAACACTTCCAAAATTTGTAGCTTTTGCCATAACATCGGCACCAAGTGATCATACCCCAATCATCATCAAACTACATACAAAAAGTGCTTAAGAAAAGGCAAACCTGACAGATATATCAATAGCACATGGCTAATGGCTACGAGGGACATGTATTATCTGTTTTATCAGAATTTACTTTGGGCAATGCAGTTAAAATATTCATGATAAAATTGAGAAGAATAAAACAAAACTTGAAAAATT
Source organism: Allium cepa (assembly GCA_030765085.1). Taxonomy (NCBI): domain Eukaryota; kingdom Viridiplantae; phylum Streptophyta; class Magnoliopsida; order Asparagales; family Amaryllidaceae; genus Allium; species Allium cepa. Next base: position 459,498,664 of record CM060932.1, read on the forward strand.
GGAATAAGATAAGGGAAAAGGATTCGGAAAAGGATTCTGATGACTTAAGAAAACTTGAATCTGAATATAATGAAAGGCTTTTAGCTGTAGATAACAATCCAGAGGAGATCCTTTCATATGATGAAATGGTGAAAGCAGATAATAATTTGAAAAAACAAATGCATGGCAAGTACGTTGAAGCAGTTTAGAAATAAAAAGATTAACTGGTTAAAAGTAGACACATATTCTAAGTTCTTCTATGCAAAAATGTCAATAAGAAAATGTAGAAATAACATATAATCACTATATAATGAAAATGGAGAACTGATTTTTGATGTAAAGCATATACAGGATCAAGCAATCTAGTATTGCACAGAACTGTTTAATGATGACCAGACACCAACTACCCACTTTGAGGCCGTTAATTGCATAGGTACTTAATGATACTGGAAAAGAATATTTGAGCAACGCGTATCAATTGAAGAAGCAAAAGGTGTAATCCTACATACGAAAACAGGCAGAGAGTAGTTTTGTAACACTGAGTGAAATGTAAAACAAAAAAACAGTGTAAAAAAATCATTCTCGAAATTTCTGAACACCAAAAACATTTAAATTATAAATTAAAAGTCGTACCAGACGCTTCATTAACATGTAAACCACTTTCTTTAGTTCTGAGACACTATGTTGACATTGAGCTACTTGAGTATCTCTGATTTGTGAGAGAACCGCCTTGGTCGCAGTCATGCCTCTTCCCATTCCACGTAGTCTTCCCGGTCTATCTTGTCCCAACACTTGTGAGAGAGCATCATCTTTGAAATTACATGTTAAGCTAGGTTGTGATTCATTTTCCACCTTTTTTATTTTCTCCTACAAAAAATATATTTTAAATATGAGTTCTAATTTATATTATTTTCAAAATAATTACTTTAAAAAGGGTCAAAAGCACTTACAACAATTTCGGCAACATGTGCAATCACGGGTTCGCCATTCTTATGAGTGTGAGATTTAACCCAAACATCAACTCTAGAAATGGAAGAAGGCTTTACACTTTCCTCTTTCTGCATTAAAAATGACATTACATTAGATAAAACAACTAATCATAGTAAATTAATCAAATATTTTTTCTCACCATATCTTCAGTTAATCGTGCTATTCCTCGACGACTACAAGTATGTGGCATTTGTTTACCCCTCATGGATTTGAATTTTTCGCTTCGTAACTATGTATAAAGATTTATCACATTTATTAGTTAATTTGCATTCTTTGTGCACTTATATTTTATATATAGAAATGATTAAAACAATTACTATATAATTACCTTAAACTCATTACTAGTTCTAGACTCAACAAACCTTTTCCATTCCTTCATAGTTTTGACATTATCTGGTTTTAGTCGAAGCCGTACCTCCGTGTTTTTTGCCTTTAATAACTTGTCAACTAGTTTTCTTTTTGAACACCTCCAAATACATCCCATTTGCCGAAGAATGGGAACCTTTTGCCATTCTTCATCTACTTCAAATCTAGCCTGTAACAAAGAAAAATATCAAAATTTGTTCACATGTAACAATTACTATAAAATTTATTCCAATAATCCCAAACATGAACAGTAATTGAAAATGTTATACTCATTAATGTATTGCAGCATAGAGTAAGCATTATGTCCAGTAATCTAATATATGTATAGGAGTTAGCATTATATATAAACCAAGTTGACCAAATGTTAGCCAAAGATTCAGATGACACAGATTCCACGGTAACAGTTAACTTGGTAAAGCTCACAATCGATTACTAATTTGATCAGAAAAATAAAGTTGATTCAAATTAATGAAGTTCAAAGAGGAAAAATACATACTGTAGGTCAGTAAATTATAAAAGGTACTTGTAGGAGGATGATTGAAGGTGGTTTACTGGCTAATTGCTTGGAGAATTGTTGGATGTACGTGGAGAAGTGCTCTGGTTTTGTTGCGTATAGTTGCTATGTAGGGGAGATTACTTCTGGTGATCAGTGAGGCTCAGTTATTGGCGGAGTTCGTGGATTTGATGAAGCAAGTGGGTTGTGAAGTTTGTGATAGTTGCAGTTGGCTGCACTTGCTTTGTGGAGAAGCAGCAAGTTGTCGAGTGGAGTTGTCAGATGAAGTTCGACTGAAGGGTTACGATTGGTGATTGTTGAAGTTCTGATGATGGCTGGTTATGTATGTGACAGGGGTTGTTAGTGGAAGGGTGGGTATTGGTTTGTGGCTATGTATGTGATTGAGCCAAGGAAGGTGGTGTTGTGTGATGTTGCTCGAGGAAGAAGTGGGTCTGTGGCAGAAATTGGTGATGCTTGACAGTAAGCACTGTGATGTGATGTGGCAGAGGTTTGGTTAGGGGTGGTCGAAGGCAGGGATTGTAAAAGGAGGAGTAGAGGCAGTTGTGTATTGATTTGTGGGTGGTGATGAATATGTGTTGACAGTTTGGTTCTATGGATGGCACAGTGGATGGGGCATTATTGTAATGGTTGTGTATTTGAACTGAAGGAATGTGCAATGATTGTAAAGGTATGAGGCAGTAGTTTGTGGATACATGTTGTCTATGGAGGAGCAGGTTTGTGAAGTGTTTTGAGGAGAAGATTGTGAGATGGTGGTTGTGAGGTGGAACAGTTTGTATTGTTGGTGATTGGTAAGTTTGTATGCACAGAGCTGGTAGGGAATGTAAAGCAGTTGTCAGGGGGTGGATTGTATATAGAATGCAGGTAGAGAGCAGTTTTGTAACTCGGTGAAATGTAAAAAAGAAAAATGTAAACAATGCCTTTTTTAAATGGGAAATTGTAAATGGACTGTAATTTGTAAATTGAAAAGGGAAAATGTACTTGAAAATGAAATGGAATGAAACCTTTTTTTTCAAATGCAATTGTGTAAAAAAAAAATTAATTCAAATTCAAATGCAAAAACATCTAGCAAACAACACACAGTATGTATTTGGAAATATGAATTGATCGAATTATAGATAGGATTTAGCCAGATCGGTGTCTTATCCTAACTTAGAGATGTTGACATATTTTACCACTTGATACTAATTTGGTACTTAATGGTCGCTGGGTTGCTGATGTATAAAAAGTAAAGAAATAAATGGATTTAATAGCAGTAATCAGTATACAGTAACTAAGAACATTGCTAGATAAGCAAACCTGAACGGATTCCCATAGAACTGATTTCAATTCTTCACCAAGTTGCCTCCAGTCCTCAAGTGTAAATGGAACATGCTCGCGCACAAGTGGCCCCAGATAAGAAGATAGCTTCACCAACCCATTTCCTATCGGTTCGCCCGATGAGTTAAACTCGACTTCGATTCGGCTTGCAACATCTGAAGGAAGTCTTTTCACTTTGGTTGGGCCTCTAGTCTTCTTTTTCGAAATCTGATTTGCATCAATGTCTTCAATTGGTCTCTCGATTTCCATTGTTGTTTCAGGATTTCCATCGACTTGCATAGCAGTGTCTGCGATTGAGTTGTTTGCATTCCCAACATCATTGTTTTCCAAAGGTGGCTCAATATGCTCTCCTATTGCATTAGACCCATCGACTGCATATGTGGATTGTTCGAGTCTTTTTTGATTGCGCGTAATCCTCTTATCCATTGTCTTTTTCGTACTTCTAACCATTTTCTGCAAGTATAACATATCAACATATGAATTTCAAGTTATCAGAGCATATTCTAGGTAAAACTTTTAAGGTACAAATAAAAAAGACTTTGTCAGAGCATGCAGTATGCGCATAATTACCAGGAGTGTTTTTTTTAAATTAATCATCCAATATATTTTCATAGCCAAAAATCAGTTTGCCTTACAAAAATTGTAACATATAGAAAGTACAAATTGGCCTACGTCTTACCAAAATCAGAACTCAGGTCCAACTTCGATCATGCGAGGAGCAGTTAAGTCTTTGAGCAGTAGGACTTGTAAAAAATGCAATATATAAAAGATGCAAATAGGATGAGGATTGATGCTATTTTCTGTACAGATGGTTTATTTGAGATTTACATACCAAAAAATTGAAGTGTTATTTGTGTGCATCTGAAATTTCAGTTGCAATATATTTACTGAATAAGAAATATTGTTAATAGAAAATCGCTATTAATGTATAATTTAAAGATTTATATAATTTTATTTCAAGTGTTGTAATGAACTTTATTTGCTGCTTTGATTTATTAATAACAATAACATTCCATAACAATTTATCCCATGGTAACAAACAATATTAGAAAGACAGAGCCTTTACTACATATTGTGTTTTAGCATTGTCATTAGCAATCCAATGCATCGGTGAAAATAAAACAAACAATATTTGCAAGAATATACAACTGCAATTAGTATACACTATACATTTGTGTAGCCATCTTAGGAAAAAAAATCACAGGCTTTGTGTTGATTATAGCAATTAGCAAGAAAACCATATGAAACATATATACTACTATAATTTTAATATATTGGTGGGTCATCTGCATCCATATCGTTTCCAAAGTTGCTACTGACATCACCATATACATACATCAAAGTTCAAAACAAAATTTCAAATTTCAACATTTAATAAGACTTCATTATCTAACTTAAACTTCTCATAAGAAAACAAGACATCAAAACTACTCAAGTATGCCTTCGCAATCCTCCCTGACATAACTAACATTCTCAACTAAATCATCTGCATCTATATCGTTTTCTTCAGGACCGCTCGCAACATAGTTAGCTTCTTCAACAAAATCATCTATCTCTAATTCATGAAAACCTCTTGGCGGTGCTTTCATTACAACATACCAATTAGAAGAATCATTTTCTCTTGAATAAAAGACTTGTTTCGCTTAAGATGCGAGGATATAAGGATCTTTTGAAAATGAAACCTGACTTTGATGTAAATTAACAAGAGTGAATCCATCTTCAACTTTTATCCCGTTTCCTATGTTCGCCCAATGACACTTAAAAACAGGAATATAAAAAACATTATAATCTAGTAAAATTATTTCAGTCAGTATCCCATAGTACGTAACCACATCAACCACTTGAGAAATGTCTTTTGCACTTGCTCTACACATGGTGGTCGCGTCATAAGTTACTCCGCTATTCTGGGTTTCTCTATCAACATCTTTTGTATGAAATCGTTGTCCATTAATAATATATCCTTTGCAGGAGAATGCCGTCTTTTTAGGACCGTATGCAATCCATTTTAATATTTTATCATGATCCTTTGAGTCAACAGGTATCTAAAAAAATATTCAAACATATTAAACAAGTAATTTCATTTATTCATATATGAAAATATTGAAATTCTTTAACAAACCTTCCTTTTAATCCAATCAGCGAAGCTATCTCTATGGGTTTTCCACAGTAAGGTCGCATTTTTTTCTAAGCGCTTGTTTGAATTTTGCAACTCCTCCAAATGCAAACTAGTACAGTAAAAGTGATGTTAAATTATAGTTGCCAATACAAGCACATCAAATCAATGAAAGTGGGACATAACATATACTCACTCTAAAAATGGTTCCACCATAGCCATATTCATTAACACAGCTAAATGAGCAATTTCTTTCTCATTGGAAGACAATGTAATTGATTTGGACATTGAAATTGGACGCCCTTCAAGTATTGCGTTATCTTCATAATCTTCATTTCGATCTTTTTTTTCAATATCTACCGACTTACTCAAAAATTCACTAAAAAATTTCATGCATTCTTCGGCAAGATATGATTCTGCAATGCACCCCTCAGGTCGTGCATAATTTCTTACGTAGTCTTTGAGTGTTTTCATATACCTTTCAAAAGGATACATCCAACGAAAATGAACCGGTCCGCACAATCGTGCTTCTCTTCCAAGATGAATTGTCAAGTGTATCATAATATCGAAAAATGAGGGTGGAAAATATCTTTCAAGTTCACACAATATTTTAACGATATCATCATCAAGTTGTTGCAACTTCTCCCTATCAAGAACACGTTGACATATTTTATTGAAAAATGAACATAGACGAATTATTGCATTTCGGGGTATGGTTGGCATAAACCTCTTGCTGCAACCGATAATAATTGTTGCATTAAAACATGATAATCATGAGACTTCAAACCACTAATTTTACAATCCACCAACGACACTCATTTTTTGAAATTTGAACAATAACCATCGGGACCTTTGAAATCATACAACCTTTTGCAAAATATTTTTTTCTCCAATTTTGATAATGTATACGGAGCTGGTGGAAGATATGTTTTAGTTCCACGGGGTTGTGCATAAAGACCATGCCGAATACCCCAATCCTCTAAATCATGTCTACAATTAATCCCATCTTTTGATTTGTTATCATGCAACATTGTACTTAGTGTGCTTTCACAAACATTTTTCTCAACATGCATTACGTCCAAATTATGACGCAATGGAAGTTCCTATGAAAAAAATTAACATTTAAATTTTTTATATATTCTTCTTTTTAGATTAATAAATAAAAAAGAGATTTGAATACTAACCTCCCAATATGGCAAGTCAAAAAAAATTGATCTTTTTTTCCACCTTGATAGCTCCTTTTTTACAGAATTATCATCTTCATTATCTTCATCCTCACTACTGTCATCGATCTTCCTTTTCTTACTCTTTCCCTTAATCTGCTCTTTTCCAAAATCATTTGGAAAGTCCTTCAAAATAAGAAAGATGTTTTTACCTGTTAGAATTCTAGGCATCTTTCCATCCTCTATAGTGTTATCAAACCAAGCTTTTTTTTTCCTCAACGGATGTGAAATAGACAAAAATCTTCTATGACCCATATAAACATTCTTTCGACTATATTTCAACCATAGACGATGAGTATTGACACCACATAATGGACAAGCCTTTTTACCCTTTACACAACATCCAGCAAGATTACCATAAGCTGGAAAATCATTTATCGTCCATAATAAAATAGCTCTCATATTTAAAAGTGTCTTACAAAATGCATCGTACGTCTCAACTACACTACTCCACAAGTAATGCAAATCCTCTACTAATGGCGCCATATACACATCAATATCATTCCCCGGTTGCTTTGGACCTGGAATTAGAAGTGTTAGCATAATATTTTCCTTCTTCATGCACAACATAGGTGACAAATTATATGTCACAAGCATTATTGGCCAACAACTATATTTGGAACTCAACATGGAGAATGGATTAAACCCATCTGTAGCAAGACCAAGTCTGAGACTACGTGGATCGGCTGAAAATGATTCCCAATTTTCATCAATTGTGCTCCATGTTACAAAATCTACGGGATGTCGCATCTTTCCATCACTGCTTTTATTATTGAAATGCCACCTTAATGCTTCTGCCATCTTTTCAGATCTGAACATTCTTCTGAATCTTGGAATTATTAGAAAATATCTCAACACCTTAACCGGGATACCCTGCATAATCTCATTTGTATCCTGATTCATTTTCCATCTTGAGGAACCACATTTCGGACAGTCATTCAAATTTTTATACTCTTTACGAAAAAGACAACAATCATTCTCACATGCATGAATCTTTTCAAACCCCATATCAAATAGTTTGAGGAAGTTCTTTACTTCATATAAAGTCTTAGGAAGTACATTATTCTTTGGCAAAAACAGTTGTTGCACATTAAGAAGCTTATCAAAACCAGAATCGGATAATCCAGTTTCGCATTTAAGGTTATACAAAATAGTGATGGCAGATAACTTTGTATGATCTATGCAACCAGGATATAATGGGGTTTCTGCATCTTCCAAGTTCTTAAGTAAATCATCGTGTCGTCTCTGTGCATCATCCTTATCTTTATCATCATCAAAAAAATTATGATTAAAGTAGTCTTCATCTTCATAGTGAATTGCTTTGAGTAAGTCGTACGCCTCACTCTTTTTATTATTATTTTCAACATCTACTTGCTCGCCATGATTATACCACCTACCATCTTTGTACTTAGGATCCATTCCCTTTATAATTAAATGTTCAATGACGGTTTCACCATAATGATGACTAAGATTTCGACAATCTAAACAAGGACACAAAATTTTCTCTACATCCCCTAACTTTTTCTTCGCAACACGTACAAAATTCTGAGCTCCTTTTCCATACTCTTTACTGGTTCTATGTTTAAAATTGAAAGCAACAAGAATGTTAGCTTTCATTTTCAAAACATGTTAAGTCTAAAGTTATGTGTAAATTTATTTGTATATGATTACCTGTGTAGACGCAACCAGTCTTTCTCCATCATCATATATAATATGGAAGCAATCAAGTATCTAAAATTCAAAATAGTAATTGGAAATTAGACTATTTAAACAAGTAATGAATGCTAGAAGAGTTTCTGGGCCTTTTAGTTAGCTTGTTCAAATGTGAATACTCATTACGAGTTTCTTCTTGAGACGTATAGAAAATAATATACACATCAAGAAATACTTCAACAATATACACATCAAAAAATGGGGAGAAGAAGATGAAAAAAAGGACAGAAACCTAGGTTCTTCAAGTAGTCATGAGCTTCAAATATATGTTGTAAAATATCGGCTTATCATTTTAACATTTTTTATAAATACAATCAACCGACGATGCAAGGATAAACACAAGAGCTCAGAGTACTAAAGTGTGTAGAATTTGTTTATTTGATCGAATTTAAGTAAAGCAAAGTAATCAAAATTCGAGGATGCAATCTAATGTAGCAATTATTTGATACTATGTAACCAAAAATAAAGAACAAAAACTGAAAAAAGAAGTAATTAACTTTAATTGATTACCTTTAAACATCATAAATGAACAATTAATTAACTTTAAACCATCGTTAAAGTAATTAAATATCTTTACACAAGTCATTAATAAAATAATTAATTAACTAATTTCAACCATACCTAAAACGATTGATTTTTTTTGGCAAGGCCAGCCGTTTTTTATTGTGGACCGTCCACTTTTATCACAACAAAAGCAATAAATACGTATTAAAAACAGGAGTTAGGTCGATTGTCTGAATGACTAAACTTACTCAAGCACCACGTATGGTGCAACATACAAACCAGGTTGCAAAAGAAAACGCATATAAGCTCCACGCTGGAAGCAACTCGTAGAAACAAACGTATCTAACAAACATAGATACGATAGGACACTACTATCTATGAAAATTGACCCAAACCAACTACAAATTTCCAACACAGCTAGCTAAAAAATATAGCCTAAGCTAGCATTCAGAAGACAACCAGATTGCCAACAAGCAACAGAACATATTTCATAGAGATGCAAATTTCAAAGATGGCCAGGGAAGACCATAACCAAATGCAGCAACAAAAAATTTGCAAAACAAAAGATTAAACCATAATCATCACCTAGATCAAGTAGAGATTACCGATACCAAATCTAGTAAAAAAATGCATAAATTTCCAAAGCAGGCATCACCAACAAACGAGTGTAACACTGCGACATGACAATAGGAACATGAAGCCAGAAACATAAAACAGACAAGTAACCAACAGAGGCATGACACAACTAAAATGCATATACAACGATTCAAAATGTATTGGTTAACGCATTACCTTCTGACATTTAGTTGTTAAGTATAAACATTGCAAAGCTACACTGGGAAACATCCACATGAATTTAGGCCACAAACCAAAAGGAATTCTGTAAGCCAAACTGTTTCCAAAAAATTTGCCATTACAACGGCGCTATTTTGTAGCACCGGAGTAATGTATATGCATTACCCCTCTCCTGATACTTGGCTTGCGCCATTAACAATAAATTTGGTTCCTGATACTTGATGTCAGTAAAGAGTCTGATCATTTGCTTCCATTTACATAATTCTTCATTAATGAACCCTTTGGTTGAACATCATCAAAAACTTTAAGCAAGTACTTTTTTTCTAAAAATCCAAAATGTACGTATTGCCACTATCACACGATGGCAAACCTACAATAATACATAAATCAATATCAAACATTATGTCAGATCATCCAAAAGGACGTCATGCATCCAAATGAATTCAACATCAGGTTATAGCAGGTCAACAGTTGCCTCCCTGAGCAACTCTCGACTGTTCTTTACCTTCTGCTGATGTACAGAAAATCACCCTACAGTTGCTGCTGTTACATCAGGCAATTCACTTGCTTGGAATGTTTGCCCTTGCACCTTCAGCCATCCTCTCATAGTCTAATGGCTTACATTTACAATTTCTATCTTGGTTTTACAAATTTCTTTTTGTTACAAAAAAAACATAAACTGTGCACATTTCTGTTCACATCCTTACTCTTGCCCCTGCACACCAATGCACCATCACAGCGCACTATCTCTGCTGGCTCATACAGCAGCTACCCTCTACCACCTCCCAATATAAATTCCTTACTGCCTGTCATTACCTCTTTAAACTCCAAACATTCCACTGTTATCACCTAACAACAGTCATAACTTCATCACCCTGTCATACCACACAACTGCTACCCTCATTCATCTAAATCACAACAAACTTGCATTGCCAACATACATTCTGTGCACTTCTGTGCATCAAAACAGTGCACACAATGACTCAAACTCACCTCACTAACCATACCCTACTTCATCTCCAATATCACCCATTTACCACTTTAACCATCCAACACATCACAGTACAAACATCATCCTCATACAAGACTGTCACCATAACCAAATCTCTCCATCATCATAACAGTTACATCACCATTCTCACAACACCAGTTCCCTACCATATCAACTGCCTGCAAGCAATTTCCCCACATCCATCTCTTTCTCCTCTGCTCCACTGACTTGCCATTACCACATCTGTTACTCCCTCAACCTGATCAACAACCCACCTACATCATTCAACAACCCCTTGACATCCTCACTTGCTACATATCATTCTGCATCAAACCACCTCTTATAACATCTACCCATTTCTTTCCATCCCACACATACATCCCAAACCACTGCCTCATCCCATAAAAAATTCACCAATCCTTCCTCTGCCTTAACTGCCTCCAGCCTCCTCGCTGGTCACCACCAACCTGCACATCCATCCCCAACTGCAACTACTAACCAACCATTATACAACAAGTTTACTACTTCACATTCAACTGCATTACCACCTAAGTGGATGAATAAGTGTATGATATCACATATCCTTTGCTGCAGATAATTGATATATAAATAGCAGTCTTCAAATACCATACTATCCACACTCAAATCTACATAACAGTATAAAATAAAATAACAGAAGACTAAATGAAAAGATTAAAGTAAATTATAAGAATTCAAATATTTTATACATCCTTTATACTTGTTAAAAATCATAGGTTAAAGATCATAGTAAATTTACAAGCTGCAAATTCAACTTATCACAACTTAAAATCCAAAGGAAGGATTCAACTGAATCTATTGCCGTTATAAAAATTACAATATACATACCACTCCATTATAATTTTCACCAGTCCTCATCCAAAAGTTTGTATCATATAAACAACTCCTCACAAAAAAGTGCCTATATTAACAACAGATAATAAAAATATAGACTAAATCATGGTTTAATGCATAAGTTGTTCAACTGAAGAAGTCATGTGTGCTTCATACCAAAAATAAGCATCAAGTACAAATGGAAAAAAAATTACACAAGTTGAACGCTAATATACAACAAGGATGAAAGATAACGATTTATGGACTCCCACACATCAAACACTTTCTGAACAAGATCAATTCATAATTTCATGACATAACAATAAAATTTCAGGCTGATTCTTTTTGTTATATTTTAAAAGAACCTATGGGCATGCAAAGTTGAAAGCAAGAATCCTTGTGTGAGATAACAACCAAAAAATTAACAAAATCCAGAATAAGAATCAATAAAAATTAGTGAATTCTTACTCGATATAACAATCTAATCAAAGTCAGAGGAGTAATCAATCGAATTAGGTGGCGAAGTTGTGTGTCACAGCAGAATTGGAAAACAGAGCAGCAGAGGAAGGCGAAGCGCGATGCGGTTACAGGACCTTCAGGGAACTGCTAGCGATAGGGAAATCCACGTGGAAAGGGATTGAAATCAAAGTGGAAAGGGATTGAAATCAAAATGACTTCGGGGGAAATTGAAATTGAGGAAGAGGGAAATGGGACTTATTTTAACCTACGGGGGAAATGAAACCGCGTTAAGGCGGAAAACCAAAATGTTTTTGTCAGCGTTAAACCCTAAAAAAACAATACTACGAATACATTTCTACAGCTTTCAATGTTTGATCGCTGAGAACGAATGCTGTCGAAACTAACTTTTGTTGTAGTGGCGGAAAAGAAAATGCTCATGTTTCTTCCATGCAATAAGGGCAAGCTTGACAACTAGCCGTACTCCAACCCAATAGCATTGCATATGCAGGAAAATCGTTTATAGTCCACAGTATAGAAGTGAACTTACAAATTTTTTTTGAAATGTCATATGTTTCAACACCTTTATACCACAATGTTTCAACTCTTCAATCAACGGTTGTAAACATACGTCAATTCCTTGTGTCGGATCATCACGGTCAGGGATGACAATAGTATGAAACATATATAGAGCTTTCATACACATTCACGGAGGTAAATTGTAAGGTGTAACTATTATAGCACAAAATGAATATTTTGAACCAAATTGGGAGAATGGGGAAAATCCGTTCCTTATATAAACTAAGTCTAGCATTACGACTCTCTGCTGCGAAAGCAGGATATGTCTTATTAAAATGCTTACATGCTTCTCCATCAGCCGGGTGTGTTAACGTACCTTCTTTCTGTGTTCTCACACAGTGCCATCTTATATGATGCGCGGTTACAGAAGATGCATATAACCTTTGAAGCATAGGAGTGATGGGTAAGTAATGCATACTCTTGTACGGAACTTCCTTTCCCTTCTTTTTTCTTGGTTAGTATCTTTTCCGATTACATATTGTACAATTCCTAAGATTGGTGTCTTCTTTCCTAAACAACATGCAACCATTTAAACATGTATCTATTTTTCGATACGGTAAACCAAAAGCAGACATAAGCTTTTTCACTCCATAACGATTTTCGCACATTAAATTATCAGGTGACATATGTCGTTTTGCAGCTTGTACTATAACTGTAAACCCGGCTTCTATGAAGTTGCATTTTGATTTCATTGCAATGTGTTCTGCAGTTGCTGATAATTGAGTATCGCTTGCACAACCATCCCAAAGGGGTTTCTTAGCAGCCTCCAATAAATCATAAATTTGTTTGCTCCAATACTTGGTTCTTCTTCGACATTAACATCGTTACCATCAACTTCAATAGTATGAACATTGAACGTGCTGCATCTACAACCATATCTTTTATGAGATTAATAAGGACAAGTTCATTATCCATCTCCTCCTCCGAATGTATGGGATTAGGTGCTGTAAGTTTCCATGATGGTCCCATGCCAAATAATTCGCCACAAAATCATATTGGCACAAATGAACTATTACCATATCTGGTATCAAATGCTACAATAATTTGCACCTACTACATGGGAAACGAATTTCTTCACCGTTTCCATTATTATGTAAAGTGATTTCAATAAATACTTGTACACCATTTTAAAAATGTTCACTTATTGAGTCTCCAATCTCTCTTCTTTTTTAGTACCTCCAGCTCCGATCGATAAAATAATTGACCATTTTTTCTATTTTAAAACATAAAAACGCATTAATCATTTACGTATTAACATTTTATTTTTCAAATAAATCATGCACTTAAATTTTTTCAAATATATAAAGTATTCTATTTAATTTTATTTTCAAATGAATTTACACAAATTGTTATACGAATATAATCTACAATTTTTGGGTTATTGTTTTACATTTTGATGGTTGGTCATCCTACTTCCCATTACAAATACAGTAGTAATTATACTTTGCAAATCATTTTATTTTAAACGATTCAATAAAATTTCGGCAGCACTTCCCCTTTGTTTCTTATCTCGTACACATATGTGTTTACACAGGGAACAAAAAGAAAGTGTTGTCGAATTTCGTCAATCGTTTAAAATAAAATGATTTATAAAATATAATTACCACTGTATTTGTAACTTGTCCTATACAGGGACAAATCCGACAAATACTGTGTCAGACGAATATAAATGTTTGTTTAAAAATGAATATCCATACAACGATCAAATGTATTCAGACATGGCCAAAAACTCTCTAAGGGATTTACAAAAAGTAAAGCGTATTATACAACAATTTTTACAATATTTATTTACATTTTAAAAAATGTATACACTAAATCAACATTTTTGTGATATTGAAAACGCATAAACCAAATTCTGAGCATCGACTCTAATTAATGCAAATTAGCCCTAGTGTGTGTATGCACTAATTAATCAACACATACACACCAATTAACGCACATATACACTAAACAAATTTTCTCTCTCGACATTTCAATGATAAACAATTATAATAACAACCTAATTAGCATTTAATAGGGTATACCAAACAATCAACGGGGTATTACAGAACTATAACAACAAATTAACCCTAATTTAAAAAATCAGAATTGATTAGGATTTAGGAATAAAACCTGATTGGAGATTGGTGAAGGGGCTAGGCTTGTTGAGAGTGGAGAACAATGAAGTTGGAGAAGCTCGAGGAGGGCGCGACGGCTGGCTGACGACAGGGAGGAGGTGGAGGTAGGGTTTTTGTTTAAATTGAGGGAAGATGAAGAATGAAGCAGTAGCTCTTAGCCTGGTGGCCTGTATGTACGATAATTTTCGACGGCTAGCGACGGCCGCCGACGGCTAAGTTGTTTTGGTTTTTGACAGCTACTATATTTTATTTACGAAAACCCCATGGAGTTCGACAACCATCGCTAGCCGTTGGAAGTCTCTGTCACTATGTATTGTTTTTCTAGTAGTATCTACATTATGGTTATGTTGTTTGTAAATTTAATAATGATCGATGTATAAGCAGATGTAGACATTTCACATGTTGTATTGGGCATTTTACGTTATTCATTTGTTGAGTGTGTGTGTGTGTATGTATATCTCTATGTGTGTGTATGTATATGTATATGTATATGTATATGTATATGTATATGTATATGTATACGTATATGTATATGTATATGTATACGTATACGTATATGTATATATGTATATGTATGTGTATGTATGTATTATTATTGAATTCTTTTGTGAGGTGCCCCCATTTGTTTATAATTTTTAAATTTTAAATTGTATACCTAATAACTAACCATTTTTAACATCTGACGTTAGTATGTAAGCATATAATCATAGTAATTTGCTTTAATTTTGGATGTTAAGAAAAATGGAGAGTCAAAAGAATCTTTATCACTAACGACAACTCCACGTTTGAGATACCACAAAGTAAGCCATGACATCGATGCTCTAAACATTTAAGCCATAACACAAGCAGGGCAATAGGTGATAAGGGATCTAATTCAACATCAGTAAAGGAGTATTTAAAAGCAGAAAGCAATTATTTTAAGAGAAGAAAGGAGACTAAAGAAACATGGAAGGGAATTAGATCTGAATAAAAGCAGTCAAAGAATTTTAAAGAAAAGTGAATCAGTGGTAAAGCCCCTCGTGTGTTCTGGTTTGCATTTAGCAATAATTATTTGTTTTAGGGTGTGTGCTGTACCTTTTATTTCGAGCACTATTTATTCTAGGACTGAGCTACCTATTGTAATTCAAGGATTCTAGCTTCAGGTTATTTTTTCTAAATACGGTTACTAGGCATAGTATTATAATAGTCTTTTTTGGCAGTGGTTGCATGTTTTATTGTTATAAGTAGTCAATTATTTAATTCTAATAGTAATCTCAAGGACAACAATCACCAATAAGAGTAGTGGATATATTTGCATATTATTTAGTTCTCGCATTTTACATCTCCACACTTTATGTATTTCTTTATTTGCAAAATAATTTTAGTACCCTATTCATTCCCCTCTAGTATATATTTAAGATCCTGCGGCGTATTACACTTTTAATTTCTGGAAACTTCGTGATAAATACGTGCTTTCAATGGTCATGTGCTCACTTTAGGGACTCACGGGTGCTCAAGAAAGACCTCCATGATACCAGTGAAGGCGATTCACATTTTTACTCAAGTAGGGGAGTCTATAAAGTATAAAAATATGGAACTCACATGCATTGTAATTTTAATTTCTATTTATAGTTTAGAGAAATTCGTTATTTATATTAAGATGTAAATTCTTCTTTGGGTTTCCTAGCAGTTGGAGGATTATTTCATAGGGCTTTGCACACGAAGTTCTTATATCCGATGTTGTCATAAGAAATGTCCTTGTAGTAATAAATAAATAAATTTGGTCTTTATATTTTCGAAATCAAAAAGCGCAAACTAGCTTGTGGTTTTTTGATAGAAAGTGCGGGTTAACTTGTGCTTTTAAAAATATTCCAAAGTTCAAAAATCAAATTTCTTTATTCATAAATAGTAATAATTTTTATTTAAATATAATTTTAGTAAATTATTATAGTTTTTCATCATTATCAAATTTTGTAGAATTTTACATATTTTTTCTAAAAAATGCAAGTTCCATTGTATTTTCTATCAGAAAAGTGCAAGTTTCCTTGCATTTTCTATTTTCCAAAAATGGAATCTAATTTACATATTCATTTCTGTAAGAGCTTTTCTTATAACAATATAAAACACAAGGACCTATAACTTTTATTCTTGTTGCTTGGTAACTACAATTAAACTTAAAATCTTTTCATTACTTGGCCATTTCTGTTAATCATTTCAATTTTATAAATTGTTTATTTGTTTGGACTGATTTGTTTGACAGACGCAAAATTACAATTATAACTTTGTTTCATCTTGTAACGATCCACCTTTTCGACCCTTCCAAGTCAAAAATAATAAATCCACGGTATTCACGTGCCGAACAACCAAGTGCTGAAAGGTAGATGGTCAGGGGAAAGAAGAAGGAAGAATATAAAAAAGAAACTAAACGACATAGAATCTCACATCGCAACGAGTAATCTATAATATAACAATGATATTTACAAAAGAAAACTTTTATATAAATACATCCATTAGAGTACTATCCTATCATCTACTTGGAAAGTTACAACACCCGTCCTTACAATTTTTGATATATACAAACAAAGTCATGCGCCAGAACATAAATAAATGTGTAGATAAGTCTTAGCCGCCAGCTCATCTCCTGAGCTCCAGCGCATCCAAGGCTAATCTGGCAAATATGCTCGGTTTGACCTGAGCATCGTAAGAAAATAACATCTGAATCAATCTGGTAAAACCAGCCTAGGAAACTCAAATCACAAGGAACCTTACTTATCATAATTATAAAATTCTTTGAAAACAAAGGTATCTCGTAAGACCACAACACACATAAACACGGATGAGTTTTAACTTACGATAATGTAAACATTTTCTAGAAAATCCAGTGATATTATAATAGTGTCTAGGATACAAATTCATATTAATATTAGCCAAAATTGTTACATTAATTAAATTCTAGCATAATAGGTTTACAACTAAATCCGTAAAGGCATGCATTGGACAATGGATTTCCATACCATGACAATGCACTAGGGTATCATTTACCATAATACACCTCTAGAAATTATACCTAGGGCCTCGCTTAGACCTTCTGCCACCACCGGACCAGCCTACTCCTTATTGAATAGTACTGGGATATGTCATCATCCTGGTTGCTTTGCAATTTTTTCATAAGAGCTCTCATGCACAACCAAATCCATAAATATGCATACCTGCATTTAGAAGGGTGATGGCACACCTAATGGGTGTGATCCACTTAGCCCTACTGCATCTTACCTACTTTAGTCATTTTCGGCAGTTGAGACTAAAGGCTATGTTTTACCTTTTATATAGAAATTCCACTTGGAATACTAACAGTGCTCTCCAGGCAGCAATGCGGTGCTAGCATTCATCTATACAAGTTGTTCAGAAGATGATTGAACCGAATGCACTACTTCCACTACATCCATTTTGGAATCACCCTCAGGATTAGTAGCAAGTAACCCTTGCACTTTAAAGGACTCCGTCTTTGATCTCATCATCTTCAAGAAGTCTTCAATACGTCACATGTGGATGGAAGTGGTTTTCAGATTATTCATCCAATCCTAGTCTCTTCAAAACAACACTCGATAGTTTCTAGAAATCTATACCCCTGTTCTTTTGAAAATAATCAGATAATACATAGGAGCAGGAATCATGCATAACCATTTAAGTGGACGAATCTACCTATGATTTGTCTTAAGAGAACAAAACGAGATTTATATGTATAATACAACATCATCGAAGATGACTGTGCCATATAACTCATGCGTTCCTCCTAGATATATTCGGA
Source organism: Allium cepa (assembly GCA_030765085.1). NCBI lineage: Eukaryota > Viridiplantae > Streptophyta > Magnoliopsida > Asparagales > Amaryllidaceae > Allium > Allium cepa. The sequence goes on from CM060932.1 coordinate 459,516,960, forward strand.
GTGTCAAAATTTGATAGTCGGTTATTTAACTATCAAATAAAAAAACAAGCAAAAATTCAGAGATTTAATTACCCATGGCAACCACTAAGCCTCAAAGAAAATCTTCCATTTATATAAAACTCTTTCCAAAATATTTATCAGAATATTCATATACTTATCTCACTAACATAAGTATATTCACAAAAAATTGTAAAAGATTTCTTATTTCAAAATCATATTAAAAGAATCAAAACAATGGTTCTTTAAGTTAGTGATAAGGATAACCCCAAACACTATTCCTTCGGTGTTAAGCATGGAATGAAAGTTCCACACTACCAAAATTAAGAAAGGCAGTAAAGGGAAATCTTATCTCAAATTATTTTATAAACTTCCTAAATAAATTATTTTAATAAATCTCTTTCATTTATGAAACTCCTTTTTCTTAAGTTCTAAATCCATTTATAAAACTCTTTTATAAATATCCAAAAATCATTTATAAAACTCCTTTTATAAATATCCAAAATCATTTATAAAATTCTTTTAGAAATCTCCATTTATATTGTCCTTTTCTTAAAAAAATCATTTAAAATTATCATTCGTAAATCTATTTTAAATAAAACATTTATAAAATGTTACTTACAAAATATCATCTGTAAATACGTTTATTAAAATAAAAAATTATTTAAAACACTTATCCTTAAATTGATATAGAATTAAAGTCAATTTAAAAGCCATGGTATTACAAATTTGAAGGGAGGCTTAGTGACCACAAAGTTAATTAAATCAATTTACGTTTTATTTTCAGCTTGACTTTCAATTTATTAGTCAAACATTACATAAGCAATAGATAAATAAAATCCAAAATCCAAAATCAAGGAATAATACATCAATATAAAATAACTGGCATATACATTTCCAAAATAACCTAATAACAGGAGGGTAGTTTGTTCTACTAAATGAATGTCCAAATAATCTATTAAGTTTAATTATAAAAGAACGTGGATTTATTCTACTAAAAGATGGCCAGATAATCTACTTAATTATGGTTTGGTAGAACGTGGATTTATTCTGCCAATAAATGTCAAAGTCTAGTATAACTTATTCACGGTTGTTTGACTATTTAATGGCACAAATAAGAAATCCCTTGGATTAAAATCAGTTTAATTATAAAAGAGAGTTGGCTACAATAATTGATTGATCTTAAAATTAATCCCTTATTGAGTAATATTAAATTCTTTATTTAATTGCTAATTAAATCACTACTTAATTCCTAATTTATTATTTTTAATTACTAATTAAATCTTAACTAAATCTAATTTAAAACTTAATTAAATTAAATTCATCCCTAAGTAAAATCTTAGTTAATTATGGATTTAATCCTACCTAATTAGTAATTAACTATTAATTAATCCTAATTAGTTAATTACTTTATTAAATAATTAATTATATTATTAAAATTATTTTTTAATTAACTTTTAACTTAATTAATCATTAATTAAACTTCTTTGATTAATTAATTATAATTAATTACCTTTAATCCCTAGTTACTTAACTTAATAACACTTAATTAATAATTATGTGAATTAAATAATTAATTAGTTCATAAACTCTTAATTACAAAAGTAATTAACTTTTGAACTTAATCAAAAATTTTGAAAATAATTTTTAAAACCATTTCAACAGGAATCGTTTTTAAAGTCTAAACTTTGACATTTTCCGAATTGTATTCATAATGACTATCGCTATAAATGCAACTCGTTAAAGTTAATTTAGTTCAGATCTAACTTTGAACTTCACTTCTAACTTTATTCCTACTTACTGCGCTTTAAAAACTTATTTAAAAGTTTTATTTTTGGAAACTAATTAAAGTTTAAATCTTTTCGTTTACTTGAAAACAATTAAACACTTTTGATCTTTCCAAGCGATCTCTCATCTCTTTTGTATACAAAGGTACCAACTTTCATCATACATAACCAAACAACCAAGTTAACACATCTAAACGTACATAAATTATCACATATATAAGTAAGATGTCAACTTTAACAACAAATCAAGCTTTAAAGCTACCTTTAACAAATCTAGTTCAAACCCTAACCAATACAACATATATACAACCAAACAACATGGAACAACAACCAAACTAACAACATATTTCACACATAAACATTTCAACACTTAAAGGTAAAATCTTTTCTAAATATAAAATAGTTTGGAAACAAAAATCAACCATCCTTTCTAACTTTGAAATAGGCCTAGAACTTTGAAATTCCTTTAGCAAAAAATGATTTTTGAATCAAATGAAGACAAAATGAGCTCGGCCTATAGACCTTTGGGCTCGCCCAACATGGGCAAGGGCTTAGCCTATATGGAGGAAGGTGGCTATAGGTTTGAAATTGAAAACGAAGGAGTGGTAGGAAGAATATAAATGTTTTAAACAAGATTTAAAAGGTTTTATAGTATAAAAATTTGGTTTTTAAAACTTTATAATTTCGGGAGAAAGCCATTATAGAGTTTTTGAAAACATAAAGAAGATGTAAAATATTTAGAAAAGGTAGAAAATGAAATGGTGCAAGAGAGAGAAAAGTTGAATTAGTTTTATATAAAATGAAAGTACAAAATTACATAAATGCCCTAAAAGTAAATATCCTCCTCTCAAATGATGCCACATCACCACACACTCCACCACGATTTGATCCACACCATAACCCAAGGGTACACCCATTTTATCCACTAGATAATACTCTTTCCTTATACTTATGTGTCATATAATAATGACATTACATCTTATCTTATTTATTTAACTTTAATTTTTTTTTTAATAATTGTCGCATCACTTCTTTTAACTTATTAAAAATATTATTATTGTTATTATTATTTTTGAAAAAGGTACTTTATATTACAAATATGACATATGTTTTCATAATATGCTTTATTAAAACCATACAATCCTCCTAATTTAAATGGGTGTCTTACAAGAAGAAATAGGACATATTATGTCCACATATTAATAATACATCAGGAAATGCTCGAACGCCAAGATGACAAACATATGGAGAAGTGAAATCAAGTGAAACCGTACTCAAAATCATCCATAAGTTCATCTTGGGAGCAAAAACAATTAAAAAAATCAAATACAAAGCAAAAAAAAAAAATGGAAAAACAAAAGCACGACATGTGTTGCAGAACAGCAGACACCAAACAGAGGACAACTGCACCCAAAAGTAACTTCAATGCGATTAGAAGGAGAGAGACTCATCTCATAAGTGTCTTAACTAAAAGTAGATCCAATAAAAGCTTCAATTTACCAAATTAATGGCGGTCGAGAAGCTTCAAGAAGTCTGAAAACCACAGCAAATCGATCGGAGTTGAAAGGGCAGGGAAGCTACTAGCTCAAGTTGGGCGAAACTCCACATTTGCATCATTTTAGCTAATTATTTTTGTAAACCAAATTCAAAAATGAATTTTTTTATTGTTAGTTATAAATTAAAAGAGGGCTGTTTTAATTATTAAAATCATTATTTGAATATTTAAAACTATTTAAATATTCACAAATTAAAACGACAAAATTACGGATCGTTGCACGTCTTTTCTTCTTTTTCTCTCACAATAAAAGAACATACTAAGCAAAATTCACATTCTTCGTCATTTACCACAAATTCCTCCGAAAGATAACTCGACCTCATGGACAACTTTTTTTTACAATTCTTCAAATCCATCAACCCTTGGAACACTAGTTAGAACCATCGTGGTGCTGGCCTTAGGAAGCTGAAGACGAATATCCGTCTAACTGTAATTATGTCAAAGTTCACTTTCAAAGTAGTGGTCCGTTCAATGCATAACAAGATTTCAAGCGCGTTCGCCAACAATTTTCAACCCGTCCACGTTTGACTCTGGTTCGATGCGTTAGACGCATCTAACGTGAAGCCCACCAAATTCACCGTTCAGGTCGACCGGTAAAAAATAAGTGGTTGACTTCAAACGGTTTAGAAGCGTCTGATGCATCGTGCGCCTGACGCCATGTCTTTCTCACCCCATCCATGCTCCTCTTATGTGTTCCTTTCATATACAAAAAAGCATTACCTTCCACGAATCATCCTTCTTTTGTGCCCCCTTTTCATGTGTCATTTTCGTGTCCTACATCTTATCCTTCTCATCCACCTCAAATTCCAACATCAAAATTCTTCTTTTTATACAGTCAATATCTTGGGGAGGCGCAAGACCAAAAGTTGCTTTACAATAAATGATTGAAGATTATAAATTCTGTATGGACGTAAACGAATAGTTCCTTGGTGGGCAGCTAAGCCTATGTCCTAACTGATTCGTTTAGCTTTTTGGAAGGAAGAATGTATATTAAACAGTCTTTCGGCAAATTGGAAAAGTTGTACAAGATCTTGAAACATTCATCCATGATTCTACGTATGGCTCAAGTTTGGCATAGAACTTTATAATAGTTAGTGGGTGTCATTTTTTGACAAGAATGCCATATAATCGTTTGCACAAGACCTATATATCTGTATTATTGAGAAAAGTGGTGACCAAACATTTGGTTCATGATAGAATCGGCAGTATTACAAAATTCAATAATGAACATGTGAAAAAGGAATGTTACGAATGATGCTAAAAAGATAAATACCAAAAAAGTAGCGGTGGATAAAATAGATAAAGAAAAGCAACGACGTTGTAGAAAGAGTTTAAAATGGAATGATTCGAATGTAACAAACAACATATGCAAAGAGTCAATCAAACGATGGTTCTTAGTTCGCCAGTACCGATAAGATGATAAACAAGGCTCCTGGCGAACAAATATCAAAAGGAAATGTTGTAAAATTTGGAGTTGGAAGTTATTAATGTTGTGAAACGATCCGGTACACATTGACAAATAGTTAATATATCTGAACAATATACATTGAAGAAGTTGTAAAATCAATTTGGATTAAGCCGATCAAACTGAATTTCAGCTTGGAAAAAAAAGAAAAAATCATCACTGAAATTAAATACAACTGAACCAAAACATGACTGTATTTCGCATAGAAACAAACATGTACCTTTAAACAAACTCCCAATAACCTAGTGCATGATTGTAGTCTTCGAGAGCAAGATAAAAAGCTTCACTAGGCTGTGAATGATCAATTATTAGGCTACAACCATTACATGAGTAATATCAACAAACAAAATTTTCACTTATCTATTTGAAAGTGGGGTGAAAGTGTTGAATATGCGACTATATGATTTTTGTTTGATGATAATAAACATATATATATTCATTTAAATATATTTGTTAATGTACTATTATATTTTTCACATAATTAAATATATATTTGCTGAATAAAATAAATAACACAGAATTTGAATTCAAACAGATATTTTATTCAAACAAATATTTATTATAATTGTGAGTAGTACAAATTCAAGTTCTCACAATACATATACAGTTTTGATTACAATACAAATTCAATTACATCACAATCTTTTATTTACAAATGTCCTCACTACATATCGCTCATTCACTCGTATTTATCTTTAACTTCATTCCAGATTGAATCCAACATCTGAGCATGTAGTAAAATTGAAAAGAAAATATTTTTTACGGTATAAAATAAAATGTGAATTTTGAAAATAATATTTGCCTCAGTTATTTGGGTTGCACGTCATCATTTCAATTTGAATTCATCATACACGAACAGCTTGTGACATGCACAGTGTAATCATTGTACATGCCACAAGGCCATGCACATCAATATACACTTGATAAAGTTACAGGGACAGACGAGCACAAAGTCAAACCCAAATCAAAAGCCGGGTTCAACTCAAGTGCGATAAAAATAAAGTCATGATATCAGCACAAGGTCAAACCCGAGATATAAGCTGGATTAAACACAAGTGCGGACAAAATTTCAAGTCGTACATCATGAAACCAAACTGCACAGCAACTATCCAAAGACTCCATATGCACACACCTATATAAACACATAACTGTATGTATGCATACAAGTGGAAATCAATGCGAACTACTAAATCCAGAAATGATGACTGGAAACACAGCACACATCAAGTATACGTGAACCAGCCATGCTATGGAAGTAAACCAGACCAGTTCAGGTTAAAGCAAGAAAGACATGTACATGAAGGCAGCAAAACAGGTACAACATAATGTAACAGTGGACAGAGTCGAGGCTACAACCTAGTTCAATATGCAATGCACCCAGAACTAGTTCAGTAATCAAGTGAACAATGCAAACAAGTCACATATACAAGGGTCAAGCAAATGATACATGCACAAGATCTCAAGTTCACATATGTGAGTACAATAAAATGCACAAACATATATATACATATGTATATACACTTGTATACATACATATAGTGACAGCAAAACCAAAATGAACAAAATATACATGTGCATCTAACCAAAGCAAATATATAGCACACATATGGTTGCAGTGAAGCTATAATGATGACCAAGGCAACAAATTCACATTCAAGTACACGAACCAATGCCAACAGATCAGAGACTAATGTACACATGAATGCAACAGTGGATCAAATGATCAATGACCAAGGCTGCACAGTGAAAACTGTATGCAAACCAAATGTCACCAAGTGAATATGATAACACAGCAAAACCAAAATGGACAGCAGCTACAACACATCAAATAAAACAGTACCAGCATAAGCAAGTGACACAGCTAGTCCGAACAAGTATACATGTATCAGAGAGTATATGCAGAGTCAAGGCCGCAATGAAATCAAGTGCAGTCTTATAAAGCAAATCAGACTCAAGTGAAACAAAATGAAGATGGAGTGAGTGGATGAATGCATATACATAGCAAACACACCAGCTAAACCAAAGAAAAATCAAGATATATGTTTCAAACAAGTCAAGTATACTACAGGACGCAAATGACCAGAGGCACTATACAGATAATGGCCAAAGTCAAGCACATAAACGAAATCAACATCATCGTCAAAGACTTCAACATATGATCAGTGGCAAGCATGCAAATACACAGTGGAAAAGATGAATGCATATATGCAGACATGCCAAAAAAATTTATGAAACCAAATGAGCAAAGTGCCAGAAACCAAAACAGTTTCAAGTTGAACAAGTTAATGCCAAAGTTCAGTGATGTCAAAACCGAAGTAGAAGAAGTGTCAAAGCCAATATTGAACAAGTCAGTGCCAAAGTCGAACCAGCAAAATTGAAACCGTGATAAGCAAGGAAATTCAAAGCCGTGAGTATCAAGTAAATGAGAAATATACGATTATGAACAAGTCAGAAAAAATCACCAACATCTAAACGAAGATCGAATGGCCGAGCATAGTATTGACAAAATCAAACAACTATCAGACGAATGCAAATATAGGAATTCGACTTCTATAAATCCTATTCATCATCGGCAGTTTTAATCATCGAGTGCAAGTAAGCAAAAACAGTAAAGCAAAACAACAAATTACATACCAGAGCAAGATCGAACTCGATCATTGAAGGAGCCGTGAGCCAAGTGAAGAGACGATCGATCGATAGAGCAAGAGAGCGAAATCCCAATTCGATCGATCAATTTAAAGTCGGCATTTCAAAGCCCTAATTACACATTGAAGAAGAAAGAACAAGGAATGGCCGCCATTTTTACGAAAGAAAGGAACAGAGTAAATAAAAGAAAAACGGGCTGAAGATACAAAAGGAGGCTAGCCATTATAATAATTTTATTTGTTTATAATTTGGGCTTAATTTTTAAGTTAGAGTTTTAAATTTGTTTTAAATTTAAATTCTTCTTTTAAACGTTGTAATTTCTAGTCGTGTGATTAGGGGACAAACTACGTGGCGTAGTTTGAGAATTTGCAACTCAATGGCTGAGTTGTGGCAGGGTTTTGAGCGTAGAGTTAAGGCTAGTCGATAGCCGATGTCGCGAATTTACGTGTATGAGCGTCTGACTGCTTAATTTCTAGTAGAAACCTTGGGGGCAGCACGTAGGCAGGGTTTTGCCGAAGCTGGGTAAATTCTGTGTCGTTCTATTTCTGCATTTATTATTCTGCTATTATCTGTGATGCTATTATTTTGATATATCTGTGTTGAAATAATTTTATAAGCTTCCGCAATAATTTTTATAATTAATAGAATCACCCTATTCACCCCCCTATAGGGTGAAATCGATCATACAAGTGGTATCAGAGAAAGGTTCAAAAGCCATTTTTGTTTTAAAATTTTGATTTTTCGAAAACCAATTTTTGTTTTAGAAATTTGAATTTTTAAAATGGCTACTTTTGCTGAGGGTCATTCTAATATTATCCCTCCTATTTTTGATGGAACAGATTTTTCAAATTGGAAATTGAAAATGAAATTTTATTTAAAATCTGTTAATATTAAATGTTGGGATATTATTGAAAATGGGTGTAATATAACAGATAAGAAAATTATCTCGATTAATTCTCTTACTATGCATATATTATATTCTCATATTAATCAAGCTAATTTTAATTTCATCTCTCATTGTAAAAATGCACAGGAAATCTAGAATACTTTCGATGCAATATATGGTGCAAAAGTCAACAGCAATGAGAAATCCTCCACATCTGACTCAGTTAAAGAAATGTGCTTAACCGAATTTGTAAAAAGCAGTTGTGATGAGGATGATGATGATGGAGCAGCTGAGCTGGCGTTAATAATGAAGAAATTCACAAATATGGAAATCCAGTTCAAAATCAACAATTAAAAAGAAGAATAATCAAAGTTCAAGATAACACAGAACAGCAAGAAATCATCTGTCATAAGTGCAACCAACCCGGACACATTAAGCCCAATTGTCCTCAAAACCGAAATGACTTTGAAAAGAAATCAAAAAGGAGAAATTTTGCAGCCACGTGGAATATAAATGATGAAGATAATCAAAGTACTAGCAGTGAGGGTGAGAAAGCAGATATGTGCCTTCGAGGTAATATAACCAATAGCGATGATGACGAGCCAAGCGAGGTATCAAAACCCACTCACTCAGAATTACTTATATATTTCCACGAAGTAAATGGCTGTTTTGAAAGACTTAGGGAGAAATATGCTAAAATTGAATCACAAAAAGATAGTTTGATAGAAGTAAATGAACAGCATGAACAATTAGTTAAAACCTATCAAAGTAGGATCCCTAAGTGTGATAAGTGTCCAACATTCGAAGAAGAGATTAAAAAATCAGAAATCAAAATTAAATAGCTAGAAAATGAAATTCTGGTTTTGAAAGAGAGTGAAAATACAAGAAGAGAAAATCTATTAAAAAGTGCACACAATTATTAAACGAAAATGAATCTCTCAAAACACAAGTCCAACAATTGTCAACGACTTTAATAAATTTTCCAAAAATGAAAAATCATTGAATATGCTATTAGGGAAGTAAACTGTTAATACAGATAGACAAGGACTTGGATATAATTAATCTGAAAATGTTAGAAATGAAATTAGCCAAGTCAATTCAATGTGCACAATTTGTAGAAAATTTTTAGACAGTCAAAATAATTGTTGGTATAGACCCAGACACATAAAAACCATTCCAATTTGGGTTCCAAAAGGCACAAATATAAAATCTCTCAAAGTTAAACAAATTTGGGTGCTGAAAGGAACATATATAAATAGTTATGGGTCTCCATGAAATTATTTTTCAAAATATTCTGCCACTAACAATCATGGACCTATAAAAACAAATAGGTCACAAAAATCTTTTATCGTGTAGGTGTGGTGGCAGGCTAAAGAACAACAATAGTGTTATTTGGATTCTGGTTGTTCCAAGGACGCAACGAGCATCAAAGCAAAGTTCCTTAGCCTAGTATAAAGGTGACAGAATCACAATGGGCAACAACGAAAAAATATCGTAAAGGTAAAAGAGGTAATGGTATATTCATCTTGAACGATATATCAATGTGATAATCTCACCATATCTGATTTGATTTAATTCAGCCAGTTATTGATAAAGAAATAATTGATGATAATGATTCTGACTTATTCAAAATTACTGGCCAATTATATTCTTATGCCAAGAACACTATAAAAATCTCTAGAATCTTTAAACTACTTCATATATATTAGTTTGGATTAATGATAGTGTTTTATTGGATGATAATACATTTGATTATTTTACGGCTGACTCTATATTCACGGTTTTTGATTATTTACACGGCTTCAATACAAATTCAAGATATTGTCATTTAAAAAATTTGTTAAAAATGATTTTGAGACATTTTGTTGCACACTTCATGATCTGGTCTATAACATTCAATTAATAATAATCTTGAGTGAAAGAAAAATTCAGATGTAGATTACACTGGTAATCTAGTTGATAGAAAAATTACTAGTAGAACGTGATATATGATGGGACATTTAGTAACTGCATCGTTTTTCAAAGAAAATATCTGCATATTTTTCACTTCAAATAATTTTCAAATTGAGACATTTTTTTTTATAAAACCCCTTCTAGAAAATCATTCTTGACTTTGTTTCAGATTAGTCATTTTGGAAAATTTGGTTTTATAATTATTTTTGGATTTAATTTTAAATTATTACATTGACTAATCTGATTCTCTAATGATTATCGAAAGGATAAATAGTAATTGAAAAAGTGATGATTGTTAATATTAATCATATATTATAACTTGAGACGATATATTTAGTAAATTTCTTTAGAAATTTGAACAAGAATTATAAAAACATTTTGTTGGTAAAAATTGCATGACCATCTCTATTACTATCCAATTTCTAATGACCGTCACTCATCAAAATTCAATATAGTTTGTCGATATGTGGTACTTTAAACAGGAATCATTCGTTTTTCATTTTACATTTTTTTAATAATATATATATATATATATATGTATATAATAAAATAAAATAAAATTCAAAGTATTCGCTCTCATTTAAAAGTCCTCGTGGTTATGCATGGGTGAATTACTTGGAATTTATTATGTGCTTCCATGCTCATTTAAAAGTCCTCACGGTTATGCATGTATGGAACACATACCAAAATTGATTTATTAGATAAACAAGTTGATTCTAATTCCATTTAAAAGTCCTCACGGTTATGCGTGGTTAGAAGATACTTGAAGTCGTTTTTTTAAAATTAAAATTGAAATACTACTAATCTCATTTAAAAGTCCTAACGGCTATGCATGGTTGGTGGATATTCAAATTCCTGATATAAATATACCACATATAGACACAACTGTACGGTTTTATATGATGACATCATTCCCATCATTCTAAAAGTGGAATATGTGCCTAACAGAGTATTTATGATTTTCGTTTGATTTTTATTGAAATTTAATATTTATATTCGATTGAGTTTTAATGTTGTATTAATATCTATCACTTTATCTCTATTTTTTCTAACAGTATTACTCTTTTGCTGATAACAAAAGGGGGAGAGAAAAGTTAAGATTTTGATAAATAAAGGTCAAATATTTTCTATTTGCATCTAGGCTCATTTGCATATTTTTAATTGTATGCATATATGAAGAGGGAGCATTGTGTAGAGAGGAAGCATTCAAATAGGGGGAGCAAATTGAATGATCAAATACATTTAACAAATTCAAAATCTTAAATATATGTTTGTTATCATCAAAAGGAGGAAACTGTTGAATATGCGACTATATAATTTTTGTTTGATGATAATAAGCATATATATATTCATTTAAATGTATTTGTTAATGTATTATTATATTTTTCACATAATTAAATATATATTTGCTGAATAAAATAAATAACACAGAATTTGAATTCAAACAGATATTTTATTCAAACGAATATTTATTACAATTTTGAATAGTACAAATTCAAGCTCTCACTATACAAATACAATTTTAATTACAATACAAATTCAGTTACATCACATTCTTTCATTTACAAATGTCCTCACTACATATCGCTCATTCACTCATATTTATATTTAACTTCATTCCATATTGGATCCAACATCTGAGCAATCTGCAAAAATAAATATTGACGTAGTAAAATTGAAAAGGAAATATTTTTTGCAGTATAAAATAAAATGTGAATTTTGAAAATAATATCTGCCTTAGTTATTTGGGTTGGTCGTCATCATTTCAATTTGAATTCATCATACACAAACAGCTTATGACATGCACAATGCACCACTGTACATGCCACAAGGCCGTGCATACCAATTTACACTTGATAGAGTTGCAGGGACATGTGAGCACAAGTTCAAACCCAAATCAAAAGCCGGGTTCAACTCAAGTGCAATAAAAATAAAGTCACGATATTAGCACAGGGTTAAACCCGAGCTATAAGCTGGATACAACACAAGTGCAGACCAAATTTCAAGTCGTACATCATGAAACCAAAGTGCACAGCAACTATCCAAAGACTCCATACGCACATACCTATATACACACATAACTGTATGTATGTATACAAGTGGAAATCAATGCGAACTACTAAATCCAGAAATGATGACTGGAAACACAGCACACATCAAGTATACATGAACCAGCCATGATATGGAAGTAAACCAGACCAGTTCAGGTTAAAGCAAGAAAGACATGTACATGAAGGCATCAAAACAGGTACAACATAATGTAACAGTGGATAGAGTCGAGGCTACAACACAGTTCAATATGCAATGCGTCCAGAACTAGTTCAGTAATCAAGTGAACAATGCAAACAAGTCACATATACAAGGGTCAAGCAAATGATACATGCACAAGATCTCAAGTTCACATACGTGACTACAATAAAATGCACAAACATATATATACATATGTATATACACATGTATACATACATGTAGTGACAACAAAACCAAAATGAACAAAATATACATGTGTATTTAACCAAAGCAAATATATAGCACACATATGGTTGCAGTGAAGCTACAATGATGACCAAGGCAACAAGTTCACATTCAAGTACACGAACCAATGCCAACAGATCAAAGACTAATGTACACATGAATGCAACAGTGGATCAAATGATCAATGACCAAGGTTGCACAGTGAAAACTGTATGCAAACCAAATGTCACCAAGTGAATATGATAACACAGCAAAACCAAAATGGACAGCAGCTACAACACATCAAATAAAACAGTACCGGCATAAGCAAGTGACACAGCTAGTCCGAACAAGTATACATGTATCAGAGAGTATATGCAGAGTCAAGGCCGCAATGAAATCAAGTGCAGTCATATAAAGCAAATCAGACTCAAGTGAAACAAAATGAAGATGGAGTGAGGGGATCAATGCATATACATAGCAAACACACCAGCTAAATCAAAGCAAAATCAAGATATATGTTTCAAACAAGTCAAGTATGCTACAGGACGCAAATGACCAGAGGCAGTAGACAGATAATTGCCAAAGTCAAGCACATAAACGAAATCAACATCATCGTCAAAGACTTCAACATATGATCAGTGACAAACATGCAAATACACAGCGGAAAAGATGAATGCATATATGCAGACATGCCAAAAAAATTTATGAAACCGAAATTGAACAAAGTGCCAGAAACCAAAACAGTTTCTAGTTGAACAAGTTAATGACGAAGTTCAGTGATGTCAAAACCGAAGTAGAAGAAGTGTCAAAGCCGATATTGAACAAGTCAGTGCCAAAGTCGAACCAGCAAAATCGAAACTGTGATGAGAAAGGAAATTCAAAGTCGTGAGTATCAAGTAAATAAGAAATATAAGATTATGAACCAGTCAGAAAAAATCACCAACATCCAAACGAAGATCGAATGGCTGAGCATAGTATTGACGAAATCAAACAACTATCAATCGAACGCAAATATAGGAATTCGACTTGTATAAATCTCATTCATCATCGACAGTTTTAATCATCGAGTTCAAGTAAGCAAAAACAGTAAAGCCAAACAACAAATTACATACCGGAGCAAGATCGAACACGATCATCGAAGGAGCCATGAGCCAAGTGAAGAGACAATCGATCGACAGAGCAAGAGAGCGAAATCCCAATTCGATCGATCAATTTAAAGTCGGCATTTCAAAGCCCTAATTACAGATCGAAGAAGAACGAACAAAGAACGGCCACCATTTTCACGAAAGAAAGGAACGGAGTAAATAAAAGAAAAACAGGCTGAAGATACAAAAGGGGGCCGACCATTATAATAATTGTATTTGTTTATAATTTGGGCTTAATTTTTAAATTAGGGTTTTAAATTTGTTCTAAATTTAAATTCTTCTTTTAAACGTTGTAATTTCTAGTCGTGTGACTAGGGGACAAACTACGTGGCGTAGCTTGAGAATTCGCAACTCAGTGGCTGAGTTGTGACAGAGTTTTGAGCGTAGAGTTAAGGCTAGTCGATAGCGCGTGTCGTGAGTTTACGTATGGAAGCGTCTGACTGCTTAATTTCTAGTATAAACATTGAGGGCAGCACGTAGGCAGCGTTTTGCCGAAGCTGGGTAAATTCTGTGTCGTTCTATTTCTGCATTTATTATTCTGCTATTATCTGTGCTGCTATTCTTTGATATATCTGTGTTGAAATAATTTTATAAGTTTCTGCAATAATTTTTATAATTAATAGCATCACCCTATTCATCCCTACTCTAGGGTGAAATCGATCCTACAGAAAGTAGCTGGATGTCTGAGCCAGCTTATTCAATCCATTTGGAGCATAACAACAACAAGTTCGATGCTTCTACCGCCAAAGCACCCAAAGATTTCTACAATCCATCAAGTTGTGCCAAGTTTATTCCGAATTTAAGACGTAATAAAGCTTCAATTAAAAGTACACACTCGCGGATTGAAGTTGAAGAGAAAACCATCCAAAAGAATTTTCACTCCATTTCAGAGTTACGTGGGTTGAATGAATCTGAGACGAAGTAATGGAAGCCTCCTTAAGAACTTAAATTGGCTTAAGCGAGTTATTTTCGAATTTCACTGCTAGATCTCTAGGAATTCGATCATTATTCTGCTTGAATTTTTTTTTTCCAGAGGAGGCGTTGTTTTGCCCTAACTCGATTAGAGTTTGGGATATGAGGCAGTAGAGTCTATTTGGTGTAGTTTCGAGTATATGGTAGTTTCGGGTATTTGTTTTGTTACCGATTACATGTAATCGTTCTTTTGTTACTTATTGGGCTCAGCCCATTTACCTATTTATAAATAATAATAAAATAAAAAAAACTTGCAATAATTTAAAGGGCTGCCCTGTAAATAGCAGAAGAAAAAGGTGTTGAGATTTGTAAAGTAAGCATTGCCACAAGTTCTCGACTTTATAGCTATATATACACTTATTACTGATTCTATATTAAGCAGCCGATTCTTCTTTCTAGCTCTTTTCCAATAGAAAAAACTCACAAGTATACTCTTATATAAAAGTTATGAAGTCGTCCACCTTCAAATTTGTATTTTGTGTAGCATGCATTCTTCTTGCCCGCATTTCTGCAAATGGTAATACCAATTTATTCATATTTATTTATGTATGATAGTTCGTTTAATTATCCTTATGACCGAGTATTCCTATATTTTAATATATGCTGTTAAATGATAAAAGACAGCGTCGGATTCGGGTACACGGGTCAAATAGGACCCGACAAGTGGGGAAGCTTGAATCCAGAATGGAAGTTATGCAACAGCGGACACAATCAATCTCCGATCAATATTGTAACAAATGAAGCTAAGCCCGATTCTTCTTTAGAAGCGTTAACAAGAAACTATGTCAATGCCAATGCCACCCTTGTGAATAATGGCTATAACGTTGAGGTATACATGCTACTACAAATGCATATTTCTAAGCATTTATGTATGAATCAAGATTAAAGTTGATTTTTTGTTGTTGTTCATATAGCTTAAATTCGACACGGGAGGTGGAACAGTACTTGTGGATGGAAAAAACTACACATTGCTACAAATGCATTGGCATTCTCCATCAGAGCACACTGTCAATGGTCAAAGGTGGTTTTTTCGATAAGTACATATATACATACAGGTTTAATGG
The DNA here is from genome assembly GCA_030765085.1 of Allium cepa. Classification (NCBI taxonomy): domain Eukaryota; kingdom Viridiplantae; phylum Streptophyta; class Magnoliopsida; order Asparagales; family Amaryllidaceae; genus Allium; species Allium cepa. The sequence goes on from CM060932.1 coordinate 459,532,887, forward strand.
TATCTCAGATGGTCATCTCTATTCATGTTATTGATGATATTATATTTTTTTTGACAGTTACCCTGTGGAGCTACACCTTGTACACAAAAGCACTGACGGTGGAATTGCTGTTGTTTCGATTTTGTATCAATTAGGACATGCCGATACATTCATTTTACAGGTAATTACAATACACCAATATCAAAAAGAATAGTCAAAAAGAAATACATAGACACGTAATCCTCAAAGCAAAAAACATGAAAAATGATAGATTTGTTTTCAGTTTCAAGACAGTTTGAAAGAACTGGGTCAAGAAAAATGTGGTGAAGACGAAGAATCACACATTGAAGTAGGAACTGTACAGATAAAAGCAATGAAGCGTGCAAGTCACAAGTATTATAGATATGTTGGTTCTCTCACAACACCACCTTGTACCGAAAATGTCATCTGGACCGTCATGGGCAGGGTTTGTTTTTGGTCTTACTGCTTTATTTCTCTCTTTTGCATGCAAATAAAAATTATTTGAAATGTAAAATGGTATTTTAGGTGAGGGAGATGACAAAAGATCAAGCAGCTCTTCTAAAAGCACCTCTTAGCAAAGAATTTCAGCACAATGCGCGACCTACACAAGCACTCAATGGAAGAGTAGTGACACTTTTCCAGTCAACTTAGTTAGAATATCGTATTGCGGTTAAAGAATTTGTAACATAATTTCAAGAATAGTACCATCGTCCAGCCATGTAGTTAACTCCAAAGTTTGTGTTGCGTGTCTAAGTAACATATGATTTAGTTTAGATTACAGTGTATGCATGCGTACACTAAACGCACTTGGCGAATACCATATTTAAAAAAAAAACAATAAAAGTACATCTCTATACTTCATAGCATAGATATCCGGAAAATTGAAAATCTGTCCACATCCGTATTCGAAGAGCGGATAAATATCCGATATCCGAAATGGGGATGTTGATATAAAGGTACCCACATTCAAAATTTATCCTTTTGGATTTTTTTAATCAAAATAATAGTTCATATTTTGTGTATTTTAATACAATAAATAACATGCATTTGTTTTATTATTATATTATTAGCTTTTATTATAGAAAATTATTGTTAAGGACATAATTTCTCAGCGTTTTAGTGTAAAGGACAGACCTTCAGTATTTTAGCCAGATGGACAACTTTCTTTAGATATCAGTCTTTAGTTATTGATAGCAGTTTTTAGGTATCAGTTTGTAGTTATCAATAAAAATTTTTAGGTATAAGTTTTTATTTCGGTAATAGTTTTGGAAGAATATTTGTTCTTATGAATAATTTTGAAAGAATGTTTGTACTTGTGATTAAAATATTGAGGTCATGTCCTTGATGCTAAAAATATATAAATTTTTGTCCTTTAAATTAACTTCCTTTTTTATTACTAGTATAGACCCGTGCTTCGCATACGGGCTGTTTGTATTATTGTATACGTTGGTATTTTGTTTGAGTGCAAACATGTAAATGAAAAACAAGGACATTTTTGAAATTTCAAAAGGATACCGAGTAAATTAGTTCAACCAATTTTCTTTATTAGTAGCAGAGTTATGCATTTAATGTATATTAGTTGCTTAAAACTATTTATTATCACCATACTTGTTTATTTTGCACACTTTTATAGTCAATGGAATTGAAAAAACATTATGCTAAACTAAAATTTTGTACTTATATTTCTCAATTTATCGATTATTAGCATATATGATAATTATCCGATATCCCTCCATATCAATAGATACAAATATCTGATATCCGAAAATATTTTCGGATACGAATATAGATATGACACTATTTGCATGCAAAAGTATCCATTGACACACCTATATAATGTCATCATTAAGTTTTGGGCTGCCAATACCCATACAATTGACCAAAAATTCATTGTATTTGCAAAAATCATACACAAAATTTGTTAACAATTTGGTCGAACTACTTAGTCACTGATAGGTTAATCAAGTCGGTGTAGCCAAAATCGAAAATAAGGTGTTTCGACTTACAAATAATCATCGGAGTCAACTTGTGTATATTTATAAGGCTAGACTATTTTCTTCTGAAAATTTCTAAATTTCAAGTTTCAAAAATATTATTTCTAGAAATTTGTGGTTTTCAAAAATTCTAGTTTTTGATATGTTATGGATAATGATATTTAGATAAATTCATTTAAATTTCTTTTTCCAAAAAATTAGGTGGAAATCCTTGAGGGAGGACACTGTTAAAGAAAATAATGATAAATCTCTTCGTAAATTTCCTCCATTTGGCAAAAATGACCAATAGATTACAATTTGCATGATTATAATTCATCGCTCTCTAAGTAATATTTGAAAGAATAAACTATACTTGTTGCGGTGTAAGGAAGAGCAAAATTTTAATTGACGGTAATTGAATGAAAATGCTATTGATTAGAGAAAATCAAGGGCTTTTAGGACTAATATATATATATATATATATGTATGTGTATATATATATATATATATTTATATATACATACATACATATCTATATATACACATAGCATATACATCCCCCCTCCACACACACATATAATGTGGATATATGTGTGTGTATACATGTGTGTGTGTATAGAGATAAATATACATGTGTATATATAATAAGGATCCGATCTGTATGGCAGTAGGTGAAATGAATAAATTTCAAAAAAAGTTCATATTCGGATGTTGTTGGACCGACTTAACACGTAAACTATCAGTAAGCATTAAATCCAATCCACATTTCAGAAATACCTTATTTTACTTTAATATGTTCATATTTATTTCGTTGATATATGATGTATACATTATATACATTATCACATATAATATAATATCAATAAACATGTGCATGTGTGCATACACACACATATAGATATTGAGATTTATATTTATTATATAAATCTAATATGTTTGTGTGTGTATGATAATTTCATTTACATATCAATTAAACATATGCGCCTAAGTATATAAATATGTTTAAATATACTAATATATTTGTATATGGTTCGTATACACATAGTATTAGTTTCACACACACACACAAATTTGTCTGTGTATAAGATATATAATCATAAAACATATATTTATATGCTTGTATAATTTGAAAACGTCATATATGTATGTATGTATATATAAATTAAATTATTAAAATTTGTTTAATTTTTACTAAGTAAACATCAATTTTGAATTTGGAAATATTATAACTCATAATTTTAATTTGGTTGGGTGACAATATTTTATATATTAATTTAAAATATTAATACCATCCCAAAATAATACATATATTTTAATTCGAAATATACGAATGCTCGAATTTTTGTCATCGGTTCATCATCATGTTGCCCTCTATCCAAATACAAATTGTTAATTCAAAATTTTATCTAGGACCACTAGCTCAATTGGTTATTGGTACGATGCTGTAACGACCTAGGGTATGGTCGCTTTAACTAGGCAAAAATATATATTTTATATAGTCAATAAGTAGATTTTTATTAATATATAAACTCATTTTAATTAATTTACAATGAGGAAAAATTGTTTTCAAAATTTGTTTATAAAATTAAATAGTTCATAGAAAAATAGAAAATGTGACCGAAGAACGTTTTTCGAAATTTTGACTTTTAGACATCGGAAAGTTGTCGGGAATGTTGTTAGTCTTTGTGCACCATATGTACACATATATAGTAGATAATTAACTAAATAATAACACACTTACGAATAAATTATCTTATGTTAATTATAATTAACAAGTGATGTGACAATTTATAACTTTAAAATATATAAACTTTACATATAAAGATATATTAGTAAGTGTTACCATATCTTAATATTTCATAGTTAGACGTCATTACTCATCACAAGCTTAAGGATTTGACTAGAGAAGGAGGGAGATGTGACAAGAGAGAAGGTAGGAAGGTGATGTGACTTTTCAAATATCATGATATATTATGTTAAATCATTAAGGGGTAGTTTAGTAATTCTCTCCAAATATTTTTATCTATATGTTCTCATTTTCTTTCTCCTCTTCACTTTCAAAAAGCCTCCTTTCCAAAGTATTCACGGCTTCCAGAGTTTGTAAAAGTTAGAAAAAATAACTCTTTTCCATTCAAACTCTTCTCTTTAGCTCACTAATACCATTCTACATCCACCTCTACACTTCCTCTTCCAAAATCAAGTCCCCTTCCACCAATAACAAATCAGGTCAAACCCATATATGACCATGGCTGAGTCTAATCTAGGTGTTTAGGCATCCAAAAGCTTTATATTTGCAAGTTAGGACCAAGTGCTAGCATATATCAAAGTTCTAGTTGAAGTTGCTTTGAGATTTGTAAAGCTTTCAATGAGTAGACGACATTGTATTAGAAAATAATTTTACTTTATTATTAATTCATTATTATAGTGATAAGATAGTGTAGAAGTTAAATGGTAACCATGTAGTTTGATTACGATTTGGATGGTTTATTATAACATGATTTGGTTATGGAAAACGATGTTGTATTGTAAAGTTAGTAAGCATGTATATATGGATGTGTACTTGCAAATTCTGATGAAGGTGGGTTGTGTTAGTAATCTTGTTGATTTTAAATATGAGCTATGGCATGAGTTTTTGTAAAACAAAAGTTAGCTACTTTGTGTAATTGCGACGGATTTGAGATTTGATTGGAATTGAAGTTGTTTTTCGAAGTTTAAAGTTTTGAAACGAGTTAAAGTTTCTAGCTTTAGTTTCAAAAGTTTTTCTTCTTTTAAATCCTCCAAAGAGCGTTTCAAACCATGAAAAAAAGTAAGGGGCTGTGAAGTGATTTGCTAAGAATATGTTAGACCGAACTGCGCTCATAGTGATAGTCGCTATGGATGTAGTTCGACGAAATTTATCGATTTTACTTTCAACTAGTTTTACTTGAATTTTTTCTGTAAAATTTTTCAAAACAAACTTAGTTAGTAATTAAAAATTAATTAAGTTTTCAATCTAATTATTTAATTAATTAGTTAAATAAAAAGGTAATTAGCCTTATAAGTAAGAAGGTAATTAGTAATTAATCAACACTTAAGTTAAGTTAAAGACTATTGTTTGATTTATTAAGTTTTTAATTGGTATTTACAATATTTAAGAAGTAAATAATGGTAAAAATAATTATTTAATTATGTTAATTAATTATTATTTAATTAAGTGATTATTTAATTAGTATTTTAATCAATTTGGGTTAGCTAATAATGATTTGATTTAACCTTGGTCATGATGCATTAGAAAGTTAATTATGGCCTAACTAAGTTCATTAAGTCTAATTAGGGTTTAATTATGATTTAATCTTGATTTTAATTTTGGATTAATTAAGTTAATTAGTGTTTAAACTGATTTATTTATTTATTTAAATATTTTCCAAAGGTGATTTTGAATTAAATCGAATGTGTTTTTAAACCAATATTCTTCTCAAGGTGAATTGATTCCAAACCAAATGATCTCTTGTTTGGACCATTAAGTAGCCGAATGAATTACAGTAGTGATTAAAAATGTTGACTCTTTTATGGAAAGTAAGTGACTGGTGTTTCACGAATGTTGGATGTCGGAATTGTGATAAACATAAGGAGGTTAATTTCAGTAAGCGAGTCATGATAACTTAAGTATGGAATGTATTTCCAAATGTTAATCCCCTACTTGATAGTGAAGTTTTTCACTATCAAAAACTTGACCCTTTTAAATTATTGAATGTTGGTTTGAAGAGGCCGGAATCGGATGACAAACTGTTATCCGAAAACCACTTCAAACCAACGTAAACATTCGAATTAGAAGTATTGAAGTCATGATCAAGATTCAAGACATGAAGTGCAATGGCTATTTACTACTAACCCTGGGGGTGGTTCCAGAACGGGCGTAGTAGAAATTGTAACAACCCGAGCTTTTGTGACAATTTGTTATCGCCATTAAACAATTATTGTCGCTAGCTAATTGATGATAGAGTTTTTAAATCAGTTGCAATTCGTTAATTCGTTCGAAATTTGGTTAAGGGTTATATGGGTTTAAAAATTGAATTTGGCCCATGTTTTATTATGGTGCTGTGTTATCTCAAGTGGATACCCGTTCCACTCTCTCTTCATTTTTCATTTCGTTCGAAACCTAAATCAAACGAAAGAAAATAAAATGGGGGCGGCCCCGTCCCTTTTCTTCGTTCGATCGAGAATTAGGGCTTTTCAAAACTGAAGACGCCAGCTTCTATAGCTCGTTTCATGGATGATCTCAGCCTAGCCTTGGCGGTCGACGCTTCCTATCTGCTTGTGGCGGCTTCTTCTTTTTGATCGAGTTCAACTTTGATTTGGCAATCGACCCTCTAGCTCTGTCTTGCTGTAACGACCCGCTATTTTGGACTATTCGCATCCGCACACGTCGGACTTGAATAATTCAAAATACCGAATTGTTAATTTAAATTTGGCAAAACTGAATATATACAGTAAATAAATAATCACAGAATCACAGACACAGAGTAATAATATGCAGCGGAAGTAAAAGAGATAGTAGTTCATGAAGCTACTATATAAATATATAAGATACATAAGAGTTTACAGCAGAAGAGTAACACGATACATCAAATACAAATCAAAATACATCACTGGAATCATCGAATACTGAAAGCAGAATAGATAGCTGGATCTTCAAGCAAAGCACCCACTCCAAAGGTGAGTCTCGAAAGCTGAACCGGTCAGTCTGACCCGAGCGTAAAGCAAAACACAAAATACTCGAGTCAGGATTAATATTCTTATATCAATAAATCCAACTCAAGTGAAATAACAATTGAAATACAAGTAACTCAAAGGATGTTAGAATCACCATCCTCTAAGGATCCGTTAAACTATCTACTATGTACTATTATACGCTAAATAGATAATGTCTATCAGTAACATAATGTATCAAAATAGTGTTAAGGCGTTACCATTATCCCCCTTAACACATTTTATATAAGCATCATAGTCTATACAGCACTGTAAACTCCACCGTAAACTGGTGGGATATCAAGGAGTACTCCATAGGTATAACACAAAACAAATTCGTAGTGGTCGCGTATATAGGAATACAAGTATGATAAGGCACATGAGGCAATACCCAAGGTAGTGAAACTACCGTTTGCCTGATCCGGACTGGTGAGAACGCATCGCCGCAACGAACGCAACACCGCGAAACAACACTCCTGAAATTCCGAGGGTGCACCAATCAATCACAAGTAATGAGTAGTAGTTACGAAGAAGTATGTACGCTCGAGGTGGCTAACCTCATTTGGTCAGGCACGCCTCCTGATTTTAGTCATTTCCAATTTCACACAAGTGTCAAGGCTATCCATTATCGTTCTCTTTCTTCAGTCATCACGTACATCATTCCAACCACTTCATTCTGGATCACCACTCCGCGTATAGTTATTAAAGTGGTTTCGGTTTAGACAGAGAGTATGTCCATAACCGATTCCGGTCTCTTTAATAACTTTCGTAATAATTACACCAATTGGTCGTTTAGAAATTTCAAAACCAAATCAATTTCAATTTCAATTTCAATTTTAATTCGTAAATCAACATTTCGTTTGTCTTTCTAAATCAATTTCCAAAATTCACGTTTCAAAACTACCAAATTACCATTTCAAAATCTTATAATTCGATCCAATATTTATTTAAACAATACAAATATTGATTCAAGTTCGTATATAAGTTTCATTCCGAAATCATTTAAATGGTTTAATTTTCATTCAAATCAATTTAAATTCGTTTTTCGATTTCATCCAATATTCGCTAAGTAAATTTATCCTTCAAAACAACTTCTATTTAAATTCCAATTCATTTAAATCAATTACTTACGTTCAACTTCATTGCATCAAAACTTCAAATTGAAATAAATTAAATTCGTCAAATCAATTCTTTAAATTACAAGTCTTACGTTAATTTCAACAAATCACATTCATTTCAATATATCACATTTTGTTTCTTGTTAAAGAAATTCAATTTTCACTTATTTATTGACTTCGTTACAAATTTCAAACTCAATTAATAAAGAACTAAATTTCACATAAATGAGAAGTTTCAATTTCACTTATTAACTTACTTAAATAATTTTTCCAAAACTTTAATAAATAAAGAAACTCAATTTCATTTATTAACGAAGTTCAAATCCACTTATTCAAAAGTTCAGTTTCTCTTATCAAAGAATTAAATTTTTATTCAATTATCAAATAATTAAATCTTATTCAATTATTAAATAATTTCAATCTTAATTATTAATAATTTCAAAATTTAATAATTACAAACTTGATTATAAATTCAAACATAATTATTAAATCATTTCCACTTAATTATGAATTCAAACTTAATTATCAAATCATTTCAACTTAATTATAAATTCAACTTAATAATTTCAAACTTAATTATAATTCCAAACTTAATTATAATTTCAAATTTAATTATTAAATGATTTCAAACTTAATAATTTCAAAACCCGATTATTACTAATTCCAAATTATTTATTAATAATTCCAAATTTAATTATTAAATAATTAAATTTCAAACAACGTTCTTTCATCAATTACTACGTTAAAATTTGTTTCAGATTTCAATCTTTACATTTTCCTTTCATAAAATTCAAATTCGAACTTCATTTCAAAACTTATTCTTTGCTCGAATAAAATCATTATTTTATTTTTAAATCAATTTATTGACCAATCGAATTTTATTTAATTCTCTATCCTAAATTCATTTGGGTATTTATCATTTCAACCTGATTCCATTTCAATTCAAATCAAAGCATAGCAAAGGGAACTTGCAGTGTGATAACTGGGATGGTGTCAAAGTAAATAAACAAGCAATAACAACAATCAATAACATTACAATAATCAATTCAAATAGTCCCGAAATAATCGTATTAATTCATATTGTTATTTGTGCAAATTAATATAATTATTTCTAGAATCTACACTATCATTACATGTAGATTAAAGATTATTACACTATTATTTATGTGGTTCTACACTTGACATCAATCATTCAAATTCATATTGCATCAACTTATACAATCATACATTTAATGGTTCAAGGTGTAATTAACCAATTCTACATGTCAATTTTTATCTAACATTTAAAGGTCGTATTACACAAATTTAACTAAGCAAATTCAACACATATGTCAATTCAAAATTTTAACTATCCTGCGTCAAATTCAATTTCATAATATTTATCACTTATTCATTACAATTTAGCTTCCAATATAAACAACAATCAATCAATCAATTATCAACCAAACTGGATTAATTATTGCATACATAACAGATAACGGTGTTAGATGTCAAAAGTGAACTGATACATAAATAACAGTGCAATAAATAACAGCAGTATATTTCAATTGTCGTTCCAATTGAAATCAAATTTAATAAAAAAAAGAATATTAATCATGAGTGATTGCTCACCTTTCGAGGCTAGCGGAAAGGAAGGGAATGGAAGCGAGTTGTGCATCCAATACGAATTCGAAAGCGAAACTAGATTGGCACGAATCAACGAACGAATCTAATAAATAGGAATAGACGAATCAGATCAGGACTATATCGATGGCGGGAATTGGTATAAGTGAATTTACAAATATAACCATATATATCAAATCATTTCAACTTTAATCATATATTAAATTAAATATATGTGTATATGCAAATAAATGACTATGTGTTACCAAATATGCAGACTTGACCTTATCTCAACCAACATTTAAAAATACGCGGCTTACTTATATGTATTGTACCACATTATATGAAAAATATACATGCATAAAACATGTTATTACATTTTATAGTTATCAAAACACATTACGTTATAAACCGAACACATACTCAACATACAAAAATATGCAGACAGGCTTATATATACTAATGTATTTACAACAGCAACACCAATATATATAACTATACGCAACCTATAAAAATGTGTACAAATAATAACACACACATATACTTTAAATTATAAAGAAAATATTATGCACGCTGGTATCATAAATTTGAACGAATATAGAAGATGGTGTATATAAACTAAGAAACCTTCCATACTTCATAATATATAACCAAATAGAGTAGTGCTATGGTTTAAACAAAAGAAAACGACAGGTATATAATTCATATATATGCGGACATGAAATTTTTCTTTTTTTTCACTATGTAAAATGTAAAATATATGCTAATAAACACATTTTACGCAGTATAATAAAATACTTACATAAACTCTTAACTTAAAGATCAAAACGTATGCTTTACTGTAACTAACATATTATATGTAAGCTTTCAAACCTATGTAGCAAATATAAATTTATGCTCAAAAATCAATGCAAGTACAGACAATATATGCAACACTGTATACATGCTACTAAATAAAATATACATGCTTGACACTTAATAATACAACGTGTATATAAATTTAACTTAGCCATATCATAACTTATATGCAAATAGCCTTTCAAAGAACTTATTCAGTATATTAATATATTATGTAACTATAGCTTCCTAACCCAAAATATAAATCTAGTATATATAACATAATACTTACTTTGTAAAACACTGTAACATATACATAGCTTCACAGATATGCAGAAGGACACATACAATTACTTTTAAAACTAAATATATTGTTAATAAGCTAACATATATGCAAAATTTAGAAACCAATGATAGTGAAAAATTAAAAAAACGCATACGCAGTAACCTGTGCACTTTTCAACAAAAAAAATATTTTTATTTTGTTTCCACTGCTTACAAAATCTAATATATATGACATATATATAGCCAACTTTTTATAAAAACTGTAGCATGCATTATAAGTACCTATATAATCAGTAACAAAGTCTGGAAGCTGAACATCCAGGAGGCGTGACTTGGGTGGTGATGGCGGCAGGGTGCGGAGATGTTGCATGGCCGAAGGAATGGGCTCGTCGCTGTGGTGATGGAGGGTCAGAGGTTGCGTACGTGTTGAAGTAGTGTTTGCGTGTGAGGTTGCATACGTGTGCACGGTGAGGTGGGGAGGGAAAAAGGAGAGGAAGATGGGTGGCGAGGTGATCGATAGGAGCTTGGTGGAGGCGGTGCTGTCGGTCGGGAGGTTGGAGGCCTAGCCTCCGTAGTGGCTACATGCGGCAATAGGGAGGTGAATGGTGAGGTGGTGCGGCCGAGGTAGAAGTGGAAGGAGATGGGCTGGAGTTGGTTGCAAACATGGAGAGAAGGGTAGAGTTTTTTTTTGTGTACATGCAATTTTTAGAACATATCAGAAACCAAAGAAAAGAAAGGAGGAGAGGCCTTGTGAAGTGGAGAGGCGGGATGGCAAGCACGTTCCATTTTTTTTTCTTTGTGCTTGAATTGCAGATGGAGGGGAAGGATATAGCTGTTGCTAAGGTGGGACATTTGTTTTGCAACAAACGGAGAGGAAAAGAAATGAGAGGAAGCATCTGGGAAAAGAAACATAAGGTATAAAAATGAAAATATGTAAAGCAGGCTTGAACAGACGCAAGAATATGAAACACTTGAAATTGTAGAGTCACAAGCATTGATTTCAAGGAATATTTATGGCTATTGAATTCACGGTAGGAAATGAAAGGGTAAACAACCAAAAGACTCAAATGTGTACCGATACGGATATCCGTTACGCGGATTACGCTGCGTACAGAATACCGAAACACGGAAGTGAATGTACCATGGTGACTAGCGCGATGAGACGGTTAAATTGGTATACAAATATCAGTGATTCGATTGAATTATAAAAATTCGAATTTTTATACTAGCGGAAAATGCATGAAAAACGCTGAAAAATAAGATCGACAGAGCTAAAGATGTCCGAATTTGGACAAACGACAAACTGACATCTTGCTCAGAAGATGTTTTAGAATTTTTGTATGTAAAAATATTTTGGTTTTGAAAACGTTTTATTTTCATCGCTTTTTAACTGATTAAATTGAAGTAAATTTACGCGCGAAATAAACTTTCATATTTTCGGACGAAAATTTACCAGTTTCTATGTTTAACTAGACGCTTTTGAAATATCAAATTTATATTTCAAAATTTTATCGTTTAAAATTTCACAAATTTTTTTTTTCAATAAAATACGTTACTAAAACCCATTAAATTTACGGGTCTTTACATTCTCCCCCACTCAAAACTTTTCGTCCCCGAAAAGGAAAGAGGTAGGAGAATATAAACAATCAAAAGAAAATAAACTTGAATTACATAATAAATAAATAATTTAAACCATATGAATTTCAATTTTAAATTAATTTATATTCAACAATTTGTTTTTAAATTCACGGTTTCCATTAAATTGATTTGATTTCTCATATATTAATGTTAGGTACAAAAGATTTCTTTCAAATGAAATTCAATTTAAATTCAATTAATTCGAGATATCTCATTAAGTTGATTTAATTCAATTTTATTAACTTTCAAAACAAAATTTTATTTTCTTACTCACATCTATTATCCAATTAACTTATTATTCAATTAATCTCCATAAACATTTTATAGTTAAAATTTAAGTGAATAACATTTATTATACGCACTCACATTTCATTTATAAAGACAATTTATATTATATACAATCCAATTATCTAAATTTAACAATTTCAAAGATTATAAATTTGAATAGTCATTTATTATAATCATACTTTACTCGACAAATTTAATTCTTCTTTATTCCAAATTATTATTAAATTTATTTCACTTAATATCCTATCACATATATATATTAAGTATAATTATTCTTATTATAACTGCTCAAATTATTTTGAAGAATATTCCTTTGATATCTTTTTACATTGTATAATATTCAATTTAGTTAATTTTTGAAAATTTAGATAAGTTATATAGAATGAAATTGAGTATTATACAAGTAACCTTTTCTAACTTAATTATTTAGGCTTAATTATTTATTCAAAATATTGATTTCATTTTATAATTGAAATTATCCTTTATCATAAATTTAAGAATTAAATTTCCAAGTAACTTCAAATTTATTTAGAGATAAATAAATATATATGATGTATCGAATCAGATTTAAATCATATATCAATATATATATATATATATATATATATATTACAATTCAAATCATATTTTCAGAATTTCAAATCAATTTATTTCCAAACAAACCATAGTAAAGCTACAAAATAATCTCTCCACTTCGAAATTCCAAAATGAATGTCGATGATGCGGCCATCATCACCGAAATTATTTTCCAGCGACAAAGAGAAGAGCACTGATTTTAACATCTTAAAATTCTTTGAAATAATTTCTATTTGAAAATATTTTAAATACATTACACTCTAAAACTTTCAAATCGAAGTTTGAAATCACCGGAAATTAAATTCTCGAATTCTTGATTTAAATTCATTTAAATTTCTTTGAAAACCATTTCTATTCGAAAATATTTTAAATAATATACATTTTAAACTTTAAAACCATAGTTTGAAATTTATCGTAAATTAAATTCTCAAATTCTAATTTAAATTCACTTCAAATTCCAATCAAATTATAACCAAATTTTATAAATTCATTTATCCATATTATGAAATAGCCAATGGTTTATAAAACAATAAATGAAAATTAAATATTATCATTTCAAACAACAAATTCATTAACAATTTATTTTTAGAAAAATTTAGACTTATATATAATATAATCATACAAAACAATTTTATTTACCAATTTTAAAAAAGTATTGTGTCAGTTTGCTCTATTCAAGTGTTTTGGAAATCCTATCGATAGCGTTGATCAGACGAATCGATCGAAAACCCAAATCAACATCAACAACTCAAACAACACCATATATAGATATATAAAACATTTTAGTATAAATGCAAATACACATCCTCGCTCGACGATACTAGGATGGATTTCAAAGTAAGTATAGAGATTTAAATTTGATGGAAATTAAATCAAAGGGAATTTTGATTCGATAATAAGTTCAAAACAGAAGATAAGATAATTCAATTAATAGAATCGAAGATGGATAAGCTTATTTAATTCACGGGCAACCATAACCGGGTCGTCCGTCCTTTCAAGAATAAGATCGATGCTGAATTCCGAGGTAAATCAACATCAGATCTCATGGGATAGAATTTAGGCATAGCAGGAGATAGATTGCATTGTAAACCGAGGATACAGAAATCTCTAGTAAATCATTGCCTTTTGTAAAGGAGTTTTACCCATTTACAAATAATTCGAAGATTGGCGAGACCGCCGATTCATTATAAAGATCATTCGAAGCGGAGTTATGGATACTTCGGAATTCAGATGAATGCGAATAGTGAGGGACAAGAATGAATTTCGGAACCGAGGGAACGTTCCAAAATTCAAAAAAAATCGAGTCAAAAGGAAGAGACTGAAACTCGAATGAGAGTGATTCTGTAAATACATTTACCCTATATGCTGAGTTCTGCCTAGAGCTACCAAAAGCTCTGATACCAACTGTAACGACCCGCTATTTTGGACTATTCGCATTCGCACACGTCGGACTTGAATAATTCAAAATACCGAATTGTTAATTTAAATTTGGCAAAATTGAACATATACAGTAAATAAATAATCACAGTATCACAGACACAGAGTAATAATATGCAGCGGAAGTAAAAGAGATAGTAGTTCATGAAGCTACTATATAAATATATAAGATACATCAGAGTTTACAGCAGAAGAGTAACACGATACATCAAACACAAATCAAAATACATCACTGGAATCATCGAATACCGAAAGCAGAATAGATGGCTGGATCTTCAAGCAAAGCTCCAATTCCAAAGGTGAGTCTCGAAAGATGAACCGCTCGGTCTGACCCGAGCGTAAAGCAAAACACGAAACACTCGAGTCAGGATTAATATTCTTATATCAATAAATCCAACTCAAGTGAAATAACAATTGAAATACAAGTAACTCAAAGGATGTTGGAATCACCATCCTCTAAGGATCCGTTAAACTATCTACTATGTACTATTATACGCTAAATAGATAATGTCTATCAGTAACATAATGTATCAAAAATAGTGTTAAGGCGTTACCATTATCCCCCTTAACACATTTTATATAAGCATCATAGTCTATACAGCACTGTAAACTCCACCGTAAACTGGTGGGATATCAGGGAGTACTCCATAGGTATAACACAAAACAAATTCGTAGTGGTCGTGTATATAGGAATACAAGTATGACAAGGCACATGAGGCAATACCCAAGGTAGTGAAACTACCGTTTGACTGATCCGGACTGGTGAGAACGCATCGCCGCAACGATCGCAACACCGCGAAACAACACTCCTGAAATTCCAAGGGTGCACCAATCAATCACAACTAATGAGTAGTAGTTACGAAGAAGTGTGTCCGCTCGAGGTGGCTAACCCCATTTGGTCCGGCACGGCTCCTGATTTTAGTCATTTCCAATTTGACACAAGTGTCAAGGCTATCCATTATCGTTCTCTTTCTTCAGTCATCACGTACATCATTCCAACCACTTTATTCTGGATCATCACTCCGTGTATAGTTATTAAAGTGGTTTCGATTTAGACAGAGAGTATGTCCATAACCGATTCTGGTCTCTTTAATAACTTTCGTAATTATTACACCGATTGGTCGTTTAGAAATTTCAAAACCAAATCAATTTCAATTTCAATTCGTAAATCAACATTTCGTTTGTCTTTCTAAATCAATTTCCAAAATTCACGTTTCAAAACTACCAAATTACCATTTCAAAGTCTTATAATTCGATTCCAATATTCATTTAAACAATACAAATATTGATTCAAGTTCGTATATAAGTTTCATTCCAAAATCATTTAAATGGTTTAATTTTCATTCAAATCAATTTAAATTCGTTTTTCGATTTCATCCAATATTCGCTAAGTAAATTTATTCTTCAAAACAACTTCTATTTAAATTCCAATTCATTTAAATCAATTACTTACGTTCAACTTCATTACATCAAAACTTCAAATTGAAATAAATTAAATTCGTCAAATCAATTCTTTAAATTACAAGTCTTACGTTAATTTCAACAAATCCCATTCATTTCAATATATCACATTTTGTTTCTTGTTAAAGAAATTCAATTTTCACTTATTTATTGACTTCATTACAAATTTCAAACTCAATTAATAAAGAACTGGATTTCACATAAACGAGAAGTTTCAATTTCACTTATTAACTTACTTAAGTAATTTTTCCAAAACTTTAATAAATAAAGAAACTCAATTTAATTTATTAACGAAGTTCAAATCCACTTATTCAAAAGTTCAATTTCTCTTATCAAAGAATTAAATTTTTATTCAATTATCAAATAATTAAATCTTATTCAATTATTAAATAATTTCAATCTTAATTATTAATAATTTCAAAATTTAATAATTACAAACTTGATTATAAATTCAAACATAATTATTAAATCATTTCCACTTAATTATGAATTCAAACTTAATTATCAAATCATTTCAACTTAATTATAAATTCAACTTAATAATTTCAAACTTAATTATAATTCCAAACTTAATTATAATTTCAAATTTAATTATTAAATGATTTCAAACTTAATAATTTCAAAACCCGATTATTACTAATTCCAAATTATTTATTAATAATTCCAAATTTAATTATTAAATAATTAAATTTCAAACAACGTTCTTTCATCAATTACTACGTTAAAATTTGTTTCAGATTTCAATCTTTACATTTTCCTTTCATAAAATTCAAATTCCAACTTCATTTCAAAACTTATTCTTTGCTCGAATAAAATCATTATTTTATTTTTAAATCAATTTATTGACCAATCGAATTTTATTTAATTCTCTATCCTAGGTCAAATTCATTTGGGTATTTAACATTTCAACCCGATTCCATTTCAATTCAAATCAAAGCATAGCAAAGGGAACTTGCAGTGTGATAACTGGGATGGTGTCAAAGTAAATAAACAAGCAATAACAACAATCAATAACATTACAATAATCAATTCAAATAGTCCCGAAATAATCGTATTAATTCACATTGTTTTTTGGCAAGGCATTAATTCACATTGTTATTTGTGCAAATTAATATAATTATTTCTAGAATCTACACTATCATTACATGTAGATTAAAGATTATTACACTATTATTTATGCGGTTCTACACTTGACATCAATCATTCAATTTCATATTACATCAACCTATACAATCATACATTTAATGGTTCAAGGTGTAATTAACCAATTCTACATGTCAATTTTTATCTAACATTTTACACAAATTTAACTAAGCAAATTCAACACATATGTCAATTAAAAATTTTAACTATCCTGCGTCAAATTCAATTTCATAATATTTATCACTTATTCATTACAATTTAGCTTCCAACATAAACAACAATCAATCAATCGATTATCAACCAAACTGGATTAATTATTGCATACATTACAGATAACGGTGTCAGATGTCAAAGGTGAACTGATACATAAATAACAGTGCAATAAATAACAGCAGTATATTTCAGTTGTCGTTCCAATTGAAATCAAATTTAATAAATAAAAGAATATTAATTGTGATTGATTGCTCACCTTTCGAGGCTAGAGGAAAGGAAGGGAATGGAAGCGAGTTTTGCATCCAATACGAATTCCAAAGCGAAACTAGATTGGCACGAATCAACGAACGAATCTAATAAATAAGAATAGACGAATCAGATCAGGACTATATCGATGGCGGGAATTGGTATAAGTGAATTTACAAATATAACCATATATATCAAATCATTTCAACTTTAATCATATACTAAATTAAATATATGTGTATATGCAAATAAATGACTATGTGTTACCAAATATGCAGACTTGACCTTATCTCAACCAACATTTAAAAATACGCGGCTTACTTATATGTATTGTACCACATTATATGAAAAATATACATGCATAAAACATGTTATTACACTTTATAGTTATCAAAACATATTACGTTATAAACCGAACACATACTCAACATACAAAAATATGCAGACAGGCTTATATATACTAATGTATTTTCATCAGCAACACCAATATATATAACTATACGCAACCTATAAAAATGTGTACAAATAATAACACACACATATACTTTAAATTATAAAGAAAATATTATGCACGCTGGCATCATAAATTTGAACGAATATGGAAGATGGTGTATATAAACTAAGAAACCTTCCATACTTCATAATATATAACCAAATAGAGTAGTGCTACGGATTAAACAAAGGAAAACAACAAATATATAATTCATATATATGCGGACATGAAATTTTTCTTTTTTTTTCGCTATGTAAAATGTAAAATATATGCTAATAAACACATTTTACGCTGTATAATAAAATACTTACATAAACTCTTAACTTAAAGATCAAAACGTATGCTTTACTGTAACCAACATATTATATGTAAGCTTTCAAACCTATGTAGCAAATATAAATTTATGCTTAAAAATCAATGCAAGTACAGACAATATATGCAACACTGTATACATGCTACTAAATGAAATATACATGCTTGACACTTAATAATACAACCTGTATATAAATTTAACTTAGCCATATGATAACTTATATACAAATAGCCTTTCAAAGAACTTATTCAGTATATTAATATATTATGTAACTATAGCTTCCTAACCCAAAATATAAATCTAATATATATAACATAATACTTACTTTGTAAAACACTGTAACATATACATTGCTTCACAGATATGCAGACGGACACATACAAACACTTTTAAAACTAAATATATTGTTAATAAGCTAACATATATGCAAAATTTAGAAACCAATGATAGTGAAAAATTAAAAAAACGCATATGCTGTAACCTGTGCACTTTTCAACCAAAAAAAAAAATTATTTTGTTTCCACTGCTTACAAAATCTAAAATATATGACATATATTTATAGCTAACCTTTTATAAAAACTGTAGCATGCATTATAAGTACCTATATAATCAGTAACAAAGTCTGGAAGCTGAACATCCAGGAGGCGTGACTTGGGTGGTGATGGCGGCAGGGTGCGGAGATGGTTGCATGGCCGAACGAATGGGCTCGTCGCTGTGGTGATGGAGGGTCAGAGGTTGCGTACGTGTTGAAGTAGTGTTTGCGCGTGAGGTTGCATGCGTGTGCACGGTGAGGTGGGGAGGAAAAAAGGAAAGGAAGATGGGTGGCGAGGTGATCGATAGGAGCTTGGTGGAGGCGGTGCTGTCGGTCGGGAGGTTGGAGGCCTAGCCTCCGTAGTGGCTACATGCGGCAATAGGGAGGTGAATGGTGAGGTGGTGCGGCCGAGGTAGAAGCGGAAGGAGATGGGCTGGAGTTGGTTGCAAATATGAAGAGAAGGGTAGAGTTTTTTTTTGTGTACAGGCAATTTTTAGAACATATCAGAAACCAAAGAAAAGAAAGGAGGAGAGGCCTTGTGAAGTGGAGGGGCGGGAAGGCAAGCACGTTCCATTTTTTTTTCTTTGTGCTTGAATTGCAGATGGAGGGGAAGGATATAGCTGTTGCTAAGGTGGGACATTTGTTTTGCAACAAACAGAGAGGAAAAGGAAATGAGATGAAGCATCTGGGAAAAGAAACATAAGGTATAAAAATGAAAATATGTAAAGCAAGCTTGAACAGACGCAAGAATATGAAACACTTGAAATTGTAGAGTCACGAGCATTGATTTCAAGGAATATTTATGGCTATTGAATTCACGGTAGGAAATGAAAGGGTAAACAGCCAAAAGACTCAAATGTGTACCGATACGGATGTCCGTTACGCGGATTCCGCTGCGTACAGAATACCGAAACACAGAAGTGAATACACCATGGTGACCAGCGCGATGAGACGGTTAAACTGGTATACAGATATCAGTGATTCGATTGAATTTTAAAAATTCGAATTTTTATACTAGCGGAAAATGCATGAAAAGCGCTGTAAAATAAGATCGACGGAGCTAAACATGTCCGAATTTGGAAAAACGACAAACTGACATCTTGCTCAGAAGATGATTTGGAATTTTTCTATGTAAAATATTTTGGTTTTGAAAACGTTTTATTTTCATCGCTTTTTAACTGATTAAATTGAAGTAAATTTACGCGCGAAATAAACTTTCATATTTTCGGACGAAAATTTACCAGTTTCTATGTTTAACTAGACGCTTTTCAAATATCAAATTTATATTTCAAAATTTTATCGTTTAAAATTTCACAAAAAAAAAATTTCAATAAAATCCTTCGACTGATCCAATTCGTGGCGAAGGTGAGTAATTTTTAATTACTCACATCTAATTCGACTTGTTTGAATTCGTTGCTTATGTTGTTTTTTTTTTGTGGTCATCGGCTTCGACTTGATTTTATCGATGTTGATTTTGATCATGGATTGACTTGTTCGACTCTGGCCATTTTGGTGTTTGTCTCTGTAGCATTTTCGACTTGTTTTCTGTTTGATTTCGACCTTCATGGTTAAAACTTGCTACTGATGATTTCATTTTGACTTCGGTTATACCTTTCTTTGACTTTGGCCAAGACTGCTACTTGAATTCTCTGGCATGTTTTACCTTGCCGGTACTCAGTGCACTGTGCCTCATTTGGATCATCTTGTAGTCTGATTCGTAGTATTTGCATTTGTCAAACTTTGCATTTCCTTTGTATACTTACTTCGGCCATTATATCTCTGACCTGCAGCTTGAAATTGTAATATATATTTACACATGTAAACCAATGTGCTTCAATGGTTCACTGAACTGCTGTACGACTTGGTGTTGTAGTGCACTGTGCATTCATGTGCTTGCTGTGTTGCCATATTAATCCCTCTGCTTGCTTTGGTTTCACTGCATCTTCATTTACCTGTATATTTGAACCTAGTTCACTGGTCTTGCTCCTCCCTGGTCATGACTTGATAAATTTAGTTGGAACAGTGGCTTTGTGATTTTAGTCATATATATATGAACGAAGGTGCAATGTTGCTTGATCACTGATCTTTACTACACTTGTATATGCTGGTTGCTTCGAGTACATATGTGTACATGAGGATAGTTTCACTGGTGATATTGTTTTCAATTGAAGCTACATTGCAGTTTCCTTCATCCTTGCATTTGCATTGTGTATTTATATATAGGTTGGCTGCTGTGCACTTGATTTATTTGCACCCTTATCTTTGTCATACTCTGCATATGCCCCTGATACCTGTACCTATCTGCTTGTAATTGCAGTCACCGGGAACGGTGCACTTGATTTCGTTTTCCAATCTTGCTGCATTTTCAAACTATTGCAGTGTGTGTGTGTGTGTCTATATATATATATATATATATATATATATATATATAAGCTTGATTCATATTATGCTGTGCATTGAGCATTGCCTCTGACCTTTTTGCATATAAACACCATTTCATGTTGTTCCTCACTGTAACATGTTGCCACTGTATATGTATCTTTGTTATACACTGCATATACGTGTGTCATCTCTTTGCTGATGTACTTGAGTATGCATCCCTGATCATGTCACTGTTTGCATTTTTGACTTATGTGGTTTATGTGGTCGAAGTATTTTTGTTGTTCGTTGTTTGGACATTTTTGCTCTTTTGAGTTGCAGTTCATGCTTTCAGATCACTGTCTTGATTCATAGATGCCTTTGTTCATTTTGGTTCATGTGTACTTGAGACGTTGATTCTTGGTCGAGACTTGTTTTAGATGTCTTGACTAATTTCTTATACTTGTACATTCTTTATATTTCACTTGTGTTGAATCCGGTATTCGGGTTTGACCTTGTGTTCGTTTGTGAATTTTCATTGTGTACATATGTGCACATTGTCCTTGTCTGTCTACTTTGACCATTGAGATCGTGGCATTGATGTTTGAATCTTCATTGATTTTGGTTCGTTGATCTTTTGTGTGCATCATCACTATAGTGGCAAGGCAGTGCACGCAAGCATGTACTGCAGCCACACGGTATTGCTTTTATTGATATTCTAATTGCTTTTGATTTATGGATCTTTTGCGTATTTCCATATGCTGTAGTGGCGAGGCAGTACACGCGTGCGTGTACTGCAGCCCTACCCGAGTTGGCATTTTTAAATGGATATTTCAAATGTTTGAATGGTGTTTTGATTTGGTTTAAATTAAACATTTTATTGTCTAATTATCTATTTGATAATTAGATTATGTGTTCCTGATTATTTGTTAGTAATTAGATTTTTGTTGTTAATTGCCATTTAGGCAATTCTGTTGTTTTCTAAATTATCTTCAGTAATAATCATTTCATCTATCTTCGTTGATAATTTGAGTTTACTGAATCGTTGTTTAACACTATTACGTGTTATATTCACCGTTAACCGATTTTCTTGTTAATGGATCGGATAGGTGAATTTATTTTGACTGTCGTCTAATTGTTAATTAATTATTACTGCTTCTGTGCATTAATAACTGAGCTTGAATTAGACTGACCCGTATATTATTTTCTTTTGAATTTAATACTCGGGTCAGACCGAGTTATTACAGGTTGTAGATATCTTGCTTTGGGTTGCTACTAGAGCTATGAAATCTTTTCATACTTTTTGAGTTGTCGTGTCGTAGTATAGTAAGATATGTATTCATGTATATTATATACGATAATGTACTTGTATATGTAACTTCTAGAGTCGACAGTTGTAGTTGTATCATATGTACTATATCACATGTATTGTAACTGAAATCAGTTATTATATATATGAGATTTTTTTTTATCTGTGTTATTATTATATCTATTATCCTAAACTATTATGAACCATTGTAGTTCTTTTTACACTGGAATTGGATATGTGGATGGGAGTAAATAAATAAGTGGTGAAAATAAAAATATATACCACTCCTATCGAGATAACCAATACTAGTGTAAGGCCGAATGACCGCTCCTATCCAGCCTTATTCTTCGTAATAACGGACAGTATTTCTTTTAATACTCTTTGTTATTGTGAGCATAGAGGTGGGGCGTCACAGTTGGTATCAGAGCTTGGGGTTTATGGACATAATATAAAACATAACTTAGATGGAACATGTGTTACAACTATTTGTCGATGTTTTATTTATGCTTTGAGTCGAAACTAAAGTTTTGAGAATATGTTGAAAGTTTTAAATATCTTTATTTAAAAATAAAAAGTGAAATTGTGTTTGATGATTTGATTGAGTGTGTTCTGTTTATCAGAGTGCGCAGCGGAAACAGTGACTGTCTTCGCTGAGTACGGCTGATAACCTTTTGATTTAAAAATCAAAATATGAAATTGAAATAAATTTCATTTGTTGTTTACATGGCTGTGTTTATTTTGTTTTCTTTGAAAATTTCAAATCCGATTTGAGGATTCGAAGCGATTGCAATTATGTGATTTTGTTGTTTTGAATTATCTTCATTGAAGATATATTCGACTGATTTCTTTATTCATTTTGTAGTATACGTGCAAATTTAAGTTGCACGTTATTGCATTATTTTTACGTTGAACCGATGTTTGGTTTTAAACGTATTTTGTTGCCGTTATTTTATAACGGGATTTATACACCAATGCTAAATTTTTGAAGCACGGTGTTTTGTTGACATTTTAATGAATGAAAATTCGCTGGTATTATATTTTGATGCAAATTATTTTGATGAGATTTTGACGTTTAAAAATTACTGTCGCATTGACTTTAGTAACCGTCAATTTTAAAGTAGGTTTTCAAGCGGTTATCCCGCAATGCTGATTTTGAGATCCATTTCTACGGTGTTTTGAGAAGTAAAATTTTCTTATCGAAATTGTCATTAATGCTGCTGTTTTTTTATCACGGATTTACAAATCGTTTCAAAAATAAAATTGTTTTCCAAATTTTTATAGTTCACGCTTTCAAAAGAATGAGGAAGCGATTTAAACGATTCAGCAAAATCGAGGACTGTGAACCATTTCTTTTACTGATTCGCTTAATTCCAGACTTGTTCGTTTGAGAATGTAAGTTATTACTTTTATAAAATAAATGAAATTGTTTTCAAAATTTTTATAGTTTGCGCTTTCAAAAGAATGAGGAAGTGATTTAAACGTTTCAGCCAAATCGGGGACTATGACCCCTTTCTTTTACTGATTCGCTTAATTCCAGACTTGTCCGTGTGAGAATGTGAAATGTTATTTTTGGAATACACAATTTTGCACTTTCAAAGAAACGATGAAGAGAATTAAACGATTTAGTAAATCTCGTGGTTATGAGACATGTGCGTTTGCTATTTTGGTTAATTTCGGACTCGTTAATTGAAATATTTGATGATTTTCGTATGCTTTCGAGCCAATATGATGGACCTTCGGGTCATATGAGGACCTTCGGGTCAAATACCAGTACCAGACCTTCGGGTCATATGTTGGACCTTCGGGTCATATGATGGGCGCCAAAATTATGATGACGGTACTTGGTAGGCTTCGGCCATATGAGATGCACGTGCGGCGTAGCTAAAACTCGCCATATGATGGGATCGATCCACCTTTTATGTTGATTTTCTAGTTATCTTAATTGATTCTAGATATTTGTTGAATCTAATTATCTGCAGGTAATTAGATATTTGATGTTATGAGTTCTGATTATTGTTTTTGATAATCGGATAACTGTTGTTTCTGATTATCGCTTGTGATAATTAGATATTTGATGTTATGAATTCCGATTATCGTTTTTGATAATCGGATAATTGTTGTTTCTGATTATCGCTTGTGATAATTAGATATTTGATGTTATGAGATCTGATTATTGTTTTTGATAATCGAATATTTATTGATTTGAGATTTGATTATCGTTTTTGATTATCGAATATTTGTTGAATTGAGATTTGATTATCGTTTTTGGATAATCGAATATTTGTTGATTTGAGATTTGATTATCGTTTTTGGATAATCGAATATTTGTTGATTTGAGATTTGATTATCGTTTTGATAATCGAATATTTGTTGATTTGAGATTTGATTTATCGTTTTTTGATAATCGAATATTTGTTGATTTGAGATTTGATTATCGTTTTTGGATAATCGAATATTTGTTGATTTAAGATTTGATTATCGTTTTTGATAATCGAATTTTGTTGATTTGAGATTTCATTATCGTTTTTGATAATCGAATATTTGTTGATTTGAAATTTGATTATCGTTTTTGATAATCGAATATTTGTTGATTTGAGATTTGATTATCGTTTTTGATAATAAAATATTTGTTGATTTGAGATTTGATTATCGTTTTTGATAATCGAATATTTGTTGATTTGAGAATTCTGATTATCATTTTTGATAATTAGACCTTTGTTGTTTTCTGATTACTGTTTTGGTAACTAGATAATTGCGGTTTTGCGATTTACGATTTGGGTTTCATAATTATCTTTGGTGATAATTAGATTTTACTGTCTTCTAATTATCGTATCGATAATTAGATATTGCTGTTTTGTGATTTCTGTATTATTCTATTTGATGACTAGATTTTGTTGAGAATTTGTGAATTTCTTTTATGAAATTTAAAGATTTCTTTGGCGTTTATATTCCCGACCTTTATTTTTCTAGCTTAACCAGTTTGTGTTAGAAAAATAATTATTATTGACAACCTTAATAATGAAAATTGCGGGGACGCAATTTTTATAAGGGGGGAGTCTGTAACAACCCGAGCTTTTATGAAAATTTATTATCGTCATTAAACAATTATTGTCGCTAGCTAATTGATGATGGAGTTTTTAAATCAGTTGCAATTCGTTCGAAATTTGGTTAAGGGTTATACGGGTTTAAAAATTGAATTTGGCCCATGTTTTATTATGGTGCTATGTTATCTCAAGTGGATACCCATTCCACTCTCTCTTCATTTTTCATTTCGTTCGAAACCTAAAAACAAATGAAATAAAATAAAATGGGGGCAGCCCTGTCCCTTTTCTTCGTTCGATCGAGAATTAGGACTTTTCAAAACTGAAGACGCCAGCTTCTATAGCTCGTTCCATGGATGATCTCGGCCTAGCCTTGGCGGTCGACGCTTCCTTTCTGCTTGTGGCGGCTTCTTCTCTTCGATCGAGTTCGACTTTGATTTGGCAATCGACCCTCTAGCTCTTTCTTGCCTTCGGCTGATCCAATTCGTGGCAAAGGTGAGTAATTTTTAATTACTCACATCTAATTCGACTTGTTTGAATTCGTTGCTTATGTTGTTTTTTTTGTGTTCATCGGCTTCGACTTGATTTTATCGATGTTGATTTTGATTATGGCTTGACTTGTTCCACTCTGGCCATTTTGGTGTTTATCTCTGTAGCATTTTCGAATTGTTTTCTGTTTGATTTCGACCTTTATGGTTAAAACTTGCTACTGATGATTTCATTTTGACTTCGGTCATACCTTTCTTTGACTTTGGCCAAGACTGCCACTTGAATTCTATGGCATGTTTTACCTTGCCGGTACTCAGTGCACTGTGCCTCGTTTGGATCATCTTGTAGTCTGATTCGTAGTATTTGCATTTGTCAAACTTTGCATTTCCTTTGTATACTTACTTCGGCCATTATATCTCTGACCTGCAGCTTGAAATTGTAATATATATTTACACATGTAAACCAATGTGCTTCAATGGTTCACTGAACTGGTGTACCACTTGGTGTTGTAGTGCACTGTGCATTCATGTGCTTGCTGTGTTGCCATATTAATCCCTCTGCTTGCTTTGGTTTCACTGCATCTTCATTTACCTATATATTTGAACCTAGTTCACTGGTCTTTCTCCTCCCTGGTCATGACTTGATAAATTTAGTTGGAACAGTGCCTTTGTGATTTTAGTCATATATATATATGAACGAAGTTGCAATGTTGCTTGATCACTGGTCTTCACTACACTTGTATATGCTGGTTGCTTCGAGTACATATGTGTATATGAGGATAGTTTCACCGGTGATATAGTTTTCAATTGAAGCTACATTGCAGTTTCCTTCATCCTTGTGTTTGCATTGCGTAATTATATATAGGTTGGCTGCTGTGCACTTGATTTACTTGCACCCTTATCTTTGTCATACTCTGCATATGCCCCTGATACCTGTGCCTATCTCCTTGTAATTGCAGTCACCGGTATCGGTGCACTTGATTTCGTTTTCCAATCTTGCTGCATTTTCAAACTATTGCAGTATATATATATATATATATATATATATATATATATATATATATATATATAAAAGCTTGATTCATATTATGCCGTGCATTGAGCATTGCTTCTGACCTTTTTGCATATAAACACCATTTCATGTTGTTCCTCACTGTAACATGTTGCCACTGTGTATGTATCTTTGTTATACACTGCATATACGTGTGTCATCTCTTTGCTGATGTACTTGAGTATGCATCCCTGATCATGTCACTGTTTTCATTTTTGACTTATGTGGTTTATGCGGTCGAAGTAGTTTTGTTGTCCGTTGTCTGGATATTTGTGCTCTTTTGAGTTGCAGTTCATGCTTTCAGATCACTGTCTTGATTCATAGATGCCTTTGTTCATTTTGGTTCATGTGTACTTGATACGTTGATTCTTGGTCGAGACTTGATTTAGATGTCTTCACTAATTTCTTATACTTGTACATTCTTTAAATTTCACTTGTGTTGAATCCGATATTCGGGTTTGACCTTGTGTTCGTTTGTGAATTTTCATTGTGTACATACGTGCACATTGTCCTTGTCTGTCTACTTTGACCATTGAGATCGTGGCATTGATGTTTCAATCTTCATTGATTTTGGTTCGTTGATCTTTTGTGTACATCATCACTGTAGTGGCAAGGCAGTGCATGCAAGCATGTACTGCAGCCACACGGTATTGCTTTTATTGATATTCTAATTGCTTTTGATTTATGGATCTTTTGCGTATTTCCATATGCTGTAGTGGCGAGGCAGTACACGCGTGCATGTACTGCAGCCCTACCCGAGTTGGCATTTTTAAATGGATATATCAATTGTTTGAATGGTGTTTTGATTTGGTTTAAATTAAACATTTTATTGTCTAATTATCTATTTGATAATCAGATTATGTGTTCCTGATTATTTGTTAGTAATTAGATTTTTGTTGTTAATTGCCATTTAGGCAATTCTATTGTTTTCTAAATTATCTTCAGTAATAATCCTTTCATCTATCTTCGTTGATAATTTGAGTTTACTGAATTGTTGTTTAACACTATTACGTGTTATATTCACCGTTAACCGATTTCTTGTTAACGGATCAGATAGGTGAATTTATTTTGACTGTCGTCTAATTGTTAATTAATATTACTGCTTCTGTGCATTAATAACTGAGCTTGAATTAGACTGACCCGTGTATTTTTTTTTTGAATTTAATACTTGGGTCAGACCGAGTTATTACAGGTTGTAGATATCTTGCTTTGGGTTGCTGCTAGAGATATGAAGTCTTTTCATACCTTTTGAGTTGTCGTGTCGTAGTATAGGAAGATATGTATTCATGTATATTATATACGATAATGTACTTGTATATGTAAACTTCCAGAGTCGACAGTTGTAGTTGTATCATATGTACTGTATCACATGTTTTGTAACTAACATCAGTTATTATATATATGAGATTTTTTGTTTATCTGTGTTATTATTATATCTATTGTCCTAAACTATTGTGAACCATCGTAGTTCGTTTTACACTGGAATTGGATATGTTGATGGAAGTAAATAAATAAGAGATGAAAATAAAAATATATACCACTCCTATCGAGATAACCAATACTAGTGTAAGGCCTAACTACGGATGGCCGCTCCTATCCAGCCTTATTCTTCGTAATAACGAACAATATTTCTTTTAATACTCTTTGTTATTGTGAGCATAGAGGTGGGGCGTCACAGAAATAGTGCCCGGTCCGTTCATCTCCTAAACAACTTGTATGGATGAATGCTGACATTATGTCAACATTTGGAAGACGATGTAGCATTCTAAGTAGTCGTGCTCTAGAAAAGGTAAACGTAGCCTCAGGCCTCATCAACTGAAAATGATCAAAACAGGGTATGCAATAGGGCTATATTGGTTGCTCCCATAAGGGTATGTCACCACCATATCTAGAATCAATATTTGACCCATTTTTTTGGTACGCTCCGGCACGGTTGCTGATCCCAACCATGGTGGTGATGTATTCAGTACTACTAATCAAGTGGTAGGCCGGTTCTATGTAGCAGGGGTACAAGATGTTCTTGTCAGACCTTAGGTGTATTTTATCTAGAGGTACATCATTGGAAGGTAGTTCCTTACCTAGTCATTTATGGAATCCATTGTCCAATATGTGCCGTACGGAATTAGTTGTGCCAAATATGTTGAAATGTGAGGTGCAAGCATTTTAGCTATGTTCTATCTTACTTGAAAACCCTAGACATTATTATAATATCATTGAATTTCAATACAAAGTGTTTTGGTTATCGTAAGTTAAAAACCCGTATGTGTTTATATGTGGCGTAGTCTACGAGATCCCTTTGATTTTCAAATTGTTTTATAAAAGTAAGAATTAAGTTGTTTGAGTTTACTCACACCAGACCCATGTCTGACCTAGAGTTTTTTTTTCTTTTCTATACCTAGTGGGTACTCAAATTTTTATGAGTAGCTAAGTGATCCAGGTTTCTCACAATAACATTCTGGAGGAGCTGGAGCAGGTGGCCTCACCGATAGCTAGCTAGTATCTATTTTCGTTATGTATGTATATATATGTATTTTGGACTCGTAATGTAAGGACAATTAGTTATAATTATCATAGTGTGGAGCTTGTACCATTGTGACTCTGGTGTATTATGATAGCAGTGACTATGTATAATCTTATGTTATATATTATATGTTGTTCCTTTTCGATGCGAGATTGTATGATTGCTAAATTTTATTCTTATCTTTCTTTTTCTTTTACCCTTAATGACTCTTCTTTCGAAGTAAGAAAGGTGGTCCATTATAGATGCTCTAGGCCTAAGTTCTAAAGGTCATAGGTTCGAACTTCGAAGGCATCAAAATAAATGCTTTGTTTGGATAAAGTACCACACTTACTATAAAAAATCAAGCGTATTAAAATTATTTAAGTGATCCCATCCAGCAGAGGATCATCATTTCCTTAAAAAAATGTAAATATCTAATTTTGTGACTCGGTCAAATATATCTATATATTATTTTACAAAATATTTAAAATACTTATTTCGACCAATATATATATGTATATGTGTGTGTAATATGTAAAATAATTATATTTACATTTTTAGTCAAAAAAATATTTATAGTATATATGTATGTCTGTGTGTGTATGCATTTGTATATGTGTGTGTATATATATGTGTGTGCGCGTATGCGCGAGCGTGCATGTGTACATAATATGTAAAATAAATATATTTACATTTTAATCAGAAAAATATTTGCAATATATATTTATGTATGTATGTATGTATGTATATTTAATTTCATTTTTCCCAACAAAATAATTCTTTTATGAAGCCGAGAACATAGATGTGTAAAATATTTATTTCATTTTAAATATATAGACGTACATAAATATAGATTTTAATTTAGGTCAAAGTTATTTAAATTTTAATAATAAATATGTTTTAACATTTCACAAAATTATTTCGTAAAAACTAGTTATAATCTATAGCCGAAAATAATATTTTAAATGGATTAGCAAATTTTATCTTTTATATGCATATTGAGTTATAATACATATTCATAATATTATTCTGTTTTAATTATCAAATAACTGTTTATATATCTTCATATGGCTTTAACAATATATAATAATGTTAGAATTAGAAAATAAGAGGATTTTACCTAGTAGTTCTTGTTGTTTGTAAACTTCGGTCTGCAATTGACTCCTAGGATGTTCTATCATCCACTAAAATTTGAAACAAGGCGAACACAACCATGTTAGAATGTGTGTTTGATTGTCCAACAGCTAAGGGTGTTCGGCTTAGGGAGGTGATGGGGTCGACTGGAAAAAATGGAGCCTAGGTGAAGAGGCATCAAGTAGAAAAAAGGTTAACATGCATTAGTATTTACAAAGGGAGCAAAGGGAGAAATGTCTTCTACTTTTTACATATTCTTCCATAGTAGTTCAAACAAGATCTACCTCTTATTCCCCTATGGCTAGCCATGCTCACAAATATTCATGGGTCAAATATCTTCCAACCTATTTAGAAACTGTTTTTATTTAAAGCCTTTTCAAATACATATCAATATCATATGTAGATATATGTAGATATAAGGTTTATGTATACATTCAAACAATTTCTAAATATACCCGGAAAATTTTCAAGAGCACCTGCATAAACTAAAACATCCAAATCATTAAATATACTATTAATTAATATTTTTTAAATATTAATTTATTTATTACACATTATAAACTAATTAAATCGTGTGGTATTTCGAAGAATTCACAGATGTTGTTGTATGACTCACATGTATGAATTCTTCAACGATTTATATTGATCAATTAAATTATTAACATTCATGCATCGCCTTAAGTGATGGTGTAACAATATGAAAAATTCATCATTTACAAATTCTTTTGGTAAAATCAAATTTTAGATTGCCATAAGCTTTACCGTTATGTAATGATTTAATATACACGCATTCTCTTCGTCAATATTGCATCACTTTAGGATATATGGAGTTTGGTGTTAGTCAAAACTCCAAAATCATATTCGGTTATCTAGTCCATTACAAAGTAATTAGTTCAATAATAACAATTTTAATCCACCACAGAGAATTTCAGTTGGAGTTGACTATAGTTGATTGTGATACTAACATCATATAACCAAGGAGACGAATTCTTTACTTCCAATGTTTCAGCTCAGACCAAACCATAGTCGCTCAATCGTCGTCATGCCATGATTTAAGTATGATCAAAGTGGACTATCCACATCGAAATTTCATTGTATGCTCAAGTCGAGAGAACCTTGTAACATTATCACACTGAGATTTCGTGTTTGACATAGTTGTTATTAACCAACATGAAACTTGTTGAGTAGTTATACAGTTATCCGATAACTATATATTAGTATCGCCTAACATTTTGAAAGTGTTACATACTCCAATCTCAAGGATGTATTGATATCTTTTCTTGAAACATCTTGATCTGGAATATTTTAAATAGAATTATTTTATATAGTGATTAATTACTCGTGATTGCAACTGCAATCACATAACATTTTATGTAAGAATTTTTTATTTATACACTTTAAATTAATTTCATAATTATTTATATCAAAATATAAAAAAGTATATAAATGAAACTAACACTAAATAACACTTATTATGAACAAGATTAATTACTAAGTTTTGTGTGTGTGTGTGTGCGTGTATCGAATTACCTAATCTCCCCTAATGCATACCAATAACTTTTTCTATCTCATACTTGCACTTAAGGCTAACTATAGATTCTCCATCCCTTTCCATCAATCAGTTTACTAAAAATTGATCGAGCTAGTCCCTTCGTGAATGGATTTTCTATATTATTTTACTACCTACAACATTAGTTAAAATCCTCCAACATTAATAAACTTCCTTTATCATGTGAAACTTTTGGAGTATGTGTTTAGAAATATTTTGAGCCCATAGTTCTTTTGCGCTCCATATTATGCCATTATTATCATAAAATAATATCATGGCATTCTCAATATTAGGAATCATCCCTGTCTCAAACATAAATTTGCGCATATATATAATGCATTTATTATGGTGCTACTCAAGGCTATGTATTTAGCCTTTTGGTTGAATTAGCCACAATCTCTCAGTTAGAACATTTCCAGCTTAAAGATCCTTAACTAAGGTTGAATATGAATTTATGATTGACAAACTATATTTGGAATTACTTTTGCAGTTCGAGTCTAAGCACTCCTTTATAAGTAGTTCATTATTTCCATAAACAGTTCTCTAGTATTTCAGGAATACTCAACAATATTCTTAACTACCATTTAGAAATCTTAATTCAGATTGGATATTCGCTAAATGCACCAAGTTAAGAAAAATACAATATAGTAGATAACATAACATATATGTTATGATAATTCCTATTGTCAATGTGTAAGGAATCTATCTCATATGCCCTAGATGAAATATTTTAATATGGTGTCTATGTATATTGTTTGGGATAATCCCAATATCCTTTTATACTAATTATAAAGGATGTCATTTTCAAATCCTGTATAAGAAGTTAACAATCAAACTAAAACTGATTTTAGCATACATCGTTAATAATCAGTAATGTGCAGTTTATTTATAGTTTTAGAAATATTTTAGTACCTTTTAGTATTCTTTCTTGTAAACACAAACTTCCTCTACATTTTAACCGAAAATATACTATTTGATATTTCTGTCAAAATACCCATTTAACTCTAATGCATATTAGATGCCATTGTTGTATCTGCTAATGGATAATATCTGAAACTTACAGATCATGTTATAACTCTGACTAAGTCTCTTCTAATTCATTATTTAGAAGTTTTCTTTCAACATCAATGTGCCAAAACTCATAATCAAATTATGTAACAACCCACCATTCCGTACATATTAGGTTAACAATAAACCATACATGTCCAACTCAATTTGAACGAAAAGATGGATAGTTATAGGGGAAAAGAAAATAAAGATAGGAACAGAGTAGAATACAAAATCTCACATGAATGGGATAACATATAATATTTCAACATATAATCTTTATAGCAGAAAATTTAAAATACATTTATCAGTGTTTAACTTAACATCGGACGGTTATAAATCTCCATCCTTACAAATGCGGAAGACAATAGTACATAAGTATGGTGGAAATGGATAGCTGTAACAACCCGCATATTTATCGATCGTATATTTAAATATTTTATTTAAATATTTCATCGTTGGTCGGATTATTGTCCGAAAACCTACTTTTTGCAAACAGTCGAATTGGGACTCGAGACCCCTTCCATTGAGTTCAAAATGCCGTTTGCAACCTTTTTGAGTATAAGCTTCGATATGTTTGGAGTAAGTTGAATTTTGCTACCTTTTCACTTAGGGCTTTGGGTTGGGTTCAGCCCACTAGCCAACTTAATACCCCAAACTGAAACCACTTCTCCCCATTCACTCTCACTTCCTCCTCTTTTCAGTTCTAAAGCAAAAAAATGGTGGAAGAAAATGGGAAATAGAAATCCAAAGCTCTAGTTCCTTCGCAATATCCAAGATCTAGCTCCAAATTCAAGAGAACTCATTGGTAAGCCTTCTCTTCATCTTCCCCAACTCATTCTCTCTTTGATTTCAGAAAATTCCTAAACCTAATTTGGGAAATATTTCTCTATTAAGCTTAGAATCAAGCTTCTTGAGTTGGGATTGAAGAGTGGTTGATCCTCCTTTGTTTTCAAGCTTCTCAATCTTGTGCTTTTGGGTTCAAAGGTGAAATTTTTATCTCACATCTAGGCCTATATTTAACTTCGATTGTCAGGTATGAATTCCTAACACTTATTCGTGTGCAATTGCTTTTGGTTTGGATTGATTTGGCGAATATTCCAATTTTTGGTGTTTTGGGTTCAATTCTTTAAAAAACATAGCTTTGATGTTTTGATCATGTTTTGGTGATGAACCGAAGAGCTTTTATGGCCGGGTAGTCGATTGGCGTAAACCCTTAGTGTCGTTGCTCGACCGTTTGCAAATTGAGGGAGTTTGCACTCTTTTGACATAGGGTAGGAAGTACAAAAATACAGGTTCGACCGACCGAACCACTGGGCCGGTCGACCGACCTGCTACTAAAAGTGCATAGCACTTCTCTGTCTCAGGTCCGGTCAACCAACTACAGAGCTCAGTCGACCGACCTACTTCCCGAGGATTTTTTCAGAACAGGGTCCGGTCGACCGAGCTCTGTAGCCGGCCGACCTGTTGCTATTTTGCCTATTTCGCCTATTTTGCGTGGTTTCCAAATTTAAATTGATTCATGATGATCCTATTTTTGTTATCATTTAATATCGAGGTTGCTCGATCCTATCCTCCCTTAGGTCTTCAATAGGTCGTACCGTTTTGGACGGGGCGCTGGCCCCTGGACCCCCGCGACCTGACTGGGCAGGTCGAACCCCGTAGCAGGGGCGTTGCCCCCGCACCCCCACCTTAGGGGGTTGCCACCCCCCCGGACCCCCCCTCCGTAGGGGATCTTATCTGAAAAACATTCAACAGAACTTGCTTTGTTGAGATGTTGAGTTGACCATTCTTCGAGACAAACAATTTTGGGCTTCTCGGTCGATTTTATGGATTTTTGAATATCTATTTCGATGGATTCTTTATCGGTTTCTTTAGATTTTATTCACGTCTTCGAATGTGAATTTTTATGATTGATTGTTTCTACAATCACTTCTATGATTTGTCACTTTAAAATATGAAGGTTTCAATACTAGTAGTAAATATCAAAACTCTTTCAACAAAATGATTTCAACTCTATTTTCAATAACAAAGCTCTTTTCTTAAACCGTTTTCCAATCTACTAGTATATACAAACCTTTACCTCAATCGTATGAGAAATTGAATTAAACGGCTTAGTAAAACAAGTGGTATGAAACGCTTGCGTTTGCTTCGTCGGTTAACTCTTGGACTTGTTCGATTGAACCTTTTTGTGACAATTTTCTAGTGGAGATCTACAATTTGTTCGTAAATATTTAAGTTAAGCTAGTGGTTATGGGACATGAAGCTATGCTCATATATTTACTAGCTTACTGTAATTGACACTTCTTGATGATCGGTGATGATCATTTTATGGTTTAGACTAGCAATGTGCGATGTCTCTTTGTCCACGTGGAGGACTGTACCTCATTCTATTGAGCTTCGTCTCTTTTCTTTGTGGGCTAGCGACCCATGTACTTTTAATATGTTTCGATTCATTAGATGTACCGTTTGTACTACATCAATGTCTTTGCTTTTGATTCATTGGATGTACCGTTTTTACTACATCAATGTCTTTGCTTTTGATTCATTGGATGTACCGTTTGTACTACATCAATGTCTTTGCTTTTGATTCATTGGATGTACCGTTTTCACTACATCAATGTCTTTGCTTTTGGATTCATTGGATGTACCGTTTGCACTACATCAATGTCTTTGCTTTTGGATTCATTGGAAGTACCGTTTGCACTACATCAACGTCTTTTCTTTTGATTCATTGGACGTACCGTTTGTACTACATCAATGTCTTTGCTTTTGATTCATTGGATGTACCATTTGCACTACATCAATGTCTTTGCTTTTGGATTCATTGGATGTACCGTTTGCACTACATCTATGTCTTTGCTTTTGGATTCATTGGATGTACCGTTTGCACTACATCAATGTCTTTGCTTTTTGGATTCATTAGATGTACCGTTTGCACTACATCAATGTCTTTGCTTTTTGGATTCATTGGATGTACCGTTTGCACTACATCATTGTCTTTGCTTTTTGGATTCATTGGATGCACCGTTTGCACTACATCAATGTCTTGGCTAACCTTTTCTTGTGATTTCTTGATTTCTATATGATGATTTTTGGAATTTATGTTTCACCACCTTTTTCAGTTGGCATTGATATGGATGTTATTTATTGTGGTTTGGTGAATTAAATAAAGAATATGACATTCTTTTGATGCTATGAGATTCTTGAGATATTGTATGACTTTTGTGGATTTTCTAATGTATACTTGTCGTAGTATGACATTTTTGGTTATCATACGTCTTTTTATTATATCTCTTATTCTATATCATTTCATCTGATATTTATAGCTAGACTGATCCGTTTATTATTTTCTTATTAAGTAATACTCGGGTCAGACTGAGATTTTACAGGTGCTTCTGCATTGACTCCTTATCGGACCATCATCTGATCTTTTGGTTAAATACTTAGCTTGTAGTTTTTGGTTGTGTACAATTTGAGATATAGACTCCTTGATGTATACATATTCTTTTGTCTAACACTTGTATCTATTCTTTTGTGATATTATGGATCTTGTTAAACCACTACTCTGATGAACACTTTTATGTCTTATATATATTCATATCTATTTCCGCCTTTGTGATATGAATTATCCGTGACTGATTTATGTTATGTTTATTTCTATATTTGTTTCCGAAGACATTATAGCCACTGTGTAGTAGCTTTGAGTTTGTGTCGGTATGTCGGATTTTCTCTTGAAAAGAAATGCATGTTATACTATCTGACATATCGATGCTTGCACAAAGCAATTACACGGATGGTCGCTTCTCAACAGCCTTATTCTCCATGCTAGTTGACAGCATTACACCGTAATGTTCTTGGCTAGCGTGGGTATAGAGGTGGGGCGTCACAATAGCCATATTTAAGAGATTCTTCTAGCTCCATGCATCGAGCTCTTTTAAGATGTTCCAAACTAAACATGACTATTAGGCTGCCCAGAAAAATAAGGAACCCAAATTTAAAGGGAAACAGAATAAACTCTGGGTTAGTCATAGGATTGGTGTGAGAAACTCAAAATACGAGCATTTGGAAAACAAAGGTTATCTTATAAGACCACGCCACACATAAACTTGGAACAAGTTTTAACCTTATGATAACCAAACCATTTCTACACGAAATCCAATGATATTATTTTTGATGATATTCTTTTGAAAACCTTTAAAATAACATATTCAAATAGTCAAAATTGTAACATTACTTAATTCCATCATAATAGGTTTACAACTAAGTCCAAAGGCACTTATTGGAGATTTGGATTTCTAAGTACATGGCGAGCTAAGGGACTACCTCACGTACATTACATTTCTAGAGGAATGTACTGAGGATCAACATCTTCGAGACCTCTGCAAATTAAGACCAGCCTATTCGTGGACCTATCTAGTGGCTGATAGAACCGAATATGATATTTCCCTTACCGTTCCTGACTTATCCGTGACGTCTCATAGCTTACACTACAAAATTTAAACCCGACGTTATAGCGGGTAGAAATAAATAAATTTAGAAGGTGATATCATACCTTAATGTTAGCAAACCACTTAGCCCTAAAGCAACCCCTATTTCAAAATTCCCAGGTGTGAGGCTCGAGGTAACATTTACCTTTCTTAGAAAATTTCACTTAAAATGCCACATTGGCATTTCCAAGAACACACTATTAATTTCAACAAAAGTATAACCTCAGAGCTCGAAAGTCTTAGAGAAGTGTGTTAACTATAAGAGGAGTTAGCTCCTACACTACCAAACATATGTACATTTGTAGATATTAATGCACCATAATCTCAAAAATGCAATATCGGACAATCATCCATACAAGTAGTCCGAGAACAGGATAAACCAAAGGCACTCTCCTACCACATCTTGTCGGGAATTACTTCAAGGATTAGTAGCGAGTACTCATTGCATACGAATATTCCATAACGAAGGGACCACTTCTATTTATTTATCTTGGGACAACTCCCTAACTATCAACATGCAATTCTTCCATTATGAAGATCCCCACCATCAACTTCATTATCTTTAACATGTCTTCACTTTTGAACTCATAATTTGGTTTGAAATTGTTTTCGGATAAGAATTAACCAAATCCGACTCTGGTTCCTATGAATCAATCATCGATAAAAAGACGTTAAGTAAATAGGTGCTCATTATTTGATTTATTACTTTTCTCTTTATCAAAAATATCTTTAAGAGATACATATTTTCAAACATTTCATTCTAGTATATACAGGATCATTAAACCTCCCTAATCAAAACCCTTTGATTAGTTAAAACC
The DNA here is from genome assembly GCA_030765085.1 of Allium cepa. Lineage (NCBI taxonomy): Eukaryota > Viridiplantae > Streptophyta > Magnoliopsida > Asparagales > Amaryllidaceae > Allium > Allium cepa. The sequence continues at coordinate 459,571,555 of CM060932.1, forward strand.
TTTTTAAATCTTCAAATAATTCAAAATCATTTCACTCTTTACTTAGGATATCTTTCCAAATCATTTATTTAAATCTTGACAAAGATTTCCAAATCATAACTTTTAAAATGGGTCAAAAGCAATGTCACTTAAGACATCATTTACTATAAACCCAATATAATTAATTGAAAGTATATGAATTAAATTATTTCCAAATCATTTACTAAAAACTTGACAAAAGATTTCTTATTTTCAATACGTATTTTTTAGTAAATTAAAACCATGCTATCAAAGATGGTAAATCCAAATTAGTTAGTGTTTGAGTAAAATGGATCCATAGAAGTTATACTAAATCAAAATCATTTCTCATAAATCATATTGCAAAACCTTATTGTAAAAAGGGTTGATAGAAATTATTCTAATTTTACTCAACATTAATTTCCATATTCAAACATTACTACCCATCAAATAACGTTGAAATTAATTTTTAAATTCACATGGATAGTATGGGTCCCTCCTTGGAATTTAATACCAAGTATAAGAAGATTATTTCTATAGTAAATTAAATTTGTATATTTAAATATTTTATACCTGTCTCATTTCCAACATTTCGAACTTATCTATTCCTCGCTCAGGAAAAAGGCCTGGTGAGCCAGGGCACTGGTTTCTCTTGAACATCCCCTTAGTTTAAGCACCTCACAGCCGGACGTCATGAATAGAAAAATCCATTCTACTCATCGGCTTTTAGAGCCAAGAGTAAATCACCTGATTGTAGTGGATTTTCTTTAAATCATTTATTTAATACTTTTAAAATAAATTATAAACCTTTAAATAATTATTTAAATACTTGGTTATTTATTTGAAAAAAATTATAAAAGATTTGGGAAAGAATAGTTAAGTTTTAAAACCATATTTCAAAAGTTATTAAAAGTGTTGCGAATAGTGCTTTTAAGCTTATTTGATTAAAACAACTTTTCGATTATTTAGAAAATCATTTTTATAACTCAAATCGCTTTTAAAACATTTTAAAACATTTATAAAATTTATTCTATATTTTAAAAATAAAAAATATCATTTTTAAAGAATTTGTTGCATTGGTTTCCGAACTACCAAACTACGACTATTTTCAAAACTGTTGTGCTCTTATTTTAAAATTTAGTAAACGAAATCTCAATCCTTTTATTTTGTTTGAAATCTAAGATTATAAGAGTTCGGAAAATTCTTATTACAAAGAATTTTGATTCGGAGTCCATCGTATAAATGGATTTAACTTTCTACGGCACAAAATCGTGAACATCCTTCACGCGCCATTTTGACTCAATTTTCATAACTTGTCCAAACTTCAGTAAATTGGATTTTAGTGTTTATAAAACATTTATAAACCATTTTTAATTATTTCACAAGGGTTTAATGATTCCATATCACTTGTATAACTTGATTTGGAAAGTGATTTCCTTGTGTAATATCAACATGTATTTAACGTGACTTGTTTACATAATTAATCAACTACATATGTGACGTCCCACAAATCCATACCCTTTGAATCAACAATAAACCACACATGTCCGACCCCAAAAGTACGAACCGACGGAAAGTCAAGAGAAAGAAAAGAGGAGAGAATAAGAGAAGAGAAGAAAGAGGGAAGATAGAAGCAAACAGAACAATATAGAATCTCACATCGCAGTGAAAAATATATAATATCATATCAATGATCTTTACAAAACAGAAACTGTATGTACATACATCAATCAGAGTTCAACAATCAATCAATAGTTATCAGCCTGAACAGTTATAATAATATGTCGTCACAAATGCCGATAATTTAAACAACTAAGCACAGTGGATAATAAATAATCAAAACAGATACGCGTATATGAAATGAAGATCTCCAGCTCTGCTGAAGCTCCAAAAGCACCAAATCTGAACCTATAAATATACTCGGTCTGGCTAGAGCATTGAAAGGGAAGAATGCCCGGATCAGTCTGGTAAACCAGCGTGAGAAACACTCTCAACTGAATTTATTAAATTATCAAAATTTTTCCTTTATCAAAACAAAAGTATCTCGTAAGACAAGTCTATAAATAAACATGGACATGTTTTTATCTTACGATAACTAAAACATTTCTTTCATATCAAATCCTCTTATATTATACTAGTGTCTATTATATACAAAAAATATTAATCATAGTCGAAATGGTTACCCATAAAGCATTTCGAGGCTATTCATTACGCTTTTACAAACAAAATCATAGCTCGTAGTGGGTTTTGGATTTCCACGCAAATGACCAGGTAAAGGGACTACCTTCCGGCAGTACATCTCTAGAAGAATGCATCGAGGCACAGAACATCTGCCCTTTACCAACACAAGACCGACCCACCTCTATAACTAGATGGTACCGAATATGTCGTCCTTCGGTCGTTACCGACCTTTACCGAGGGCCCTCTAAGCATACAAACCACATAATCAGATACACGACGGCATATCGTGCAAAGATATATCTAGAAGAGGATGATCATATCCTACTTGGAAATGACCCACTTAGCCTTGCTGCATCTAACCCTGTTTTGGTTAATTCCGGTGGATGAGGCTAGAGGTAACGATTACCTTTCACAATCACAATCACATCACTCAGAATGTCACACGGCCATTTCCATTGACTACTAATTGCCTTCCACAAAAATACAACCCTTAAGCTCATACGTCTCAAGGAGGGTGTTAAGCTAAGAGAAGTTGCCTTCTCCGCCACCACTGATGTACGCTTGTAAAAACCAATGTACGTAATCTTTAGAAATGTAACGTCAGACAAACATCCATACAAGTTATCCAGGAACAGGACAAAACGAAGGTACTTTCCTACCACATCCTATCGGAAAATCCCTACGATTAGCAGCGAATAGTCCCCGCATTTGATATTTCATAATGAAAAGACCATAGCTACTGGATGTATATTGGGATTTTAACCTCAAACGATTAACAAGCAGTCCCCCACTATGAAACTCCAGAATATCAATATCATCACAAGCAACCTGCACAATCGTCGTTGGTCCGAAGTGGTTTTCGGATAAACCGATTCCAGTCTCTTCGCACCAACAACGCAAAAGCGTTTCTCAACCTCACACAGAAACTAAGTTTCATAGACTTATCATGTCTCCAACTTTCAACTTTCTATCCTTCAGGCTAAGAAGGAAGCTTGATAGATTGGAGTAATACTCTGCACTATACGAATCAACAATCTCAACACAAAGGATAATCAAGCCTAAATAGAAGGCCACGTACAAAGTATACGACTAAATAGTTCCCACATCAAGTCGTGGAACTAAAATTTGGCTAACGTTTGATAGTCAGTTATTTAAATATCATAGTGAACAAACAAATATTTTAGAACTATTACAAACACTGGGCCCTTTTATTACACTTTTATTGATTAAATCACATGCCAAATATTCGCTTCAAATTATCTTTAAAAAATATATCTTCAAACCATTTCAACTTTTCAATATTGGTAAACATTTCCATATACTTATTTAATAATAAGTAATTCACAATCTCTTTATTTTCAACACTTAGAAAACATACATATACTTAAATCACGATTAAGTATAATTTTATTCTTTAAGGAAAATATTCACTTTAAACACATTTAGTTGGGTCAAAACAAATGTTGCGTAAAACATCGTTACGACAACCCAAAATCAATAGTATAGGGAATCGATAATAAGATAGATATATAAATCCTAGTACTATACAAAATCATTTCCTTTCGAAAATCATTTACTATAACAATAGTGTTATAGTCCATCATTTTCTTAATTCTCGAAAGCGTCTATTTCAAAAATGAATGTTGAGATCTATGGTTTCGATACTTAATACATTTTAAAACATCTTTTAAACCATTTAACTCCATTTAAAAATTTTCACCTTCCAAAACATTTACTTATTTTAAAATATTATTCACTGTCCAAAATCGTGAATACAAATCATTTACCAAATTTAATATTATTGCACATATAATTAAAGGATGATTCACTGTCCAAAATCATGAATATATCTCCTTTTACTAAATTCATTAATTCTACATATTTTATTACAACATTTAATTTAAAGGATTATTCACTGTCAAAAATCGCGAATATATCTCCTTTGATAACTTCTATATTTAGTTTATATTCAATTGATTTCAGATTTATAAAACAATGTTTATAAATTCCATTTATAATATATAAAAACTTCAATTTATAAAATCACTTTATTAACCAAACTTATTTATCCCATTTATGTGCCGAAAATTCAAATTATAAGTAAATTACCTATAATTCATTTATTTACAAAATCCATTCATTTGTACCTCATTTTAACATTTACAAAACTTATCAATAATTCAATTACTTTGATTTATAAAATATCAATTTTATAAATCTTCTATATAAACCATTTAATATAATTCAAAAATCTCGATTTTAACTAAACTTATTCTTTTAATAATTTCAAATCATTATTAAAGCTTATATAACTCCAAAATCATAGTTAAGTATTGTTTTCCAAAAATCATAACTTTTATAACAATAAAAATTATAACTTTCATTTATTTAAAATAAATCAATTTCTTTAACACTTTAAAATTTAACAAAACATCGATTTCCAAAGTCACTTTAAAAATCCTTTTTAATTTGGAAATCATCACTTTAACATTTTTATTTTCCAAAAATTGGCCCAATGCTGCAACAGCACCAAATACAACAATCACGACATCCAAAATATCATATATCATACGATAACAGAATATGTCACAATATCTGCAAACAAATCAATACTGGTGAGGAATCCAGTTGGATCCCTCCAACCTGTCACCTGTAACAAATATACATATTAGAAATATGTGTACAATGTCTACTTCAAGGCAGACGCGCGTACAAAGGGTCATCCGCTCATACACGGGAACATATAGGGTCATCTGCTCCACTAGGAAGGTATATATCCAAATACCAATCAATATATCATATATCATCCAAACAATCATCAATCATTATATAATAAATTATTTCTCACTTATACAAAAATATCAGTGAGTCAGAAAGAGTGAGTTGTGTTCACATTGCTTGTAGTCATCGCGTTAGCGATTTATCCCGATTAAAATTAAACAAGCGTTTAATTTCAACCAAAATTTTCACTAGCTCAGACAAATCCCAATCCAGCTCCATAATGAAGTGCTCGTCAATACGAACCCAACGCAATTTGTTTCGTGCGAAACAGACCTCGTATGAAGAAGTTATGCATTTTAGAAGTTTAAAAGAATACACACACACACACACAACTAAAATTTTAATTTCAAACTCTATATTGCATCATGGCCATTGATTCTCGTCCCAGCAGATCTAGCCACACCTTCCTTTTCTTCTGCCTTTCATTCTAACTCTCGTTGAAACCGATAGAGCAGCCGATTTTATACGAAATATCGAGCCATCACCATCGACTTTGACGACGATCGGATGTCGCTGCATCGAAGAGCAACTCAAACACCACCTTCACCCAAGATCCGGTCGAGCTCGGCTGCATCTCGGCCTCGAGAATTGTGTGCGAACGGCGTAACTTTACACACGATTTACTATTGATCCGTTGCTCTAATCGCGATCATGACCGTTGAAATCGAAGCTCTCGACGAGCTCTACAAAGTTGCAGTTGGAAGTTTTTGCTAATGGCTTATGGATCGAAAGATAATTGGAGGAGAAAGTGAGACATTTTTGGCCATTGAAAAGCTTTGTGGCGGCTAGGGTTTCTAACCCTAGGGTTTGTCTAAATTAGAAAAAATGATGGCCTTATATAGAAAATTTACGCGCACTATTCATCCGAAAATTTTCCGAACTCGAAACGAAGCGTGCCGCTAGCGTTTATAGTGTTTTACCCCTATTTCGAATGCAATGGAATATACATCGGGGGCCAATTCGATCGTATTTGAAAGATAGGTTTTCAAATCGACAAATCGACTATTTAAAATTTAAAATTCACTTAAACAGATTTCTACGCGTTTTAGCTTGCCCCGGACAAACCGTAGATCCGACTGACACAAAATTTGAAATCTCATAATAATTTAATATTACGGATCCAATGAAACTAGTTTCATGGAAATCCGAGACTGTTTGAAAAATGGCTATTTTTACACATCAATTAAAAATTAAAATATTCAATTTCTAGAGTTTAACTTTCAATTCAATTTTAAAAGTTCTATAACATCATTATAATTCAAATATGATTTTATTCAACTTTATAAATCATTTTTATTCACATTAAATCCAATGTACAATTATTTACTCAATTTCAAATATTAAATTAAACAATATAATTATCCAATTAACTCGCTATATTTCAAATATAATTTATCCAGCTTATAAAATTTACTTGTGCATATTTAAAATCAATTAAATATACAAATTTCAATTGACCGAAATTCTGGGTCGTTACATTCTCCCCTACTTAAAAGAATTTCGTCCTCGAAATTACCAAGTAAGAAAAAGTCACAAAATCCATTAACTTTTCAAAACAATTCGTTCAATTTAGATTTACCAAAATCATTTAAATTTTTAACTCTTCCAAAATCCAGTAGTTAAACTTAAGAAAAACTTTTCTAAGTTTTCAAATCCATATATAATTATCTTTTCAAAACCAACTAATATCCTTTAACTTTATAACTCAATATCGAAATTTAGTTATCATAAATTTTCCCAAAAATTTTCTAACGCCTTAAATTTTCAAAAAAATTCGCCAGCGTCTCCTTTCCGCGATTCGATTCTAAAAAAAATAACAATATATATATCACATATATACATCTCATCATCAAGGATGAGGCATCACACAAGGGAAAATGTGTGAAAGTACGATATGTAATCCGAGATATGTACCTTATATATTATTAGCGAGCATATACGGCTAATATAGCGCGAAAGCGAGCTCCGAATGCAAAGCAAGCACCATACGCACCTACTAAATACTAAAAAAAAATGACAACATGTATATATGAAAATAATATCAATATACAACATATACCAATACAACAACTATATATGCCAATATAGCAAATGCAATCAAAAGTAACAAATCCAACCATCAAATAACTATCATCCAACTAACATCCAACAACTATCCAATCGATCCATAACCAAATCACCATACATTCACTTCTCATTAATATTCATGAATTGATTTTCAATTTAAATCACATTGATTCATTAACATTGGATTTTATTAACATTCATTTATTCATATTCAATTAGTTTACATTCACTAATTCATATTCAAGTTTGTTCACTTTCAATTCAAATCAAATTCAATTACATAGCTTTCAATTTCTTTAATTCAATTCAATATGAATTTTTTATACAATCAACTAACATCCATCTAACAATTAATGCATATCCAACATTACCAAATTAATTTACTTTACATTCATTCGGTTTGGTTCAACACTTTTAATTTCAATTGGGTCAATATCGAATTGACTTTCATTCAATTATACAATTCAGATTGAATTCTAGTATTCACTATAATGACATTTTTATACAACACTTTCAATATTGTTATTAATTCACAACTTCTTAACAACAACATTTTTAATGCTAATTCATTTTACAAATATAGTTGAATCTCTTTATATAACTCAAATTCATATTCGTTTAACTACTTTATTAATTTACTTCGATACCAAAATCAACTTCACTCAACATCGCTTAAGTTATAATTCTTTACAACAATTTATTCTATTTGACTTAACTTAAATTTCATCTCTAAGTCATTTTATTAGTCTTTTACTAAAGTCAAATTTCATTACTTATTCAAATACAGATTTTGTTTTTCTTAACAAAATTGTTTAACCATTTTAACAATTGGTTTTACTTACCTTTTCCCATTTTATAAGCTGTACAACTTATTTATTTAACTTCCATAAACATTTACCTAAGTTTACTTCCATTCACAAAACTCATTTTATAATTTCAATTCATGATTATACAGTCGCTTTACAACTTAGGTTTATTTAACTTCCAAATTCATATTATAATCACTTACCTAATCCAATTAAAATCCAATTTAATTTATTTAACTTTACTTTAGTTAAATTTCAATTCATATATTTAATATGCTAACTCGAATTTATTTCAACTTTACTAAAGATAAAATTTTATTATCTCATATATTATAAGTCCAAAACTCGTTTCACTTATTTTTATCAATTCAACTTTGATTTTAAATCAAATTTTTTTATCATAACAAAACTTCAATTTCAATTTACTTTGATAGCAAATCCATCACACAGAAACTCGAAAATCATACCGATAATGCTATAGTCATCACCCTTATTATTTCCCAGCAACAGTAATGAATTCAGTGCTTTAAATTCTTTCAAAATTTCTTTTTATTTACAAATCATATAATTCACTTACTTATATAAGATCATTTCAAATTTATTTATATTGTCTAGATTTATAACATTATAACACTTTAACTTTGAAAAACAAATTTCAAAATAAACGGAATCAACGTATCAAATTCTTAGTTTAAATTCATTTTTTATTTATAACTCATATTTATAAATATATTCATATAGTTTCATCTCTTATACATAGGATTATTTCACTTTTGTAAATTATATTAATAATAATTTCATACTTTATAGTTCATTTGCTTACATAATTTTTCTTTTACAATTGTCGTTTCTATTTAGATTATTCAAACAACTTTATTAACTTTTATATATTTACATTTTCTAATAACCAAACAATCAGTTTATACACGCTTTAATAATTCCTGAAAATTTATCTTTTATATACAAAATATAATCGAGGTAAAATTATTTCATTTACCCAATTTAAAATGGTACTATGTCGACTTGCCTCGTTTAAGAGTTTGGAAATCCCTATCGATAACGTGGCGTCCCACATACCGAGCAGAATTCACAAACAGCTCAACGGATAAGCAAACACAATATAAAACATTTTATATTCACTAATAAATATGCGCTCATATATATAATACACTCAGGCTCAATCTATGGTGCTAATGTCCCTATCTATACTGAGTACGCATCAAAGCTTAGGAATATGCAAAATCTAAGCTCTGATACCATGTGTGACGTCCCGCAAATCCGTACCCTTTGAATTGACAATAAACCACACGTGTCCGACCCAAAAAGCACAAACCGACGGAAAGTCAAGAGAAAGAAAAGAGGAGAGAAGAAGGAAAGAGAAGAAAGAGAGAAGAAAGAACCAAACACAACAAAACATAATCTCACATCACAGCGGAAAATATATAATATCATATCAGTGATCTTTACAAAACCGAAACTGTATATACACACATCAATTAGAGTTCAACAATCAATCAATACTTATCAGCCTGAACAGTTATAATAACCTGTCCTCACAAACGCCGATAATTTAAACAACTAAGCACAGCAGATAATCAATAATAAAAACGGATATTCCTATACGAAATGAAGATCTCCAGCTCTCCTGTTGAGGCTCCAAAAGCACCAAATCTGAACCTGTAAATATACTCGGTCTGACCCGAGCATTGAAAGGGAAGAACGCCCGGATCATTCTGGTAAACCAGCGTGAGAAACACACTCAACTGAATTTATTAAATTACCAAAACTTTTCCTTTATCAAAAAAAAGTATATCGTAAGACAAGTCCACAAATAAACACGGACATGTTTTTACCTTACGATAGCTAAAACATTTCTTTCATATCAATTCCTCTTATATTATACTAGTGTCTAGTATATACAAATAATATTAATCATGGTCGAAGTGGTTACCAATATAGCATATCGAGGCTATTCATTACGCCTTTACAAACAAAATTGCAGCTTGTAGAGGGTTTTGGATTTCCATACAAATTACCAGGTGAAGGGGCTATCTTCCGGCAGTACATCTCTAGAAGAATGTACCGAGGCACAGAACATCTGCCCTCTACCAACACAAGACCGGCCCACTTTTATAACTAGATGGTACCGAATTTGTCATCCTCTGGTCGTTAACGACCTTTACCGAGGGCCCTCTAAGCATACAGACCACATAATCAGATACACGACGTCATAGCGTGCAAAGATATATCTAGAAGAGGATGATCATATCCTACTTGGGAATGACCCACTTAGCCTTGTTGCATCAAACCCTGTTTTGGTCATTCCCGGTTGATGAGGCTAGAGGTAACGATTACCTTTCAAAATCACAATCAATCACTTAGAATGCCACACGACCATTTCCGTTGACTACTAATTGCCTTCCATAAAAATACAACCCTTAAAGCTCATATGTCCCAAGGAGGGTGTTAGACTAAGAGAAGTTAGACTAAGAGAAGTGGCCTTCTCTGCCACCATTGATGTACGTTTGTAAAAACCAATGTACGTAATCTTTAGAAGTGCAATGTATGAAAAACATCCATACAAGTTGTCCAGGAACAGGACAAACCGAAGGTACTTTCCTACCACATCCTGTCGGGAAATCCCTAGGATTAGTAGCGAATAGTCCTCGCATTGGATATTTCATAATGAAAAGACCGCTGCTACTGGATGTATATTGGGATTTTAACCCCAAACGATTAACAAGTAGTCCCCCACTATGAAACTTTGGAATATCAATATCATCACAAGCAACCTGCACAATCGTCGCATATACGTTGGTCCGAAGTGGATTTCAGATAAACCGATCCCGGTGTCTTCGCACCAACAACGCAAAAGCGTTTCTCAACCTCACACAAAAACTAAGTCTCATAGACTTATCACGTCTCCAACTTTCAACTTGCTATCCTTCAGGCCAAGAAGGAAGCTCGATAGATTGGAGTAATACTCTGCACTATACGAATCAACATCCTCAACACAAAGGATAATCAAGCCTACACAGATGGCTACGTACTAAGTGTACGACTAAATAGTTCCCACATCAAGTCGAGGAAATAAAATTTGGCTAATGTTTGATAGTCGGTTATTTAACCATCAAAGCAAACAAACAAATATTTATCACTATAACAAACACAAGGCCCTTTTATTAATCTTTTATTTATCAAATCACTTGCCAAATGTCCACTTCAAATTATCTTTAAAAAGATATATCTTGAAACCATTTCAACTTTTCAATATTGGAAAACATTTCCATATACTTATTTAACAATAAGTAATTCACAATCTCTTTATTTTCAATACTTAGAAAATATTACATATACTTAAATCACGATTAAGTATATATTTTATTCTTTAAGGAAAATATTCACTTTAAACACATTTAGTTGGCTCAAAACGAATGTTGCGTAAAACATCTTTACGACAACCCAAAATCAATAGTATAGGGATTCGATAATAAGATAGATATATAAATCCCAATACTATATAAAATCATTTCCTTTCGAAAATCATTTACTATAACAACAGTGTTATAGTCCTTCATTTTCTTAATTCTTGAAAACGTCTATTTCAACAATGAATGTTGAGATCTATGGTTTCAATACTTAATACATTTTAAAACATCTTTTAAACCATTTAACCCCATTTAAAAATATTCATCTTCCAAAACATTTACTTATTTTAAAATATTATTCATTGTCCAAAATCGTGAATATAAATCGTTTACCAAATTTAATATTATTGCACATATAATTGAAGGATAATTCACTGTCCAAAATCGTGAATATATTTCCTTTTACCAAATTCATTAATTCTACATATTTTATTACAACATTTAATTTAAAGGATTATTCGCTGTCCAAAATTGCGAATATATCTCCTTTAATAACTTCTTTATTTAATTTATCAAATTCAATTGAATTCAGATTTATAAAACAATGTTTATAAATTCCATTTATAATATATAAATACTTCAATTTATAAAATCACTTTATTAACCAAACTCATTTATCCCATTTATGTGCCGAAAATCCAAATTATAAGTAAATTACTTATAATTTATTTATTTGCAAAAGCCATTCATTTTATAACTTCACAAATTATATGAATCATATTACTTATAAGATTCATTTATAGCTCATTTTAACATTTACAAAACTTATCTATAATTCAATTACTTTGATTTATAAAATATCAATTTTATAAATCTTCTATATAAACCATTTAATATATTTCGAAATCTTGATTTTAACTAAACTTATTCTTTTAATAAATTCAAATCGTTATTAAAACTTATATAACTCCAAAATCATACTTAAGTATTATTTTCCAAAAATCATAACTTTTATAACAATAAAAATTATAACTTTCATTTATTTAAAATAAACCAATTCCTTTAACACTTTAAAATTTAACAAAACATCGATTTCCAAAATCACTTCAAAAATCCATTTTAATTTGAAAATCATCACTTTAACATTTTTATTTTCCAAAAATAGGCCCAATGCTGCAACATCATTAAATGCAACAATCACGACATCCAAAACATCATATATCATATGATAACATAATATATCACAGTATCTGTAAACAAATCAATACTGGTGAGGAATCCAGTTGGATCCCTCCAACCAATCACCTACAACAAATATACATATTAGAAATATGTGTACAATGTCTGCTTCAAGGCATACGCGCGTACAAAGGGTCATCCGCTTATACATGGGAACATATAGGTTCATCTGCTCCACTAGGCAGGTATATATCTAAATACCAATCGATATATCATATATCATCCAAAAAATCATCAATCATCATATAATAAATTATTTCTCACTTACCTAAAAATATCGGTGAGTCAGAAAGAGTGAGTTGTACTCACATTGCTTGTAGTCGTCGCGTTAGCGATTTATCCCGATTAAAATTAAATAAGCGTTTAATTTCAACCAAAATTTTCACTAGCTCAAACAAATCCCAATCTAGCTTCATAAAATAGCGCTCGTCAATACGAACCTAATGCAATTCGTTTCATGCGAAACGGACCTCGTATGAAGAAGTTATGCATTTTTAGAAGTTTAAACGAATATATATATATATATATATATAGTTTACAACTAAATTTTTAATTTCAAACCCTAGATTGCATCATGGCCGTTGATTCTCTTCCCACTGGATCTGGCCGCACCTTCCTTTTCTTCTCCCTTTCGTTCTAACTCACGTTGAAACCCATAGAGCCGTCAATTTTATACGAATTATTGAGCCATCACCATCGACTTTGACGATGATCGGAGGCCGCTGTAACAAAGAGCAACTCAAACACCACCTTCACCCAAAATCCAGTCGAGCTCGGCTGCATCTCGGCATCGAAAATTGTGTGCGAACGACTTAACTTTACACACGATTTGCTGTTGATTCGTTGCTCTAATCGCGATCATGACCGTTGAAATCGAAGCTCCAGACGAGCTCTACAAAGTTGCAGTTGGAAGTTTTTGCTAATGGCTTACAAATCGAGTGGTATGGAGGAGAAAGTGGGACATTTCTGGCCATTGAAAATCTTAGTGGCGGCCAGGGTTTCTAACCCTAGCGTTTGTGTAAGTGAGAAAAAATGAAGGCCTTATATAGAAAATTTACGCGCATTATTCATCCAAAAATTTTCCGAACTCGAAACGAAGCGCGCCGTCTAGCATTTATAACGTTTTACCCCTGTTCCGAATGCAATGGAATATATATCGAGGGCCAATTCGATCGTATTTGGAAGATAGATTTTCAAATCAACTATTTAAAATTCACTTTAACAGATTTCTACGCGTTTTAGCTTGCCCCGGACAAACCGTAGATCCGATTGACACGAAATTTGAAATCATATAATAATTCAATATTACGGATCCAATGAATCTAGTTTCGTCGAAATCCGAGACTGTTTGAAAAATGGCTATTTTTACACGTCAATTAAATATTAAAATATTCAATTTCCAGAATTTAACTTTTAGTTCAATTTTAAAAGTTCTATAACATCATTATAATTCAAATATGATTTAATTCAACTTTACAAAATCATTTTTATTCACATTCAATCCAATTTACAATTATTTACTCAATTTGAAATATTAAATTTGCAATTTAATTATCCAATTAACTCGCTATATTTCAAATATAATTTATTCAGCTTATAAAATTTACTTGTGCATATTTAAAATCAATTAAATATACAAATTTCAATTGATCGAAATTCTGGGTCGTTACAATATAAAAATAACCAAACTTGATGATCAAAGCATAGTAAACATCTGTAGCAATCATATGACATCATATATATATATATATATTGAGTTTCTCACCTTTACTAGATATTAAACTTAGGAAAATTCGATATAGCTTCGCTATGATTGAACCAAAGCCTACGGAGTCGAGCTTTGGACCTATAAATGGGCTTAACATAGTTCGGAAGGAGGTTGAGTGCTCGTCCAATGGTGATGGAGGTGGTGGCCGTGAGTTTGGAAGGTGGATGGGAGGTGTTTGACTTTGTTTTTGAGGTGGATTGACATGGTATATACATCTATATATATTTTACTTTATTTTGGAAGATTTTTCCATAGCTTTGCTATATATTTTTTATTAACTAGAATACATTAAAGAGCTTAAAGAAGAGAAAGAAGAAGAAGAGAATTGTGTGTAAAATTATGAAGTGAATGATGGGTATTTATAGGAAAAAAATGGAGAGAAAATATCATGATATTTCCACACAAATACATCATCATTTCATCAACACCCCACTCCCCTCCTACCTCATCTATTTCGGCTGTGTGCCTCACACCCCCCCATGCGTGTGTGTCCATGTGCTTGTACTTAGTATGTAAGGGTTTGACTTTGGATTTACTTAAGGATATAGTTTAGGAAAAAATATCTTAGATATTTTTTAATATATATATATATATATATATATATATATATAAATGTATATGTATATTTATATGTATATATATGTTCATATCTTTGTTAGGGTGTGCATGTGTATGTTATATATGTGCACAAGATATATGCAACAAATTTGAACAACTTCCGTTCGTTAAACTGTTGAAAATCGGAAAGCCGATTCCCGATCACATTTTCACTTATTGGTTCAATTACATATAAATGTAAACAAAATTTGAAAAATAATTTCATTTTTAGTTAATTAAAATGATGACATTTGAATAATAAAACCACATAAATTGATATTAAATAATTATTTACAAAAAGTGCTCCTATACCAATAAAGCCATATGAATTTTCTTATATTTTCAAATTAAGTATACCTCTCTATAAAACTAATGGAAATGATTTATTATCACTATATAACGAACTAAAATGAATTATTATCATTTTAAAATAATTATTTGGACAATTATAATAATTATTAAATCATTAAATCTAAATTTAATTTCATAAATCAATTATTAAATACGATGCCATTGTTGATGATGTCAAAATAAATTTTACTTCCAAAAAACAAAAAAAGTTTATTTCATGATCTTGTTTATATGGATAAATGAGTGCATGTATCGAGCGCCATGCACGACTTCTGATAATTATAGATCCATTTATCGATAAAACGGTTTTCGATTATTTTATCGATATTTTACAAAGTACATATTTTGTAAATACTTATTCAAAATTATATTACCATCATTATTTATTATTTAAGACAACATAACCTATGTTAAAAATCTTATATTCGAATATTTTAAAAGTAAATATAATTTATAAAAGTAATAAATTTGCGAGTCGTTACAAATTGAATGAAAATTGCGTGTAGAATCCGAAGGGACTTCAGCTTGCTGACTAGCGAAATTAGTTCACTAATTTCAAAATTTGAAATCAATAACGTCGTTACGTATTAGCACCGCTTTATATGATTTCAAGTGCATCCTATAGATCATATTCTTTCTATTACAATTACTAAAATCAATTTTGTTAATGTACTTGGAATCATTTCGGATTCAAAATATCACGACATATGGCAGAGTCTATACTTTTCATGACTTATTGACAACCGAGAAACTGTTATTACAAATTCTTCTTTTTCTCAACATTGATATGAAAATCATAATTTCTCTTTAATATGCGAGAATCCTTATTGGATGTGTCTATTTTAGGGTTGGTCAATTTTATTTCATCTTATGTAATTAGTTTCTATGTTTGAATCTTTAGATTTTATTTAAGTCTATTGTACTACCAATAATTAATAAAATATATTCCTTCATCATTAATGTTGTTTTTATTAAATCAATAATTATTTCTTAGTACTATGGTATAGGAATTAAGAAACATTTTATGAACTGCCTTTGTACTTACATAAATTGGTTACTTTTGAGTTTACGAAACTTACGTTCATAATATAAGTTATTCAACCACTCATCTTAAACCTTTGAAGATTAGGGTTTCTTATTAATTTATACCATATATAATTTTTAAACTATACTTTAGATGAAATTAAATTTAAGATACATGCTTGCTCTTAAATACGTATCCTTATATAAAGAACCTAGATCAACTTAACTCATCATTAATCATATTTTATCCAATAATGTTTGACTACTCCTCATTGGGACATCATTATATATCATATGAAGAAGCGACTTTGAGATTGAATCTCGCTCATTATTAGGGTCTTTTGGAACTCTTTTCCAATATATTCACCCATTCAATCAAATTGAACTATTTTATTTTCTTTTCATGTTCAGTTTTCTACTTTCATTTTGTATTCTTTAAACGTATCATAAATATGCCACTTGTGTAACAAATACATGTGTTCATGTATGTAATAATCTATCGGTGAATTTAATGAAGTGAACCAGTTTTGGTTTCATTAAAGATTTTACTACATATATCTATATGTATCAATCAAAAGAATTCATTAACTCTTTTGTCACTCCCACTAAATGGTTGATTTTCCCTTAACCATTTGAGCTATAGTTCACCAATACCATATAATTCATAATCATATGATTAAAGAATTTTTTCTCAAAGAGACGACTTAGTCCATAATTTCAATGTAATTGATATAATATTTTTAGATACTTCTATGTTTTTTATCGCTAATGCAACACTATTGTTATGACAAAAATATCATTACTATAATAGATCTAATTTATAATGAATATTCAAATATTTATATTAAAATAAAGCTTTATTTATTTTCAGTCAACACTGAAAACAATTATTGTTTCATAAATAATATTTGGTATGAAAATAATCCTTCTTAACTTGATGCATCCACTAATAAGTGTCATATGCATTCTCCCACTATTTCTGCCACTACAATAGTAGCACAATAAATAAAAAGCTCAATTCGACCATATACTATGAGGAATTTATTTCATCCACTATAACTAGTTTATAGTCGAGAATTTTAGATCAAATATATTAAATTCAAAGAAATAACTCTTACATAAAATAATTTTCTATAACAAAAATGCATTTGAAATAGAAATCATATTTCTCATTCCATATCATATTCAAAAAGTCAATTCATAATTTGTATCAAAATATCATATTCAATTTCAGATCATATCTCTTTCGAAATCATATTCACTTTCAAACTATATTCACTTTCAAAGTCATATTCACTTTCAAATCATATTCACTTTTGAAATCATATTCACTTGGAAATTATTGACAAGTTATGTTAAATAATTCATCATTTCAAAATCATCCTATTCACTCAAACATATCATTTCACAAAAAGGCATCAATTCCAATTTCCAACTTAGCTTGTATCATCATCAAGGATTTAAATATAAATACTTCAACTTTACATAGTCTGAAATTTTAGAAAATAGTTTTGGTAATTATAAATAGTTTATATAGTTTTAAAATAGTTTAAATAGGTTTTAAATAGTTTACATAGTAAAATAGTTTAAATGGATTTAAATTTGATTTAATTAGTTCTAAAATGATTTAAATAGATTAAATATAGATTTAATAGATTTAAATAATATTAAATGGGTTTATAATAGATTAAATTAATTTAATTAGTTTAAAATAGGTGAAATAGGTTGAATTGGATTAAATAGGTTGTAATAGATTAATATAAATCAAAATATTTTTAAATTAATTGAAATGGTTAATTTAATTAAATGGCTTAAATTAGTTTAAATAGATTTCAAAGTTGTATCCCAACATTTTCGGTAACTCAATTCCAATAAATTAATTTATATTTGACACTTCAAGTTTGAAATTAAAATTTAAATCCTTTGAGCAATTCATTAAACCAATTCTAATTCAACGTTTAGCACTTGGATTATCGAATATAATTCAGTTTATATAAATCAATTTCTATTTTAAAAATACCAGCTAACTGAACCCAAAATTTAAAGATTCAAAAATTATTTAATTTAACCAATCCGGTGTCCGTATATAATTCTCTACCCTAGAATCAAGTGATATTCATATTTACCATTTCAATCCGCAAAATTTAATTTTTATGGTTATATATCATTTTAAACCGCAATCCGGAATTAAATAGAAATCGATAAAACCGCTAGGGTCTATTAGTTCAATCCATACCAATTTTTCCCTAATCTATACATCATTCGGGTATGTATCATTTCAACTCATAGGGAATTTGCAGTGTTAAAACAATATAAAATATAACATCCAGTCATCCAATATTAACAATCAAACATCCATCACAATCATTATCCACATCAACCAATAAACGTCAATTGATAACTGATCATCACTAATAGATATTAAATTGGCAATTTAAATTCATAATTAAATTAAACGATGATTGAATGCAATAAAAGTCAAATTTAATTAGAATGACAATTTAAATACACCAAACATCGATCAATAAATTTCTAATCACATCATAAATTTAATTTAACTAACATAAGAAATTTTAGAAGTTGTGAGTGGGTTAAAACACTCACCTTTGATTTCAAATCGATTTGAAATCCCATTTAGGGTCTAAAATATAACAGTCTCAGAATTCGACTAAATCCATTCTCAAATGTCAGACCCGATGCGATCCCAATGGAGAATATCTCGCATGAATCCGAGCTTGTACGCAAAAGTTCTTAACGTTAGTAGATTGGAAAATTTCGACCTGGGTCGTACTTCGAGTCGCTGCCTCAATAACTAGTGCTTGCTAAGAGTTTTTGCCAAAATGACCCGAGACCTGAGTCAGTTGGTGCATAACCCAAAGTCGCTCTAGTATTTTCACCTTTGGAACTCGTAGCACGCCCAGATCCGCCTTGTTTGGCCTCGAACTCTCTCTGACCCGAAGTCGCTGCAGCGTTACCTCCTCTGAAACTAGAAGTAAACCTGGTGCAATTTTTTTTTTTTGAAATTAGATTTTGGAATTTGGAATTAGGTTTTAGAAGGAGGAAGAATATGTACATACCGAAATAATAATGTGTGAATCAACCAGGGTTTATAACTGCCTATATATAAGCAGGGTTGGATCGAAATGACTACGTGACCCAAAAAGCCCATTCTGACCCCGAAACGAAAATTGGTCATCCCATATATCAAAATGGACGTTTCAATATTTTTAAACTCAATGGAACAGGTTTCATGTCCTAATTCCATCGTATGAAGAAGTTAGCTTTTAAAATCAGCTTATTTCAACTGAATTCAATTAAATTGATCTGTATGCTTTTCAAGCTCGCACGATCAAACGACAAGTCTGATTGCTATGAAACATGAAACCTTGCAGTAATTCACCGTTACGGATC
The DNA here is from genome assembly GCA_030765085.1 of Allium cepa. Lineage (NCBI taxonomy): Eukaryota > Viridiplantae > Streptophyta > Magnoliopsida > Asparagales > Amaryllidaceae > Allium > Allium cepa. Next base: position 459,591,144 of record CM060932.1, read on the forward strand.
CAATGAAACTAGTTTCATCGAAATCCAAGATAGTGGCTACAATGGCTATTTTCACATTAATTAAATAAATTAATATTAAATTAGTAAATCACTTTTTAATTCAATATTTATAAACTAACAAATTTCATCATTTTCGATTAATAAGACATTTATAATAACTTAAGACAAGTTTACATATAATTTCAGCGTTAGCATTACCCAAATTGCTGTGTTCAGCTCCACTTGTAAATAAATTCCAATTAATTTAATTATTTCCAATAAATTGATTTAATTTGATTTCAATGTTTTATTAAATACATTATTACTCTCTAAATATAGCTAATATTTTTATATATTTTATTACATTAATATGCTACAATTTCCATCCTTTATTTGTATTAACTACTATATTTTGGTTATGTTGAATTATTGTCAATTTTACACATTAATTACAATTTAAAATCCCAATTAATTTATTCATCGTTATTTCACACTTTTAATAAATCTGTTATTACCTTATGAATATAATTCACATTTCTATTCCTTTTATTACATTCACATTTTTACAACTATTGTCTTAACTCACATTAACGTAACATTTAATGACATTCAATTGTAATTGATTAAATGAATTGGTAACAAATAATAATTGTCACATTACTATATTTAATCACATTTGTAAGTTTATTATTTACAAATAATTATTATAACTATTACTACCCCACTACTATTCTCAGCTATAATTAATTACACCTTATTTCATTAATTAACCAACATTTGAATTATCAGTTGCTCTTTAAATCCAATTATCCATTAACACATATGCAACGACCCGCTATTTTGGACCATTCAAATCGACAATAAAACCACACATGTCTGACTTGAATAATTCAAAATATTAGATTGTAATATAACTTGGAGAAAATAAAGCCAATCATAGAATCACAGACACAGATAAATCAGAATAACTCATAGCGGAAATGAAATAACAGTAGTAGTTCATGAAGCTACCACAAATACAGTCTCAAACACAGCCTCAAAACATTACAAAATACCATAGTCTGAAAAGTAAATACAACTGAAATCCCAGTACACCAATGTCCACTAGTACAATAGCCGAATAGAAAATAATAAATAAAAAGAAAGAAACTAGATAAATGATGATCTCCGGCAAATCCAAGCTCCAGAAGGCAAATTCCAAAGCCTATACTCAGGCTGACCCGAGTGTAAGAAAAATAAACACACACATTCGAGTTAGGACATACATACTTATACAATAAAAACTAACTCAAGTGAACTGTAATTCTAGTAAGTTACAGGATGCTTGGGACCACCCATCCTCTAAGGATCCGTTAAACTATTTACTATGCAGTAACATACGCTATTATAATAATGTCTAGAAGTAAAGTACACTTACTTTAAAATAGCGTTAAGGCGTTACCCTTATCCCCGTTAACACATACATAGTCCCAGTAGTCTATCCAGTATCATAGTCCCTCCTGACTGGGAAGCCACCAAAGGATACTCCATAGGCTACGACACAAAACCAAAATCGTACAAGGCGCGCTAGGTCAGGTGATACGGCACAACGAGGCAATTCCAGGGTAGATATACCAATTACGCATCCAAACGGTGATGACGCATAGCAGCCACTACCGCCCACCTTGAGCCACACTCCCAAAATCAAAGGTGCGCACCATATCAATCACAAAGTAATAGAATGGCATACGAAGAAGTGTGTCTAATAAGAGGAGCTACCTCACTGGCTCAGAATCGCTCCTGTTTTAGCCACCTTATGCCAACTCACGGGAGTCGGGTCCACATACATATCTCAATAGAACGTCGCCACCATCCTACTTCATTTTGGAATCTCCACCGCGTAAACTGTTGTTAAAGTGGTTTTCGGTATCAATAGAGAGTATGCCTGTTATCTCGCTTTTTGGAAAAGCTGTGATACCAAAAGATCGATCGAAAACAAAGGACAGTTCCTCTTAGAGATTGGTCATACTATGCTTCACTATGGATATCGCTGAATTTTTTCCAAGTCCAGATTAAGCTACAATCGATAGGACATGACAAGAAAGATCATAGAAGTCAGCATCTCAAATTTCAAGTCAATATGAGTTCGTACGCTCAAGTTATGATCGATTAAATTTGAAGGGAAAAGCCCAGATTTCGTATCCATCACCGACCTCTGGTTCGAATCGATCACTTTCGTATCGATCAACTTCAAATCCATCGAAGTACCTCGGTTCAACTCGGTCTCATTCGAACCCATTGGCAGAAAGCCCACTTCGCATCCATCGGAAGATGACCTACTTCGTATCGATCAACTCCCATGAGTTCGTATCGATTAGGATTGGCCGTGTTCGAATCCATCGAGTTCGTATCGATGGACTTCGTATCCATCAGCAGATGAAGCGCTTCGTATCCATCAGCCAGTATCTGCTTCGCATCCATCATATCACCATCCTTCGTATCCATCGAAGGGTTCAAGTTCGCATCAATTGACTTCGTATCCACGGAGAAGCCACAAAGCTCGTATCTATCAGAGAAAGGCTTGTTCGTATCCATCAACCATCGGTTGTTCGACTCCATCAGTGAAGCCTTGTTCGAATCCATCAGTGAGGCGTCATTCGAATCCATCAAGCTAGCAAGCCTAAGTGACGTGTCGTCCATCGATGTGAACGCGTCGAGATATATGGAGTCGACGCGGTCAACACGGAGTGAAGACCGGATCGAGTCAAAGTTTGCGCTCCACGTCATCACAAAGGCGCGTGCCACCATCGGTTCGAAACCATCGGTTCGAAGAGATGGATTCGAACCAAACAGCCACTCGAAGAACCCCATTTCGTATCGACCATGTCTCGCGATCCACTGTTCCAAATGCCATGAAATTTTCATAGGAGCTTGCACACATGCTGAGGAACGTATCCACCAAATTTCAGCCCAATTGGACATCATCTTAATCGATACGAAATAACTTCGTATCGATCACAGATCGACTTGAAACTTTCTGAGGTTGGTCGCGTGGGCCCACTCACGTGCCAGAAAAAGTCTCCCGAGATTTGTACATGATCTCAGCCTCCTACGCCTATAAATAAGGCCCCAGAGCCAACAGAAAAAGGATCTTTTGACTCTCAAGCGCCCAGACTCTGCCGGATTGAGATCTGCATCATCCTACATCGTTATACTACTGTTGAGTTCGAATTTCCAGTTGTAACTTGCTGTTGATTGCTGTAACAACTTGTAATCATTGAAAGAGAATCAATAAAACTTCAAAAACTTCACAGTGGACGTAGGCAACACGCCGAACCACTATAAATCGCTTGTCTACGCATTTACTTTACTGTTATTTGGAGTTTTTATTAGATAATCCTCATTTTCAATTTACATTCTTCATTATTACCTCTTCAAAGACTCCCGAAGAGTTTTGTGACCAATTTTGGTGCAAAACTTTGGTGCTTTCACTGAGAAAACCCAGATTTTCTCCTGCTCTTTGGATATGTCATCGATACCGGATTGAATAAATCTAAGACAGAGATCCAGATTATAAAATCCAAGTTCCTTCCCTTCTTTTCAGATTTGCATAAAGTCTAGGAAAGGAATTCAACCTTCAAGATGGTTAGCACAAGGACCACCTCTAACGCTATCAATCAAGAAGAACAGGATAGACAGAATCCTGCGCCACTTCCTCCCTCTAACCAAGATGCCACTGGACACTTAGAACCATCAGGTCCGGTTACTAGGCAAGAGTTCCAGTTGCTACTCCAAGAGCTGACCCAGAGTCGGCAACAACTAACAGAACAGCTACGCGCTAACATCGAGCTGATCAACCAGCTGGATCGCCAGAAGCGAAAGAGATCCAAGAGAGACCATGCTTCTCGCTTCTCCAGCGAAAGTTCCTCCTCTTCTGATTATCATAATCAATCTCCACGACACCGGCTAGATGGGGGTCACATACAAACTGCTGGAAATCAAACAGCAATGACTGTTGGACAACTGAGAGTTGGTCCATCAGCCAGTTTCCAAACCAGGCCCTCCTCACGAGGAGGTGCCATTCCTCACTACACCGTAGAATACCGTGCCACGAATGCCGCGGATGAACCAAGGGTCGATGCCCCAAGTCAGTCAAACCCAGACAGTCGCCAGCATGGGCGTACCCCTGAACCGTATGTCCCAGAGGACTACGAGCCAAGAAGGAAAGATTTGGACCGCCAACAGCATCCGGTCCAACTCCAAGATGTGGGATTCAATCACATTCCGGCACGAGCCGCACAGAACATACAAATGCCGGATCTTCCGACCATGATACTTCAGATGATCCATGAGAGCCAGGGTCTCACCAATGACGATTGGGGAATTTTCCGAAGTCACACTCCTTTTGCGGACAATATTCTTACTGCTGAACCCCCACGGCGATTCAGGATGCCAACTCTACCCATGTACGAGGGAAACTCTGTCCCCAACCAACATATTCTAAAATACGAGTGGTCGATGACCGCTGCCAGAGCTGACGATGCAGTGAAGTGTCGTAGTTTCCCCATATCCTTGGGGGGCATCGCTACCATGTGGTTCACTCGACTGCCACCTCGATCCATCTCTTCATTCAACCAATTGGCCACAAAATTTGTTGAACAATTCCGCATGCACAAGCAAGGCCAAAAGATGTCAACACTCTTTCTAGCATCACCCATGCTCCTGGAGAAACGCTCAGACACTACTTAGAGAGATTCCATACTGCATGTGCGGAGATCAGCAATCCGAATGATAACTCCATCCTTATGGCGTTGACTAAGGGGATCGACCCCGATTCTGAGTTTGGAAACTGGTTAGCTGGAAAACCACCTGCATCATTGGACCGTTTCCACGGCAAGGCGGCTCAATTCCTGAGAAGGGAAGACGCGAAACAGTCTAGGAAGCAAACTAATGCAGGACCAAGCACGGAAGGGATCCAAAGCAATGTCGCAATCAAACAGTCTGGTGAGAGCTCCGGAAAGGTTCAGCTGAACGTTAAAAACAAACAAGCTTGGCGGAGAGAGAGCGCGAATCAAAATAGAAAACGAGATCAAAATCGTGGCCCACAGCGCAAGAATCCTATGTTTGAAAGTTATACTCCTTTGAATACATCACTGGAGAACTTGTATTTACAAACCTACAATACAATGCAGTACCAAAAACCTGCACCAAAACCGTCGTCAGGGAGGCAAATCTAGACGGGAAAATTTTGCGGGTTCCATGAAAGCTACGGGCACAATACGAATGAATGTCGTCACTTACAAGATCTCGTAGAAAAATTGATTAGAGAAAGGAAGCTGGAACAGTTTGTTCGGGCACCATAGCCTAGAGAAACGGGCTCATCAAATCAAAACAATGATCCCGATCGACCGAGATAGGAGGACTCACTTGTCCCCACAGAAGATTGGTGATAAACGCCATCAGTGGCGGACCAACTTTTTCAAGAGCCTGGAACGACGAAGATCTTCGTCACTGTTACACATGACAGGCTCATTCAATCTATGAATACTTTACAATTTCCTTTACAATCTGAAATTTGAATTTGTAATTAGGCACTGACTTTGCCATGTTTTTCCGTTCCAGCAATAAATTACTATCTCTTCAAGCTAGAGCTGTGATTCACTGAATGCAACATTCAACAATCACGACACACGAAGAGCTAAGTTCCATCGAACAATGGAATTTATTCAAATAGCGAGTGACTGTGATACGACCGGCCACTCACTAAGTGAAACCTCTGCTCGGAGGCAAGCCATCACATTAAAGGCTGAACTGACCGACACACGACAGTCCTACAACTAACTCCAAATTCCCAGAGTGCGAATTGGAGTATAAACATCAAATAAATCGTTCCCAGAGTGCGAACGGACTCCGAATTCCCAGAGTGCGAATTGGAGTATAAACATCAAATAATTCATTCCCAGAGTGCGATCGGACTCCAAATTCCCAGAGTGCGAATTGGAGTATAAACATCAAATAAATCGTTCCCAGAGCGCGAACGGACTCCAAATTCCCAGAATGCGAATTGGAGTAGAACGGACTCCAAATTCCCAGAGTGCGAATTGGAGTATAAACATCAAATCCATCGTTCCCAAAGTGTGAATGAATTCCTGAAAAGCCCAAATAGTTGTGACTGACCATCTATCGGCTGACTCCAAGTTCCCAGAGCGCGAATTAGAGTATAAACATTAATTCCAGGTTCCCGGAGTGCGAACCAACCCATCAATGCAAACTCTAACCTCCCAGAGTGTGAATTGGAGTATAAACATCTATTCCAGGTTCCCGGAGTGCGAACCGACACATCAATGCCGACTCCAAGTTCTCAGAGCGTGAATTGGAGTATAAAATTCCTGGTTCTCGGAATGCGAACCCAAACATACATGCTATGTCCAAAGTCCCAAAGTGTGAATTGGAGCACAAATACCAAGTCAAAGTTCCCAGAGTGCGAACTGAAATATCAATACTAACTCCAAGTTCCCAGAGCATGAAGTGGGGGTATAAACATCAATTCCACGTTCCCGGAGCGCGAAGCGTATTACAAACATCGATAACTCTCAAATTCCCAGAGCGCGAACCAGATTATCGATCACAAATTATCCTAAGTCCCCAAAGTGTGGACATATGCTTAAGATTTGCAATAAGTGTGATCGACCACTGAAATACAAATGTTGTTCCCCGAGACTGGGGGCAAAAAGCTAAGTGTTAATCACTAACCGAAGTGAAACAATGACCGAATTTCAACTTATTCATCAATCACACCTTGTGACCAAGATTTTCAGACTTGATAAATGAAACAAACTCTACTTGACGGTAAAAACACCACAAGTACACCGGACTGAAAGCCAAACACTGCAAATACTTAAGCACAAAAGAAATGAGAATTGAAGCAAATAAACTAAATTTTATTTCAATTAACTGTATGTGAAGATTCATGTACAGGTCATTCCAAAAATTCCTACTAGCAGGGGGCCAAGCCTGCATCTATAGATAGCCTATGAAAGGAAAATAAAAGTGACTTCTAAGCTGCCAAAAATGCACCAGAGGGGATCGTCTACTTCTTCTTCTTCGGTTTCCTCTTCAACGCAAAACCACTGAAACCACCAACAGTCTTCCGCTTCGACCCCGTACCCTTTGGCAGATCTTCTTCTAGCGGAGGCATGAAATCGATGTACTCCTCCGAACTTGAACTTAAAGTAATATTCTCTTCTGGAGGAGTCGGAGAAGTCGGGTCTACCACCGGGGGTGGAACGGGCATGCTGGTTCCGATAAGCGTGTCCCCAGAAGATATCACCGCAGGAGGAGTCGGCCCGACCGCCGTCGTAACACTTTCAGAATTACCTCCGTGTGCTGCCGCTTCCATCTTTGCATCGATTTAAGCAAGTATCTCGGCCTCACGAGCAGCACGAGATTCACGATAGGCAGCAGTGGACTGTGACGATGCAATAGAAATAGGTGGGAACGCACCGAGAACAAATGGCATGTCAACAAAGGGGTCACTGTGTTGGCTCAAGAGTTCATTCATCATCTGTTCTTCGAAAGTGATTGAACCCCCCTGTGTCAACTCGGTCGGCGCGGCTGTCGTCGTGGCGATCGCTTTAGTAATAATGGCCTCCTGTTCTTGATGTAGCTCTTGGACTGCAGGAGGCACTGTCGGTGTACTTTGCTTACTGGACAAGGAAGAAAAGAAGTTGTCAGAACACGCTTCAATACAAATACTTCAGTTCAGACACACAGTAGATTCGTGTAGAGTACCTTCCTCAGCTTGACTTGTAGCTGACTGAACAGCTTCAGAAGAATGCTCCCTTATGGGAGATAAGCGTGGCTGCTCAGGGTCATAGCCTCAGACCAGTTGCGGCTCAGTCGCTGGCGTCGGCTCCGATCCAGATGAAGTGATCATCTTTGAACTTGTAGCTGGATGCGCAACGCCAGACCCCTCACCAACTTCCAAGTGTTGGGTACCCAGCCTCTCTCTAGCATAAGAGATCATGAAATCGTGGAGAACCTTTTTCTCATCATCAGTCAACATACGGTTCTCCAACTCGAACTCATCAAATACTTCGCCTGGCTGTGATGCTTTCTCTTCTTCGACTAATAAATTCTAGGCATTGAACAAATGCGTTGGATAATCGTCAAGCCATGTCGAATTTCTGTGCCTAAGCACATTAGCATTATAAGTAATGAGAAGTTCTTCTATCTCTGTCTCTAGTTTAATCTCTGCTTGACGAACTTTCTCATCAACTTCGGCTTCCGTTTCGCGGACCTTCTCCAAGGCCGCATCTCTTTCTCTTCGAAATTCCACCGCCTGATCACACACTTCCTGTGCGGAAACGTTAGCAGCGTCTCTCTCTTGCATAATCTCTGAAGCTTTGGCCTTGATCTCGTTTAGCTATTTTAAGGCCGCATCTCGCTCGGCAGTTACGATGGTATTTCGGTGGCCCATGTCCTCCACCGTAGCGTAATGCTCACGCATCATCCTATCCATTGCCGCCTGAGCTTCATCGGCTTTTCTAAGAGATTCAATCTCTGATTTTCGAGAGGACTCAGCCTCACTGCCGAGCGCCTGAATAATGCGGTCCTTTTGACCAAGTTCCTTTTCCAACTTCTCAATCGTGGCCGCCCGATCAAAGGCCACCTTCGACGCTTTCTTTGCCATTTTTGACCATTCTTGATACTGGAAGAACACATCTGATAGGTAATCGTGCATCATAGGTGCAACTGTCGACGATATCCTTTTTAGATCCGGGGGAAAGACAAACCCATCGAAGCAAATTCCAGGAAATTCTTTCCTCGGCTGAGCAAGCCTAACTGCTCCTTCTCCCAAAGGCTCCGTCAATGTCTGCTCTGTTTACGGGGAGGTCGCGATCTCCATTCTGCGATGAGTATCAGACCTCGATGGTTGGGAAGACGGCTTGGGCCGTGAAGTCTCTGGAGGCCTCGAAACATGAACCGGAAGCGGTGCATGAGCTTTAGGAGGTGGCGTGCGAGATCGAGACCGACGCCTATAATCTTTGTCTCTGTTAGAGCGCTCATGACTCGAGCGCCCATAGTCATAGTCTCTATCTCCTTCCCTCCTGTATGATTCATAATATGAAGAAGACTGGCGTTTCTTACGAAGGCTTCCAAGCATCGAACCTCTACCAGACATAGTATCTGCGAAGCAAAAACATAAAACGAGATTAGTAATCTCTCGCAGTGAACGTATTACACTTAGAAATCGTGTAGTTCCATGGAGTGTGAATGTGGGTGCAACCCCCCGACCAACCAGATGTGTCAACCGCACTAGTGGGCAGAGACTCGCTCAAAACTAAGGCTTCTGAAAGTTCGTCCAATCCGACATCATGCTGCAAGGACACATCGTCCGGAATTGGAATATCGGTGAGCCCTTCATAAAGATTCTCAGTTCTCGGAGGAGACATCTCCAAAATTCTAATTCCGGAGGCGGGTCGGACCATGAAAACCGATTTCCATCTTCCCTTTTTAGGTGGCTTAACAACGGCTGCCTTGCCTTTTCTTTGCTCTTCGATATGTGGGGTTACATCCGCAGATTCGCCCAATGGTTCTTCACCGGTATGAGTTCTCTCCGAGTCAGCCTCCTCAATTACGATAACTTTGGGTTTTCTTCGTTTAACTCGTTCTTTCGAGGAAGTTTTTAAGACACTGTCAAGCATTATGCTTTGTCTTCATTCAATCAGTCCAAGAATCCTAAGATTCCTATCTGTCAATAGCAACTCGATATTCCTCTCTTCACTTGGGATCTCTTGGAAAACCCGAACTATCTCTTTGAAACGCTCTCCTTTGGGTCGCTAAATCATGGCTGAAAAGGAAAAGAGATGCGAGTTCGACTTCAAATACATCAGTTTTATCAACTACCCGAAAAAATAGCAATACTTACGTTTATATAGCCATCGCCGAGCAAACCCTGGGGGGCACCTAACATAAAACCACTCGGTCCTGAAGTAGCTCAATCTTGTCCAAGCCCCCGTGATCACTTGGCAATTTCTTACCGCCTCCAGGAATGTGAAAGATGGACTATCGGCCCGCTCTTGAAGTTAAACAAGTATCCGATCTCAATCGGGAGTGGCGGTCGATAGAGATACTCTATAAATGCAATGAACAAGCTATTGAGTGATGCATATCCGTTCGGATGCAACTGAGATGGGGCGATCCTCAAAAATGATAATACTTCTCTTATATACTAGTTAAACGGAGGGAGTGTCCCAGCTGCGCACACGTGGCGATTGAATGTGGTATATCCCTCCGGTGGATTGTGCGGTCTATCATTTGGCCTCGGCAGTAGCACGTCATCCATCGACAAACCATGCCTTATGCTATTCTTCCTAGCATGTCTTCCGAAATGTTAGACGGAACATAGTCTGATGGGTTACTAATGAAGGATGCGTCAGGTAACTCGTCCGGAGCTAGACTGATAACTTCAATCTCAATCTCCGGTACTTCAAGCACGGGAGGGACTGAACTCCGAGTTTCTTGCGGCTGCGAACTTGAAGTTTCCATAACTAGCTAACTCACGAGAAATCATCATTAGATGCTAAAATGCCCATGCATTCCCCGGTGTAAAGTGCATGAATGTGTCGTGTAGTACTGTGCATTACTTGAGCAAAAGCTACAGAATAAACTGAAATGTATGAACGATAAAACTCTGAAAATCAAACCGGAAATGACCGTCATCGCTGACCGTCGCAACCATGCCATCCAGACGCAAATGATCGATCCAAGTTGAAGTTCGTTATATTTTTGTTAAGTTACGGTTCTATCGGCGAGCTTCTAAAGGAAGTCCAATATGCAGTTCTACGGTCAAGTTCAGTCATGAAAGGTAGAAGCTCGTCGGAGTCAAGTATTCTAATGTGCAAAAGTTCTCTAAATTCGTCTAATTTCAACTTGGAATCGGTCGCTGCAGTTCAAATTCGTATCGAGTCTAAGATATATCATCGACCATGATCGAATCGATACGTTTCGTATCTATCATGTTCGAATCGATACGTTTCGTATCGATCATGTTCGACTCGATACGTTTCGTATCGATCAGGTTCAACTTGATACGTTTCGTGTCGATCCAGTTCGAAACGATGCGTTTAGTATCGACCAAGGGCATACAATTTCACATCGATCTAAGAACATTGGCTTCGCATCGATCACCGCTGTCATATTCATATCGATACGAGATCGCATAATCTTCTTCGATTTGAAAACTCCACAACTCATTCTTCTCCAAAAAGGCCTTAACTCCATGGCCGTGCTCCATCCCCAATCTTGCTCTCACTCGCCTAGATCTTAAATTCATCGAAACCGATCATAAAAGCAAGAAGGATGGATTGAGATTTCGAGTTTCATCGTTCTAAACATGATTCTATCCATTAATTACCTGATTTTAATGTTTAATTTTGAAGGATTGAAGGACTGAATCGATTCGAAGGCTAACAGTTCTTTCTCTGGGACTCTTTATCGATACAAGGCTAAAAGGCAGCAGTAAAAGTAAAAAAGGTGAAAAATGGCTAAGTCCACACTATTTATATGAAGCCATAGAAGAACCGAGTCGATTCGCCTCCAAGTCAACTTGACCAGTCCCAGCCAGTCAAAACACGGATCGGTACGAAAGCTCCATTCGAATCCATATGCCTATGGCCTCATCGATGCGAAATCACCCTCATACTTCATCGATATGAAGTACACAACTAAGGCTGTGCTGAAGACATTGAATTCCATCGATGTGAAACGGACAGTGAGCACATCGATTCGAAGCCCTCGTTCACATCAACAAGTTCGCAACTCCATCCACTGCATATCGATACGAACAACAATTTCGTATCCATCAAAACCTATCGATACGAACAGATATTTCGTATCCATCCAAACTCATCGATACGAACGGATGTTTCGTATCCATCCAAGCTCATCGATATGAACTATCATTTCATATCCATCATTTCGACTCGCATCGATATGAAAAACTACTTTCCAACCATTTACATCGATTCAGGAGAGGATCGATACAAGAGGATAGTAAAAATCAACCATCAAGCGTTGTTTCAACTCAAATTTCCAAATCGGTTCAGGAGAGAATCGATACGAAATTCAATAACAAACAAAACTGACAACGACTCGTGAACACACAACATTAATGAGAGTCAAATTAACATATGTGCATATATGTCGGGCTAATATTCGATTTTAAACATTCACAGGGATCGAATACTCATCTTGTTACGATTACAACAACCAACAGCCAAGCATTATTATACAGCAATCAATCATATCAACGTAAGGTTACGACCTTCGATAAAAGAGCAATGATTGTTCAAAGAGAAATCGCAGCTTTTCAAAGCACGTCATGTTTCCACAAGACGTACTTTGGGGGGCAAATGTTATCCCGCTTTTTGGCAAAGCCATGATACCAAAAGAGCGATCGAAAACAAAGGACAGTTCGTCTCAGAGATTGGTCATACTATGCTTCACTATGGATATCGCTGAATTTTGCCCAAGTCCAGATTGAGCTACAATTGATAGGACATGACAAAAAAGATCATAGAAGTCGGCATCTCAAATTTCAAGTTAATCCGAGTTCATACGCTCAAGTTATGATCGATTCAATTTGAAGGGAAAAACCAAGATTTCGTATCCATCACCGAACTCTGGTTCGAATCGATCACTTTTGTATCGATCAACTTCGAATCCATCGAAGTACCTCGGTTCGACTCAGTCTCATTCGAACCCATTGGCAGGTAGCCCACTTCGCATCCAACGGAAGATGACCTACTTCGTATCGATCAACTCCCATGAGTTCGTATCGATTAGGATTGGCCGTGTTCGAATCCATCGAGTTCGTATCGATGGACTTCGTACCCATCAGCAGATGAAGCGCTTCGTATCCATCAGCTAGTATCTGCTTCACATCCATCAGATCACCATCCTTCGTATCCATCGAATGGTTCAAGTTCGCATCAATTGACTTCGTATCCATGGAGAAGCTACAAAGCTCGTGTCCATCAGAGAAAGGCTTGTTTGTATCCATCAACCATCGGTTGTTCGACTCCATCAATGAAGCCTTGTTCGAATCCATCAGTAAGGCATCATTCGAACCCATCAAGCCAGCAAGCCTAAGTGACGTGTCACTCATAGATGCGAACGCATCGAGATATATGGAGTCGACGCGGTCAACTTGGAATGAAGACCGGATCGAGTCGAAGTTTGCGCTCCACGTCATCACAAAGGCGCGTGCCACCATCGGTTCGAAACCATCGGTTCGAAGAGATGGATTCGAACCAAACAGCCACTCGAAGAACCCCATTTCCTATCGACCATATCTCGCAATCCACTGATCTAAATGCCATGAAATTTTCATAGGAGCTTGCACACATGCTGAGGAACGTATCCATCAAATTTCAGCCCAATTGGACATCATCTTGATCGATACGAAATGACTTCGTATCGATCACAGTTCGACTTGAAACCTTCGGAGGTTGGTCGCGTGGGCCCACTCACGTGCCATAAAAATTCTCCCGAGATTTGAGCGTGATCTCAGCCTTCTATGCCTATAAATAAAGCCCCAGAGCCAACAGAAAAAGGATCTTTTGACTCTCAAGCGCCCAGACTCTGCCGGATTGAGATTTCCATCATCCTACATCGTTATACTACTGTTGCATTCGAATTTCCAGTTGTAACTTGCTGTTGATTGCTGTAACAACTTGTAATCATTGAAAGAGAATCAATAAAACTGCAAAAACTTCACAGTGGGCGTAGGCAACACGCCGAGCCACTATAAATCGCTTGTCTACGCATTTACTTTACTGCTATTTGGAGTTTTTGTTAGATAATCCTCATTTTCAATTTACATTCTTCATTATTATCTCTTCAAAGACTCCCGAAGAGTGTTGTGACCAATTTTGATGCAAACAATGCCCATATCCGATTCCGGTCTCATTAACAACCCAACGTTATTATATCCCGCGGTTATAAATTTCAAAATGGTTTATATTCCACGTCAAAACATATTCATTTCAACCATTTAAATTTAATGTCAAATAATATTCATTTCAAAGTTGTAGCCTTCCTAAGTTCATTCATTCAATTATAAAATTTCCAAAACATTGTAAATTTCAGCTACAACAGCACTTATAAAATGTTACGGTAGATATAACAATATTTCAAAACATTGTCATTTTTAGAACAACAACACTTACAAAGTGCTGCGGTAGATATGTTATATTTCAAAAACAGCTCAATTTCAGGAAGTACAACGCTTTAAAAATCCTACTATAGGTATATTTAGTATATTCAACACCTAGTTCAAATTCAGAAACTACAGCACTTAAGAAATGCTATTGTAGGTATATTTAGTATATTTAACACATAGTTCAAATTCAGAAACTGCAGCACTTCAGAAATGCTGCTGTAGGTATATTTAGTATATTCAACACATAGTTCATTAAACCACAACATTTCTGAAACGCTATAATTACTGTTATAAGTTTTACTATACCCTTTAAAATAATATATTTTCAACTTTTCTCATTTTTAACTTATCAACCTTATTTCACTTTTCAAATTTTTTTATTTGGATGTTACTTAACTTATAATTTTAATAAATTAACATTTTATTAATAAATATCCAATTTAAATTAAAATTCATTTGTTAAGTTAAATACATTATAAATCGCTTAAATTTCTTTTTAACAAATGACTTAATGCTTTATTTAAAATATCCATTACATAAGTAAAATATTCTTATCACCAAGTTAAGCTTAAAATTCCATTAAACTCTAAAATTTCAATTATTATGTCAAATCAAAATTTACATTTTAATCCTTAATCTGTTTATACATTTTACTTATAGAAAATCACTATAACATTTATTTAAATCATTTAAATCCAGTTGAAGTTAAAATTTCATATTTTTAATTTCAAAGATACTTAATACTTTTAGAAAATAATTAAAATTAATCACGGGTCTGTATATAATTTTCTAACCTAGGTCAAGTGATACAGATGTGTATCATTTCAATCCGTAATTTAAAATTAAAATCCGGGTTCTATCATTTCAAACCCGCAATCCCAAGTCAATCAAAATAAATAAAAATCGCTTGAGCCTATCATTTCAACTCATAACAATTTTTCCCTATTCTAAAGTCCGTTCGGGTATGTATCATTTCAATCCAAAGTGATTCTATTCTACAGGGAACCTGCAGTGTGAGAAACAGAAAATAAATAAATAGTAAAACATATCATGTGATGTTAGGTGATGCAACAGATATAAAATAAGGTAATATCATCATATAATGTCGATAACAGGCAGATGTGAGTGTATAACATAGCATATTAACTATTACAATTCAAGTGACATTTCTTCACATTTATATAAGTACGATTGTCTAGAGTGAATAACTCGCCTTCTAAAGCTAGAGATCAAATTCAAAACACCAATCCAAACCCCGTAAAGCACGTAAAGGCCACGACTAGATTCGAGAAAAAGAAACACCCAAATCCAAATGTTGTAGACAACAAAATATATAACATATATAAGAATATAATTCAACACAAGAATTAAACCAAAACAATGCATAATACATGAATCAAATGGAATAAAGCTTGGCTTAAATCAACAAGTGGCTCAGCCACTATGCAAATGAGCTCAACCATCATCACATAAGGCTTGTCCATGACCAAATCTGAGGCACTAGGCTTGGTCATGGGTAGGAAATAGAAGGCAAAGCATTGGAATATGGAAAAGGTAAGGGTTACAAGCATTGAAAGGCAATGACAAGGCATGAGCAAGATTGTGCACACAAGGGGTTCAGCCTAAGCATGTAAGGCTCGGTTTGGTTCAAGGAAAGGGGTCAGGTGGGTCATTACGTTGTGCAGCCAAGGTCATGTCAGGTCACGGCAAGGCTGGAGGAGGAGTATGTGGTGGAGGCCGAGGCAAACAAGGGGAGATGGTGAACAAAAAGGAGTTCGACTATGGGTTTTTGCAACTTTGGTGAAGGGTTTGATCCATGGAGTCACGGCCATGATTTGGAGGAGATGTTGTGATGGTGGAGGTCTGTCTTAGGTGGTGGTGGTGGAGGAGATGGTGGAGAAGTCGGCTAAAGGGGTGTGGCCGAGCTAGCTTGAAGAAAACAAAGAAAAGAATAAAACAAGAGAAGAGGAAGCCATAGAACTTTCTGTATTTTTTTAGGACGCAAATGCAATTGAGAGATGAGAAACTTTTTGTACGTGATTCGCAAAGTAGAGTGGCGGCTAGGGTTATGGTGAAGGGTTGTGAACGGCTAGGAATTGAAGAGGGTAGAAAATGAAGAGCCTACTTGATTTCCAAGCGAATAAACCGAAGACTCTTTGAATTTCCAAGCCCAAAAATCAATTAAAAGAAAATATAAATAGAGAATGGAAAAATAAAAATAAAATAGAAAATAGAAAATGAATTATAATGAAGTTGGAAAATGTATAATAGATAATAAATAGAAAAACACTGAAATAATCGTGTGTAAAATGCTGAAAGTTATCAAATTTAAAAAGTATAAAACGGAATTTCACGAATCGAAAAGCAGCACGAACATCAGAATCAAATATAGTTTCAAACAAAAAGATTAGAAATTAAAAACTCAAATTTAAAGTTTTCAACTGAGGTCAAACTTTGACTTTCAGTTCACCAAAATATAAAAATTTCATAAAATGTTTATTTTATTGTATTTGAAAATTAATTTTTTAAAAAAATCCAAAATTACATTGGAAAATTCCAAAATTTCAAATTTTAAACAATTAAAATCAAAATTCAAATAAAATGAATTAAAATTGTTTATTAAAAATTTTGGGTTGTTGTACTCTCCCCCACTCAAAACTTTTCATCCTCGAAAAGGAACGAGACAAGAAAACTGGGAAAGATAAGATAGAAAGCAAATAGTACCTGAAACAAACAATTCCATATTCGAAGCACACATGCTCTCCTCCGCCTCCCAGGTAAAATCCCGATCATCCGTACTCCACTATACTTTGACCAGGTTGACAGATTTCCTTCTTAGCTGCTTCGTACTTCTTTCGATAATACAAAGTGGCTTCCTCTCGACAGTAAGGTTAGGCGCAATATCCAATCTCTCGAGAGCAGAAAGCTGGACAATCAAAGATGGATCATGTAGATATCGATGAGGATGAGAAACATGGAATACATTATGTACCCCTGTAAACTTCTCAGGCAAATCCAGACGATAAGCTAGAGAACCAATCCTCTCAACGATACGGAAAGGATCAACCAACCTAGGAGCAAGCTTCCCTCTATGACCAAACCAAATCACATTCCTTAAGGGAGAGACCTTAAGGAAAACCAAATCATCAACAACAAACTCCAAACTCCTCCTACTACGATCAACATACTTCTTCTACCGGTCCTGAGCAATCCTTATCTTCCTCTTAATCTCCTTATCCTTCCCAAAAGCTTCCAAAATTCACATCAGGACCAAGAACCAAACGATTACCGGATTCAATCTAACAAGATCGAGTTCTACAAGGTTTTCCGTAAAGGGCAGCAAATGGAGAAATATCAATACTAGCTTGAATTCAAAGACGAAATGAGATGGACTAAAGATTAAGATAAGATTAAAATAGCAGACTAACAATATACCTGATAACTGATGTTATAGGTGAATTTAACAAGATGGAGATGATCTTCCTAAGATCCTCCATAATCTAGAACGTAAGCACGAAGAAGATCCTCGAGAATCTGATTCACTCTTTCCGTATGACTGTTGGTCTGCGGATGATAAGCACTGCTCAAATTCAAACGAGTAGCCAAAGATTCCTGGAAAGCTTTCCAAAACTGATTGGTGAAGATAGGGTCTCGATCACCAACAATGCTGATAGGAACACCATGGAGACGAACAATCTCCCTCATATAAATCTCAGCCAGGCTGGAAGCAGAATGGGTAGATTTGACCAAAATGAAATGAGCTGATTTGGTCAATCTATCCACAATAATCCAGATTCTCTATTACCCCTCCGAGTCCTCGGTAAACCACCAATAAAATCCATGGAAACCTGTTCACATTTCCAATTGGGAGCTTCAAGGGGCTGCAACAAACCAGGGGTCTTCTGATGATCTGCCTTGACTTGTTGACAAGTTGCACACCACTAACAAAGATAGAGATATCCCGCCTCATACCCTTCCACCAATAAAGCTTCTTCATATCCTGATACATCTTCGACACACCAGGATGGATAGAAATTCTGGATCGATGATGTTCTCGAAGTAACTCTTGCCTCAAACAATCAAAATATGGGAAACAAATCCGATTATTAATCCTCAAAATACCTCTATCATCAATCTAAGCTCCACTACCATCAGGACTACTACCACCAGCTCTACTGCAAATACTCTCCTTCATACGCCTAAGAATCTCATCCTCATCCTACTTAGCAATGATACGATCCAAAAGAGTAGAAGAATAAACAATAAGCTGACACAACATGGCCTTCTTCCGACTGAAAGCATCAGCTACAAAATAAGTCTTCCCAGGATTATAGCTAATGTCAAGATCGTAAGAAGCAAGAAACTCAAGCCAATGGACCTAACGCTGATTCAAATCCTTTTGGGTGAAGATATACTTCAAAGACTGATGATAAGTAAAGAGCTTAAACTTAGCACCCAAAAGATGATGTCTCTAAAGCTTCAAAACAAAGACTGCAGCAAGCAAATCCAGATCATGAGCTGCATAATTGGGCTCATCGGTCTTCAACTGGCAACTAGCATAAGCAATCACCTTCCCATCTTGCATCAAAATAGCTCCCAAACCCTCACGATGAGCATCAGCATATACCGTTAATCCCTCATTTCCATTCGAAATGGTAAGCACTGGCATGGAAGTAAGCTTATGCTTCAACTCATTGAATGAAGCTTCACACTAATCACTCCTTATAAACTTAGCATTTTTTTGAGTTAAAAAAGTGAGAGGTGCAGAAATCCGAGCAAAATTCTCAATGAATCTCCGATAATAACCGACAAGGACCAGAAAAATGCGAATATCAGTTGGAGTCCTAGGAGTTTCCCAATCCTGTAACAAAATAAGGAGAAATAAGGACCATAGAAAAGATAGAATGATCAAATTACGGAAAGAGAAGAAGGGAAAGACTTACATTGATCGCAGCGATCTTGACTGGATCAACCGAAACTCCTTATTAGAAACAATATGCCCGAGAAATCAAACCTCGTCTCTCCAGAAATGGCATTTTGAGAACTTAGCATTCAACTGATGATTTCTATGAGTCTCCAAAACAAATTTCAAATGCGACTTATGCTCATCTCTTGTCTTAGAGAAGACAAGGTTATCATCAACAAAGACTAGAATAAACTTGTTAAGCACATCTCGAGAAACACGATTCATCAGATCAACAAAGAAAGCAGGAGCATTAGTCAAACCAAAAGGCATAACTAACCACTCATAAAAACCATTCTTAGTATGGAATGCAGTCTTGGGAATACTTCCCTTTGCAACTCTGAGCCGATGAAAACCTGTGGCAAGATCAAGCTGAGAGAAAACAGTAGCTCCATGGAGCTGATCAAACATATCATCAATGTGAGGCATATGTTATCTGCTCCTTATAGTGAGCTTTTTCAACTCCCTATAACCAACACACATCTTCAAAGAACCATCAGAATTGGTGACGAAAACCACTGCTGCTCCCATTCTGAATGGCTAGGTCTGATCAGACCCTTGGAGAACAAGTCCTCAATTTGCTTCCTTAACTCAACCTTCTCACGTGGTGCCATTCTTCTAGGAGGAAGAATTATAGGTTGAGCTCCAGGTTTAAGATCAATACAGAAATCAATTTCCTGCTTAGGAAGTAAAGAAGTGACTTCATCAAATACGTCAGGATAGAGTTTCACTATAGGAGTCGAATGAATATCACTAGAAGAAGCATCAAGAGAATAAATAAAGCTGCTGGCAAAATCTCGAGGCAAACTACACTGAATCACCAAAGAATTACCGAAATCATCCCCAAGAGAAACAGTTCGGGTACTACAAGAGATAAAGGCATCATGCCTCATCAGCCAATCACCCCCAAGCAATAGATCAAAAGCATCAAAACCCAGAACATTGAAATCACTACTGAAACGGTGATCAAGATAGAGAAGCTTCGCTTGCTTACAAATCCTACTAAGATACGGAGGACCACCAATAGGATTTGAAACATATAAGGGCACTGAAGCAAACCCGAAAGAAAGAAGATGCTCAAATTTATTACAAAGATCCATAGAGATAAAGCAACGGGAAGCTCCAGTATCAAATAGAACATGGACAGGAAAATTAAACAAAGAAAAAGTGCCCTAATGTGTACCTTGGTTATCACTAGAAGGAGCAGGAACAGGTGCATGTGCAGGAGGTGGAGTTGGTGAAGATGTAGAAGTGACAGCAAAAATACCCGATGACTTGCCCTTCTGCTGAGTAGGGCAGTCCTTCTTGAAATGGCCAGGCTGCAGACAAATGTGACAGAGATCATGCCTGGTCAACTGAGCTGGAGGAGGGATAACAACACCAACTAAAGTAGGACAACTATTAGCATAGTGTCCCCTCTGATTACATCTGAAACAAGTAATGGCAGATAGATCGACAGTCTGCCTCTGCAAAGAAGATGATCCCAACCCTGGAGTCTTGTTCTGATTCCTCTTCTGATGGCGAAAATTGGGCTTCCTCTTCCTAGGATTACTAGAAAATGACTGAGATGTAGCAGAACGAGCAGCTGGAGGATCCTTAGAAGTAGGATTCTCGTATCTAATGGCCATGTCCATCGGAGTGGTGAACGGGCTATGCACATGGGCTTTGAGAAGATCATAGTAATTGGGACGGACACTAGCAATGAACTTCTCATTCTTCTTGAGAGGAGTGTCAATCAGATTAAGGCCAAACTTATAAAGTTCATTGAACTTCCTCTCATATTCAGCAAAAGACATATCACCATGTTTCAGATCCATGAATTCCCGATACAGATGTGACTTTCCTGCATCGGGCATCCACTTCACAAGAAAAGCATCCCTAAAGCACGATATAAAAATATAAGACAGATTTCAAAAAAAGAAACTGAACCAAATTCAAGACAGATAGAAGAAGATACCTAAACTGTTCCCAAGAAATGTCAGCCTCAGCAACGTGGGCGGTGATTGATTCCCACCAATCCAAGGCTGCTCCTTTCAATTGCCAAGCTGCCAACTGACGCTGCTGGGCATTAGTGATCTCAAGACCGGAGAAAATCCTCTCCAAATCCTTCAACCGCTGTTGGGCCTCAATGATGCTCTCAGATCCGGTGAACTTGGTGCCACCAAGCTTAGTGTATTCCTTACAAAGTTTCATGAACCTAACTGGTGCAGCAGGTTCAAGAACTAGGGCAATACCACGACCCATACCTCTAGCGTTCCTATGGCTCATCCTGAAAAATCAAGAATGAATTTGAGGACAGAGGTTATTGAGAAACAAGACAAGATTAGATAAGATAAGATAAAATTAGATTCGACCTGAACGAATGTCCTAAACAAAGACATTACTAACAAGGTGGATAAGGAAAAGAAGGAAGTTAAGAAAAAATTTGATTTCAAAGCATGAAAAGTTTTCATATAAAAATACTTTTTGAAAATCCTTTGAAAATCATTTTATACTTTAAAATATGTTCTCTCACAAAGAAGGGATTCTAAGATTGATTTCACTCATTCTAGGGTATTTCCACCCTATCACTAATGAGGTCTTGCTCCGCAAGCCAAGGTTTGCCTAAAACCTCACTCTGATACCAAATGTAACGACCCATTATATTCGACCATTCAAATC
Organism: Allium cepa; assembly: GCA_030765085.1. Taxonomy (NCBI): domain Eukaryota; kingdom Viridiplantae; phylum Streptophyta; class Magnoliopsida; order Asparagales; family Amaryllidaceae; genus Allium; species Allium cepa. Next base: position 459,612,953 of record CM060932.1, read on the forward strand.
GACAATAAAAGCACACATGTCTGACTTAAATAATTCAAAATAGTATATTGTAATATAATTTGGAGCAAATAAAACTAATCACAGAATCAAAGACAAAGATAAATCAGAATAACTAGCAGCGAAAATAAAATAACAGTAGTAGTTCATGAAGCTACCACAATTACAGTCTCAAACACAGTCTCAAAACAGTATAAAATAACATAGTCTGAAAAGTAAATACAACTGAAATCCCAGTACACCAATGTCCACTAGTACAATAGCTAAGTAGAAAATACCGAATAAAAAGATAGCAACTAGATAAATGATGATCTCTAGCAAATCCTAGCTCCAGAAGGCAAATTCTAAAGCTGATACTCAGGCTGACCCGAGCATAACAAAAATAAATATAAACACTCGAGTCAGGACATACATACTTATACAATGTAAACCAAATCTATTGAACTGTAAAATAAATGTTCAAGTAACTTACCACCCATCCTCTAAGGATCTGTTAAACTATTTACTATGTAGTAATATACGCTATTATAATAATGTCTAGAAGTAAAGTAAACTTACTTTAAAATAGCGTTAAGGCGTTACCCATATCCTCCATAACAAATACATAGTCCCAGTAGTCTATCCAGTATAATAGTCCCTCCTGATCGGGAAGCACCAGAGGATACTCCACAGGCTATGGCGCAAAACCAAAACCATACAAGACGTGCAAGGGTAGGTGACACGACACAACGAGGCAATGCCAGGGTAGATATACCAATTACGCTTCCAGATTGGTTTTGACGCGTAGCAGCCACTACCGCCCACCTCGAGCCACACTCCCAAAATCAAAGGTGCGCACCATATCAATCACAAAGTAATAGAATGGCATATGAAGAAGTGTGTCCGATAAGAGGAGCTGCCTCACTTGCCCGGAGTCGCTCCTATTTTAGCTACCTTATGCCAACTCACGTGAATCGGGTCCACGTACACACCTCAATAGAACATCGCCACCATCCTTCTTCATTCTGAAATCTCCACCGCGTAAACGGTTGTTAAAGTGGTTTTCGGTATCGACAGAGAGTATGCCCATATCCGATCCCGGTCTCTTTAACAACCCAACGTTATTACAGCCCATGGTTATAAATTTCAAAATGGTTTATATTTCACTTCAAAACATATTCATTTAAACCATTTAAATTTAATGTCAAATAATACTCATTTCAAAGTCGTAGCCTTCCTAAGTTCATTCATTCAATTATAAAATTTCCAAAACATTGTAAATTTCAGCTACAACAGCACTTATAAAATGTTATGGTAGATGTAGCAATATTTCAAAACTTGACATTATTAGAACAGCAGCACTTATAAATTATTGCGATAGATATGTTAGTATTTCAAAAATAGCTCAATTTCAGAAACTATAGCACTTTAAAAATGCTATTGAAGGTATATTTAGTATATTCAACACCTAGTTCAAATTCAGAAACTGCAGCACTATAGAAATGCTATTGTAGGTATATTTAGTATATTCAACACATAGTTCAAATTCAGAAATAGCAGCACTTCAGAAATGCTACTGTAGGTATATTTAATATATTCGACACATAGTTCATTAAACCACAGCATTTCTAAAATGCTATAATTTCTTTTATAAGTTTTACTATACCCTTTAAAACAATATATCTTCAACTTTTCTCATTTTTAACTTATCAACCTTATTTCACCTTTCAAAATTTTTTATTTGGATATTACTTAACTTATATATTTAATAAAATAACATTTTATTAATAAATATCCAATTTAAATTAAAATTCATTTGTTAAGTTAAATACATTATAAATTGCTTAAATTTTTATTTTAACAAATGACCTAATACTTTATTTAAAATACCCATATCAGAAATAAAATATTCTTATCACCAGTTAAGCTTAAAATTCCATTGAACACTAAAATTTCAATTATTAAGTCAAATCAAAATTTACATTTTAATCCTTAATCTGCTAATACATTTTACTTATAAAAAAATCACCGTAACATTTAATTAAATCATTTAAATCCAACTGAAGTTAAAATTTCATATTTTTAATTTCAGAAATACTTAATACTTTTAGAAAATATTTGAAATTAACCACGGGTATGTATATAATTTTCTAACCTAAGTCAAGTGATATGGATATGTATCATTTCAATCCGTAATTTAAAAAAAATCCGGGTTTTATCATTTCAAACCCGTAATCCCAAGTCAAACAAAATAAATAAAAATCTCTTGAGCCTATCATTTCAACTCGTAACGATTTTTCCCCATTATAAAGTTCGTTCGAGTATGTATCATTTTAACCCATAGTGATTCTATTCTATAGGGAACTTGCGGTGTAAGAAACAGAAAATAAATAAACAGTAAAACATATCATATGATGTCAGGTGATGCAACAGATATAAAATCAGGTAATATCATCATATAATGTCAGATAATAGGCAGATGTGAGCATATAACATAGCATATTAACTATTACAACTCAAGTGACATTGTTTCACATTTATGTAAGTACGATTGTCTAGAGTGAATAACTCACCTTCTAAAGCTAGAGATCAAATTCAAAACACCAATCCAAACCCCGTAAAGCACGAAAAGGCACGACTAGATTTGAAAAGAAGTAACACCCAAATCCAAATCTTGTAGACAACAAAATATACAACATATATAAGAATATAATACAACACAAGAAATAAACCAAAAGAATGCACAATGCATGAATTAAATAAAATAAAGCTTGGTTTAAATCAACAAGTGGCTCGACCACTATGCAAATGGGCTCAACCACTATCACATAAGGCTCGGCCATGATCAAATCTGAAGCACTATGTCAGGATAGCGATTTTCGACTGACGAAAGTTGACATTAATACATCCACTATATCAACTGCCGAGCAATCGAAGGCCAAAAACCGAACCCTTAAGGTTTAAAAAGAAGAAAAAGATAGAAGAAGTAAGAAAGAAAGAACAACAACAAAACAATAACAAAATCTCACAATCGCAGTGGAACAACATATAATAGATAAATGAATATCTTTAAAGCAAAGAACTATATCAGTTATTACATTACATCACATTATCATTACATTATCAGAGTGTACATCAATAAACAGTGGAAAAGAAATACTATATACTAGTCGTTAAGCAATGCCATCCAGCTTGCCTCCGGATCTCCACAGCAACTCCTGAATTCTAGAATGACCTGATAACCTGACTCTAGACTGCCCGCGTGGAAAATGATGGGCACCCAGAGTTTAGGAAGGGAACAATAAACTCCAAGTCAGTCATGTGACTTGTGTGAGAACTTAAAATAGTTTATCTTTTAAAAAAAACAAAGAAATATTTTTAAATGGATTCGCAATGTTTTTTTTGAAAATGTAACTACCATAAGGCCTCCCGCCACACACACAATGCAAACGCAGAACTTGGAGGAGATTTCTCCTTATGATAGTCAAACATGCTTGATACGCAAATTTCTTTGATATTATTACTATAAGTGCAAATTGCAGGAAAACATTTCGAAAGTACAATATTAATCTTAGCCAGCATGGGTACCATTATATTATGCCTGCTATAGCTACCTCCTGAGGAGGCAGGTTATACAATTTGCAATCGTAAAGGGTTCGTATTGTTTCTTTTGATTACTAACAAATGGTCAGGCCAAGGAACTTCCCATTGCCACATGGGTACGCCTCTGGAAGGACGCCGCAAGAACCTAACCGGATCTCTGCCAACACAAGGCCGGGTTACCCCTAGCTGGGTAACTACTGACACGAGTACGCCATCCCCCAGTCGTAACCAACCTTAATCCCGGGATTCACCAACAACCACAAAATAATAAGTTTGCAACAACAACATAGGTTAAGTATCTGGGCTCCATACCATGATACCACCTCTATCCAGAAGGAAATGACATACACTAAGGGGGCGCTATACCCTAATAACCATGCCGCATCTTTTCTACTTTGACCATTACCGAGGTGTGAGTTCCGACGAAGTCTCTTCCATAAAGCTATGCTTTATACAAAAGCTGTGCTTTGATCAACAAATGATCAGCAACACTCAGCATGCCACGTTACCAAATTGGAAAAGTATCACTAGTAACCATCAACTACATAACCTCTGAGCTCGTACGTCTCAGAGAAGGGTGTTAAACTAAGAGAATAAATTCTCCACCACCAACAGAAATGTACTTGCTAGAAACCAGCTTTACATCTCAAATTGTAACATCAGACACACATCCATACAAGTCCATTCCGGGATCGAACAGAACCGAAGGCACTTCCAAAGAAGCCCTTGCAATCCGGATATTCACTAATCACGTCAGGAGTTCCCATCACAAAGGGTGATAAAATGTGACGACCGCCCATGACTCCCGCACCAAATGAAGGAAATAATGCGCTAAAAGGTGTGCCAGGCAGCCATGGACGATAGTCAGGGTAAAACAAAACAGAAGAATCTCTATCGCATAACTCACAGCGCATGGATAAAATACAATAGAGAAATATAATATAGTGAAGCTCCATAGAACAGAACATCATCATATAAGCATCACAGTAGTTTCATACAATCATCTACTCAAATCCATACATGAAAGCCTCACTACAAATCACTCAACCAAATACAGCAGCGGATACCCAGTACATATAGTAAGAAAACTAATATGCAAAGCCTCCTGCTCGTCTTCGTCATCTTCATCGTAGAACTCCTAGCACAGCACCTGTCACCTGCTACCTAGTCTGCCCATCCCAACATGGATGAACAGCCCAAGGTAATAAGAGGAGACATAAAACCTTGAGTCAGACAAAGTCTTAGTGAGCAGTAAATTAACTATCAAACATACCAAAAGAGCATAAAGGATAAAAGGAATAGGAACCAAACCATCCCACTCCACCTCTTTCTACAGTGATAGCCCCAGACATACACTAAGGAGAAGCAAGCATAACAACATAGACAATTAAGGTAAAGCGAATACCACTCGAGTCAAGGACGATGTTTTCCAAATACAAACCCCCAAGGCCTAAACCAAGATCAGATAAGCACCCAGAAAACACCGCTCTTGAAGCCGAATGATAATACAACCAAACATCCATGACTCTGGCTATCACTGTCATCCTTGCCTCGATTTCACCGTTAGTTGAATGACCATCTGTCAAGGGCTAATGGTAACCCCGGTTCTAACCATACTCCGCACACTGCCTTGTGCCTAGGACTTATCTACTTTGCCCAGAGTACTCAACTACCTACCTGTAGTCTTTTGGGTGTCCCGACTACCTTCCTGTAGTCGTTATGGGCGCCCCATGTACTCTTGCTTTTGAGCATGCTAGAACCTTCAACAACGACGAGATCCAAGCCTCCTAGTCATCCTCCTCGACGACTACTTCCTCATACAAGCTCAAGCTACCTCTTGAACAATCCATTATCAACCAACTTGAACTACCCTTCAAGTTATCAACATGCTTGGAATGATCCCTTCCTGGATTAAGCCAAGACTCACATCATACTTCGCTTCATCGCATCAAAGCAAAGTCTCAACTCAACAACATGGTTTGCCTCATCAAATCATGGCAAAGTCCCATCTCAACATCATCCAATCTATACATATGAGCTTCAACATCCGCTACATATGCCTTAAGCAGCTTTCACCATTCAAGAGCCTTCTTCCATAGCTTTTGAATCCTCTTTCATCATCTTGTTCCAAATCAACTACTAGCTAACTTGGAAACAATCAAATCAATCATACATTCAAATAATCAATCATTCAAACAAGATCTATTAAGCAATTTAAGCAATATCAACTATAATGGGAATTTCGTAAATAAACGAGCAAAAGTCCAACATATGTGAAATCATGGTTTTTAGCATAGATCTATCAAATCTAAAACATGGGTTTTGTCTCTAATACTTGTTAAACTAACTTGCATAAGTAAATATCTTCAAAAACAATGGAGCTAGACTCGGATTTAAGAAAAATGCATGAAAACTCTAACTTTAACACTCAAACAAGCCACCAATCCAATATACTCCCTTGGATCCGCGTGAGAGATAACTACCACTCACCAAATCACCAAAACAACCTAAAATCAATCAACTTCAGATCTGGACAGCAAGGACTTGAGCTTGATCCGGAGAAACCTCGCTTAAAACGATGAAATCTAGCTTTGTTGGATGAAGATCTTCAACTTGGACACTTGAATCTTCGATCCCGATCTTCGATCTTGGATGGATGCTAACACTTGATTGGAATGGAGAAAAGAAGATGAAGAAATGTTGTAGTCGAGTCTTCAAAATGGCAGCACTTCGTTGCTTCAAAAACCGGTGCCAAAAAGTGAGCCGAACCCCTCTATTTATAGGCTGGAAACTCCTTAGGTCGTCGCCCCTTAGATCGTCCCCGACCTAACTATGAGTCGTTGCCGACTCATCAGCCCCTACGACCTACGACCTAACCAACACAACATACAACCAAGGCCGACTTACGACTTAACCCAGACGCGACCTAAAACACAGGCCGACCTAACGACTCAACGTACTGCCGACCCAACTGTCACACGACTCAACACACTGCCGCATTTCCTAAGTCCTAGGTCGCCTGACGACTTAACTAGCATGCCGACCTACGACCTAAGACCCTGCCGACTCAACTCCTTGCTGACCTAACACAACGACTTACGACTCAACAATGCTGACCTAACTCCTGCCCAAGCTATCTATAAGTCGCTAACGACTCAAGTCCTGCCGACTTAATACACAGCATCCCTAACACTAAGTCGCTCACGCGACTCAACTTGCCCAGCGGCCTAACACTCCCTTAAGTCGTTCAACGACCTAACTTTTCTTAGGTCGTTGACATACTTAACTCGCCAACAACTGACTCACTAACACGTAGGTCGCTGACTCGTTAACTCTTAGGTCGCTTACTAGACTCCCCAACGACCTAACATCCAAACGACCTATCCCCTTAAGTCGGCTACCTCCATGACTCGTTCGCATGACCTAGGCTCCTACCGACTCAATCATCACATGACCTAAGACGTTAAGTCGGTCACGACTCAATCCCTAACGACCTAGGCTACCAAACGACTTAAGCACTAAGTCGTTGACTAACTTAACTCGTAAATTCGACCTAAGCACCATACGAGTTAACTTCCACACAACTTATCAACACTAACGACCTATAAATTCTACAATCTATCGACACGTAAAATACGGGTCGTTACATTCTCTCCCCCTTAGGAATTTCGCCCTCGAAATTCCAAGCAATCAACAGAAATCAAAGATATTCCGCATGCCTACCATCCATAGCAATCAACAGATCATGCATCCAATTCTAACCTAGCATGCAGAATTCTAAGACTTAGAACAAGCTACAAATTCATGAGATGTCACGACACTTTAGGGCCATACCTCGAAGAGTCCGGGATGAGCTGCCTTCATCCTCTCTTCCTCCTCCCATGTACAGTCGTTAACATCATCACTCCATTGTACCTTGAGCAACGTAATCGTCTTCCTCCTAAGCTGTTTCGTATCGGTTTCAACAATACGAAGCGGCTTACGAGGTCTCGAAACAACAGGATCAACCTCCAAGTCTTCACAGCTATCAGCAGAAACCACCGTAGTTGGGTCGTGCACATACTTCCGTAGATAAGATACATGAAAAACATTGTGCACACCCGCCATCTTTTCCGGTAACTCCAATCTATAAGCGAGCTTTCCAATTCGCTCGATAATCGGAAATGGTCCAACAAATCTCGGAGTCAATTTCCCTTTCTTCCCGAATCTAACAACATTCTTCAATGGGGAAATCTTCACAAAAACCATATCACCCACATCGAATTCCAAATCCTTTCGACGATTATCTGCATAACTCTTCTGACGATCCTGGGCTGCCCTCATTCGTTGCCGAATGATCTCTATACAATCCGTAGTTTGACGAATCATCTCTGGCCCAAGTATCAGCTTTTCTCCGGTTTCCAACCAACATGTCGGAGAGTTACACGGTCTTCCATATAATGCCTCATATGGTGCCATACCGATACTCGACTGATAACTGTTATTATAAGCAAACTCCACCAAATGAAGGTGATCTTCCCATGATCCTCCGAAGTCCAAAACACATGCTCTAAGAAGATCTTCCAAAACTCGGTTGACTCTCTCAGTCTGACCATCTGTTTGAGGGTGATAAGCTGTACTCAAACACAACTCGGTTCCCAAAAACTTCCTGGAAGCTCTTCCAAAATCTACTAGTGAACAATGGGTCTCGATCGCTCACTATACTCTTCGGAACACCATGGAAACGAACTATCCACTTAACATACAACTCAGCCAACTTCGATGCAGTCCTAGTCGATCGAACAGGAATGAATCTTGCACTCTTGGTCAAACGATCTACGATGACCCAAATCCCTTCATTTCCCGCTCTTGTCCTAGGTAGACCATCGATAAAATCCATCGACACCTGCTCCCACTTCCATGTAGGAACCTCTAATGGCTGAAGCAATCCACTGGGCTTCTTCTGCTCAGCTTTCACCAACTGGCAATTCATACACTTGGAAATAAAATTTCCAACATCCTTCTTCATACCTTCCCAGTAGTAGGTTCTCTTCATATCCCGATACATCTTATTTCCACCTGGATGAATTGTCAACTTCGAGTGATGACTCTCCCTCAGAACTTCATCTCTCAATCCATCTACATCGGGAACAACTAGTCGCCCTTGCTTTCGAAGCCAACCCTCTCGATCGACTTCAAATCCTTTATTCTTCTCTGGGTCCAATCCAGATTCCAAATCTCGGATAACCTTGACAAGCTTATCGTCTTGCTTTTGACCCTCGCCAATTCTTTCCACAAGAGTAGGCCTTATTGATAAGTTTGCCAACATCTCAGGTTCCAATTCGCATCTAGGCCTGAAATCAAATCCAGCCAAATACTCAAGACTCTTCCATTCCGAAAACATGGCTCCCAATCCTGCATGTCTTCGACTTAACGCATCAGCCACTGCGTTACCTTTCCCTGGAGTATAGGCTATACCAAAATCATACGATGCTAAGAACTCTAGCCACCTTTGCTGTCGAAGATTCAAATCCTTTTGGGAAAACAGATACTTCAACGACTTATGATCTGTAAACAGCTCGAATCTAACTCCCAATAGATAGTGTCTCCACATCTTCAAAGCAAACACAATCGCCGCTAACTCCAAATCATGAGTCGGATAATTCCTTTCATGCGGCTTTAGTTGTCGACTAGCATACGCAACAACTTTATGCTTCTGCATTAGCACCGCTCCTAGTCCAGTGCCACATGCATCGGTGTAAACCACCATCTCATCATTCCCACTCGGAATAGTCAAAACAGGAGCACTTGTCAGTCGTTCTTTCAGGATTACGAAAGCTTGCTCACATTTATCATCCCATCTGAACACTTGGTTCTTCTTCGTCAATCCTGTCAACGGTGCAGCTATCTTGGAAAAGTCTTTGATAAACCGACGATAATATCCTGCTAATCCAAGAAAACTCCTCACATCAGATGCATTCTTAGGCCTAACCCAATCCTGGATCGCTGCCACCTTAGCGGGATCAACCGCTATTCCATTTCCAGAAATAACATGACCTAAGAACCTCACTTCATTCTTCCAGAAGTGACACTTCGAAAACTTAGCCTTCAGCTGATGTTTCCGTAAGATTCCCAAAACAATCCTCAAGTGCGTCTTGTGCTCTCCCTCAGTTCTGGAATAAATCAGAATATCATCCACGAACACAAGCACGAACTTATTCAACTGATCTCTGAACACTCTATTCATAAGATCCACAAAATATGCTGGTGCGTTAGTCAATCCAAACGGCATTACCAGCCACTCATAAAACCCGGATGGTGTCCTGAAAGCAGTCTTCGGCACACTATCCTTCGCCACTCTCAACTGGTGAAATCCCGTTGCCAAATCCATCTGAGAAAACACCTTAGCCTCGTGAAGCTGATCAAACAAGTCATCTATTCTCGGCAATGGATACTTGTTCTTCTTAGTCACCTTATTCAGCTCACGATAATCCACACACAACCTCAACGATCCATCCGCTTTGGTTGCGAACACAACTGGCGCACCCCATTCGGACACACTTCTCCGAATGAATCCTTTCTGCAAAAGGTCATCAACTTGCACCTTCAGCTCTTGCTGCTCCCTCGGTGCCATCCGCCTAAGAGGCATCACAACAGGTCTGGCTCCCTCAACTAGATCGATACGAAACTCGATCTCCCTATGCGGCGGCAACCCTTTGACTTCCTCAAAGACATTCTCAAACTCATTCACAATAGGCACCGATGACAGTCCATCCCGTGGAACAACTAGCGAATACATGAAGCTCATGAAGACGCCTTCTTCATGCTTACATCGTATCACAACCTTTCGCCCTTCCACATTCCCGACTGTCACCTCAAGCCTCTCACAATCAATCCTAGCCGCATACTTCCTAAGCCAGTCCATACCCAAAATAATTCCGAACCCCGCAAAGTTCAGGACAAAGCAATCACAAACAAACGAGCAATCATTACTCGACACAACTAGACCACGGCATATCATACACAAACATGACGAACCCCCGACCGGATTAGTCACAACCAATGGCCTATCAACAATATCCGGTTTCATACCTAACCGGCATACCAACTCATCACAAACAAAAGAATGCGACGCTCCAGTATCAAACAACACTCTAACTGGAACACCACAAATAGAAAGAGTACCTTGAACCACCACACTCTTCCCCTTCTCCTCAGCAGTAGGAGCTTTCGAAGACGATGGAACAGCCCCCAAAGCATAGGCTTGCACAACCTGCCTATCTTTCCTCGGTTCTGGACAGTCCTTCTTGATATGTCCCAGCTTATCACAGTTGTAACACTTTCCCGGCACCTTGGGATTCTTACAATCTTTGTAAAGATGGCCCTTCTGTTGGCAGTTATAACAAGTCACTTCGCCTTTCGGCTTCTTCTGGCCATCCTTACCCTTCTGCTGCTGCTGCTTCCTCCTCTTATTGCCATTCTGGTGTGGTTTAGATCCTTCCCTGGTTACAGCAACAACAGAACTTTCCTTAGGAAACAAACTCTCATGCCTAAGGGCTTTCTCCACAAGCTTCTCAAATGGATCGTCCAAATGATCCACTAACTGCCTCCCAAGATAAGCATCCAGACCAGTCACAAACTTTTCATTCTTCTGATAGGGAGAATCAATATACGATCTGGCATACTTAGATAAGGCTTCAAACTCAGAAATATACTCAAGAACAGGCCTCCCACCCTGCTTGAGCTCTACAAACCTCTTAAACAAGACAGACCTCTGAGCAGTAGAGATGAACTTGGCTTCAAATCTAACTTGGAACTGCTCCCAAGTAATCTCTTCTTCTGGTGTATCTATGGTGATAGAATTCCACCAATCCGCAGCCCTCCCTTGAAGCTGCCTCGATGCAAGCTTTCTCTTGGTTGCATCCTCAATCCCTAGATCACCAAAAATCCTTCGGCAAGCATCAATCCACCTCTGTACCTCAATAGTCGACTCCGTCCCTAAGAAAGCTTTTCCTCCAAGAGAAGTATAATCCTTGCAAAGCTTAGCAAAATCCACCGGTCTTGGAGCTTGAACTTGAACTCCCACATCCACTGATGATCCTGAAGCTGGTATCCTTCTCATGATCGAAGTCATCATCGCTTCGAACATAGTTCCATAATCAACAGCTCCTTCATCAGCACGGCTTTCCCTTGCAGCTGGTCTCCCTCTTCGACTCATCCTTAATATCTGTAATAAGAATGATTAGAACACCTTAAGAAACAACTGCATAAGGAGTTCAAATCCTTCTAGGCTACTATATTATATATAGTAATCATTCATCAAAATACAATTACGCCTCTCATACGTCGTTACGTCAGCGAGCGTTGGCTGAAATCGATTAACCAAAGCTCTGATACCAAATGTGACGACCGCCCATGACTCCCGCACCAAATGAAGGAAATAATGCGCTAAAAGGTGTGCCAGGCAGCCATGGACGATAGTCAGGGTAAAACAAAACAAAAGAATCTCTATCGCATAACTCACAGCGCATGGATAAAATACAATAGAGAAATATAATATAGTGAAGCTCCATAGAACAGAACATCATCATATAAGCATCACAGTAGTTTCATACAATCATCTACTCAAATCCATACATGAAAGCCTCACTACAAATCACTCAACCAAATACAGCAGCGGATACCCAGTACATATAGTAAGAAAACTAATATGCAAAGCCTCCTGCTCGTCTTCGTCATCTTCATCGTAGAACTCCTAGCACAGCACCTGTCACCTGCTACCTAGTCTGCCCATCCCAACATGGATGAACAGCCCAAGGTAATAAGAGGAGACATAAAACCTTGAGTCAGACAAAGTCTTAGTGAGCAGTAAATTAACTATCAAACATACCAAAAGAGCATAAAGGATAAAAGGAATAGGAACCAAACCATCCCACTCCACCTCTTTCTACAGTGATAGCCCCAGACATACACTAAGGAGAAGCAAGCATAACAACATAGACAATTAAGGTAAAGCGAATACCACTCGAGTCAAGGACGATGTTTTCCAAATACAAACCCCCAAGGCCTAAACCAAGATCAGATAAGCACCCAGAAAACACCGCTCTTGAAGCCGAATGATAATACAACCAAACATCCATGACTCTGGCTATCACTGTCATCCTTGCCTCGATTTCACCGTTAGTTGAATGACCATCTGTCAAGGGCTAATGGTAACCCCGGTTCTAACCATACTCCGCACACTGCCTTGTGCCTAGGACTTATCTACTTTGCCCAGAGTACTCAACTACCTACCTGTAGTCTTTTGGGTGTCCCGACTACCTTCCTGTAGTCGTTATGGGCGCCCCATGTACTCTTGCTTTTGAGCATGCTAGAACCTTCAACAACGACGAGATCCAAGCCTCCTAGTCATCCTCCTCGACGACTACTTCCTCATACAAGCTCAAGCTACCTCTTGAACAATCCATTATCAACCAACTTGAACTACCCTTCAAGTTATCAACATGCTTGGAATGATCCCTTCCTGGATTAAGCCAAGACTCACATCATACTTCGCTTCATCGCATCAAAGCAAAGTCTCAACTCAACAACATGGTTTGCCTCATCAAATCATGGCAAAGTCCCATCTCAACATCATCCAATCTATACATATGAGCTTCAACATCCGCTACATATGCCTTAAGCAGCTTTCACCATTCAAGAGCCTTCTTCCATAGCTTTTGAATCCTCTTTCATCATCTTGTTCCAAATCAACTACTAGCTAACTTGGAAACAATCAAATCAATCATACATTCAAATAATCAATCATTCAAACAAGATCTATTAAGCAATTTAAGCAATATCAACTATAATGGGAATTTCGTAAATAAACGAGCAAAAGTCCAACATATGTGAAATCATGGTTTTTAGCATAGATCTATCAAATCTAAAACATGGGTTTTGTCTCTAATACTTGTTAAACTAACTTGCATAAGTAAATATCTTCAAAAACAATGGAGCTAGACTCGGATTTAAGAAAAATGCATGAAAACTCTAACTTTAACACTCAAACAAGCCACCAATCCAATATACTCCCTTGGATCCGCGTGAGAGATAACTACCACTCACCAAATCACCAAAACAACCTAAAATCAATCAACTTCAGATCTGGACAGCAAGGACTTGAGCTTGATCCGGAGAAACCTCGCTTAAAACGATGAAATCTAGCTTTGTTGGATGAAGATCTTCAACTTGGACACTTGAATCTTCGATCCCGATCTTCGATCTTGGATGGATGCTAACACTTGATTGGAATGGAGAAAAGAAGATGAAGAAATGTTGTAGTCGAGTCTTCAAAATGGCAGCACTTCGTTGCTTCAAAAACCGGTGCCAAAAAGTGAGCCGAACCCCTCTATTTATAGGCTGGAAACTCCTTAGGTCGTCGCCCCTTAGATCGTCCCCGACCTAACTATGAGTCGTTGCCGACTCATCAGCCCCTACGACCTACGACCTAACCAACACAACATACAACCAAGGCCGACTTACGACTTAACCCAGACGCGACCTAAAACACAGGCCGACCTAACGACTCAACGTACTGCCGACCCAACTGTCACACGACTCAACACACTGCCGCATTTCCTAAGTCCTAGGTCGCCTGACGACTTAACTAGCATGCCGACCTACGACCTAAGACCCTGCCGACTCAACTCCTTGCTGACCTAACACAACGACTTACGACTCAACAATGCTGACCTAACTCCTGCCCAAGCTATCTATAAGTCGCTAACGACTCAAGTCCTGCCGACTTAATACACAGCATCCCTAACACTAAGTCGCTCACGCGACTCAACTTGCCCAGCGGCCTAACACTCCCTTAAGTCGTTCAACGACCTAACTTTTCTTAGGTCGTTGACATACTTAACTCGCCAACAACTGACTCACTAACACGTAGGTCGCTGACTCGTTAACTCTTAGGTCGCTTACTAGACTCCCCAACGACCTAACATCCAAACGACCTATCCCCTTAAGTCGGCTACCTCCATGACTCGTTCGCATGACCTAGGCTCCTACCGACTCAATCATCACATGACCTAAGACGTTAAGTCGGTCACGACTCAATCCCTAACGACCTAGGCTACCAAACGACTTAAGCACTAAGTCGTTGACTAACTTAACTCGTAAATTCGACCTAAGCACCATACGAGTTAACTTCCACACAACTTATCAACACTAACGACCTATAAATTCTACAATCTATCGACACGTAAAATACGGGTCGTTACATAAAATCTCTATATCGGAGATCAGCCGATGCAGAGACATTCGACGGTAATCCTTCCGTTTTCGAAAAAATCCGGTCTTCAACACCAGTCTTCAAATGTTGTCCATTACGACATATCATTATTCGGAACGAGATTTATGACACAAACGTCCTCTCCTGGATAAACCGAATAACGAGCTCTTATTTTAAAATAAGTGTAGCATTCAAATTCAAGCAAATCACAACAAATACCCATTTAAAGGTAAATATTGATAATCGGTTATTGAACTATCAATGGATATGCACAACATCACCAGATTCCAAATAATTTCCCGAATTATTTACTTTCCAAAACTATTATTTTTCCACATTTCAACCATTTCAAAACAATTTTCAAATCACTTTTCACCTTTACAACTTTTGAAAAAAAAATTTCAAAACATTTTCCTTACGCGGAAACACTTCCAAATATTTATCCATTTTCAATTTACCTTTAAAAGATAAAATCTCAAAACATTTCACTCATATTGGAAAACATTTCCATACTTATTTAATAATAAGTAATTCACAAATCTATTTATTTTCAACATTTGGAAAAATATGCAATATACTTAAATCACAATTAAGTATATATTTTATTCTTTAAGGAAAACATCCTCTTAAACACATTTATTTGGGTCCAAACGAATGTTGCGTAAAACATCGTTATGACAACCCAAAATCACTAGTATAGGGATTCGAAATTAAGATAGATATATAAATCCCAATACTATATAAAACATTTTCTTTCGAAAATCATTTACTATAACAATAGTGTTATAGTCCACCATTTCCTCTTATTTCTCGAAAACGTCTATTTCAATAATGAATGTTGAAATCTATGGTTTCGATACTTAATACATTTTAAAACATCTTTTAAATCGTTTTAATTCTTATTTAAAAGATCACTTCTTAAAACATTTCTTTAATATATTATTCACTGTCCAAAATCGTGAAACTATCTCCTTTAATAAGCTTTCATATTTACTTATCAAATTCAATTGGTTTTGGATTTATAAAACAACGTTCATAAATTCACATCTATATAAATTTATAAAAACTTCAACTAAAAAGAATCCCTTAATTAACAAATTCTATTTATATCTCATTTAAATGCCAAAATCCAATTTATAAGTTAATTTCTTATAAATATTTTAATTTACAAAATTTATTCATTTTATAACTTCACAATTTATAAATCTATAAACTTCATTCACTTATGAAATCCATTTATACATCAGTTTAACACTTATAAAAACTCGTTTTATAATTCCAATATTTTAATTTATAAATTTCAATCTTATAAATCTTTTATATAAACCGTTTATAATAATTCAAAAATCCCAATTTAAACCAATTTACAAATTAATCAACTACTTATTTCAAAAATCACATTCGGTTAATTTCACAAAAATCATAATTTTTATAACATAAAAATTATAAAGTTTATTTATTTAAAATGAATTAATTCCAAATTCAATAAAATGTATACTTTCAAAAATCACTTGAAAATCCTTTTAGATTCAAAATCGTTTTTAACATTTTTAAAGCTCCAAAATTAGGCCCCATGCTGCAACGACACTAAATATAAAAATCACGGCATCCAAACATCATATATCCATATGATAACAGAATATATCTCAAATATCTGTAAATAAATCAATACCGTTGAGGAATCCAGTTGGATCCCTCCAATCTGTTTTCCTGTATCCACAGATGTTTGCACAATACCAATCCCGTTTCAATACGGAAAATCGCAGTATATGGGTTTATATAAATATTATCCGCTATTATGCGGCACAATAGGGTCTCATCCGCTATATAATGCGGGAAAATCAACTCCAAGTACATATATAATACCAATTCCACATCAAGGTGAAATATCGCGGTATATGTGTTTAATAGATAACATCCGCGTAATATGGGGCGTATAGGGTCTATTTCAATACAATAGATAATAATTTATCATCTAAGCATATAATCAAGCAATTTTAAATTTATCTATTTTAAATTGAAACAGAATCGATTGAGTGAGAAGTTCTCACCATGTTTTCAAATAACAGTTTTCAGCGTTTTATTTCGAATAAAATTAAACGCGCGTTTAATTTTATCCAAAATTTTCACTAGCTCCAATGGATTCCAACCCAGCTACATCGCGTAGTGTTCGTCCATACGAAGCCAACGCAATTCGTTTCGTGAATTTTCGACCTCGTACGACAAAGTTATGACATTTTAAACATCGTACAAATTAATATATAAATTAATTAACTTTTTATTTATATTTTTATAACCTAAATCTCGGCCGTCCCTTTTGCTATTGAAAATCTGGGTCGTTCCTTTTGCTTCTCCTTCTTCCTAGTAAACAACGCGCATGAAGAACCCATTAGAGCCGCCCAAAACCCTAATGCTCGCAACCACCTCGAGCCACCTGGATATGATGGGCGACCCTCAAGTCGAAGCCCAACGCGAAAGCCACCTTCGGCTGCAATTTGGCCAAGCTCCACCCTATATTGACCTCGAAAAACATGGATGAACGGCGCGCCTTCAAGCTCAAATTGCCGACGATCCATTGCTCGAATCACGATCATGATCGTTGAGATCGAAGATCTCACGTAGCTCTACAATTTTAATTTAGGAAGTTTGTCGAATTAGTGTGTGGATTGGAAGAAAATGAGGGAGGAAGGAATTGAATTTTTGGCCATTGATAGCGTAAGCGGTGGCCTGAAACCCTAGCTCAGTTTTGTTTGCAAATGGGAAAAATCTAGGTCCTTTTATAGAAAATTTCCGTGCACAATTCACCCGAATTTTTTCCGAACTCCAAACAAAGCATGCCGCCTGGCATTTATAATGTTTTACCCCTATTCCGAACGCAATGGAATATATATCGGAGGCCAATTCGAAAGTATTTGGAAGATAGGTTTTCAAATCGACTATTTTAAATTAAAAATTCACTCAAACGATTTTCTATTCGTTTTAGCTTGCCCTGGACAAACCGTAAATCCGATTGACACGAGATTGGAAATCTTACAGTAATTTAACATTACGGATCCGATGACACTAGTTTCGTTGAAATCCGAGACTTTTTGAAAAATGGCTATTTTTACTCGCCAATTAAATATTAAAATATTCAATTTCCACAAATTAACTTTTAATTCGATTTTAAAAGTTCTATAACATCATTCTAACTCCAATATGATTAGATACAACTTTACAAATCAATTTTAATCACATTAAACCCAATTTCAAATTATTTCTGTAATTTCAAATATTAAATTGTAGATTTAATTATCCAATTAAACCTAGATATTCGAAATAAAATTTATTCGACTTAAAAATTTCACTTGTTAATATTTAAAATCAATTAAATATACGAATTTCAAATGACAGAAATTCTGGGTCGTTACACTCTCCCCCCTTAAAAGAATTTCGTCCTCGAAATTACCAAGTAAGAAAAAGTTACAAAATCCATTAACTTTTCAAAACCATTTGTTCAAATTAAATTTCAAATTCATTTAAACATTTTAACTTTTCCAAAATCCGATGGTTACACTTCTTACAATAACTTTACTAAGTTTTCAAATCATACTTAGTTATCTTTTTAGAACCAATTATATCGTTTAACTTTTCACTCCAAAATCAAAGTTATAGTTTTCAATTTTTTTTTCAATTTTCTCAAAAATATTCTAACGCCTTAAATTTTCGAAAAATTTCGCCAGCGTCTCCTTTGCGCGGCTCAGTCCGAAAAAAATGGCAATATATATATATATATATATATATATATATATATATATATATATATATATATATATATATATCACAAATACACATCTCATCAAAATGAGGCAACACGTAGGGAAAAAAGTGTAAAAGTACAATATGTAATCCGAGATATGTACCTTATATATTATTAGCGAGCATATACGGCTAATATAGCGCGAAAGCGAGCTCCAAATGCGAAGCAAGCGCCATCCGGACCTACTAAACACTCAACAAACATGACAAATATGTATATATAAAAGTAATATCAATATACAACATATATCACTACAACAACTACATATGCCAATATAGCCAATGCAATCAAAAGCAATAAATTCAACCATCAACCAACTAGCATTCAACTAACATCCATAACCAAATCAATACACTTTCACTTCTCATTAGTATTCAATGAATTGGTTTTTTCATTTAATCACATTTGATTCGTTAACATTGGACTTTACTAACATTCATTTATTCATTTTCAATTAGTTTATATTCACTAATTTACATTCAAGTTATTTCACTTCCACATTCAAATCAAATTTCATGGCTTCCAATTTTATCAATTCAGCTTCATTAACACTTAACGAATTATATATAATCAACTAACAATCATATAACAACCAAATCATAACCAACATAACCAAATTATTAAATTTGCTTACATTCATTCAATTTGGTTCATCACTTTTAATTAGCTTTAATGAATTAACACTTACATCCATTATTTCATATCAATTTATTTACACTCAATTGATTTACATTCAATTCATTCATTAATTCAATTGTTAATTCATTTAACAAATAAGGTTGAGTTTCATTTATATAACTCAAGTTCACATCCATTTAATTTACTTTATTATTTTACTTCGATACCAAAATCAACTTCATTCAACATTATTTAAGTTATATTCCATTTCAAACATCATTTGTTTAACTTAACTTAAATTTCCACTTATAAATCCAATTCAAATTCCAATTCCAGTTCTATTTACTTACAAATTCGAAACGGATTTCAATTTCATTTTCTTGCACTTGCAAATTTTATTTATTCATTCACGATTTATTTTCCAACTTAATAATTGTATTCCAATCATTTTATATAACATTCCAGAGTCTTTTCAATCTTTCAAAACCATTTTTGAAACCAATTCAATTATCCTTTGAATTTCAAAACCCAAACCTAAATTTTTCCAAACAACTTTTATTTAAAACAACTTGGCAACAATCCCTCTTTTGGAAACCCGAAAATGAACACCGATGATGTCGCGATCATTATCGGAATTATTTTCCAGCGACCGAAAAGAGTTTAGAGCTTTTATCCCTCCAAAAACATTTTTCCAAACCCTTGAAAACCATTTTCAAACTCAAAAAGGAATTTAATCTTTTCCAAATTGCAACCTTTTCCAAAACATTTCCAAATATACCTCTGGAATTTTACTTCAAATTACAAATCACATTTACAATTTATATTCTCCAATTCTATTTGTATGTGAATTTATTTCTTAACTTTGGAGTTACGATTTTAATTTCTTTTTCAACATTAATGATAATAATTTAATATCATCACTTTCTAGCAACCAAGCAATCATGTATTATAATAATTCACTGAAAATGTTTCTCTTTTATATACGAAAATAATTTAGGTAAAATTATTTCATTTACCCTAATTTAAAATGATATCATGTCGAATTTGTTCAGTACAAGTGTTTAGATAATCCTATCAATAACGTTAATTACTCGTATTGACCAGAGTCCATATACCACTCAACAAACCAATCAACAAAATATAAAACAATTTTATATTCACTAACAAATACGCGTTCATATCTATTATTACACTCACACTCATTCTAGAGTACTACTGACTCTATCTCTAATGAGTAACACCCAACAGAGCCAAGGTTGTCGCTTAACCATATGCTCTGATACCAAATGCCAGGATAGAGATTTTTGACTCACGAAAGTCGACATCAATTCGTCCACTGTATCAACTGCCGAGCAATCGAAGGCCGGAAAACCGAACCCTTAAGGTTTAAGAAGAAGAAAAGGATAGAAGAAGTAAGAAAGAAAGAACAAACAACAGAATAATAACAGAATCTCACAATCGCAGCGGAACAACACATAATAGATAAATGAATATCTTTAAAAAAACACTATATCAGTTATTACATTACATCACATTATCATTACATTATTAGAGTGTACAACAACAAACAGCGGAAAAGAAATAATATATACTAGTTGATACACAATGCCATCCAGCTTGCCTCCAGATCTCCACAGCAACTCTTGAATTCCAGAATGACCTAATAACCTGACTCTAGACAGCCAGTGTGGAAAATGATGGGCACCTAGAGTTTAGGAAGGGGACAATAAACTCCAAGTCAGTCATGTGACTGGTGTGAGAACCTAAAACAGTTTATCTTTGAAAAACAAACAAAGAAATATTTTAAAATGGATTCGCAATGTTTTTTTGAAAATGTAACTATCATAAGGCCTCCCGCCACACACACAATGCAAACGCAGAACTTGGAGGAGATTTCTCCTTATGATAGTCAAACATGCTTGATACGCAAATTTCTTTGATATTATTACTATAAGTGCAAAGTGCAGGAAAACATTTCGAAAGTACAATATTAATCTTAGCCAGCATGGGTACCATTATATTATGCTTGCTATAGCTACCTCCTGAGGAGGCAGGTTATACAATTTGCAATCGTAAAGGGCTCGTATTGTTTATTTGGATTTCCAACAAATGGTCAGGCCAAGGAACTTCCCATTGCCACATGGGTACGCCTCTGGAAGGACGCCGCAAGAACCTAACCGGATCTTTGCCAATTAAAGGCCGGGTTTCCACTAGCTGGGTAACTACTGACACGAGTACGCCATCCCCCGGTCGTAACCAACCTTAATCCCGGGATTCACCAACAACCACAAAATAATAAGTTTGCAGCAACAACATATGTTAAGTATCTGGGCTCCATACCATGATACCACCTCTATCCAGGAGGAAATGACATACACTAAGGGAGCGCTATCCCCTAATAACCTTGCCGCATCATTCTTGCTTTGACCATTACCGGGGTGTGAGGTCCGACGAAGTCTCGTCCACAAAGCTACGCTTTGTACAAAAGCTGTGCTTTGATCAACAAATTATCAGCAACACACAGCATGCCACGTTACCAAATTAGGAATATATCACTAGTAACCATCAACTACATAACCTCTGAGCTCGTACGTCTCATAGAAGGGTGTTAAGCTAAGAGAATAAATTCTCTGCCACCAACAGAAATGTATTTGATAGAAACCAGCTTTACATCTCAAATTGTAACGTCAGACACACATCCATACGAGTCTGTTCCGGGATCGAACAGAATTGAAGGCACTTATAAAGAAGCCCTTGCAATCCAGATATTCACTAATCACGTCTGGAATTCCCATCACAAAGGGTGTTAAAATCTCTATATCGGAGATCAGCCGATGCAGAGACATTCGACGGCAATCCTTTATTTTCAAAAATATCCGATCTTCAACACCGGTCTTCAACACCGATCTTCAAATGCTATCCATTATGACATATCATTATTCGGATTGGAATTTATGACACAAAGGTCCTCTCCCGGTTAAACTGAATAACGAGCGCTTATTTTAAAATAAGTGTAACATTTAAATTCAAGCAAATCACAACAAATACCCATTTAAAGGAAAATATTGATAGTCCGTTATTTAACTATCAATAGATATTCACAACATCACCAGATTCCAAATAATTTTCCAAATTATTTACTTTCCAAAAATATCTTTACAAGACATATTTTTCCACACTTCAACCATTTCAAAACAATTTTCAAATCACTTTTCACCTTTACAACTTTTGAAAACAAAGTTTCAAAACATTTTCCTTACGCGGAGACACTTCAAAATATTTATACGTTTTCAATTTATCTTTAAAAGATAAAATCTTAAAACATTTCACTTCATATTGGAAAACATTTCGATACTTATTTAATAATAAGTAATTCACAAATCTATTTATTTTCAACATTTGGAAAAATATTCAATATACTTAAATCACAATTAATTATATATTTTATTCTTTAAGGAAAACAACCTCTTAAACACATTTATTTGGGTCCAAACGAATGTTGCGTAAAACATCGTTACGACAACCAAAAATCATTAGTATAGGGATTCGAAATTAAGATAGATATATAAATCCCAATACTATATAAAACATTTCCTTTCGAAAATCATTACTATAACAACAGTGTTATAGTCCACCATTTCCTTTTATTTCTCGAAAACGTCTATTTCAACAATGAATGTTGAAATCTATGGTTTCTATACTTAATACTTTTTAAAACATCTTTTAAATCGTTTGAATTCTTATTTAAAAGATCACTTCTTAAAATATTTCTTTAATATATTATTCACTGTCCAAAATTGTGAAAATATCTCCTTTAACAAGCTTTCATATTTACTTATCAAATTCAATTGGTTTTGGATTTATAAAACAACGTTTATAAATTCACATCTATATAATTTTTTAAAAACTTCAACTAAAAAAAATCCCTTAATTAAAAAATTATATTTATATCTCATTTAAATGCCAAAATCCAATTTATAAGTTAATTTCTTATAAGTCTTTTATTTTACAAAATGTATTCATTTTATAACTTCACAATTTATAAATCTATAAACTTCGTTCACTTATGAATCCATTTATACTTCATTTTAACACTTATAAAAACTCGTTTTATAATTCCAATATTTTAATTTATAAATATCAATCTTATAAATCTTTTATATAAACCGTTTATAATAATTCAAAAATCCCAATTTAAACCAATTTACAAATTAATCAACTACATATTTCAAAAATCTTTCAGTTAATTTCACAAAAATCATAATTTTTATAACATAAAAATTATAATGTTTATTTATTTAAAATGAATCAATTCCGAAATTCAATAAAATGTATACTTTCAAAAATCATTTAAAAATCCTTTTAAATTTAAAATCATTTTTAACATTTTTAAAACTCCAAAAATAGGCCCCATGCTGCAACAACACTAAATATAACAATCACGGCATCCAAACAACATATATCCATATGATAATAGAACATATATCAAATATCTGTAAATAAATCAATACTGTTGAGGAATCCAGTTGGATCCCTACAACCTGTTTCCCCGCATCCACGGATGTTAGCACAATACCAATCCCGTTTTAATACGGAATATCGCGGTACATGAGTTTATATAAATATTATCCGCTATTATGCGGTGCAATAGGGACTCATCTGCTATATAATGCGCGAAAATCAACTCCAAGTACATATATAATACCAATTCCACATCAAGGTGGAATATCGCGGTATATGTGTTTAATACATAACATATAACGACCCGCTATTTTGGACTATTCGCATCCGAACATGTCGGACTTGAATAATTCAAAATACCGAATTGTTAATTTTAAATTTGGCAAACTCAGATATACAGTAAATAAATAATCACAGAATCACAGACACGGAGTAATAATATGCAGCGGAGGTAAAAGAGATAGTAGTTCATGAAGCTACTATATAAATATATAAGATACATCAGAGTTTACAACAGAAGAGTAATACGATACATCAAGTACAAATCAGAATATATCACTGGAATCATCGAATACTGAAAGAAGAATAGATGGCTGGATCTTCAAGCAAAACTCCAACTCCAAAGGTGAGCCTCGAATACTGGAACACTCAGTCTGACCCGAGCGTAAAGCAAAACACAAAACACTCGAGTCAGGATTAATATTCTCATATCAATAAATCCAACTCAAGTGAAATAGCAATCGAAATACAAGTAACTCAAAGGATGTTGGAATCACCATCCTCTAAGGATCCGTTAAACTATCTACTATGTAGTAGTGTACGCTAAATAGATAATGTCTATCAGTAATATAAAGTATCAAAATAGTGTTAAGGCGTTACCATTATCCCCCTTAACACATTTTATAAATGTCATAGTCTATACAGCACTGTAAACTCCACCGTAAACTGGTGGGCTATCAAGGAGTACTCCATAGGTATAACACAAAACAAATTCGTAGTGGTCGCGTATAAAGGGATACAAGTATGACAAGGCACATGAGGCAATACCCAAAGTAGTGAAACTACCGTTCGCCTGATCCGGACTGGTGAGAACGCATCGCCGCAGCGATCGCAACACCGCGAAACAACACTACTGAAAAGTACGAGGGTGCACCAATCAATCACAAGTAATGAGTAGTAGTTACGAAGAAGTGTGTCCGCTCGAGGTGGCTAACCCCATTTGGCCCGGCACGGCTCCTGATTTTAGTCATTTTCAATTTGACACAAGTGTCAAGGCTATCCATTACCGTTCTCTTTCTTCAGTCATCACGTACATCATTCCAACCACTTCATCCTGCATCATCACTCCGCGTATAGTTATTAAAGTGGTTTTCGGTTTAGATAGAGAGTATATCCATAACCGATTCCGGTCTCTTTAATAACTTTCGTAATTATTACCCCGATTGGTCGTTTAATATACTTCAAACCAAATCAATTTTAATTTCAATTAGAATTCGTAAACCATCATTTCGATTGTCTTTCTAAATCAATCTCCAAAATTTACGTTCAAACTTCCAAATTACCATTTGAAAATCTTATAATTCGATTTCAACTTTCATTTAAACAATTCAAATATTGATTCAAGTTCGAATATAAGTTTCATTCCGAAATCATTTAGATTGTTTAATTATCATTCAAAAATAAATTTCAATTCATTTATCGATTTCATTCAATATTCGCTAAGCTAATTTATCATTTAAAACAATTTTCATTTAAATTCCAATTCATTTAAATTGATCACTTAAGTTCAATTTTATTATAACAAACTTACAAATTTACTTAAATTCAATTCGTCAAATCAAATTCTTAAATTACAAGTCTTGCATTAATTTTAATAAAATGCATTTATATTTCCTGTTAAAGAAATTCAATTTCACTAATCTCTTTACTTAGTTACAAATTTCCAAAACTCAATTAATAAAGAAACTAAATTTCATATATTCGAGAAGTTTTATTTCACTTATTAACTTACTTAAATTTTCCAAAGTTTAATTAATAAAGAAACTCAATTTCATTTATTAACGAAGTTCAAATCCACTTATCCAAAAGTTCAATTTCTCTTATCAAAGAATTCAATTTTTATTCAATTATCAATTAATTCAATCTTATTCAATTATTAAATAATTTCAATCTTAATTATTAATAATTTCAAAACTTAATAATTACCAACTTGATTATCCATTCAAACTTAATTATTAAATCATTTCCACTTGATTATGAATTCAACTAAATCATCATATCATTTCAACTTAATTATTAATTCCACTTAATAATTTCAAACTTAATTATAATTTCAAACTTAATTATAATTCAAATTTAATTATTAAATGGTTTCAAACTTAATAATTTCAAAACTCAATTATCACTAATTCCAAATTATTTATTAGTAATTCCAAATTTAATTATTAAATAATTAAATTTCAAACAACGTTCTTCCATCAATTTCTACGTTAATATTTTTTTCAGATTTCAATCTTTACATTTTCCTTCAAAAATTCAAATTCCAACTTCATTTCAAAACTTATCCTTTATTCGAATAAAATCATTATTTTATTTTTAAATCAAATATTGACCAATCGGGTTTTTATTAAATTTTCTATCCTAATTCAAGTTCATTTGGGTATTTATCATTTCAACCCGATTCCATTTCAATTCAAAAATCGAAGCATAGAAAAGGGAACTTGCAGCGTGATAACAGGGATGGTGTCAAAGTAAATAAACAAGCAATAACACAATCAATAACAATCCAATAATTAGTTCAAATAATCCCGAAATAATCGTATTAATTCGCATTGTTATTTGTGCGAATTAATATAATTATCTCTAGGATCTACACTATCATTTCATGTAGATTAAAGATTATTACATTTCAGTTTTCCACTTGTCGTTCAATTTCAATTTCAATTCTACACAATTTATTCAATCTACGTTCAAGGTTCAAAGTGTAATTTATCAAATTCTACGAGTCAATTAACTTAACAATTTCAAGGGGTCATATTATTCAAATTAACTAATCAAATTCAACACATATGTCGATTCAAAATTTATAACTATCCTACGTCAAATTCAATTGCATACTATTCATTATTTTCACGCTTCAATTTATCATCCAATATAAACAACAAACAATCAATCATTTATCAACCAAACTGGATTATTATTGCATACATAACAGATAGCGGTGTCAGATGTCAAAGGTGAACGGATACATACATAACAATGCAATAAATAACAGCAGTATATTTCAATTGTCGTTTCAATTGAAATCAAATTTAATAAATAAAAGAACATTAATCGTGAGTGATTGCTCACCTTTCGAGGCTAGAGATTCGCGAGAAGATGACACGGATACGTATATTGATACGGACATAGAAATTGAGTTACGAATCCAAGCAAAGCAAGCGGCACGAATACGACGACCCAAGCTGATAACAGAAGTCGATAGAACACATCAGAACGAGATCGACGAAGAAAATTGGTATAAGTGAACATATATAACTATATATATAAATTCATATTTTAAATTCAACACATTTTTATATTATATATATAAAATTTCCAAAATCATTGATTGCACTAAAACACATATACACTACCGGTAGCAAAAGTACCCTAGTAACTATACGGTATCAAAGGTGACAGACGCAATTTATAAACTATATAAAACCAGAAATCAGTGGGCACAAGATAGTACAATATATATTAAAAACTTGAATAAACTACATATATATAGAACATACATTCAACAAAATCAAAGTTTAACAGTTATTAAATATATAACATAAATTGAGACAACCATTTGACACAAAATTTAGTTCATTCTATAACTAACGAATCTTTTCCACTTATGTACAAGCTTACACATGGTATATAAAATTTAAACCTATTATATGCAACAAAAATAACTTGCTTGTATAGAACATACGTACCTAAAACATGTTGTACAGCAACTTACATACATAGAATGAACAAATATCATCTTAAGATAACATATACTTACTTAAAATAGTTTTTTTTTTTTTCACACTGACCATATATTATATAACAACAGCTAAACTATATATGATTGCATAAGACTCACGTGAAACCCAAGCATTTCAAATATCAGCAAACTCATAATATAGAACTGTATGAACTTATGACTTTAGAAACTTAGTAATAGCATACTTTATTAATAGACAACATACTTTTGTGCCTTCCAACATATGTAATCCCTGTAACCAAAATTTATATACTTTATATATGTAACCAGATCTACAATTTGTATATTATATAAATTAAAACGTATCACTTTTATATAAAGTCATCATATAAATAAAATATCAATAAACGCTTTAAACTATAATAATACAGTAAACACAGATCGTTATTCATACATATGAATGCTAACATAACACCCCTAACTTAAACAACTTTACAAATATATACATCATATTATACACAATACGTAACAGGCTTCAAGCTAGGGAAGATAGGAACATGGTTTCTAAGAAAAGATCGAATAAAAAATATAAACTTACATATAAAAGAAACCAGAGGAAGGGTTTTGCCGAGCATGCATGCGACCATGAGCGCAGCTTCGGAAAGGCTTGCGGGGCGGAGAGATTTGGATCAGAGAATGGGTTGAAGGTGGGTCTTAGGTTGCAGGCGGCTGATGTGGAGTGACGACCTTCAGTGATGTGGCGAGCGGTGATGGTGTGAAGGTCGTGACCGAGCTCAGAATGATGGGAGGAAACTTTGGTGGAAAGCTAGGTGGAGGGCAGTACGGTGGCGGGTTGGGTTGTGGCTCTAGGCTGCTGCGGAGAGGATAGGTCGGAGGTGGACACGGTGGATAGGCTCGGAGGCGGCTTGGTTGTTTGCTCGGGTGGAAGAGAACGAGGGGGCAGTGGGGTGTACGGTCGGTGTCTGCGGGTGGTGGGAAGGTCGAAGTAGTGGAAACGTGGCAGCGCTTAACTGTTGGAAGGCTCGGAGGAAGGGCGGTGGGTTAGACTAGCAAGGTGGACGTCGATTTGCATATGCAGGTGTTGCGCGGCGTTTAAATGGTGAAAGGAGAGGAAAGGCTTTAATGCCAAAATATGGAAGCTTCAGGTAGTAAGCTTATTATGTGAATATACAAATCTGGATGGCTGATTGTAGTTTGCAGGTTCAAAAAAAATAAATAAGAAGAAAGATGAGAAATGAGCAGAAGAGAAGGAACGTGAAAAGCAATCTGAGGCAAATATAATTTCCTCTGGGAGATGAAAGTTCAGAGCTAACATCTCAATGAATATATGAATTGGAAACAACAGTCACACTTTAATTTCCAAAAAGTAATAAAAAGCAATGAAGGCTTGTTTCCAATCGGTAGAAAATGAAAGGTCAGAAACAAAAATAAAACGGACCATCGATATAATCATTGGAACACGAAAAAAAATATAGTCTAGCACACGAACATATGAGATATTAATGCGACAGCAGTCGGGTGAAAACCAAAAATCTTCAAGAACCAAAAGGTACTAAATCAATAACGATACGGTTAACATTTAAGTGGTTTCATGGCGTACGAGATTCCGAAACACGGAATTGAATATACTACGGACATTAGCACGATGAGACAATCAAAACGGTATACGGATATCAGTGGTACTATTGAATTATAAAAATTCGAATTTTATACTAGCGGAAAATGCGTAAAAATCGCAGAAAATTAAGGTCGACGGAGCCAAAGATGTCCGAATTTGGAAAAACGACAAACTGACAACTTTCTCAAATGATGGTTTAGAATTTTGCTATGTAAAAATATTTTGTTTTTGAAAAGGTTTTATTTTCATCACTTTTTAACTGATTAAATTGAAGTAAATTTACGTGCGAAATAAACTTTCATATTTTCGGACGAAAATTTACCGGTTGCAATGTTTAACTGGACGCATTTCAAATATCAAATTTATATTTTAAAATTTTATCGTTTAAATTCCCTCAAAAATTTCTATTAATAACGTTTTTAAAACCAGTTAGATTTACGGGTCGTTACATTCTCCCCCACTCAAAACTTTTCGTCCCCGAAAAGGAAGGAGGTAGGAGAATAGAGACAACCAGAAGAAAATAGACTTGAATTTACCAAATAAACAATTAATTTGAACCTTATAGATTTCAAATTTATATTCAATAATTGGTTTTTTTATATTCGGGGTTTCCGTTTAATTTCACATTTATTAATGTTAGATACAAATAGGTTTCTTTAAAAAAAAATTCAATTAATATTCAATTAATATCAGGATATCTCATTAAGTTGATTTTATTTATAAAGGCAATCTATATTATATATTATTTAACTTTCTTAAACTAATAATTCCAAAGATTATAAATTTGAATAGTCGTTTATTATAATTATATTTTATTCGACAGATTAAATTCTTCTTTATTCCAAATTATTATTAGATTTATTCCACTTACTATATCTTATTACATATATTATGTATATTTACATTTATCATAACTACTCAAATTTATTTAAAATTCCTTCGATATCATTTTCTACTGTATAATATTCAATTACATAGTTAACTTTTGAGCAATTTAGGTAAGTCATATTGAGTGCAATTAAATATTAAATAAGTGAATTTCTAATTCAATTCTCTCAAGTTTAAATATTAATTCAAAATTTTGGTTTCATTTATAATTGAAATCATCTTTTATCCAAATTTTAAGAATTATATTTCCGATTAACTTCAAACAATTTAGAGATAAATATGTATATATATATATAATATCGAATTAGATTTAAAACATAGGTCAATATATATTACCCGTTAAGTCATTCTTTAAGAAATTTAAATCATTTTATTTTCAAAACAAACCGTATCAAAGCTACAGAATAGTCTCTCCACTTCGAAACTCGAAAATGAATGTCGATGATGCGGCCGCCATCACCGAAATTATTTTCCAGCGAGAAAAGAGAAGAGCTCTAATTTAATTATTTACAATTCTTTGAAATGGTTTCTATTTGGAAATATTTAAAACACTATACACTTTTAACAATTTCAAATTAAAGTTGAAATCACCGGAAATTAAATTCTCAAATTCTAATTTAAATATATTTCAAATTCCAAATCAAATTAGAACCAAATTTTATAAATTCATTTATTTATTTTATGAAATAGTCGATGATTTATAAAACAATAAATAAAAATTAAATTTTCCACATCTTGGACAACAGATTCATTATCATTTAATTTCAGGAAAAAAATTATACTTATATATGATAAAATCATTCAATATTATTTTATTCACTAAATTTGAAAACAATATTGTGTCAGTTTGCTCTGCTAAAGTGTTTTGGAAATCCTATCGATAGCGTTGATCAGACGAATCGATCGAAAATCCAAATCAACATCAACAACTCAAACAACAAAATATATATCAAAACATTTTAAATATTAATTTACAAATATACTTTCTCGCTCGACGATACAAGGATGGATTTCAAAATAAGTATAGAGATTCAAATTTGATGGATCAAAGAGAATTTTGATTCGATAATAAGTTCTAAACGGAAGATAAGATAATTCAATGAACAGAATCGGAAGATGGATAAGCTTATTAAATTCACGGGCAACCTTAACCGGGTCGACCGTAATTTCAAGAGTAAGATCGATGCGGAATTTCGAGGTAAATCAACACTCGATCTAAGAGATGGAATTCAGGTATAGCAGAAGATAGATAGCGTCGTAAACCGAGGATACAGAAATCTCCGGTAAATCGATGTCCATTATAAAGCAGTTTCACCCATTTACGAATAATTTGAAGATTGGCGAGACCGCCGATTCATTTAAGGATCATTTGAAGTGGAGTTATGGAATACTCCAGAATTTGAAAGAATACGAATAATGAGGGACAAGAATGAATTTCGAAACCGAGGGGACGTTCCAAAATTCAAGGGAATTGAGTCAAAAGGAAGAGATTGAAACTCGAGTGGGAGTGATTCTGTAAATACATTTACCATACATGCTAAGTTTTGCCTAGAGCTACCAAAAGCTCTGATACCAACTATAACGACCCGCTATTTTGGACTATTCGCATCCGCACATGTCGGACTTGAATAATTCAAAATACCGAATTGTTAATTTTAAATTTGGCAAACTCAGATATACAGTAAATAAATAATCACAGAATCATAGACACAGAGTAATAATATGCAGCGGAGGTAAAAGAGATAGTAGTTCATGAAGCTACTATATAAATATATAAGATACATCAGAGTTTACAACAGAGAGTAATACGATACATCAAGTACAAATCAGAATATATCACTGGAATCATCGAATACTGAAAGAAGAATAGATGGCTGGATCTTCAAGCAAAACTCCAACTCCAAAGGTGAGCCTCGAATACTGGAACACTCAGTCTGACCCAAGCGTAAAGCAAAACACAAAACACTCGAGTCAGGATTAATATTCTCATATCAATAAATCCAACTCAAGTGAAATAGCAATCGAAATACAAGTAACTCAAAGGATGTTGGAATCACCATCCTCTAAGGATCCGTTAAACTATCTACTATGTAGTAGTGTACGCTAAATAGATAATGTCTATCAGTAATATAAAGTATCAAAATAGTGTTAAGGCGTTACCATTATCCCCCTTAACACATTTTATAAATGTCATAGTCTATACAGCATTGTAAACTCCACCGTAAACTGGTGGGCTATCAGGGAGTACTCCATAGGTATAACACAAAACAAATTCGTAGTGGTCGCGTATAAAGGGATACAAGTATGACAAGGCACATGAGGCAATACCCAAAGTAGTGAAACTACCGTTCGCCTGATCCGGACTGGTGAGAACGCATCGCCGCAGCGATCGCAACACCGCGAAACAACACTCCTGAAAAGTACGAGGGTGCGCCAATCAATCACAAGTAATGAGTAGTAGTTACGAAGAAGTGTGTCCGCTCGAGGTGGCTAACCCCATTTGGCCCGGCACAGCTCCTGATTTTAGACATTTCCAATTTGACACAAGTGTCAAGGCTATCCATTACCGTTCTCTTTCTTCAGTCATCACGTACATCATTCCAACCACTTCATCCTGGATCATCACTCCGCGTATAGTTATTAAAGTGGTTTTCGGTTTAGATAGAGAGTATATCCATAACCGATTCCGGTCTCTTTAATAACTTTCGTAATTATTACCCCGATTGGTCGTTTAATATACTTCAAACCAAATCAATTTTAATTTCAATTAGAATTCGTAAACCATCATTTCGATTGTCTTTCTAAATCAATCTCCAAAATTTACGTTCAAACTTCCAAATTACCATTTGAAAATCTTATAATTCGATTTCAACTTTCATTTAAACAATTCAAATATTGATTCAAGTTCGAATATAAGTTTCATTCCGAAATCATTTAGATTGTTTAATTATCATTCAAAAATCAATTTCAATTCATTTATCGATTTCATTCAATATTCGCTAAGCTAATTTATCATTTAAAACAATTTTCATTTAAATTCCAATTCATTTAAATTGATCACTTAAGTTCAATTTTATTATAACAAACTTACAAATTTACTTAAATTCAATTCGTCAAATCAAATTCTTAAATTACAAGTCTTGCATTAATTTTAATAAAATGCATTTATATTTCCTGTTAAAGAAATTCAATTTCACTAATCTCTTTACTTAGTTACAAATTTCCAAAACTCAATTAATAAAGAAACTAAATTTCATATATTCGAGAAGTTTTATTTCACTTATTAACTTACTTAAATTTTCCAAAGTTTAATTAATAAAGAAACTCAATTTCATTTATTAACGAAGTTCAAATCCACTTATCCAAAAGTTCAATTTCTCTTATCAAAGAATTCAATTTTTATTCAATTATCAATTAATTCAATCTTATTCAATTATTAAATAATTTCAATCTTAATTATTAATAATTTCAAAACTTAATAGTTACCAACTTGATTATCCATTCAAAATTAATTATTAAATCATTTCCACTTGATTCTGAATTCAACTAAATCATCAAATCATTTCAACTTAATTATTAATTCCACTTAATAATTTCAAACTTAATTATAATTTCAAACTTAATTATAATTCAAATTTAATTATTAAATGGTTTCAAACTTAATAATTTCAAAACTCAATTATCACTAATTCTAAATTATTTATTAGTAATTCCAAATTTAATTATTAAATAATTAAATTTCAAACAACGTTCTTCCATCAATTTCTACGTTAATATTTTTTTCAGATTTCAATCTTTACATTTTCCTTCAAAAATTCAAATTCCAACTTCATTTCAAAACTTATCCTTTATTCGAATAAAATCATTATTTTATTTTTAAATCAAATTATTGACCAATCGGGTTTTTATTAAATTTTCTATCCTAATTCAAGTTCATTTGGGTATTTATCATTTCAACCCGATTCCATTTCAATTCAAAAATCGAAGCATAGAAAAGGGAACTTGCAGCGTGATAACAGGGATGGTGTCAAAGTAAATAAACAAGCAATAACACAATCAATAACAATCCAATAATTAATTCAGATAATCCCGAAATAATCGTATTAATTCGCATTGTTATTTGTGCGAATTAATATAATTATCTCTATGATCTACACTATCATTTCATGTAGATTAAAGATTATTACATTTCGGTTTTCCACTTGTCGTTCAATTTCAATTTCAATTCTACACAATTTATTCAATCTACGTTCAAGGTTCAAAGTGTAATTTATCAAATTCTACGAGTCAATTAACTTAACAATTTCAAGGGGTCATATTATTCAAATTAACTAATCAAATTCAACACATATGTCGATTCAAAATTTATAACTATCCTACGTCAAGTTCAATTGCATACTATTCATTATTTTCACGTTTCAATTTATCATCCAATATAAACAACAAACAATCAATCATTTATCAACCAAACTGGATTATTATTGCATACATAACAGATAGCGGTGTCAGATGTCAAAGGTGAATTGATACATACATAACAATGCAATAAATAACAGCAGTATATTTCAATTGTCGTTTCAATTGAAATCAAATTTAATAAATAAAAGAACATTAATCGTGAGTGATTGCTCACCTTTCGAGGCTAGAGATGCGCGAGAAGATGACACGGATACGTATATTGATACGGACATAGAAATTGAGTTACGAATCCAAGCAAAGCAAACGGAACGAATACGACGACCCAAGCTGATAACAGAAATCGATAGAACACATCAGAACGAGATCGACGAAGAAAATTGGTATAAGTGAACATATATAACTATATATATAAAGTCATATTTTAAATTCAACACATTTTTATATTATATATATAAAATTTCCAAAATCATTGATTGCACTAAAACACATATACACTACCGGTAGCAAAAGTACCCTAGTAACTATACGGTATCAAAGGTGACAGACGCAATTTATAAACTATATAAAACCAGAAATCAGTGGGCACAAGATAGTACAATATATATTACAAACTTGAATAAACTACATATATATAGAACATACATTCAACAAAATCAAAGTTTAATAGTTATTAAATATATAACATAAATTGAGACAACCATTTAACACAAAATTTAGTTCATTCTATAACTAACGAATCTTTTCCACTTATGTACAAGCTTACACATGGTATATAAAATTTAAAACTATTATATGTAACAAAAATAACTTGCTTGTATAGAACATACGTACCTAAAACATGTTGTACAGCGACTTACATACATAGAATGAACAAATATCATCTTAAGATAACATATAACATATACTTACTTAAAATAGTTTTTTTTTTCTTCACACTGACCATATATTATATAACAACAGCTAAACTATAAATGATTGCATAAGACTCACGTGAAACCCAAGCATTTCAAATATCAGCAAACTCATAATATAGAACTGTATGAACTTATGACTTTAGAAACTTAGTAATAGCATACTTTATTAATAGACAACATACTTTTGTGCCTTCCAACATATGTAATCCCTGTAACCAAAATTTATATACTTTATATATGTAACCAGATCTACAATTTGTATATTATATAAATTAAAACGTATCACTTTTATATAAAGTCACCATATAAATAAAATATCAATAAACGCTTTAAACTATAATAATACAGTAAACACAGATCTTTATTCATACATATGAATGCTAACATAATACCCCTAACTTAAACAACTTTACAAATATATACATCATATTATACACAGTACGTAACAGGCTTCAAGCTAGGGAAGATAGGAACATGGTTTCTAAGAAAAGATCGAATAAAAAATATAAACTTACATATAAAAGAAACCAGAGGAAGGGTTTTGCCGAGCATGCATGCGACCATGAGCGCGGCTTCGGAAAGGCTTGCGGGGCGGAGAGATTTGGATCAGAGAATGGGTTGAAGGTAGGTCTTAGGTTGCAGGCGGCTGATGTGGAGTGACGGCCTTCGGTGATGTGGCGAGCGGTGATGGTGTGAAGGTCGTGACCGAGCTCAGAATGATGGGAGGAAACTTTGATGGAAAGCTAGGTGGAGGGCAGTACGGTGGCGGGTTGGGTTGTGGCTCTAGGCTGCTGCGGAGAGGATAGGTCGGAGGTGGACACGGTGGATAGGCTCAGAGGCGGCTTGGTTGTTTGCTCGAGTGGAAGAGAACGAGGGGGCAGTGGGGTGTACGGTCGGTGTCTGCGGGTGGTGGGAAGGTCGAAGTAGTGGAAACGTGGCAGCGCTTGACTGTTGGAAGGCTCGGAGGAAGGGCGGTGGGTTAGACTAGCAAGGTGGACGTCGGTTTGCATATGCAGGTGTTGCGCGGTGTTTAAATGGTGAAAGGAGTGGAAAGGCTTTAATGCCAAAATATGGAAGCTTCAGGTAGTAAGCTTATTATGTGAATATACAAATCTGGATGGCCGATTGTAGTTTGCAGGTTCAAAAAAAATAAAAAAAAATGAGAAGAAAGATGAGAAATGAGCAGAAGAGAAGGAACGTGAAAAGCAATCTGAGGCAAATATAATTTGCTCTGGGAGATGAAAGTTCAGAGCTAACATTTCAATGAATATATGAATTGGAAACAACAGTCACACTTTAATTTCCAAAAAGTAATAAAAAGCAATTCCAATCGGTAGAAAATGAAAGGTCAGAAACAAAAATAAAACGGACCATCGATATAATCATTGGAACACGAAAAAAAAAATATAGTCTAGCACACGAACATATGAGATATTAATGCGACAGCAGTCGGGTGAAAACCAAAAATCTTCAAGAACCAAAAGGTACTAAATCAATAACGATACGGTTAACATTTAAGTGGTTTCATGGCGTACGAGATTCCGAAACACGGAATTGAATATACTACGGACATTAGCACGATGAGACAATCAAAACGGTATACGGATATCAGTGGTACTATTGAATTATAAAAATTCGAATTTTATACTAGCGGAAAATGCGTAAAAATCGCAGAAAATTAAGGTCGACGGAGCCAAAGATGTCCGAATTTGGAAAAACGACAAACTGACAACTTGCTCAAAAGATGTTTTAGAAATTTTCTATGTAAAAATATTTTGTTTTGGAAAAGCTTTTATTTTCATCACTTTTTAACTGATTAAATTGAAGTAAATTTACGCGCGAAATAAACTTTCATATTTTCGGACGAAAATTTACCGGTTGCAATGTTTAACTGGACGCATTACAAATATCAAATTTATATTTTAAAATTTTATCGTTTAAATTCCCTCAAAAATTTCTATTAATAACGTTATTAAAACCAGTTAGATTTACGGGTCGTTACATAACATCCGCGTAATATGCAGCGTATGGGGTCTATTTCAATACAATAGATAATAATTTATCATCCAAGCATACAATCAAGCAATTTTAAATTTAACTATTTAAAATTTTGAATTGAAACAGATTTGATTGAGTGAGAAGTTCTCACCTTGTTTTCAAATAACAGTTTCAGCGTTTTATTTCGAATAAAATTAAACGCGCGTTTAATTTTATCCAAAATTTTCACTAACTCCAGTCGATTCCAATCCAGCTCCATCGCGTAGTGTTCGTCCATATGAAGCCAACGCAATTTGTTTCATGAATTTCCGACCTCGTATGACAAAGTTATGGCATTTTAAACATCGTACAAATTAATATATAAATTAATTAACTTTTTATTTATATTTTTATAACCTAAATCTCGGCCGTCCCTTTGGCTATAGAAAATCTGGGCCGTTCCTTTTGCTTCTCCTTCTTCCCAGTAAACAACGCGCACGAAGAACCCATTAGAGCCGCCCAAAACCCTAATGCTCGCAACCACCTCGAGCCACTTGGAGATGATCGGCGACCCTCAAATCGAAGCCCAACGCGAAAGCCACCTTCAGCTGCAATTTGGCCAAGCTCAGCACTATATTAGCCTCGAAAAATGTGGACGAACGGCGCGTCTTCAAGCTCAAATTGCCGACGATCCATTGCACGAATCACAATCATGACCGTTGAGATCAAAGATCTCACGTAGCTCTACAACTTTCGTTTAGGAAGTTTGTCGAATTAGTGTGTGGATTTGAAGAAAATGAGGGAGGAAGGAATTGAATTTTGGGTCATTGATAGCATAAGTGGCAGCCTGAAACCCTAGCTCAGTTTTGCTTGCAATGGGAAAAATCTAGGTCCTTTTATAGAAAATTTATGTGCACTATTCACCCGAATTTTTTCCGAACTCCAAACGAAGCGTGCCGCCTGGCGTTTATAATGTTTTACCCTTATTCCGAACGCAGTGGAATATATATCGGAGGATAATTCGAAAGTATTTGGAATATAGGTTTTCAAATCGACTATTTTAAATTAAAAATTCACTCAAATGATTTTCTACGTGTTTTAGCTTGCCCCGGACAAATCGTAAATCCAATTGACACGAAATTTGAAATCTTACAATAATTTAACATTACGGATCTGATAAAACTTGTTTCGTCGAAATCCGAGACTGTTTGAAAAATGGCTATTTTTACTAGCCAATTAAATATTAAAATATTCAATTTCTACAAATTAACTTTTAATTCGATTTTAAAAGTTCTATAACATCATTCTAACTCCAATATGATTAAATACAACTTTAAAAATCAATTTTA
Organism: Allium cepa; assembly: GCA_030765085.1. NCBI lineage: Eukaryota > Viridiplantae > Streptophyta > Magnoliopsida > Asparagales > Amaryllidaceae > Allium > Allium cepa. The sequence continues at coordinate 459,651,811 of CM060932.1, forward strand.
ATCACATTAAACCCAATTTCTAATTATTTTTGTAATTTCAAATATTAAATTGTCGATTTAATTATCCAATTGAACCTAGATATTCGTAATAAAATTTATTCGACTTAAATATTTCACTTGTTAATATTTAAAATCAATTAAATATACGAATTTCAAATGACGGAAATTCTGGGTCATTACACACTTGGTCGGCCATGGGCAGGAAATAGAAGGCAAAGCATTGGAATATGGAAAAGGTAAGTGTTACAAGCACTGGAAAGGAAAAGGCAAGGCATGAGCAAGATTGTGTGCACAAAGAGTTCGACATAGGCAAGTACGGCTCGGTCAAGCTCAAGGCAAGGGGTCAGGTGGGTCGTTAGGTGGTGCGGCTAAGGTCTTGCCAGGTCATGGCAAGGCTGGAGGAGGATTAGGTGTTGGAGGCCGAGGCAAGCAAGGGGAGATGGTGAACAAAAAGGAGTTCGACTAGGGGTTTTTGCAACTTTGGTGAAGGGTTTGATCCATGGAGTCACAGCCATGATTTGGAGGAGATGATGTGATGGTGGAGGTTAGTCTAAGGTGGTCGTGGTGGAGGAGTCGGCCAAAGGGTGTGTGGCCGAGCTAGCTTGAAGAAAACAAAGAAAAGAATAAAAGAAGAGAAGAGAAAGCCATAGAACTTACTGTATTTTTTTCAGGACGCAAATGCAATTGAGAGATGAGAAACTTTTTGTACGTGATTTGCAAAGTAGAGTGGCGGCTAGGGTTATGGGGAACGGTTGTGAACGGCTAGGAATTGAAGAGGGTAGAAAATGAAGAGCCTATCTGATTTCCAAGCAAACAAACCGTCTTTGAATTTCCAAGCCCAAAATTCAATTAAAAGAAAATGGAAAATAGAGAATGGAAAAATAAATATAAAATAGAGAATAGAAAATGAAATATAATGAAGTAGGAAAATGAATAATAGAAAATAAATAGAAAAATGTTGAAATAATCGCGTGTAGAACGTTGAATGTTATCAAATTTAAAAAGTATAAAACGGAATTTCACGAAAGAAAATAGCACGAACATCAGAATCAAATATAGTTTCAAAGAAAAAGATTGGAAATTTAAATTTAAAATTTAAATTTTCAACTGTGGTCAAACTTTACTTTCAGTTGATCAAAATATAAAAATTTCAGAAAATGTTTATTTTATTGTATTTGGAAATTAAATTGTAAACAAAATCCAAAATTACATTGGAAAATTCCAAAATTTCAAATTTTAAATAATTAAAATCAAAGTTTCAAATAAAATTTATCAAAATTATTTATTAAAATTTTTAGGTTGTTACATGATACATTACTATAATTTATTTACCACCTATATCATTATAACTCTTTAATTCTTTTATTTAATAAGAATTGCATTTAAAGCAGTTATCAATATCCTTAATTTAATCATATTACATTCTCCTTAATTTACTCATATTACATCCTATCCCAATTACATTCTTATTATTATCACAAATTTTTATTTGTTCCAACATTAAATCACCAATCTTCATTAAATCAACATATTTTAATTATCAAAAATTACGGGTCGTTACACTCTTCCCCACTCAAAACTTTTCATCCTCGAAAAGGAAAGGAAGGGAAAAGAAGGGATTTAGTAATCAATATATCTTATTCAAAATATTACATTTATAAACAAATAATTTACATAATTGAATAATTTAAATAAAATATATCAATTTATAATCATTGAATCCTTTTGTATTCAAGTTAATAAAGGTTTGAAAACATTTCACAAAATTTTTTAAGTCCACAATTTCGCGAAAATTTCTGCAGAGTCTCCTTTTTACGGAGAGATCTGGGAGAAATAGTAATATCAATAATACAATATATATCACATATTTTCAAAATAATATATCCCAAACCGTGGGAAACAATATAACATGGCTATAAAACCGTAATCTGAGAACGTACCTATTTGTCGAGCAAACAATGCTTATTTATGAAACCAAAGGCAGTATTAATTGCTTCCATAAACCTGTATTTCACTTATATAATCCAAAGAGGTTAATAATTAAGTAAATGAGAAAAGATTTAAGTTGTTTTATTAAATAACAAACAATACATCACCACATAACAATAATCATTTGAAAACAACAGTACAAACATCAATTCCAACAAAGAGAGCAATCATCCATCCATGGAAATCAAAACAAAGGTTTTGTTTGGTTCAGAAACTTTTTATCATATACAACGATAAATAAACTATGAAGTAAACCATACACTCAACAGTCGTAGATAACTTTATAGATTATTTTTACATCTTTATACAAAATAAGGGTATTCTTTCCCAACCAATCCATAAGCCAAACAACCAAGGAATTCAACACAGTTTTAAGTTTACTCTGTTTATCCTTTTCACATCATTTATTGCTCACTTTTTCATATAATGATTTTTTTTAAATTCACGTTCATTACTTACAAAATTGTAATTTCCATTCATTCATGTAAGGCTTATTTCATTAATTTACATTCTTTTCTTACATAGTTATATCCATTTCAATTATTTGATTCATAAATGAATTCAATATTGAAGTATTATATGTATTTTATTTCAATTTACTTCACATTTACAATTTAGTTTGATTTTTTTTCTTTTCACATCATTTACTTTTCTTTTCTCCTTCATATAGTGTTTATTTTCATAAATTTACATTCATTATTATTTACAAAAGTTCATTTACCCTTTTTTCATACAGTGCCATTTTCTTTCATTTTATTACCTTACATTCATTGCTTAAATAAGTTATTTTTTCTCAATTATTGGGTTATACATTATTAGGTAAATTTCTTTACAATTAAATTCGCCATTTATAGAATATTTCTTTTTCACATTTATTCTTCCATATATAGTATTATTGAATATTAACCCCATTTCTAAATCATATCCAATGTTTTCTTAAGTTGTATTCATTCAATTAACATAGTACTCTCTTTAATTATAAATGGCTTCAATATTAATTGAAGTTTATAATTATTTACTTATAGTATTTACCTTTTATTATTCAATCTAATTATAAATAACTTAAAATGTTAACTTAAGCTTATAATTATTTTTTTTACATTATTTATTTTTATTACATTTAATCAGTAGCATTTCAAACTATTAACTTCAATTTATATTAATTTATAACATTAGAATTCTTATTTATAAAAGTAATTCCATTGAAGACTTTCATTTACTAAAGTTTTACTTGTCGATATTCTATTACATATTCTTATCAACATTACAACTTCTAATATTTTGTTAAGTAATATATAGGTCTTAAGAATGCAATTGAATATTACCCAAGTTTCTCTTATTTTTTTAGTTAACAAAAGTTCAATTGTTACCATTTCTTATTTATATTTCCTTTTTTAACATTTTTCAAAATTTCAGTTTCTTATCTATTTCATTAATCACTTTAACATCAAATTTCTTATTTTCATTTTAGAAGTTTTCAATTATTAATATAGTCAAGATTCCATTCATTATAATAATTGAAACTACTAATTATCAGAAAAATCTAAGAACTAAACACCGAGTTCATTTTAGTCACTTACAAAATAATAAATATATTTAGCCTTTATAGATCAAATCATATTTAGAAACTAAAAATTAAAAATTAATTTTTTTATCAAAATAAGTTGTAGTAAAACCGCTACAATCGTCTACCCACTTTGAAACTTGAAGATGAACGTCGATGATGCATGCACTCATCACCGAAATCATTTTACAATGAAAGAGAGGGGAGTACAACACTTTTCCTTTAAAATTCCCCTTTTAGGACTTCCTTTCAAATCATCTTGAAATATCCATATTAGTAAATACTTCTAAATACTACTAATATTATATTCCAAAACCTTTTGAAAGAAATTTCAAAATCCCGTAATTTAATTTCTAAATTTTCCAATTCAGATTTACTTTGCTTGTAAATCCTATTTCAAATCAATATTTATAAAATTTCCCTTCTTAACCACAAACATATTACATCCAACTATATCATTTATGAAATTTATTATTTTATATACAAAAATATATAATAGGAAAAATTATTTCATGTACCTGTATTTCAAAACAATATTGTGTTGGTCTGCCCTATTAAGTGCTTAGAAATCCCTATCGATGTCACAACGTCCTATGCACCGACCAGAATTTAAAAAACACAATACAAAAACCATTTATAACACTAACACATACGCTCTCTCATATACACACGCAGCGACTCTATCTAGGGCATTACTACCCTATTTTATATCAGTCAAACCCACAAATCTAAGTTTATCGCTAAACCAAAGCTCTTATACCAACTGTAGTGACCCGCCTTTATGACCTTTTAAGCAGACACACACGTCAGACTCAAACCATTCATAAGGGAAGATTATTATGGGGGTAAATAAGAAAAGAAGAGAAAGAAAAAAATACAGAATCTCGCAGTGGAATGACAAAATATAGTAATCAAACAAACAGTTCATGAAGTTGTTTACAAATACATTGATTGTACTTTTATAATATAGATCAGAGTTATATACAGCCAAAATAAATAATAAATAAATACAGCGGAATAATATGATGTAGTAGAATACATATAATAAGTAATAATAGTACAAAATCATCATCTTCATCCTCTAGAAAGCGATCTTCGATAAAGTGAAAAGCTCAGACTGACCTGAGTGAATCGAAAAGATAAGTCAAAACACTCGAGTCGGAACTAAAAGATCTTATGTAAGTTAAATCAACAGTAAATAAATATGAGTGTAATGGCATCCGAGATGTTTACGGGGTTTGACATCTCTGATTCAGTGTCTAACGTGAGTGCAACAACTTAAGAGATGTTCGGGATTTCCATCTCCTAAAGATCCGTTAAACATCTACTATGTAGTATAATACACTACTAAAATAGTGTCTACAATAAAGTAAAGTATTAAAATTGTGTTAAGGCATTACCTGTATCCCCCTTAACACATTTTATATATTTCTATAGTCTATATAATGTCGTTGGCTCCACCAAACCGGTGGTTTACCCAGAGGACACCCCATAGATACATTACAAAACAAACTTGTAGAAGGCGCTCTAGGGCATGTGAACACGACACTCGAGCAATGCCATGGTAGATTTATCAATCACAGAACCGGGCTGGTGGTAACGCATAGCAGCTACTACCGCCCACCTCGAAACACACTCCCATAATCAAAATCAAGGGGTGGCCACCAAATCATCACAAAGTCATTATACGGTATCGAAGAAGCATGTTCGATAGGAGGAATGACCTCACTTGGTCCTGGTATAGCTCTTGTTTTAGTCACATCTTAGCTGACTCACGGGAGTTAGGGTCACGTCAATACCTCATACAGAATTTTTTTGCCAAACCATTCTTCTTCATTTATGGAATCTCCTCTATAAACACAGTTGTTAAAGTGGTTTTCGATATTGCCATGGAGTATGACAATATCAGGTCTCAGTCTCTTTAACAACTAAACGCTTATTTCACATCGGATGGTTCTTTTACATTTAAAAAGGTCAATTCACAATTTTATATCAAAATATCATATTCAATTTCAGATCATATCTTTTTCGAAATCATACTCACTTTCAAACTATATTCACTTTCACAATCATATTCACTTTCAAAATCATATTCGATTTAAAATCATATTCATTTTTGAAATCATATTCATTTGGAAATTATTAATATGTTATGTTAATTAATTCTTCATTTCAAAATCATCTTATTCACTCAAATATATCTTTTCACAAAAAGGTATCAATTCTAGTTTCCAACTTAGGTTGTATCATCATCAAGGATTTAGATTTAAATACTTCAACTTTACATAGTCTAAAATTTTAGAAAATAGTTTAGGTAATTATAAATAGTTTATATAGTTTTAAATAGTTTAAATAGTAAAAATAGTTTAAATGGATTTAAATTTGATTTAATTATTTTTGCAATGATTTAAATAGATTAAATATAGATTTAATATATTTATATTATACTAAATGGGTTTAAAATAGATTAAATAAATTTAATTAGTTTAATATAGGTGAAATAGGTTAAATTGGATTAAATAGGTTGTAACAGATTAATATAAATTAAAATAGTTTTAAATTGATTGAAATGGTTAATTTAATTAAAATGGCTTAAATTAGTTTAAATAGATTTCACAGTTGTATCCCAACATTTTCAGTAACTCAACTCCAATAAATTCATTTATATTTGACATTTCAACTTTGAAATTCAAATTTAAATCGTTTGAGCAATTCATTAAACCAATTCCAATTCTACATTTAACACTTGGATTATCGAATATAATTCAGTTTATATAAATCAATTTCTATTTCAAAATACCAGCTAACTAAACTCAAAATTTAAAGATTAAAAAATCATTTAATTTAACCAATTCGGTGTCCGTATGTAATTCTCTACCCTAGTGTCAGGTGATATAGATATTTATCATTTTAATCCGCAAAATTTAATTTTTATGGTTATATATCATTTCAAACCACAATCCCAAATTAAATAAAGAATGATTAATCGCTCGGGTCTATTATTTTAACCCATAACGATTTTTCTCTAATCTATAGATCATTCGGGTATGTATCATTTCAACCCATAGGGAACTTGTGGTGTTAAAACAATATAAAATACAAAATCCAGTCATCCAATATTAACAATCAAACATCCATCACAATCATCATCCACATTAACCAATAAACATCAATAGATAACTGATCATCACTAACAAATATTAAATTGGCAATTCAAATTTAGTATTAAACTAAACGATGACTGAATGCAACAAAAGTCAAATTTAACTAGAATTGCAATTTAAATATACCAAACATCAATCAATAAATTTCTAATCACATAAAAAATTTAGTTTAACTAACATAAGAAATTTTAGAAGTTGTGAGTAGGTTGAAACACTCACCTTTGATTTCAAATCGATTTAAAATCCAATTTAGGTTCAAAAACATAATAGTCTCAGAATTCGACCAAACCAATCCCAAAATGTTCTGAATTTCGATACGATCCCAATAGAGAAAATTGCACATGAATCTGAACTCATATGCAAAAGTTGTTAACATTAAAAGATTGGAAAATTTCGACTTCGGGTCATACTTCGAGTCGCTGCCTCAATTACCCGTGCTTGCTATGAGTTTTTGGCAAAATGACCCGAGACCCGAGCCAGTTGACTCCTGACCCAAAGTTGTTCAGGGTTTTGTCACTAAAACTCGAAGTGCGCCTAGATCCGCCTCGTTTGGTCTCGAACTCTCTCTGACCTGAAGTCGCTGCAGCGTTTTCTCCTTTGAAATTCGAAGTAAAACTCTTCCCAACTCGAAGTAAACCTGGAGCGATTTTTTGTTGTTGTTTTGAAATTAGGTTTTGGAATTTGGGAATTAGGTTTGAGAAGGAGGAAGAAGATGTACATATAGAAATAATAATTTGTGAAACAATAATGGTTTATAACAGCCTGTATATAAGTAGGGTTGGACCAAAACGACTACGTGACCCAAAAAGCCCGTTCTGACCCCGAAATGAAAATTGGTCATCCCATATATCGAAATAGATATTTCTAATATTTTTAAACTCAATGGAATAGGTTTTAAGTCCTAATTCCATCGTATGAAGAAGTTAGCTTTTAAAATTAGCTTATTTCAATTGAATTCAATTAAATTGATCTCTACGCTTTTCAAGCCCGCACGATCAAACGGCAAGTCTGATCGCTACGAAACTTGAAACCTTCCAATATCACCGTTATGGATCCGATGAAACTAGTTTCGTCAAAATCTGCGACAGTGGCCACAATGGTTATTTTCACATTAATTAAATAAATTAATATTGAATTAATAAATCACTTTTTGATTCAATATTTATAAACTAACTAATTTCATCATTTTTTTATTACTAACACATTTGTAATAACTTAAACAAGTTAACATATAATTTCAGTGTTAGTCATTACCCAAATATAGTGTGTAGTTCCTACTTGTAAATAAATTCCAATTAATTATAATTAATTTCAAATTGATTTAATACGATTCCAATCTTTTTACTAAATCCATTATTACTCTGTAGACATAGTTAATATTGTTATATATTTTATTACATTAATATGCTATAAGTTTCATCTTTTATTTGTATTAATTACTATATTTCAATTATATTGAATTGTTGTCCATTTTACACATTAATTGCAATTTAAGATCCCAATTAATTTATTTATCTTGATTTCACTCTTTCATTAAATCAATTATTGCTTTATGAATATAATTTACATTTCTATTCCTTTTATTATATTCAAATTTACAGTTATTGTCTTAACTCACATTAATTTAACATTTAATGACATTCAATTACAATTGATTAAATAAATTGGCAATAAATAACAATTGTCACCATTTCTATATCTAGTCACATTTGTAAGTTTATTATATACAAATAATTGTTATAATTATTACTACCACGCTACTATTATCAATTACAATTAATTACACCTTATTTCATTAATTAATCAACATTTGAATTATCAATTGCTCTTTTAATCCAATCATCCATTAATACGTACATTACTATAATTTATTTACAACATATATCAACTATAAATCTTTAATTCTTTTATTTAATTAGAATTACATTTAATTAGTTATCAATTTCCTTAATTTAAACATATTACATTCTATCCCAGTTACATTCTTATTATTATCACAAATTTTTATCTCTTCCCACATTAAATCACAAATCTTCATTAAATTAACATATTTTAATTATCAAAAATTACAGGTCGTTATAATTTAATTTCTTAAAACTGTTTTGAGAAAAATAAAAAATTTAGTTTATGTAAGTATAACCTTTATAGTTATATATATATATATCAATATCTATATATACATATTAACTATTTAAATAATTATTTATCTAATTAAAAATTTTAATAGGATATTTAAAAAACTTCAAAAAAATTAAATTATCTATTGTAGATGATTTAAGACAAACATTCAATTATGATCTTTAAAGTTTTATACATATATCATTATATATATTAATTAATTAACTTTTATTTATTTATTTATTAATCATATTAATTAAAATACTTACAAAATTTCAAAAATTATTTAAATTAATTTCTCAAAATAGTTTTGATAAAATTTAAATTTATTTTATAATATTTTTTAAATCCCATTAATATTTAAGATATCAGATTTAAAATTTGAAGTTAATATTTGGACCAACCTCTTGGACTTACTCTATACATAGGGTCATATCAAGAGTCGTGGAGGGTAGAACACTTTTTATCCGACCCCAAGCCTAAATATTCATATTCAAGACACCTATTAAATAGAAAAGTTTATTATATGACCCAAATTTTTGGCTGATATGTTTACATGGACCAATCAGACTTTGATACCGTTATTTGATCAGGTCATTTGGCAGCGGGTGAATTGGGTGAATTTCAAAAATAAATTCCTTATTTGGATCTTAGTAGACCTATGTAAACTATTAGCAAGTGGGAAGTTCTGTAAAAGCAACAGGAAGGATTTCTCAAATAACTATAAGCAAGGCTTATTTGGGTCGTGTTATAAATGCTCTGGCTAAGCTTATTGATGGAAGAGGTGAAATTTCTCCTTCTGAATCTCGATTAATTGAATCTCTTGCTCCGGGTATTATTTCAAGACGCTCCTAGTGGGATTGAACGAACATCTTTCATAAAAAAATTCTTCTTTCCTTATTTGTTGTTTCTTATAACACAACAATTAAATCTGGATTCAAGGTTTTTTGAGCAAAACATCAATCCGAGCTTGAGTTCCACTTAGAGGTTTGAATCAATAGGAAGAGTATATCTAAGAGTATATCTGTTTATTTTGGGTTCTAGGACCAACCGTTTTAGGGATCAACTCAGCTCTCTCAAACTGTTTTTCATTATTAAGAAAAGGTAATAAAGATAAAATACGAGCATTAGATCCAATCTACATTTTAAGACCATAAATTTATTTATTTGATATATACATTGTATACAACATCACAATATAATACGACATCAATAAAAATGTGTGTATATATTATTGAACCTAAAATTAGCACAACATCCCAAATCTACTAAAAATGGGATAGATTTAATTCAAATAGCGAAAAACAGAAAAAACAGAAAGGATTTTATAGTGGCTTGGAAAAATCGATGGCCTACACCCACTTTAATCTTATTAGAGGTCGATTATTATAAGTACAAGTGCTTCGCAATTCGTTATCAGATCAAAAATAACAAAAATAAGCATAAAAGTGACAAAGATTTGTAGAGAATAGAAGATGAAGGCCAAAGCATGTAAAGTTCTTTTCTAGTCGCCTTTGTGCCTCTATTTATAGCAGAATGCCAAGTAGAGTAGTCAGATCATGGAATACCAGGTCAGACATCTGATCCATGATGACAAGGAGGAAGATGAAGTCTTTTTGCATGAAACATATCGGTACTGAACATAAATACTATCGAAGCGATCATGTTAGCATGTGCCAAAATGCCACTTACAATATACAACTTCTTCAAGACATTCTAGCATGTCCACACTTCAAGAATCTTATCGGTACACATATGGTTTGTCCTGTACAGGGCTTGTCTTCTTCCTCACAGCTTTGGAGTTGTTTACATGCTTTTTCAGAAATAGCCTTTACACTAGAAATCAACTTGATGTCGATAGGATTACTATAAAATTTCATAATTTAATCACATTATAAGTTACCAAGGAGGCAAGTCAATTCCCTAAGGAAGATCATATTTTGATCGGTATTGATCAAACTCTAAAATACCCACACCTCTTTGCCCATACTTGCCAAGAGTATTGATAATTAATACTATGAGTTAATAGGGGAATGAGGTGATATGTGGTACATATGTGAATATTCCCCTAGATAAATAGCGACATATATGTCATAACATATAAAACTCACCATAGATGTACACGGTCTTAGTTAAAGCAATAAGACTCTAGGACAAAACAACACATAATGTATAAGCATTAACTAAAGGAATGCAGAGTCAATAAATGCAATGATAATATATAATAAAAAAATATATACATGTGTTCAATATATACATCAAGTATACACTATCTAAAAACATCCAATATCTATATAAAAACACATCTTAATGGTATATATGCACTCTATATAATGATATCCTAGTCTCCATCTATGCCCAACATCCATAAACTGATCACCTTGTCCATAAATGTGAAACGTCTTGAAATGACTCAATTATTATATAAATAACACACGGGTCAGACTATATCTATAATGTAAATGTCATAATAGCTTATATTCTAATATTTATGGTAAAATGGAGGTAATATAAATAGTACCAGAGCATTTCAAATAGCATCCATCACAATAACATGTAGAAAAGTTTCATTTCCCATAAAAAAGCATATCAAATAAGAAATCACGAAATCAACATCAAATGTGTTAATTATCTATATCCAAAAACCATCATTAAAATCTAGAGATCATTATTAATAAGACATCATCAAGTATAGTTAGGCTAGCATCTAGCATTGCCTAAGTATTTCTCTCAATCCTAATAATAAAAATATCATCAACATATAGGAAAGTATATCATGAGATAGCCGATCTCGACATCCAATCAATAGCCAAATTCATAATCATAATAAGGATAAACCATCAACAATCCAATCAATAAACTTTAAAACAGTGACTATCTCTAATATAATGAAAGTATTAAATCATAATAAAATTATGGATGAGCAGGGACGGACTACACTTTAGGCACAATATCCCTAGTGTAGTCAAACTCATCATAGGAATATAAATAGCATATGCCAAACCACCACACACACTAGAACCAAACGGGAGACTGATAGCACATTTTCTTAATCCAGGAGCCACAACTGTGTCCAGTTGACATGACTCATACAGTCATCGGTTACCATCCCATCGGTATCATGACAATGATCCACCAATATGCTCGACAACACAAGGACTTTTTAGTCACTATCTGGTACATGCCCTTGTGGTAACTGATTACTATCTTGTGTGAAACAGAGGCATACACTCAATAACTACTCATAACTAAATAATATGAGGATGTCATGAATTCGAAACGTGAACCCACAATCAGCCTGCCAGTGTGGATACTAGCTAATTTTGTTCACTTCTAAAAAATAAAGGAAGATGAACAAAGATGGATAGACAAATAATACTTATATCTGATAACCAACACATAGCTCTAATCATATGCCGATAAACAGCTCCACATATAGGTTAACACATGACTATAGTACAATTATCGCATCAAGTATCATCATGTACACAAGAGAAATCCCCATTTGAGTGACGTTTACTCACAATAAATAATCAAACAAAAAACATTATGGTGTCCTATATCATCATATGTTATTCGAATATGATTTCGATGCTCATTAAGTACACTTAAACCATACTAAGTATTCCTATGCAACAAGTCCGATGAATAACCAAAAAAGTGTTACCAAAAGTCCTATACCATGCGCTATCACCAAACCATTTATTCAAATTCCTCATCACACAGAAATGAAAATAGCATATTCAATAATAGAAGTAGATATATAAATATGTATTATATTTAGAATCATAAATTTTATTTTCTAGATAATATCCAATAGTAATTTGAAATCATTTATAGTATAAATAATAATAATTAAAAAAGATTTATAGAATAAAGAATACATATGAAATTATAATATCATTATATATACTAATATAAATTTTCTAAGAAAATATACGTTCTTTGAAAAGATCTTAAGATAATTTATATAATATTAAATAAATATCAATAATCATTCTTTTAAAGAATATAAAATAAAATCAACAATTCAAAAAATCAGAAAATGCAAGAACAGTGAACTGAATGTCGCCCTCAGTCGACCGAACCAGTCGATAGAATAGCCCTAAGTCGATTGAATCTATGTTTCTCCTTAGGACTGAATTTCACACTAGTTTAGTTGAGTGAATTCCTTTCCCAAATGGCTAAATGATGACTAATCCGTTGAATTTGTTTCTCAATCAACTGAATTTCCAAAAGTAAAAATGGACTTTTATGAATATTTGCATTCAATCCTAATTGTGTTTCTTCCTTTGTTATTGTTTATTGAATATCCCTATTTCTCATACTCCAGCTATAAATTGATCTTTCACGGTAAATTCTTGCATATGAAACCAAAAATTATAAAATAGGGAAGAGAAATGTATTTACTTAATTTGTATTGAAATTTAATATCATAAAAAAACTTATCAAAACCATGATGTCCATACATTAGAGCATAATAAACAAGAATTAAATATCAAGACATTGATATGTGAGTGATAAAACACTCCTCTTGGCTATGTAAAGTTTCAAAACTAATATAGTGCTCCACATTATTCCTTTGCTCCATCATATTCAAACTTTCTCCTCTTTCAAGAAAAATTCCTTTGCTCCACCTTAAAATAACATGCTAATTTCTTCTTAGCTAAGGATGTAGTAGAGTATTAGGAGGCATATATATTAATTTGGGAATTTTGTTTCTATTTTATATTATGTTTCGAAAGATGTGGAGGAGTTTTCATTATTTTTGTTTTATGAAGTAGGAGAGAAAATAATAATAAAGTAGTTAAATGTGAATTGCCTTTGATGATTGAGGGAAAGATTTTTCTAGATAAAGTAATATCTAGACCCATTCTTCATGAAACAATAATTTGGGCTTGGGCCTTGTACCATTCCTAGTGTTAACAAGAAAACTTGTCAACGCCACAAAGTAGAGTCAAAAGTGTAGGTAAACCCTTCTAAACCTCTTTTGTTTAAGTAGAAAACACTAGGATCTTACTGCTTCTTCTAATCCACCTTTCGAATAAGTCTTTATTGTGTAAACACTTTCTTGTCCACCCTTCGACCCAGTCGAAACACTTATATCTTTTAATATTTAAGTCTTTCAAACCAGCCTTGTTGGCTTATTAATCTATTCAAAACACCCTATTGAAACAATGGTGTTAACCTATTGGTTAGCTCTAAAGTTGTTGGGTATTGACTTAATGATGGATTTTGACTTCCTCGAAAGCTTACCTCTTTAATGGCTTCGGTTTGGACATTTAACTCTAGGGATATTGGCTGAGTTTGTGGTTTCAACTTACTTAATAGGTAAGGTTTTGTTGAGTAGTGTTTTGGAGCTAACAACCTAAGTTTGTTGGTAAAATTAGAGGTTTCAACTCACTCAAAAGATATTCTTTTGATTATGTCAACACAAGTAGAACACAATCGAATTCAATATAAATATCAAAATAGTTGCATAACCAAAAGCATCAAAATCTCATCTTCATTAAACTAATGAGGTACAAACCGATCAACTTCCCCAATCTAATTTTCAAATTAGGGTTGCAAATTTAAGAAAGTATATGAAAAGGGCGAATGATTCTGATCCTTAAAACCAGACCCCTACAGTCTTATTTATAGGTGCGGCTTAGCACCTTTTGACTCAGTGCTTCCAACCTGGTCGAAAGGTGGCTTTATAGACCTTTCGCCACCTTTGACACTTGCGCGTCCCTTTGTATTGCATTTAAATGGATTTGAATGCCTCCATCTTCGTCGAAAGGGGAGGATGCACCTTTTCCCCTTATGTTGCATTGTTATTGCTAGTGGGAAGTAGCATGAGCTTTCTATTATGTTGGCAGGCACATCCTTGAGGTTTTGAAGGTATCAAATACTCTGGGTTCGACGTATAAGGTTGCTTTTGAAGACATGTTTGCAGATAGATGTGGAAACCCTCTTATTTTTGAAATGTTTCAACCAATTCGAAAGGCTTAGTTATGCTTTCGAAGGGGTTGTTCCAATGAAATATTTTTTTGAGTAACCTGAATGAAGGCGAAACCTTTGGTTTCCAAAGGTTTGGTGCCCATGTGTTTGGTTGTTACTAGCTGCCTTCAAAAGGAATTCCTCAACCCATTCGAAACACCTTCATGCATGCGAAAGAATCTCTTTTGAAAGGAAGCAATTGAAGCGCAATGGTGCTTTCAACCCATTCGACCCATTCGAAAGCCTATAACACATCTGACCCTTGACTTTAGCATCCCTTCGACTCCTTCGAAAGGCCTCGTTGGTGCTATTACCTCTTGTTCTTCCTTCTCTTCTATTTTTCTTGGTTTTGACAAGGTTGAAGTAGGAATTGGTGGTAATACCTAACATATTCTATTTCTTTCCTTTTCTTCTTCTTTTGCAAACTATTTTCTATTCAATTCAAAATATTATAAAACTTCAAAATAAAATTATATTTACATCACTCAAGTGTTTACACATCATTGTAAGAAATAAGTAGAATTTATTTTCCATAAATTCTTTTATTTTAATTAATTATATCAAAACTAACTTCTTTGGTTTGCTTAATAAAATTCTTCTATTGACCAAAGTTTGATCAAAATCTCTACTTACAAATTATTGTTATCTCAAATATCCATTTCTCATTCACTATATAATTTTGTGAAATATTATATTCATATTTGAACTTTCTTTATTTTAGATCACTTCTTAAGTATATTCGAAATGCCTTTATTAAAGAAATTTTGAAAATCCTTATTTACATCATAATAAGTTTTCTTTTCCCTTAAAAATACATTTCTAACCCCATTTACTATTAATATTATACTTTGTAAAATTACTCAATTACTTTTGTCACATTTAAACCATTTTATCAAAGTAAATCACTATCGATTAGATATTAAAATTCTACATCTTATAAATAATTCAAAATCTTTAAATTAATGAACATCCAACATATTTCACTCAAGACCTATTTAATAATTATTCTCAAAAAAAAATTGGAGTTAAAAAATTAACATTTATCATCCAAATTCCAATATTTACCAAAATCGTAATCATTCATATTTAATATTTCAAAATCCATTTTAATTAAATTTATCACCATTATATTCTTTAATTAATTGCCTCTTAATAGCGCGTTGTTACAAACTTCCTTATTCAAATTTGCTTCAAACTTCTATGACCCTCTTCTCTTCTTGCTCTAAGAATGCCCCCAAGTTCTTGAGCTATCTCGTATTTGTTTCGATGTTAGATTCACTTAAAAGCTGCTCGGTTTATATATCGGACAACAAATTCCCCTAAAGTATGCTTCTGTTGAAGCAAAGCATGCTTTGAATCAAGACAAGCTACATAGAGTCGTTTGCATTGGCCTCTCTAGTTAACCAACCATCACGTTAAAGTGTTGCCTCTATTCCAAAAACATCTGTTCAGTCATTTCAAATAGCTGATGTACCACTTATCACACCAAGTTCTAGATCCACATCATTACTAAGACTGTTCCATGTCTTGGCCAATAATGCACTCTTCTTTCTTTTTGTCTCTCCGTTTTTCTACATTATGTCAACAACGATCACTTTTGTGATTGGGACCAAGATGTCTGCTTTGTACCAAACTAGTACTATGCATTCTCGGGACTTTACATTTTTGTGCTCACTTTCATTTGCTTAGCCCTGAATTAGTTTCAACTTGTGACCTCAAAGCTTGCCACCACCGTCGATCATCTGGGGTCCATTACCAAGCTATTAATGTCTCTTCTAGTGCCATCACTAGGATCCCTAACATCGTCGTAGTTGATCTAATCATCAGCCAAACTAGTTCGCCCTAATTTATTCTGCTTTAACCCCTTATATCTAGATTTGCTCAAAAAAGGTGGGTTCTTGGGTTCATGCTATCGCCGTTGCCATTGTGAGGTGATGCTAAGGCTGCATTTATCCACTTGCAGCTGGGATAGGGTAAGGGCGGTTTGATTTGTTACCGACCAGCAATAAAAGATCTAGGTTATCACAGGAAAGCTTCGGGTCAATATCGAAGCTAACACTACTAACTCCTTGACTTAATATGGGTTCTCCCCTACTTGGTGTTTTATTCGAATCATCACCCCAAAGACTTCAAATTTTCCTTATTCGACTAGACTTTTGAAACAACATTGATCTTTCGTTCATATAAGATGGTGAAATTAGTTTTGTCGTGCTTTGGTCGAGCACGAATTGCAAATTAGGTTTCGA
Source organism: Allium cepa (assembly GCA_030765085.1). Classification (NCBI taxonomy): domain Eukaryota; kingdom Viridiplantae; phylum Streptophyta; class Magnoliopsida; order Asparagales; family Amaryllidaceae; genus Allium; species Allium cepa. The sequence continues at coordinate 459,668,874 of CM060932.1, forward strand.
TGAGATGGTTCTAATGAATGGGCTTGTCAAATGCACTTCAGCGTTTGAATATATCAATCAAATCAATACTTTTTGTTACACTGCATTCTTGTGTCTCTACAAAGAAGGCTCTGTATCACTTCAGACAAAGGTTCTGCTATCGTTCACTCTATGATAACGAGTGAAAATCCAACACATAGTTCTACTGCACAACGGACCCCTTTGCCATCACAAGCGAGCTATCTACATAAGAGTGTTCCGTATACCATACTCTAGACATAGGATGCACACTGCATTGACTAACACTTCACATGGCCAGGTTGACTCGGAACTTAATTGGTCCTTAAACGTCAAATCTGTTGGATTCTAGACATCGATCACATGAGTTCTAGTTAAAACAAATATTTGAAGCAAAACATACCTGAGTGCATTCGCTATCAAACTTTCAATTTAGAATGACTAGGACCTCATGGTTCAAAGTCATTTCTAATCTTTGTATCCCTCTTGAGGTCAGTTCTTCTATCGCTCAGTCTACTCCGTCTAGAGCGAGATGCTCAATAACAATCTAACTTCAAGACGATATCATTCTAGCAGCACCTATTGAAGATCAGCCTCCTCATTGAACGAACAGTGTGCCTGAAGAATCTCAGACAAACCTATGGATCAAATACCGTCTTTATTACTTACGAAATCACTTTGTTCTATTTATCTTAAGCATGGGATCCCAAAGGACAATGACTTATTTCCTAAGACTCATCAATGAGCGTAAAATCTGCCCTCGATATATACCGCATGCAACAAGTACATGTGTTTAGGTGGAGCTGTCTCGCTTTTCAATAATTTCATTAAATTCTTTCTACAAGAGATTGGGTTGGCTCCAACATAGGTGCATCCCAATGATTATGCTTTAGTAAACTCCTTGTACATTCTGTTCGTGAGGTGGTTGGATCGTCCTTCTAATTTTGGAGAGCTAACACATCTTTTAAGCTTATAAAAAGCAAACTAGCCTTTTCTACTAATTATTAAGGCTTATAATCGTTGTAAGTTCATTGGAGCTTCATAACAAGTAAAGCTACCTAAAAAGAGTATACTTCTTTGTTTGTTATCTATTTCGTTTCAACTGGCTTTGGTTGTCCAGAGGTAATTTCCTTCTCTAATGTCCTTTCTGTACTTGGGTTTTCTTCATCCAAGTGCATAACCTCTTTCCCGTACACTTTTCATATCTTCCAAACCTATATTCCAATGATGCACATACCAGCACTCTAGAGACTCTAAAGAGCGTTGGAACTAAATTTTGTACCACTTCTATCCTTCTTACTGATGGGAGGCTTTGTTAGTATGGCCTTATTCATTCCAACATATATGCCAATCTCATTCCACTCCCTTCCAAGAAGTTTTTGGCTACCATCGGGTCCTCTGCCCCTACTCATGACTTTGACAATGATAAGTAAGTGGATGATGAAGGCCAGGGGTAGCAAGATGAATATTGAAAATGGAGATGAGATAGTGGTAGAGAAAAACATGGTTGCCAAAGCAGAAGAGGGAAGAGAAGAGGAAAAAGGAGGAAAAGAAGGATGAAGGAGAAGAAAGAGAAGAAGATGTAGAATAAGATGGCGAGGAAGATAATGAGGATGACAAACAAATGAGGACTTCGATCTAGGGGATAATGAATCATATATGGAAATATCTCCTAAAGATGATAAAACCCCTTTACTACATCGTCCATAGCGATTAGTAATCAAGTGTTCACAACAAGCGCCCTATCCAAGTTTAGTGCCAATTGCAGAAGCGACTCCCCCCACGGGCTCCATAGAAAATATTTTTGACTCTTTGGGCGATCTAGACATCCCAATCGAGAACATTCTTAATGAGAATCTTGGTGATTTTGGATTTCCAACTGAGGGTGTCTTGACGAAGGAGATGAAACTCCAACCTTACAAATCGTTGAGCATGGTCCATAGATTGTTTAGGATAATATTAACACTTCACACACTCTTAAGATCATGAATACCACATTAGCACTCATCTTTAATTTAGTGCTTTAGTATGGATGTATCCTCCCTTTCTTCATTTCAGCTGCAATGGAGAGGGATCAAATGGATTTTCTTCAATCAGACATTAGTCCACAACCGATCGTCCACCTTGACTACCTACTCATAGCATCCCAGTGAACACTGAGATATAGAGGAAGAAAGAAGAATGAGAAAGGACAGAGAGCAGTAGGAGGAGGAAGGTAGATAGAGACGCCAGACAGAGGAGAAAGAATCTTACAATTTAAGGAAGAGGCTAGGAGATTTCAGTGATTTCTAAGACATGTGTTTGGCTCTTCTCAGGCCCACACTTGTTGGAACTAAGCCAGCTAGCAGCGGAAGAAATTGATGAATTTCAAAAAAATTCACCATATTGAATCATTGGGCCTAAAAAGTCTGAAGGTATATTAAATCCATTCTACTAAAACGTTAAATAATTTCTTAGTTTATTTAAAGTTGATTAAAAGAAAGTTTAAAATTAATTTATTTTAAATGTACAGTGTATCAAATACACTCAATAATTATTTGTAAGACTTAATTTATGGAAGGAAACAATTTGCTTCTTTCCATAAAAGAGGTAATTAATTGAGAGCTTAATTTGCATTATGAAATTAGTTAAGGGCATACTATGCTTTATATGAAGAGAGAAACTGTGATGTCCCCGAAATTTGGGCAATATTTATTTAATAATTTCATTTATAATTATTTTTGAAATGTGAAATATTGATTTAATAATCTAATTCAAACATAATTTTCTTTTGAAAATTTATAATTATTTTGTTTGATAAATGATATTCTTTTCAAAATTTATAATAATAATAATTGAATTTAAGAATCTTATTGTTTTAAAATGTTAAAAATATTTTAATGATAAAATTTCCTTTCTAAGCTGATTAAAAAATATTTTATTTATAATGTATATATGTGTATACATTGTAAATAGGAGTTTTGATTTTAATTTTTAAATTTAAATTTAATAAAGGATATTTTCAAATTTATAACATATATATGTGTATAATTTATGAATTGATTAAATTAAATTGAAATTAGTATTGAAACTTTTCATAAGGCAATTTATAAATCTATCTTGTATTTTCAAAAAGAAATTATAGTAAATATTTTGTTATAAATATATATATAGTTAAAAATTATATTTTATAATAAAGTTTATTTTGTTTTATCTTTAAATTGTTTTGAAATAAATTTAGTTTATTTATTTTAAAGTATAATATTTTGATTTGAAACTTTTAAATAAAATATAATTCAACATTATTCTTTTCTTTTAAAAAATTTCTCTTTTGAAAATTAGTTTTAAATAATTTTTAAAAATATTCAAGCAAACATTTAAATATGTAAAGATAAATCATTTGTAATCATTTAAAGAATAAATATAAATAAACATACAAAACATCTTAAATTAAATTAGAATGGTTTTATCTTAAATTAAAACATTTGTAAACAAAGAAATTTATTTATATTAAAATCACACATGTGTTAACATTCATGTTTTAAAGTAGACACTTGTAATTAATTTTCATATCCAAACAACAAGTGGCATTACTAAATCAATATTTGAATTTATTATTTTAGATAAAAACTTAAACAAATCTTTTTATTTCAAACACCTTATCTTCTATAATGAATCAAAATTTAGATCTATGAAAACTGAAATCATTTTCACTCTAAAATCCACAACCCAAACTCAATCTATATTCTGCAAATTTCAACTTTATAAGATCTACAATCAAGGTTTTAAAACCTGCAAAAGAAAATACATTTGGAAATTCTGTTAACCTGCAAACAAACAAAAGTTCTTCAACCTGTAAGATTTACTCAACAAAGATGAAAAGGGGAAGCATGCAGACTAAAATCATCACCAAATGCAGATTCAAAAAGCCTGCAAGCATCATGTTATAATCAATTCACTAGGAGCAAGCACAGATTCAATCTGCAATGGAATTCAGGCTGCAGGGAAATGACTTGAATATGGAATGCTTTCTGTTTTTCATTTTTAAGGTGAGTAAATTTTCTATTTTTAAAAACAGTTTCTTCTTTTAAAATCAAACTATCAAGATTTGCAGAAATCAAGTTTAATGCAAAATGTTATTTTCAATTAAGAAAATCAAAACAGTGGTAAATTAAATAAAAATAACTGCACTGTTTTTCTTTTTAGTAAGTAACCTAAAAAGTTTATAGGTTGTACCAAATTTATCTGTGCACGAGTTTGTATATATGCTTGAATATTGTGTGATTATGCCTGCATACATTCTTGTATAGGCAGATAGTTGTGATGAAAATTTCTACAGACTTGCTACTGTTCTTATTAGGATTTTAAATACAAATCCACTTATTTATGTCTGAATCTTAGTTAGGAATTATTATGTAAACAAATTAGAGTCTGTGTAGCATAGAATTAGGATTGTAAAAATTTTATTTTAGAAGAGTAAAATCTGTTACTTCTGGAAAAAAACAACAACAGACAATAGTTCAAAAAGTAAGATTGTAAACATCTTTAAATTATTCAATGAAGTTTAAAGCTTTAAAGCATGTTAAAAACATGGATATTAAAACATGCATCAAGTTTTAAAAACTTCTGCGTTGTTAGGAATTTAGGACTGTGCAGAATTGGGTATTTTGGGTATCAAATCATAAAATTGATTTTGGAATCTGGAATTCTGCCTGATGATGGAATGTTGACTGGAGAGAGTGGGAAAATAAGGTGAAGATGGTCAGAGATTAAAGGTGATGACAGTGGGGTTTTTTCAGGTTTGAATTCCTGGTTTTATAGTAGCAGAGACTTGTAACCGCCTGAACACTATGGTTATTCGAGTGGTCTGAGATTTTGGGGTTTGGCAGTGGGAATATAGGTGGAGCAATGGCCGGAGTTGGAGGTCATAGGATGGCCGGAGTAGGTTGTTGTGATGATTGACAGGTTTGGTATGTCTTGGTGAAGTTGTTTCCAGGTTGTTTAATTTTGGTTGATTCAAATTTTCAAGCTACAAAGGATTTGTGATGGACATTATCAAGATGAGGGGTGGATGGCTTCTTGGAGAGTTTGGTGAAGGGTGCTGGAAGTCGCCGGAGCAGTGGTCGCATTTGCACGGAGTTTGGTTAACTCTGGTGAACTTGGGATAGTGCAGGGTTTTGGGTGACTCGATGTCAACCTCGTGTAGTATGTGTTGTGTCTCGAAGTTGGGAGTGTATTAACCCAAAGTATTTAGATGGGTGTCTCGGGTTTAGTTGTATAGGTTGTAATCTGTGCAGTGTTGTTTTTTTTTTAAATCTGGAAAACTCAATTTTTAAAAAAAAAGCTATGATTCAAATTCAAGTGAGGGTTTGAATTAAATTCAAGTAAGTTTATGAATTCAAAAGTTTAAAATGATGAATTTAAATTTAAAGTAAGGTTTAAATTCAAATCTGAAATCATGTGTAAAATGTAAGATTTCAGGATTCTTTGTATCCAGATTTTAATTAAAACAGTTTTGTTTCTTTTTTAAATTTTTTTTAAAGAGAATTCAATTTTTAAAACAAGATTCAAATTTAAGTGTAAGTTTGAATTAGATCCAAGAATACTTTTGAATTCAAAGTTTGAAAATGAAACTTTTAAATTTTTAAGCAAGATTTAAAATTTAGTTTTGAAATCAAGTTTTGAGTGTGATTTTAGTCTTACTTTGAAATGAGTTTGATTCTAAACAGTTTTGAAATTTTTTAAATATTGGACAGGAAATGTTTTTAAGTAGCATTCAAATATGAATATGATTTCAAATAAAAGTTTAAATTTAAAATAATTCTTTCCTTTAAGTATTGAAATAAAATTATGATATGTTCAACTTTGAAAGTTAAAATAATCTATCTATTTTAAAAGACTTGATTTATTTTTAGTAAAATTAAGTAATATAGATTTTTAAAATTTTCTTATATAATAATGTTAGTTCTTTACCTTTAGGTTTATAAATTAATTTAAAATTTGGAAAATGTTTATATGGTTAAACATTTTTAAATCTTAAATTTTAAAATGAAAGTTGAATTTAATTTTAGGAGTGTATTGTTTAAATACATTTGAATAATTAATAAGTCATTAACAAGTAAATAGATTAATTTGGAAATAATTAAGATAATTTAAGAATTTACTTATTAAATTGATTTTAATTAATGTTTTGGATTAATTTATAATTAAAGATGATTAATGGATAATTAATCTAAGATAATTCACTTAAGTAAGGAATTAATAAAAATGTTGTTAATTATCTAAGGATAATTAATAATTAATTAATGTGATTAATTTTGATTAATTAATTAGATTAATTAATTTAAGATAATCAATTGTAATCTAAGTATAATTACTTTATAAAAGTAATTAAAGGGTTAATTACTTATTGTAATTAATTCTGATAATGTGCTTTGTTAAATTAATTAATTTAGTTTAATTAATTTAGGAAATAATTTAATAATTTACTGATAATAATTACTTGATGTAATTTATGGAGCAGGATTACTTAGAGAAGTAATAATTACTGGATTGTAATTATGGAAAGATGTTTTATTTTAGTTAAGTAATTTGGATAATTACTTTTGTAATTAATCAAGGATTAATTAATAAAGATAATTAATTATTGGATAATTAATTCATTAATAAGTAATTAAAGAATAGTTAATTACTGGATTTAAATATTAATCAAGGTGATTAATAATGGTATTTTAATTACTAAATGTAATTAGATTTAATTGAGTAATTAATTCAAAATATTAATTAGAGATCATTAATTATTATAATTAATGATGTGATTAAGAATTGTTTAATTAAGTAATAGTTAATTAATTAAGTGATTAATTAATTCTAATTAATTAAGGATAAATATAATTAATTATAGTTAATTAATAAATGAAGTAATTAAATGTTAATTACTTATGATTAAGGTTAATTAATTTTATAAATTAATTTAAGACTAATTACTTATTGTAATTAGTGAATGATTAATCAAAGGTGCTTAAGCAAGTTAAATACTTAATGAATGATTGATTAACTAGGTTGATTAATCAATAGATTCATAAGTAGGATTTATAGGTGAGTAATTAATTTAATTTATTTTAAATTAATTAGAAATAGAAGTAATTAATTCATTTTAAATTAATTATAATTGATGGTTAATATATCATCGCTTATGAATGTTATTGATTGGATGATTGCGATCTCAGAAATGAGATGAGTAGTATCTATAGGATATGGATGCTTAGTTATAGTATGATGGATTATTTTGGTTGTGATGATTGACTGTTGTGATGATTATCTGTTGTGAAAATGTTATGGGTTATCTGTTATGATGAAAATATGTAGTTTATCTATATGTGTGAAATAGATACTAATAAAATGAGTTAATTGGTTGAAACCTTTAAGTATAACTTGGACATTAAGATGGCGTTTGGTTTCGGTGAGACCGGGATCGGGTTTCCATATTTGGATGTCCGAAAACCACATCGATTCCAATTAAACGTTAGGTCGTTAATCCATGTGGAGCAAGTGAAGACTCGAGGTGTAAGGGCTATACGTCAGTATAACTCTGTGGGTGATTCCGTAATGAGTTTGACGGAATAGTACTTATAGGTTCGAGATGGTGGTTTAGAGTGCAAGGGTTATCGTCGTTAACTCTGAGGGTGATTCCAATACGAGTGTAACGAGATAATGCCTTCGGTTTCGTTCGAACCCGGAACGAACTTGTATGGATTGAATGCTTTCAGAACATCGTCAGGTGGATGATGAGCATTCTAAGATAAATGTGTTCTCTAAAGGTAATCGTAACCTCAAGCCTCATTAACCGGGAATGGCTAAAACAGGGGAGGTGCAGCAAGGCTTCGTGGGTAGCCCCCACTTGAGAGTGAGATTTACCCCTGTCTAGAGGTCCGTTTTATTTCGGCTGTGTGGATGGTTGAGAGCTCCAACTGTCGGGGTTGTCTTGTTCAGAACTATTCAGTAAGGAATGGGTTCGGCCTTGTGTTGCAAGGGAGTTAGGGTGGCTCCTCGGTACGGTGATCTAGGCCACGTACTGTGACGGGCGGTACCCTAGTAGCCCTGCCATTGATGGAATCCAAAATCCAATAAGTGCCTGTACGGTTTTGATTGTGCCCAACTATGTTGGAACGTGAGATCTAAGCATTCCAGCTATTTCTGTATTTTATTTTGAAAACCCTAGACACTATTATAATATCACTGGATTTCCTATCAAATGTTTTGGTTAGCGTAAGGTAAAAACTTTTCCATGTTTATGTGTGGGAAGTCTTACGTGATACCTTTTGTTTTCAAAGGATTTTCTAAAAGTTAAGCAACTTTAAACCGTTCACTCACACCAGACCCCTGTCAGACCCGGGTGTTTATTTTCTATTTTATTATACTCTTGGGTACTCATATTACGTATGAGTAGTCAAGTGATTCAGGATTGCTTTGACGAGTTTTGGAGGAGACAATGGAGCAGGAGGCTTCAGCGTGTAGATATATGTAGTGGAAATCAAAACTCCTATTTACAATATATACACATATATACATTATAAATAAAATATTTTAAAACCATTCTAATTTAATTTCAGATGTTTTGTATATTTATTTATATTTATTCTTTAAATGATTACAAATGAATTATCTTTACATATTTAAATGTTTGCTTGAATATTTTTAAAAATTATTTAGAACTAGTTTTCAAAAGAGAAAATTTTAAAAAGAAAAGAATAATGTTGAATTATATTTTGTTTAAAAGTTTCAAATCAAAATATTATACTTTAAAATAAATAAACTAAATTTATTTCAAAACAATTTAAAGATAAAACAAAATAAACTTTATTATAAAATACAATTTTTAACTATATATATATTTATAACAAAATATTTACTATAATTTCTTTTTGAAAATACAAGATAGATTTATAAATTGACTTATGAAAAGTTTCAATACTAATTTCAATTTAATTTAATCAATCCATAAATTATACACATATATATGTTATAAATTTGAAAATATCCTTTATTAAATTTAAATTTAAAAATTAAAATCAAAACTCCTATTTACAATGTATACACATATATACATTATAAATAAAATATTTTTAAATCAGCTTAGAAAGGAAATTTTATCATTAAAATATTTTTAACATTTTAAAACAATAAGATTCTCAAATTTAATTATTATTATTATAAATTTTGAAAATAATATCATTTATCAAACAAAATAATTATAAATTTTCAAAAGAAAATTATGTTTGAATTAGATTATTAAATCAATATTTCACAATTTAAAAATAATTATAAATGAAATTATTAAATAAATATTGCCCAAATTTCCGGGACATCACATTCCTCCCCCCTTAAAAGAATTTCGTCCCCGAAATTTAAAAGCAAAGGTAATTTAATAATCTCATTAAAGATTTTATTTAAAACACAAGCATATATCAAACATATGCTAACAATCAAAACAACCAATTCAACCAATCAAACAAATCTAATTATCTAGATAAATTCTGGATAAAATTTTATCGAGTTTCCCCGAATATATATATATATATATATATATATATATATATATATATATATATATATACCGGGATACTCGCTCTAGAGAATCCAAACAATCAATACTAAGAAGCTCCAAAACTCCTATACAACTATATCTATAACACTAGACAAGATATCAGACTGCAGACGAGTCTGACTCAACAACCAAAACTCCAGAACTGCTGGTTCCACAACCAGGGATAAATCATACACGTATTCCCTCAGAGATACGTGAAACTCATCGAACCCCAGTTATCCAAACTGGCAATCCAATCCTGTAGATCAATCACTAAACCCTTGAGAGAAAACAGAAGGATCCAATCTCTTATCCACAAATCTCTCCTGTCGATCTTGGGCTTCCTTCAATATTCTAGATCAATCCAATCCACCACACAAACTCTACTACAGATATCAAAAGACTTCAGACAAACTACACTTATTGGGAAAACAGAACAGATGCCCAAAACATCCAAGTCTCCAGATTAAAGTGAATTTCCTGTAGAAATCCTCTAATCCAAGATAAAAGACAAATTCTCAATGAATCGGGTATTGCTTCTATTCTGGAATAGCTGTCACCATGCTTCCACTGCGCAACTCTGATTTGAGAATGCTGTTGATGAACACAAGTACAAACTTGATCAACTTACTCCGAAAACATTGTTCATCAAATTCCATAAAATCTCCAAAAACCAAGTCGAAACAGAACTCAATCTCCTGATACGTATGCAAAACTTAACTCCTTCGAAGACATCTAGAAAATATCAAACCACTTCGATAACTCAAACATCTTCTAGAGATGCTTCAATCCAAACAAAGGTTACTCAGAAAACTTCCGGATCATCGCAAGTCACTTTTGCGATTCTATTCAGTTCAGATTCCAAGAAATCGTTCTCTCTTCAATAATCAGAACAGCCAAAGCCTTCAAATCAAAAGGGAAACTAGTGGTCCACCTTCAACCACAAACATCACACCCAGCTGAGCTTCCAGAAGAAAAGGACAAGCTTCACCATCTGCCCGGCCTACTGACAAAAGAATCACAGAGACTTCAGCACCATCGAAGAAATAGGCCACTCACTGCTGCTACTGCTGCCAAGAACTTCCTTACCCAAAAGCTCATCGAACCTCAAAGCTATACCAACCACTTCCACAATATAGAGCCTTCAGAAGACAGATATCCCTCAGAAAACTCATTTCCAAACCAAGCACAAAACACTCTGTCAGACTGAGTCTCAAACTCAAATACAGACAGAACTCCTTTCTAAGATTGCCAAAATTCTATTGCTGGCTTCAGTACTCCAAACTGATCCAGACTCAAGAAAATCCATTCACACAAGTGAAATCAAGCTTAGAATCCAAAGATACACTCCGAATCTTAAAAAGATTTTCCTTCAGAGATTAGTGAAATCCTTCACACCAACTGCCAAACTACTCAAGATGCCCAATACTGCCCTAGCAGATCACTTCCAACTCAAACACTCGGACTCCCACCATTGGTAGTTGTGTTACACGCACCACTACCCTATCTAGCTTTATTACTTATATTGGAAAACCTGAACAGGTAACCCAACAGATAGGTAGAATTAAATATATTTATTTTTAAAATTACAAGTACGCTCTCTCAAGAAAGACACCACTATAGAGCCTAGGTATTCACTCAACCTAATGCTTTGATACCACAATGTAACGATGCGACTTCCTGGTATTTGGAAGTTGGGTCGTTACAGAAACCTTCCAATTTTATCTCTTTAATTAAGCTGATTAATACATTAAATGTCATTAATTAGCAATTAATACATGGCATAAATGTAAGTTTGTCCATATATATTCCAGTGTGAATTATGGATATGCAACATTGTGGTGTTCAAAAATGATATGAATTTTCATATTTATTTATATAATTCATACTAATACAATTATGGTATAATATGTCAAGATTTCTAACCATCAATACAATACTTGTAAATTAAATTGTAATTTTAATATTAAGATACCAACACCAAATAAAGCAATCCTTTTGTAATGGTTGAAAACAAATGACTATTTATATTCTATATACTTATGACCATAAATTAAAGTTTTAAATACACGTAATACACATTGAATACACTTAAGTGCACTTTAAATTAAAAAATAATTTTATAACTTAACATATGTTTGTATATAAGTATATGAATATAGAGATGAAAAACATAAATATATATATATGGTCACATATATGGTTACAAAATATATGAACAAAACTTAACGTACACTAAACAAATTAACAAAACTTCCCCTCACATATGGTCAGATATATGGCTACACAACACCTTAATGATACTTTCCGTGCATAAAATAAGTTAGTAAAAATTTCCCCTTTTATTTGAAATCACATAATCTAATAAAATATGCATATGAATTTAATTTGAAAAATGTGCAAATAAACAATTAAACATGTCTAAAAATATATGAGCAAATTCTTTTAATTAGCAAGATCATATGATTATATAGTTATATATGAAACTAGTTGCATAGATTAAAGTTCAACTAATAAAACTGATTTCAAAAAATTGTCAAAATTAAAGTTAAGAAAAAAATTACAATGTTTAATTCATCAAAAAATTTATATCTCCAATCATATAAACATAACAGAGTTTTAATCAAAAATATACGCATACATATACTCATGTTTACATCTCATGTTGACAACATATATGTATAGGGAATTGTGATAATGAATAAATTAATTAGACAAAAGCATGTAATAATCAATTAAAAATGATTATAAGAATTTGTAAATCAAGATGATACCTTGCTATTGCCAAAGAGAATACCTTAATGAGGAATCAAAAGCTCTTAGATTCTATGAATCCATCTTATTACCCAAAGCCTTGAAGCATACCTTGAAAATAAATTCCTCTCTGGATATTGCCTAGAAGTCACACCTTGAATGATCGTGTCTTCTCATCATGCAATCCTTAAAGAGATGGACGAACCACTTTTTTTATTTGATCCTTTTATTTGGAGTTGAAATATTTTTAAAATTTTTTCCATGAAAAGTTTGAAGGAGAGAAAGAGAAAGAACGAATGAGGAAGAATGGATTGTACAGAGAGAATGAATTAGAGAATATGTTTTATTTAAAAGAATGTAACCTTTCCCATTCTTTAATTAAAACCTCCCTAATTAATTCTCTTGATTTCTTCTCTCTAATCCTTTCTTTACACACGATATGTCATCAAACGACAACAAATTTCCACAAATCATGTCATCAAATGACAAAAAATTTCCATAAATCATTTCGTGCAATTATCTTTAAACTACATCAATATGGTATATCAATGCACGTAGATATAACTTTTATAAATGCATTAAAATAATTACAAACAACTTCCAAACATCAAAAAAATAATTATTAATATTTCTAAAATATTAGTTAATTTAATTAATTTATGAAATTTTATAAATTAATCAAATCATGTGGTTTTTTATAGAGAATTCATCATTACGATTGTACGACTCAATAGTGTAAATTCAATCAGTGATTAATATCAAGCTATTTGAATATTAAACGTTCACACATCGCTTAGCAGGTGATGTGATATTTTGGCTGAATTTATTGCTTACACATCTTTTGATAGATTCCAATTTTACTTATTATAACCCTATAGTGACAATTATTTACACCAATTCTCTTTGTCAAAACTATATCACATTAGGACTTATGAAATTTGGTAATGATCAAAATTCCAATATCATCCACATTCAACTTTATAATGCAAACACAAAGTCCTTAGTTCAACAATAGAAATATTATTAACCGAAATGCTCTAGCCAAAGACTTTAACTTTGAGTTGACTTTAGTTAATTATGGTACTAACGTTATATAACTGGGGAGACAAATACTATCTTGAATAGATTTTCACTTCCAATGCTTGCATTCAACCTAACTATAGTCGTTCGGTGAACGTCATGCCATGATTTAATTATAATCAAAGTGGACCTTCCACATTGAAGATAAACAATATTCTCAAGTCAAGAGAACTGTGTAAATAAGTCACATCGATATTTTTTGTCTGCCCACGGTTATATTAACCAATAGAAAAGTATCAAGTGAGACATTCCATAGTTATCCAATAACTATCAGTACGTAACCCATTAGTGCCCCCATTAGTCATGAGTCATACACCGCCTAACATTTGAAGAGCGTTATGTACTCTAGGCTCAACTGATGTATCGATATCTAGTCTCGATACATCTTGACTAGAAATATTTAAAATGGTATATTTACTTTCATTATGATAAATTACTCGCGGTTACAACACTTTGTAACTACTATCATAAAATATACCATTTATGGATTTTCTATTAAATATACTTTTAATTAATTAATTAATTAATATAACACATTATATCAGGTATATAATAGAAAGAAAATACCTTTTAGCTTGAACAAGATTGGTTATCAAGTTAGATATATGTAACAAATTATATGATTGCTCTCTAGGTTATAAACCTAACTCTATCAAACTCCCACCTGCAATTGGGGTCAATTATGAATTCTTATTCCAACTTTTCCAATCGGTTTCCTAAAAACTAATTAGGTCAGTACCTTAATGAATGGGTATGCTATTATGTTTTAATTATCTACTCTATCAATCAACTCTCTCCGACGGCGATAAACTATTTTATTAGGTGGAATAATTTGGAGCATGTCTCTGAACTTCATGTGAGCTCTAAGTTATGTTACGAACTTTATCTTGGTAATGTTATCATATAACAATATTACAGGATTCTCAACATTTGGAATCACTTTTGCCTTAGTTATAAATTTTGCATTTATTTATTTATGTACATTGCTTTTATTGCAGCATTATTCAAGGCAAATACTTAGCTTTTTTAACTGAATCGGCCATAGTCTATCATTTGGAACATTTCCAACTTAAAGGTTCTTAACTTGAATTTATTATTGACATATTATACTTAATATCACATATGAAGTTTCAGTCCGAATATCCTTTCATAAGGAGTTTGTTGTTTCTGTAATAAATTCTATAGTATTTCATAAATACATGAGAACACTTCAAACAACTATTTAGTTATATTAATTTGGACTTGATATTTGCTTCATGTATCAAATACATATACAAATAGCGATATCATAGACAACCTATGTTTGATAATTTCTATTGACAATGCATAACAAATCAATCTCACATGTTCAGTATTAAACATTTTAATAATATGTCCATGTAAATCATTTCGAACATTCCCAACATCTTTTATACTTAGCGTAAAAGACATCATTTATAAATACAATGTCCAGTACTAAAACTAAAACTGATTTTTACACAAGTACATCGTTAACAATCCGCAATGTGTTGTTTACTTATGGTTTAGAAATATCTATGTACCTTTTAAACTTTCTTTTTTATAACGCATGCTTCCTCTACATTTTGACTGATAATCAAACTATTTGATATTTCCATAAAAAAATTCGTTCAATTTTGACTCTTGTCAAATGATACTTTCATATCCATCCTTGGATCATATCAAAAACTCAAAAATACAATATCGCCCCCACTGACTTCAAAACACATTGGTTATAATATGTAAATAATTTACTCTAGATTATTATTTAGAATTTTGTTTCATCACATACATACCAAAAAATAAAGTCATGCTATGCAATAATTTGTGATTAAGATCCATACCTACTTAAGTACATTGAATGGTGAATCTATTACGATGATTTTAACAATCGAAAATTTACGGTATTATTCATGTCAACGTGGCTCACTATATTCCAACTACATTTTTCTTTTACTTAAAGTCACATTTGCGGCTAAAAGGATCGCACCCTTTTGGATAAAATTATCAAAAACATACTTTGATAATCTACGTTGAATAAATTTCAGATTTGTGCATCGTACCATATCATGGAGTCAATACACTTAATGGTAATTAAATAAATGAGGATTATATTTTTTAAATTGATAAGAAACTCATAGTTTTCTTCAATGTGCGAGAATATTTATTAGAAACTCTAATGAGATTTGTTTGTTTAGGTTAGTCAGTTTCATTTTATCTCATCTAGTTGTTTATCTGTGGATCATATCAAATTCCATTTTACTACCAATAATTCCTTAAAGAAATTCCTTGATTATGAAGTTGGTATTTCTTGAAAAAACAATTATTTCTCCATGCAACTGAATAAGTATTCATAATCATTTTATGAATTCCTTTATTTATAAAACTAATTTGGCTTTAGTTTTCAAAACTTATGTTCAAAACATAAATATGTTATCCAATGATAGTCTTTCCCGAATCCTTTAGGGGAGATTAATAAAAGATCCCTCACGAACAATTATTACGTGTAATCTTTAGACTCACACAACCCGCCAACTCCTTGGCCTAGGATATGTTGGATTTCTTATAAACCCTTATCTAGTGTGATTTTGTAAATCGTTATTTATATGAAATAATATTAGTGTAACGATCGTGGATTTTTACTAAGTTTAAATTGCTAATTAATTTAATTTTTGAATAAAAATGGTGAAATTAATTGGTAACTAATATAAGATTAATTGGTAATTAATATAAGATTCTAGTTAAAGTATGAATTAATTGAGAATTAATTTGGATATTTGAAAATAAATATGTATATAAAATAGATTGAAAATAAATTTGAAATTGGGATGTAAATTTAAATATCTTAGGAAATAAATTTGTATTTGGATTTTGGATATGATTAAATTAGATGTGCCTTTATTTATACAAATGAATCTTTTAAAAGTTATATTTTGAAATTGATATAAAATAATTTTCAAAGAATGTTTAAAGTTAAATTCTATATTTTATAATATATCATATGTGTGTTATTTTATCAAAGTATAATTAAGTTTTAAAGAAAATGAGTTCTTTAAAAGTTAAATATATATATATATATAGGAATGAAAATGTAAAATAAGACAAAAGAAAATATAAAATATCTATGAAGCTTGCAAAAGAAGATATATATTCAAGTATAGTTAGGAAAAATAATAATAATAATAATAATAAATAAATACTAAAGAAAAACATGACATGTTGTGTATGCAAGAAAATAAAAGTAAGATAAAATAAATATCTACAAACAAAACAAAGAAGTACATACAATAGGATAGGCTGTAACTATGGAAAGAAATATATACTCAAATATGAAACAAGCAAACATATATATGAAAGTATGACAAAACAAAAATCTAAGTATCTATGTACAAACAAACAAAAGTAATTAATTCTAGGATCTCTAGCATACAAAAGAATATCATTAGCTACCAAGTAGAAAAAAATCTGCATAGAAAATAAATAAAAGAAAAAAATCATTTCAGCCGAAATAACAACATCATCTTAGCCACCAAAGTGAGAAAATCTGCATAGTCAAAGAACAAAGAAAAAAATCTCTGACCATTATACAACAATATAATCACCCTGTATGAATAATATTATCTTGTAAGCTTCTCTTATATATCAAACTTCTCATTACAGTTCGTTCATTCAAAGCGAATCTGAACTATTATTATCTTAAAAACTAAAAAAAAATTCAACTTTAAACTATAATACATATCAATGCAACTCAAAGATTAAAAGAAGATCTCAACTAGAAAAATTCAAATCCTAGTTCAAAAGAAGAAGGTCTGTTCATTTTAAAATCAATGTGAGTAACATCAAAATTAAAATGGTTTAAATATATGGTTTTGTTGCATGCTTATCTCTGAAATTTAGTTTGTTTGTAAGTATATTTCTATTAGCATATCTTTGTGTATATGTATGAAAATATTGGTGAGCATTTCTGTGTTCCTCTCCGACTTCAGTTCCAAACCCAAATTTTTATCAAAATAAATTCTTTTCTCTTGATCTAATAACTATTAGCACTTGGAATATAAAAAAAGATTGTTTGTTTGATTATGAGCTAAGTTTTAACAATTCATCCAAGTCAAAACAAATTAGTATTGTCCCTTGGAAACCCAAAACAACTGAGCAAACTTAAGATAAGTCTAAATTTAAAAATTTTAATTCACGAGTTCAAGTATATAATCTGAATTCTTATACCTAAACATGATTTTTAAAGTTAAAATTTTAATTTTTAGATCTAAGATGAAAGAGTAGTTTGAGATTGTCTAAATTTCGTTGCTTTGATGATCGCTGATGATCCACAGGTTTGTGGTGATCGGGATCTTGGCTATAGGTGCGAGAGTGATCAGTGGGTCTGGGAAAAATATTGGGATGGTGGTCAGATGAGCGTGGTGACAGTGGCAAGCATTTTTATTTCGTAAGCATTGGGAAAAGGTGAATGTTTTGTTTCGTACGCCGTCTATGGTTGATCGAGTGTGGCGTGGTTTTAGGAGGTGGTAGAAGAAGCGTTGACGAGTCGATGGATGGAGTTGTGTGAATTCTGGTGGTCGGAGCTACGAGAATAAGGCGATGACAGGTTTGGTTGAGGTAGGTGTCGCTGTTTCCAGGTTTGGGTTTTAACTCGAATTTGATTTCGAGGGGATGGATGC
Source organism: Allium cepa (assembly GCA_030765085.1). Classification (NCBI taxonomy): domain Eukaryota; kingdom Viridiplantae; phylum Streptophyta; class Magnoliopsida; order Asparagales; family Amaryllidaceae; genus Allium; species Allium cepa. The sequence continues at coordinate 459,686,943 of CM060932.1, forward strand.
GTGGATGGTCGTCAACTTGTTCGACGACGCAACATTGACTGGAGGTGGACGGAGGCGATGTGCAAGTGCACCATGCACGAATTTCTAGAAATTTGGAACTTGGGTAGTCTAGGATGAAGCAGGGTGGACTCGAGATTTTCTCGAGTGACTCGAGTGATTTACTCGAAGTTGTTAATTGTTGGACTCGAAGTAAATGTAGTATTGGCTCGGGTAGAAATGCTTGTACAGGTTTAGAACAAAACTGTTCCGTTGTTTTTGAAAATTTAATTTTAAATTATAAATCAAAGTTTAAACTGAGTTTTGAATCACAGTTTAAATCTGAATTCCGGTTAGTTTAAAACTTAGTTGTGAATAAATAAAGTTTTGAAATTAAATTGTTTAATGAATTAAAAAAGTTTTAAGCAATTAAGTGGATTTAAAGGAATTGAATTTAAAATGAATTGGGATTTTAAATCAAGAATCTAAAAGCAAGGTTTTCAAAGCAAGTTTAAATCAAGGTTTTAAATCAAAGTTTGAAGCCAAGTTTAAATCAAATTTTTAGATATGGATTCAAGTTTCTTGAATTCAAATCTGTGATTTAAATCAGTTTTTAAATTTGAATGTTTTAGTTTAAATCAAATAGCTTTTTAAAGTAATTTGTTTTCAAGTGAATATTTGAATTGGATTTTGATAAAGTTCTTTTATAAAAAGGATTTTGAATGAAAAGTTAAATAATTTTTTTTTGGCAAGGCCGACGGGGTTAGATGGTCCCCGACCATTTTATTGCGGCACCAAAGAGCAAATTACAAACACAAAAGTATAAGAAATACAGAGGGGAACAAAGTGCCACAAACACAACGGGAGACAAGAACGTAAAGAAAAAAAAGAAACAAATACAACACAGCACCAATGAGACTTAGGTTGTAAAACACTGAAGAATTCCAGGGTCATAAGAGAACTGCAACATTCCCAAGTCACGCTTAATTTGATACATAACCCTTTGCTCAAGCATAGAACTGCTCTTCGAATTAACTTGGTCAAAGACTTTGACATTACATTCAGTCCAGACCGCCATGATAAAACTCTTCAACACAGCAGTGGATAGTTTCTTCAACACCTGATTGCACCCTGTGCTAGCATAGATATGGTTCCACTCATCCAGATTATGATTAGCAACATTACTATTCCATAACTTGTTCTTCACAACAGTCCAAATCACTTTGATAACCGGGCATTCAAAGAACAGGTGCTCAACAATTTCAGGGTGATCAATACAGTAAGTACAGTCGATGTTAACATTCATACCCATGGCTACGAGTTTGGCTCTTGTGAGGATGGCACGCTGCAGAACTTTCCACAGCAACAAATTCTCACGCATGCTACAATCCTTGTTCCAAGTACGTTTCCACCACTTCCACTCTGGCAGAATATTATTCTTCATCAAGAACTCATAAGCTACCCTAATTTTGAATTTACCTTTTTTCTCTCCCCAAACAAGTTCAACAGAAGACATGTTGAGAGGAACAAAGTGTCTGATCATGCTCCAGAAATTCTGAATTCTCGAATTAGATGAGAATAATCTAAACCTTAAGTTATCATGAAGCACATCCTTGACCTTAGCCATGGGGTGAATACCAGATTGCATCAATTCACTGTGAGTTAATTGCCTCCTAGGCCCTTTTCAAGCCATGGATCATCCCAGAATTTAGTGTTATAATTAGGGTTAGTGTTCATACATATGATAGGAAGAAAAGTCTCCTTGAGTTTAAAGATACACTGCCAGGTCCAGCTGAGATTCTATGGCTTATTCATATTCCAAAGACTCCTTCCTTTGATGACATTTCTACGGGACCAGGTAGCCCAGAGACTAGTGGGACAGTTGAAGAAAGTGTCAATATGTTTTGCAAAAGCAGCTTGATTCCATTGAGCAATATTGAATAATCCAAGCCCACCTTTATTCATGGGACATTCAACTCTGGTGAATTTTATCGAAGCAAGAAATCTCCTTGAAGTTTTTCCCAACCAAAGAAACTTCATAAATGCACTGCGAATCATTTTAACAAGTTTAAAAGGAAGTACAAAGGACCTTGCCCAATACACCTGCATTGCAAAGAGCACTGATTTGATTAAAGTGAGCCTTCCAGCTTGACTAAGCTTCCTAGCAGTCCAGCAATCTAATCTTGCAGTAATCCTCTGAAACAAAGGAAGGCATTGCAAGGTTGTGATCCTAGAAGATGCAAGGGGAAGCCCTAAGTAGGATATAGTGTTGTTGTTTGGGGAGAGATCAGAAATATGAGAAATTTCAGCCATATGCTGTAAACTTACTCCAACAATTTTAATATCAGATTTGAGAATGTTAACCTTTAAACCAGTCATGACAAAAAACTGTTCTAGGGTTTGCATAATATTCTTAACAGTGTTAATATCAGGGGAACAAAATATGACTAAATCATCAGCGAACATGAGAGTGGATATTTTGGGATCTTTACAAGCATGATGAAGTTTAAAGCCTCCTTGACTTATAAGCTTGTTAATCAAACGAGTAAGAAGTTCCATAACCATAATGAAAACATAAGCAGAGATTGGGTGTCCTTGCCGTATAACTTGCTTACCACCAAAAAAACCAGCATTATTACCGTTAATAATGACAGAATAAGTCAGAGTAGAGATACATTCGTAGATCCACGTGATAAAGTGCGGCGGGAAGTTCATGTATCCCATAATTCTCACTATACTATCCCACTGTATCATATCGAAAGCCTTCATGATGTCAAGTTTCAGCATAGCTTTAGGAGGAGATTGCTTTCTATTGTACCCCTTAAGAAGTTCATGAGAAAGCAAGATGTGGTCTAGGATATTTCTTCCAGGTAAGTAGGCAGCTTGGTTATCGGAAATGATGGAAGGAAGCACTTCCCTGAGTCTAGATGCAATGATTTTGGAGATGCATTTATATATGGTGTTGCAACATGAAATAGGGCGAAGTCTTTCACATTATGAGCATTGTTAATCTTCGGTATCAAAGCAATATTAGTATAATTATAGGATCTGTATATTTTGGCTTTAATAAAGAATAGCTTGACATCATTACACACATCAGTTTTAACAAACGTCCAACAAAAAGTGTAGAATTTAGCATTTAAGCCATTGGGACCACCGCACGAGTTGACGTTGAGAGAGAACATAGCTTTTTCAATTTCATCTTGAGTAACCTCTTTGCATAAGGCATCATGATCTACAGTAGATAATTTTGGAAGAATATCATGAGGAATGTCATCAATACAGGGGGTGAAGTTGGCATCATTGCCATAAAGGGAAGAGAAATATTGGACAAAGGCAGCTTTCACTTCATCATTAGTTGTTTTAAGGACACCATTAGTATCATGGATAGTCGCTATGTTCTCACGTCGCTGCTTATTCTTGAGACTTGCATGGAAGTAAGAACTGTTCCTATCTCCTTCATCTCTCCATTTTATTCTGGACTTTTGGCGAATCATATCACTTTCTTTAGCCAGAGCTTCGTAGTACTTCTGGGACAGCATATTCTCAGTAGTGGCAAGGCTATCATCAGCAGTGTTATGCATCATAGCAGTTTGTGCCTTGACAAGTTCTGCCTCAAGGATCGTGCTTAATTTAGCTCCTTTACCAAATCTCTTAAAAGACCACTCCTTCAAGACTTCTTTCATATCTTTGATTTTCTCCTGCAAAATATATAAGTGATTACCATACTTAGTTTTACTCCAAGAGGCTAAAGCAATTGCTTTAAAATCAGGTTCAAGCACCCAGGAAATAAAAATTTTAAAATTTGTTTTTCCTCTCTTGCCAGCTTCTCGCAGATGAATAATTTGAGGGTAGTGGTCAGATAGAAGAGGAGGAGGAAGATTAGAGTAAAGAAATGGCCATTTGTCAAGAGCAGGTTGATTCGAGAAGGTGTGATCAATTCTAGAGAAGGTTCTATTGCCATGCCTCCTTTTATTATTCCAAGAAAATGGCATACCTACCAATTTAATGGGGACGAGGTCAGCTTGTTGAATCATGTCAGCAAGAGGTTGGATTTCATTATGAGATAGTGGATTGCCACCAACTCGATCAGAGAATTTGAGACAGCAGTTGAAATCACCTGAGATCAGCCAAGGGTGGGAGGACTGTCTCAGGGAAGGAATAAGAGAATGTAATGAAGAACGAGCAACAACAGTGTTGTAAGCATAGATAAAGGTGACATAGTAGCTTGTATTGTCAGAGGGGATGTGAGCATGGCAGTGTATTAGCTGGGGAGTGGAGAGAATGGTTGTTAATTGGACTAGAAGGGGATTGAAAAGAATCAAGATTCTACCATATGGTGCCTCGTTCAGGTTATGGATGAAGCTCCAGTCAGATTTAACATATTTAGCGGCTTTGATAGTCAATGCAAGATTTAATTTGGTTTCAAGAATAGCTAGGATCGATAATTGATACTTGCTGATAAGGAGACGACATTGATCAAGTTTGATGACGTGGTGACCTCCACGTATATTCCATGCTCCAATATTCGTCATCATTGGAGAGCTATAGCATTAAGCATTCCAATCTTCATTCTCCTAGTCACTGCTTGAGAAGAGTTCAAGTAGCTAGGAGTTTTATCTGTTTGGGATTTGTTAATATTATTCATTATGGTTGCGTTACAGTTTGACAGATCTGTAGCAAGAGGAGTTTTGGTAAGAGGTGAGTTATGAATGGAGGGTGGAGATTTGTAGGCTTGAGGAGGCAAGATGCTGGAATAGGGTTTGTTGGGAGATATGTTTTCAGATGGTAGGGCAGAGTTTTTGTTGTTAACTGTATTGGTGTCAGTTGTGCATGGTTGTGCACCAGTGCTCATGTTATCTTGTTTGCATTCAGCACCTTTGTGTGTAACTTTCTTCTTTTTACCCTTTTTGTCCTTCATTCCACTTGTGCTAAGCTCCATACTAAATTTACTATTCACGTTGATGTAACTCTCTCCTTCCACTTTGTTGTTAACAGTTGGAGCTTCAGCTTTGTATTCTTTTTCAAGCATGTGTTGAGAGTTGTCAGTTTTCACAATATTGGCTTCATTATGGGAAGTGTAGTTCTGCACTGTTTGGACCTCTGCTTTTTTATTTGTTTGGTTTGCCTTATTACTAAAAACAACATCACATTTTCCATCCACTTGATGCTGTCCAGTAAAAGAATTTGCCTCATCCAAATTTTGTAGTACATCAAATTTGTTGAAAACAGCTAGATTATCTTCATTGCAGTCATTTACATTTGCATCATCTTGCACATCTCCTAATTCATTTTCCACAATGTCAATACTAGTTTTACTGGGTATAAATCCACTTTATTTACCTACCACTTGTGTCATAATTCCCATGCATGCTTTATCTTTTTCCTGAACAATAATTTCCTCTTCCTCTATATTTCCTTCTTCATTAGATTTTCCAACTACTACTTTATTCACTTCAACAGTTTTCACTACTCCTGTTTGTTCCATACTTCTCTTCTTCACAGTAGTTCCAAGTTCTTTACCTTTTACTCGTTGCCACTTTTTGATGACTTGTTGCCTGAGGGGTCTTACTTTTTGACGAAATTGGTTGATCACTTTAGCGTCATCACTTTCTTCCCTGCTTTCAGCATTTGTAACTATTTTATTACTTTTTATTCCTTCCTGCTTATCACATCCAGCTGTTATATGTCCAAAGTTCTTACAATCAACACAAACATGCGGCCTCCAGAGATATTGTACTGTAATTTTCTGATGACCACCCTCAACCAATTTGACCATAAATTCATCAACTAACTCTCTATCAGGTTTGACTTCAATCAGGCATTTAGCATAACTCAACCTCTCCTGCCTTTCAGTCATTTCATCCATACATAACAGTTTACCCAAGTGGCTACAAAGCCAATTTATGCCCAGAGGCGACCATGCATAAATAGGAAGATTGTACAAGTGTACCTATACTGGAACAGTAGTGACTGTACCAGTAACATTACTAACTCCAGCATCATACTGTTTAATGATGAATAGCTTATTATTCATAATAATTGGGTCACTCTGTAAGATTTTATCCCTGTCATCAACACAAGAGAAGTTGAATAAGAATATGGTACCATCAGATTTAACAGTAACTGAGCCTTTTAATCTCCATATATTTTTAAGCCTCTGAACAACAGCAGTGTAAGATAATGGCCTATCCAAAAATAAACCAACTACTGAATCATTCCATAATACATCACCTGCCGCTAGTACTTCCGGAGGAGGCACTAACACTTTATTCTCATACACAGGTAGCATGTCAACGGGGATGTACTTCCCAGCGTTTTTGGGTTTACGCTTGAAGAGAGAAGTCCATTTCCGTTCACACTGAACAGGAGGAGGAGGGACAGCCTTAAATGATGAAGATGTAGTGAGAGGAGGACGAAGAGGAAGGGGAAGGGGGTCAAGGGGGTCATGAGAGGGATGAACTGGCGAGAAAGCAGAGAGGACAGTGGAGGAAGAAGGAACAGAGGCCGTAAGGTTAGAGGATGGAACATGAGAAGGAGGAGAGGAGAGTGGGTTAGGTGTGATGGGTGATGAGACAGAGACGGCGGGAGAGAGGGGAAGTATGACTTGGTTGAAAAAGGAAGAGCATGGTGGTACGAGTGAGTTGACGGGAGGGAGATGGGGAAGGACAACTGAGCAGAAAGTATGGGAAAGGGGAGGGACATCCGAAGAAGCGGACATGAGAATCTTGTTTTAAACTTTGGGGCCAAGGAAACTATGTTTCTCCTGGCCTTTGGTTAGACTAGTTTTATAGTGCCCAGACCACTTATGTCTCATTATTGTGGCCACTAGGAATCGATCCGGTGCCACTACAACACAATGTAGCAACATCCACTATGTCGAAACCACTGGACCACTAGAACTTGACAAAAGTTAAATAATTTGTTTTAACTTGAATTTGTAAGTTAAGATGTAATGTATTTTAAAGCTTAAATTTTTAAATAAAAATTTAAGTAATTTAGTTAATACTTTTCTTATATAGGTTTATAAATTGATATTTGTATTTGGTTAATGTTGAAATATATAATCATTTTGTATCATAAATTCAAAATGAAATTTGAATCTAAACTTAGGAGTGTAATGGTTTAAATACACTTTAATATTAATGAAGTCATTAATAAAGAAATGGATTACCTTAGAGATAATTAAGGTATTAAAATGATTTAATGAATAAGATAATTAAGGAATGACTTACTTATTTAATAAATTAATTATTTAGATTAATTTATAATTAGAGATTAATTAGGAAAGTAATTAGAGAATTTTTATTAGTTAAGGAAGGTCATTAACTAAGATTGTTTAAATAATTAATTAATGTGATTAATTTGTAATAATTAATTTAAATTAATTAAATCAATAATAATTATTTGTGGAATTGTTAAGTTTAATTACTTAATGGAAGTAATTAAGGAATTAATTATTCAGTGTAATTGATTGAGTTTAATTGGATTAGTTTAAGTTAATTAATTAAGTTTAATTAATTTAGAATAATCACTTGACGATTTAGAAAGTATAATTACTTAGAGAAGTAATTAATAGATAACTACTGAATGTAATTAATTTGAATAGAATAATTAATAAAAATGTTAATTATGTGGTTAATTCATTTAAATTACGTTCACCTTAATTGAGATGATTAACTATTGTCAAGTATTGTGTACTGGATTGATATTTCTGATATGTGATTGTGATGCTATGTAATGTGAATTGCTTTGTGTTGAACTGTGATTTATGATTTGTTTCTGTATGTATGCGAAAACCCTTTTTGCCTGTAAAAAGGCATTTAAATTTCGATGCGATAGGGAGTCGGATTCCAGTTGGCTATCCGAAACCCACATCGAATCATAATGGTAAATCTTTGTGATTGATTAATTTACTTTATCTATGAATCTATGATGATTGATGATGTTGCACTATTGTGTGAAACCCCTGGACCACACTTATACACACACGAATATGGATTGCACGTGGAAATTGGTTAAGTCGCAGATTTGTGAAAATAGTTTTAAATTGAATTTTTAAATCCAAATAGTTTTGGAAATGGATTGGGATTAAAGTAAAGAGTTTTTGAAAAGGAATTTCAAAGATAAAATTTATTTTTGAATAACTTGATTAAGTTTTGAAGTTTAAATAATTTGATTTAAATTTAAATTCAAAATTTGAAACTGAATTCTATGATTTCAAACTAGGGATTAAAGATGTTATAAAAGTTATATATGGGTTAAACCATTTTAAATGTATTGATTTGGGAATTTGAATTTAAATTCAAAGGACTTTAACTCGTGCAAATATAATCGGATTTTTCTGAATCGAAAACTATTTTTTTTTTTAAATAATAAAAGCTTTCACATAAGAAATGAACTTCCAATTTGTGTTAAAAGGATTTCTAGTTTGAAATGAAAATGATTTTCTAAGTAATGAACAAATCTTTGGAAACGGTTTAAAAGCTATAAGTTAAATCTTTGATTTAAAGATTTAATGAGTTAATCCTAATCGGAATGGGAATTGTTTTGAAATTCGTAAATGGATTTTTGTGAAACTGTGTGAACTTTGTGAAATAATTCTTTTTGTTTAAAGATTTGCAATGGTAATTTGTTTAAACCATTTGAAGAAAAGTTTTGGATTTTATAAGTTGCGACTTAACTGAAATCCCATATCCATATATTTTTAAATATTGCGCTCATTATTCGGTTTAGCAAGGAGAGGACCTTGTGTCATATAACCCATTCCAAATAATGATAGGACGTTATGAATTGCATTTGAAGACCGGTGTTGAAGACCAGATGTCTTCGAGAACGATAGAATGACATGTCGATTGACTCTGCACTGAGTTGCTCCGGTACAGAGTTCTCCATATGTGATGGGAAGTCCGGTTGGGATTGTGGATGCCTGGATTTGCAAGGGTTTTTCAGAAGTGCCTTCGGTTCTGTTCGAACCCGGGACAGACTTGTATGGTTGTATGTCTGACACTACACTTTGAGATATAAAGCAGATTTCTTTCAAATACATATTTGTTGGTGGCGGAGAATTTATTCTCTTAGCTTAACACCCTTCTCTGAGACGTACGAGCTCAGAGTTATGTAGTTGAAGGTTATCAGTGATATCTTCCCAATTTGGTAGTGTGACATGCTGAGTGCTGCTGTGTGTTGATAATCATTTGTTGATCATTTATGACCAAAGCATGGCTTTTATATAAAGCGTAGCTTTGTGGACGAGACAGCATCAGGACCTCACACCCCGGAAATGGTCGAAACAGGAAAGATGCGGCAAGGTTATGAGGTTCGTGCCCTTTAGGGTGTGTCATTCCCTTTTGGTAAAGGGTGGTATCATAGTATGGAGCCCAGATATTTACCTATGTTGTGGCTTCAATCTCATTTACTGTGTCGTTGTTGCTTTGTGGTTTAGAGGCGCCTCGGATGAAGGTCCCAAAGGACCGAGGCGTGGCATGCTCATGTAGTAGTTACCTAGTTATAGAGGTAACCCGGCCTTGTGTTGGCAGAGATCCGGCTAGGTTCTCGGGACGTCCAGCCAGAGGCGATCCATGGACAGTAGGAAGTTCCTTAGCCTGACCATTTGTTGGAAATCTAAACAAAACAATACGCGCCCTGTACGGTTTTAGTTGTATAACCTGCCATTTACTTATGGTGGAGCCCCACTATTTAGATGGTAGCTATAGTAGGCATACAATAATGGTTGTATGCTGGCTAAGATTAATATTATACTTTCGAAATGTTTTCTGCACTATGCACTAGTAATAATATTGAAATTTTTTTTTCGTATCAAGCATATTTGACTATCATAAGGAGAAATCTCCTCCAATTCTGCGTTTGCATTGTGTGTGTTGCGGGAGGCCATATGGTAGTTTCATTTTCTAAAAAACATTGTGGTTTCAATCTAAATTATTTTGTTTGTTTTAAAGATAGAATGTTTTTGTTACTCATACCAGTCCCATGACTGACCTGGAGTTTATTGTTCCTTTCCTAAACTCTGGATGCCCACAATTTTTCCACACGGGCAGTCTAGAGTTGGTTTTTTCTTCTTCAGATAGTCAGGTTTAGTAGATTATCTGGAGTTAGTTCAGTCTTTGGATCACGACTGCACTTGCTTATCTTTGGGCATCGTTACTGGGAGTTCGAGCTATGTTTGGATTGATGCTTTAGAGATGGAGTTACAATTCTGGATTATATTCCTCTTTCTCTCTTGAAGATCATATTGGAGATATTGTTCTGCTGCTGTTGTTATCATTATCTTTCCGCTGCTGTGTCTTATATCTCTGATAGTATTGATATCTATTGTATCATTCTGTGGTGCCATATTATATCAGATATTGTATCTGTCATTGTATCAATGTTATATATATTGATATATTCTTTTCCTTTCGCCGTGTTGTGATACTATAAGCTCTGGCGAACCAGATTCGACGTTTGGATCTGCGGCATTTGAATATGACTGTCGTATTCGGTGCCAATTTTCGAAGGTCGAATCAGGGCCACTATAATTAGCCCTTGTGTACTACTTTTAAGCACGTGACCTTATGTAAAGAAACTAACTCAACTTCACTTACAATTAATCGTACATTGTCCACTAAAGTACGGTTACTCCTTATCGATGCATCATTATGTATCATATGGATGAATGACTTATGAGATTGAATTTTATTCATTTTTAGGTAGTTCGGAACCTTTTCCAATATACTCATTAATTCGATCAAATTGAATCATTTCTATCGCATGTTAATTTATTTACTTCTATTTAATACTTTATTAGTGTAACATAGACATACTATATGTGTATTAAATACACATGTCCATATCGGTGCTAACTCATTGGTGAATGTGATGAAGTACGTGGAACCGTTTGGTATTAATAGACCTACGATTGCATAAATCCATATGTATCAATCCAAAGTGTTCATCAACTCTTATGATGCTCCCATTGAATGGGTGCATAAACCTTTAATTGTTTGAGATATAATTAACCAGTGCCATATTATTCATAATAATATAATAAAAGTTATTTCTCAAAACTATGACTTAGTCTACAATTACAAAATAATTGTAAATAATTTTAGATACTTCTGATTTTTTAATGCATCATTTTTGTTGTGAAACAAGTACCGCATTACAGTTTTACTTCATAACAAATATTTATAATATTCACATGAAAGATAACTATGTCTATTTTTTAGTTGGTACCAAAAAATAGTCACCATTTCATAAATAATGCTCGTTATGGTTTATAAAACAATTTTCATAATTTGATGCAATCAATAAGTGCTATATGGTATGCTCCCACTATTTCCGCCATTACTATAATAACGTGCTAAATTTGGAGGTCTATCATCCATTTAATGTAGTTTATTTATTTCATATATTGTACCTAGCTTATAGTGAAAAGTTCTTTGATCAATATTCCTAAACTCATAGAAATGAATCCCATATAAAACAATTTTCTTTACAAAATTACATTTCGAAAAGAAATCATATTTCTTATTCCAATGTTAAGTATGATATCATTATTATTACAATTATCATTTTTGATGTTTCTTTATGAAGCAAAAGCGACCATTCACTTTTTCTTCCCAACTTGTAATGAACCGAAATTTTCGATGTTTATAATTTGTTAATTTAATAAAGATTTTGGTAACTAAATCTGGAATAAATAAAAGATTGGAATTTGTTAATGAATTAATAACGAGAATGAAATGTAAGAATGTTAATGCAAGTTAATAAGCAACTAATTTAGTGCAATCCCAATTAATTGAAACAATTGTAGGGTTAAAACTGATTGTAAATTGTAAATTTGGAAATAAATTAAAATTTATATTAATTGATGAAATAATACACAATAAACTGTATTTTGATAAAATCGATGTTAGATAAGTAATTATAATATTTGTTGCTTGATAATAATGTATGAATGAGATTAAATTAGGCAAATGGTGATAATAATTACTTGTTTACGCATTTATTTAATTTATCGAACTAGATTTAAATCCATTGCAATTAAACTAAAAGCTACGTTCATACGAATTTAGCTGATGACTATAAAAATATTAGGGTAATTGGATATATGTTAATGAAAAATTTATCCATAAGGTGATGATTGATCGAATAAAGAGATTGAAAACAAACTAATCTGTTTGAAATTAAATACTATATTAATTGAAATTAGGATGAAATAGAAAATTATAATGTATTAGGATATAAACCGATATTAATATTACCTTTAAGGTGATAAGTTGATAATTGATTTCATAACTAGATTTAAAAAAATGGATCTATTAGGAATTTGAATTGATATTTATTGGATTAATTAAAATTGAAATTAAATGCTATAAATTGTGAAATGTCCAATAATTAAGTTAATAAGAGAATTGTTTAAAGGATTTTAAATTATTAAGTAATCCAAATTGATAGAAATTGGAAATAAGGATAATTGAATGGAAAGCTAATTTAATTTATGTTAATTTATTTAATTAACTGAAATATAGTCATTTTGGCCACTGACTCGGATTTTGACGGAACCGGTTTCATCGGATCCATAACGGTGAATTATTGTGGGATTTCAAGTTTCGTAACGATTAGACTTGTCATTTGATCGTACGGGCTCGAAACGCCTTGAAATCGATTTGATTGAAATCAATTAAAATCAATTTGAAATAAATTGATTTTACCATAACTTCTTATACTATGGAATTAGGACTTGAAACTTATTCCTTTGCGTTTAAAATATTTGAAAACATCTATTTTGATATATGAGTTGACCCGTTTTCATTCCGGAGTCGACACGGGCTTTTTGGGTCATTATCGTTCAATTTTCTAAACCAATCAAGACCATTTGTTTCTATTTTGTTCTGCCTATATATATATATATATATATATATATATATATATATATATATATCATTATAAACCCTAGCAGCCCTTTTATTTCTCATTTCTGTACATACAGAAATTTCTGTTGCTCCTCTTTCTCAATGGCGGATAATTTCTCAATTCCAAATTCAATTGCAATTCCAAATCAAATCAAAAATTCATACTTCTCAAACTATATCAAATTATATATCGATTTGAAGCTCTCGACGAGCGCATCTCAGATCTATAATTCATTTTCCAATTTGAATCATGGTTTGCCCAGAAATTCAAGATGAACCTCGGCCATTCATAGACCACAATCTCGATCCAACGGTGCATCTTCATAATGGTTCGATCGGGAAGCGCAATGTTGTGGAGGTTGAGGTGTAGCGCGCATCCGTGTTTTGGGTTCGTAGAGATGGTCACTGATTTTTCCAAAATCGTTAATTTAGAAGGAAAATGGCGGACGCCCTATAGGCGACCAGAGCTCACCAAAATTGTGGCATAGGGGCGGCTCGGCGTGGTCGAGAAGGTGGCGTGGTCTGATCACGTCGATGATGAGCGTGGTGGTCGGCGTTTTGGGTTGAGGGTGGCGGCTGAAATGATGTCGAACGAGATGTAGGGTTCGAATGGCAACAGTGTGCGCACGTTTCTCTACGTGATGACGTGGTATGGATGACGTGTTTTTGTTCTTATTATTTTATTTGTTTTCAAAATTGAATTTATATAACGTATAACTTGTATAACTTTCACATATGAGGTCCATTTCATGCGCGGATTGCTCCGCTACGATCACATAAAAATTTCGGACATTTTGACACTAGTTTGGACGAATTCTAAGACTGTTCAAATTTGGGTCTAAATTGGATTTAAATTCAATTTAAATTCAAAGGTGAGTATTTAACCCACTCCAACTTTTAAAATTTCTTATGTTTGCTAAATTGATTTATGATGTGGTTAGGAATTTATTTATGACTGTTTGGCATATTTTGAATCATCATCTTGGTTTATTTGAATTTTATTTGGATAAAATAGTTATTTAATTTATTATTGAATATAAACAACCAATAAATACCTGTTGTTTATTATTTGTTCTATATTGATGTTATTGATTGAATTGGATGATGATTGTGATAAATGTTTGATGATTGATATTGGATGAATGGATGTTGTATTTTATATTATTATAAACTTCAAGTTGCTATGGATTTTTATTTCATTCGAGATTGCAGTTTGAAATGATATATAACCATTTTTATATTTTAAATTTCGGATTGAAATGATAAATATCCGTGTCAATTGACCATAAGACAGAAAATTATATACAGACACCATGGTCCATATATAAAAATACTTAGAAACGATTTCTATGGTTTTGTAAAGAAATATATGATCTTATATAAATATTGATTTTAGATATTATATAAATGTTATTTTATTCTTGATTATAAGCTATGTATAATTTGTCTTAATACAGGATAAGCTAAATAATAAGTTTGATTTTTATTGTAGATAACATGGTTAAGTATTTAATTTTTATTCTAATATGGGGAGGTTGGAAGACAAATTTGAAATTTATTTGAAACTGAATTTATTTAAGAATTAAACTCAAATAAGTTTATTGTGAAATTTACTAAATTTGAAACTTAAGAAGATATTATTTTTTATAACTTGATTTTGGTTTAAGGTGAATTAAATGAATATTTCAAGTATAAATAAAATGAAGGAAATATTTAGTTATTTGTAAATTGAGTTTTATTTAGATGATAATGGATTTATTATGTGAAATATTTCAAAACTAAATAACAGAAAAATTGAATTGTTGAATCGTAATTACCAAACTTAGTTTTGAAATTTTTGAATACTTAAAATTTGAAAAATATCGAATTTGAAATGGTTTAAACTGTGAATCAAATCTGATTTGAAATTGACATAATTTGGAATAGTTTATTCGGAAACTAAATCGTACTGAAATTCAAGATTTGGCATTTAGTTAAATTTAAAATTTAGAAATTAGAGTTCTTTTAGGATTGTTTGTCAAATTGGAGAAGCTAGTTATTATATGAAGTACTTTAATATTTAAACCATTTAAGTGGTGGAAGTTGTGTTTCAAAGTTATGAGTTCAAAGTATTATGATTTGAAAGTGTTATATTTTGAGTGTTTCAATTTCGAAGTGTTATAACGCTGAAAGTGCTATGATTTTGGATATGATATCGTATTTATATGGTTTTGAAATGAATATTATATTCTGGTTTTGAAGTATAAGTTATTTTGAAAAGGGCCACGGAGTTATAATAACATTTGGTTTTTAAAGAGACCGGGATCGGAAGTTGTCGTACTCTCTGCCAACTTTAAGAACCACCTTAACAACCGTGTACGTAGTGGAGGTTCCAGAATGAAGTAGGATGGTTGCGGCGTTCCGTTGAGGTATATACGTGGACCTGACTCCCGTGAGTTGGCATAAGGTAGCTAAAATAGGAGCGATCTCGGGCCAAGGAGGTAGCCCCTCTTATCAGACACACTCCTTCGATATTATATTCTGACTTTGAGGTTTATTTGGTGGCCACTTTTGATTTTTGATTCGGGGGTGTGGCTCGAGGTGGGCGGTAGTAGCTGCTATGCGTTACCACCAGCCCATGTGCGTAATTGGTATATCTACCCTGGTATTGCCTTGTTGTTCCGTGTCACCTACCCTAGCGAGCCTTGTACGAGTTTGATTTGTGTCGTACCTATGGAGTATCCTTTGGTAGCCTTCCGACCAGGAGGTATTATGGTACTATATAGACTATTGGAACTATATATGTGTTAAAGGGAATATTGGGTCACTCCTTAACGCTATTTTAATGTAAGTTTATTTTAATTATAGACATATATATAACAGCGTAAATTACTACATAATAGATAGTTTAACGGATCCTTAGGAGATGTAAATCTCGAGCATCTCTTAAGTTACTGCACTCATGTTAGACACTGGATAGGAGGTCAAAACTCGTAAACATCTCTGACACCGTTACACTCATATTTATTTCTATTGATTTAACTCACATAAGATCTTTTACTTCCGACTCAAATGTTTTGTCTTTTCAATTCGCTCGGGTCAGCCTGAGCATTTCAGGGTTTGAAGGCCTTACTTTTGGAGGACGAAGATGAATATTCTATTACTATTATTTACTATATTGTTCCACTGCATCACATTGTTCCGCTGCATTGTATTTATTATTCTTTAGTATGTGTAACTATGATTCTTTGTTGCTAAGTATAACCAAATGTTTTATAAAACAACTTCATGAACTGTTATTTGATTATTGTATTTTGTCATTCCGCTGTAAGATTATGTTTTGTTTTTCTTTCTTCCTTTTTCTTATTCACCCCAATAACAAGTCGCCCTTTTGTATGGTTTAAGTCCGACATGTGTGGTTTATCATCGATTTAAAACGTACAAAAAGGGTGGGATGTTACATTTGGTATTAGAGCTTTGTTTTAGCGATGAACCTTAAACTTGTAGGGTCTGATTCTTTATTAATAGGGTAGTAATACCCTATGATGCGTCGCTGTGCGTATATATATGAGAGAGCGTATTTGTTAGTGTTATAAAAGGTTTTGATATTGTGTTAATTTGTTCCGTTTTGTATTTATAAATTCTGATCGGTGCATAGGACGTTATGACATTAATAGGGATTTTTAAACACTTAACAGGACAGACCGACACAATTTTTTTTTGAATATAGGGGAATGAAATAATTTTGCCTATTATATTATATATATATAAAATAAATTTTTAAAAATGATATATATTTGGTTGTAATATAATTGTTGTAAGGTAGTGAAATTTTTGAATATAGGTTGGAAATAAGATTTGAAAAGTAAAAATAAATGAGAATAAACTGGAAATTTAGAACTTAAGTTCCAGGGTTTGAAAAAAAATTCGAATGATTTTGGAATATAGTAATAATAATATTAGAAATATTTTCTATTATAAATATTTCAATATGATTTGGAAGAATTTCTTTAAAGAAATTCTGAAAAGAAATAAGTTATGTGCTCCCCTCTGTCGCTAGAAAATAATTTCGGTGATGAATGCACGCATCATCGACATTCATTTTCGAGTTTCAAAGTGGGAAGGCCACTGTAGTAGTTTTACTACATATTTATTTTGATAAACAAATTTAAGTTTTAAATTATTTTAAATATAATTGGATATATAAGTTGTAAGTATATATATTTATCTATTATTTTAAAATGATTTGAAATTTAACCCGGTATTTAGTTTTTAAGTTTCCGTTAATTAATAGTTTCAATTATTATAGGGAAATGGAATATAACTAATTAATAATTGGAACCTTTAATTAAAATAAGAGATTAAATGCTAGGTTATAAATGAAATAACAAGATTGTTGAAATTTGTAACCTATAAAACAAAAGATATGATTTTTGAACATTAAATTAATTTAAAAGAAATGAGATAAACTCATATAAATTTCAATTGCATTCTTAAAAAGTATAAATATAACTTACCAAATATTAAAAGTTGAATGTTTAATAAGAAAATGTAATGGAAATTGTACGAGTAAATTTATGTTATGAAAGTGTTCAATAAATTGCTTTTATTAGTAAAAATTGATGTTATAATGGTTATATACTTAAATTGTAAATTGGAAGGTTGTTGTAATTAAATGTGATAGAAAAGGGATCATTATAAGTAAAAGATTATAAACTTAAGTTAATGAAATTGTTATGCCAAGTAACTGAATTGAACATGAATATTACTAATAAATGAAATGAAGTTAGTAAGTAATGAATGAAATAAGTGAGATAAACACTGAATCAATGGATGAAAATGAAATTTGCAAGAAATAAATGTAAATTAAAAAGATAAATCATTAAATGAACGAAAAGGAAATGAAGCAATAAATGTGTGAAATGAAATTAATAAGAATGAACTTGATCTATTGTTTGGAATTGTTGTTTCTTTAGTTTATGGTTGTTTGGGAAAGAATATTTTAAAATTATTTGGACGAATGAATAATCTATTTAGTTTCATCTATGACTGTTGAGTAAATGACGCACTTAGTAGTTTATTTTTCATTCTGTACAATTTAATGTTTTGAACCTGAACAACTATTTGTTTAGTTTAATATGAATGGATAATTGATTTGTGTTGATTTTATATGATGATTGTATATTGGTTTCAAGTGATGCTTGTTATATTGATTTGTTTGTTGGTGGTTGAAACAACTTTAAATATTTCATTTTATATAATTATTAAATCTTTTTGGATTATATAAGTGAAATACAGGTTATGAAAGCAATTGCTACTGCTTTGGTTTCATAATTAAACTTTGATTACTCGACAAATATGTATATTTTCGAATTACTGTTTTATAGCGTTATTATATTATTTTTCTCGTGTTAGGATATATATTATTTTCGAAAATATATGTTGTATATTGTTATATTTGATATCATAATTTCTCCTAAGCCTCTCCGTACAAAGGAGACTCTGCCGAAATTTTCCGTAAATTTTTGACGTAGAAAATTTTCGAAAATGTTTTCCAAACTTTATTAGTTTGAGTATAAAAATATTTAATGGTTATAGATCGTTATATTTTATTTAAATTATTTAATTTTGGAAATTTATTTGCTTATAAACTTAATACTTTAAATAAGATATATTGATACTTAATTCCCTCTTTCCCTCCTTTTTCCTATTCGGAGACGAAAAGTTTTGAGTGGGGGAGAATGTAACGACCCGAAATTTTCGATGTCTAAAATTTGTTAATTTAATAAAGATTTTGATAACTAAATCTGGAATAAATAAAAGATTGGTGTGACGATCTGCCTTTCTACTCGCAGAAAGACGTATCATCAATAAGAAAAGAAAGGGGTAGAAATAGAAAAGAATAAAAAGAAAGAAATAACAACATCAGAATCTCACAGCGGAACGGAACAAAATATAATACATCACATAACTATTACATAGTTTACATATATCAGAGTTATAAAATATCATACTCATGACAGTCATATACACATCTGTCACACATACATCCCAAAATATAGCATACATCAACTAACACAGTGGAACTAGACTGATACATAGATACGTCTGGAACTCCTGCTCCAAGCTCCTCCAGAAACCAAAATCCAAAACCTATCACTTGGCTACTCATAAAAATTTAAGTACCCAAGAGTTTATGAAAACAAAAATAAACTCCGGGTCAGACATAGGTCTGGTATGAGTAAACTGTTTAAAGTTGTTTAATTTTTGAAAACATTTGAAAATAAAGGTATCAGGTAAGACTTCCCACACACAAATACGGGAAAGTTTTTACCTTACGCTAACCAAAACATTTTATAGGAAATCCAGTGATATTATAATAGTGTCTAGTGTTTTCAAGTAAAATACAGAAATAGCTGAAATGCTTACATCTCACATTCCAACATAGTTGGGCACAATCAAAACGTACGGCTCTTATTGGAAATTGGATTCCATACAATGGCAAGGCTACTGGGGTATCGCCTGTCACAGTACGAGGCCTAGATCACCGTACCGAGGATCACTCCTGACCCCCTACAATACAAGGCCGGAACCATTCCTTACTGAACAGTCCCGAACAAGATAACCCCATAGTTGTAGCTAGCAACCGCCCACACAGCTGAAATAAAAGGGACATCTAGAGAGGGGTATATCTCGTCCTGCTTGGGCATGACCCACCTAACCTTGCTGCACATCCCCTGTTTTAGCCATTTTTGGTTGATGAGGCTTGAGGCTACGATTACCTTTATAGAACATATCTCTTAGAATGCTCATCGTCCGCCTGACGATGTTTTGAAAGCATTCAATCCATACAAGTTCGTTTCGGGTTCGAACAGAACCGAAGGCATTATTTCGTCACACTCATTTTGGAATCACCCTCAGAGTCAACGATAATAACCCTTGCATTCTGAAAAACCATCTCGATCTTTACTTGAGAATTATGACCTAACGTTTAATTTGAATCGATGTGGTTTTTGGAATATCAAATTGATACCTGATTCCTGGTCTCATCGAAATCCAAACGCCATTTTAAAGGTCAAGTTGTTTAAGAGTTTAAACAGTTTAATTCAACACATTGAATTCACATAGCATTTATCGTAGATAAATCATATACAATCATCATAGATATATCAAGGCATATAAACATCACATAATATCATCAAATAAATATCACAAAATCAGATACCCTACTTATACAATTATCCATAAGCAAACATCTTTAATTCTTATTGTAATTAATTCAATTTAAATCAGTTACTTGAGAATTTATCACTTAATTAATTAATTATTAATTATCAATTAATTAATTATTCCATTTCAAATCATTTAATTAATTAATTAATTCTTAATTATTAAATCTTAATTACTTAATTAATTACCTCTTAATTATTAGTTAATAACCTTAATTATTAATTAATAAAATTCTGTTACCCATTTATTAACCACTAATTACTTAGTTAATCAATTATTAATTCTTAATTAAATTACCTAATTAATTAACTACTAATCATACATTAATTTATCTTTTAGGTAGTTAATTACAAATTCATTAATCACATAATCATTAGTAAATCAATCTCTAATTACAATTATAAAGTAATTATTCTTAATTACTTTCCAAAAATAATTTATTAATATTAATTGTTCATCTTAATTAACATTTAAAAGTCTTCTTTAAATTTTGAAAATCAATTTATTTTTAACTACAAAACTTAAATGTTAATACTTTCGTAAATTAATTACTCAATTAAAATATTAATTAAGAGTTTAAAAACATTTGTTAAGTATTAACTATAATTATAACTTGTATTTAATTTATTAACTTAAATTGTTAAATCGTTATTAAGTTTACAGTTGCTTAAAACTTGTAGAAACACAAATTGCCTAACTTTAATTTATAAAATACAATACTGTAGTTGAAAAACCCAAGATCTTCCCCTGATCTAACTCGAGTTACACTTCGAGTTCTCACCTGCCTTCCCCCGAGTCTCTCTCCTGCACGCCTTCTTCTTCTTCTCTCTGTTTTTTTATTTCCAGTAAGTTTTAAGTTTAGACATAGGTATAAATTAAAGCATCAGGAAACCCTCTCTTGCGCTCAAACACAAACCCAAAGCAATCAACCTCCTTTCTCGAGTAACGGCTCGAGACACTTGATAATCGACGCTGGTGACACCTAAAACCACGTCGTACACGTGCACGATGATGCCACTTAGCTCCAGCGAACACCAACATCATCGGCAAGTCACAAATCATCCATAAACTCGAAAACCAAATACGATTCGCCCTTAAAATTTCGAAATTGAATTTTAGCATACTGCTCGAAGCAACACCATACACCAACTAAAACCACTCGCCACCGCCGCACAGACCACCGGAGGCGCTCAGAATTCAACCACACCACGTCAACACTTTAAGCAACCTTTCAGCAGAGCCTCGTGACACTCGATTACGTATTATAGACGAACACGCCTTGTTTACTGACAGGTCCAGAAACTCGAAACTAAGCCTAAATCGATCTCGTCCTTTTAATTCATGCAATAGAAAATTTATTCCACATTTTTCTCGAGATCACAGATGTTTATACTAGCTTCAAACCAAATTCCAGCATTTTAAATTTATTCGATTGTCTGAAATTTGTGAAAATGCAATTTTTATTCAAATACATACTGCTCATAAAATACTAATCTAAAAATCTACATTTTTGTTTTAAAAATCAAAAATTTCAGTAAGAATTCAAGATCTAAACTTGAATTTGCTTCTTATGACAATCAAGTTTATCAACTTTTACTTGATTGCCTGTAAAACCATATTACAGTAGTATACTTTTACAAAGATGGTTTAAATCAGCTTTGAGAAATCTTGATTAAGATTTAAACTTCTTATTTTATTGAAACTTAAAGTTTACAATGATCAGTTGAAAACAAATTCGAGTTTGAATGATAATCAATCCTGTAATTCATAATAGAGAAGAACAACATACAGAGTAACCTATATATAGATAGAATTATATTCAAAGATAAAACATATGCAATACCATAAAATAAAGGAATCATCTTTACTGATTTTAATTTAACTTAAAACTTTAAAATTGATGTGTACTCACCTGAAAAGGTTGCTGAACAAAGAACACTTCTATTTATGAAAACCTGAAGTTTGAATCTGCTCTAAGCTCTTTCCTATTTTTGTTTTGAACTGAATGATGTTTATACTTTGAATAGATGAAGATGCTTATTTCTTATTCTCTGGTTAGCTTTGTTTTTCTGAACGAACTAAATAGCAAGATGTATACATATATATAGAAGAGAACACAGGGTGTAATAAGGAAGGTGGTATCTGGTCAGCTTCTTCATTTATGAACAGATTTTTATAAATATTTTGGATTGACTAAAATTTGGCTTGAGAAGATGGCATTTAATGCCTTGGTTACCAAATATGTTTACATGCTATTATTATGTTTTCTGTGTGAAGATATTTGTATGTAAATGTACACTTTGCAGGTAGGCACTGATTTTGTATATGAAGATAATTTGTTTTATTATTTTCTAGCTTGAACTTCGTATACATATTTGTCTGGTTTACTTTTTATGCTTTGTGCTTACAAATTTAAACTAATGTTGTATGCATACCTCTACTACTTAATCCTTGTTTTATTTTTATTTTTATTTTATATTTTAACTATCAATATTTAAATTATGTTAATATGGTTTGCTTATATTTTATACTTATATTTTATATTGATATAATTAAATTTTATTTCAAACATTATTATATATATATATATATATATATATATATTTACCAAATTTTAACAAGGTAAGCATTTTAATTTACTTATGTAAGATATATTTTATTGCAAACATATTTTGAAGAGATTTATTTTTAAATTTTCAAAATCAAATTTCCCTTTAAAAATACAAATCTATATAAACAAATGGCAAATATTTTCTAAAGTCATATTCATTTTAAAATGATAAGTTTAAATTTTATTTTATTGGATTAAATATTTATTAAAATATTATTGCCAAAATTCCGGGTCGTTACATTCCTCCCCCCTTAAAAGTATTTCGTCCCCGAAATTTAAAACAAAAGATAATTTAAAAGCTGTTATATCAACCGTTCAAACATTCATATCATTCATACATTAGCAAACAACCAAACAGTCTATCTTAACAAACATCACTAGCTATCCAGACACAAATCCGGATAAGCTTTCCTAAAACTATCTAGAGTGTGACGACCCGCCTTTCTAACCCCAGAAAGACGTATCATCATTAAGAAAGAAAGGGATAGGAATAGGAAAGAATAGAAAGAAAGAATAACAACATCAGAATCTCATAGCGGAATGGAACAAAATATAATACATCAACATAACTATTACATAGTTATACCTACATCAGAGTTATACAATAACATACAACAGAACTGTCATATACATATCTGTCAATACATACATCTCAAAATGCATCATACACTAACTAACACAGTGGAACTATATAGATAGATACATACGTCTGGTCTTCTGCTCCAACTCCTCCATAGACTCTATACTCCGAAACCTATCACCTGGCTACTCATAGAAATTTGAGTACCCAAGAGTTTATGAAAAACAAAATATAAACTCCGGGTCAGACATGGGTCTGGTGTGAGTAAACGGGTTAAAGTTGTTTAATTGTGAAAATCATTTGAAATAAAGGTATCACGTAAGACTCCCCACACATAAACACGGGTAAGTTTTTACCTTACGCTAACCAAAACATTTTATAGGAAATCTAGTGATATTATAATAGTGTCTAGGGTTTTCAAGTAAATAGAAAATAGCCGAAATTGTTACATTATTAAAGTCCAGCTACTAGCCACAAAAGTGGGTAATACAAATCAAAACCGTAGGGTCTCGTAGGGAAAATGGATTTCCATCAATGGCAGGGCTACTGGGGTACCGCCCGTCACAGTACGGGGCCTAGATCACCGTACCAAGGAGCCACCATAACTCCCTTGCAATACAAGGCGGAACCATTTCTTACTGAACAGTCCCGAACAAGATAACCCCACAGTTGGCTGCAGATCCAACTGCCCACACAGCCGAATAAAAAGGGACATCTAGACAGGGATATATCTCGTCCTGCTTGGGCATGACCCACCTAACCTTGCTGAACATCCCCTGTTTTAACCATTCCCAGTTGATGAGGCTTGAGGCTGCGTTTACCTTTACAGAACATATTTCTTAGAATGCTCATCGTCCGCCTGACGATGTGATGAAAGCATTTAATCCATATAAGTTCGTTTCGGGTTCGAACGAAACCGAGGGCATTATCTCGTTAAACTCATTTTGGAATCACCCTTAGAGTTAACGACGATAACCCTTGCATTCTGAAACACCATCTCGATCTTCACTTAAGATGCCACGACGTAACATTTAATTTGGATCGATGTGGTTTTCGGAATATCAAATCGATACCCGATCCTGGTCTCATCGAAATCCAAACGCCATTTTAGAGGCCAAGTTGTTTAAA
This sequence comes from Allium cepa, assembly GCA_030765085.1. NCBI lineage: Eukaryota > Viridiplantae > Streptophyta > Magnoliopsida > Asparagales > Amaryllidaceae > Allium > Allium cepa. The sequence goes on from CM060932.1 coordinate 459,711,364, forward strand.
TCATTTAAACAGTTTAAATTCAATACTTTGAATTCACATATTTATCACAGATCAATCATACACAATTATCACAGATATGTCCAAAATATCTCACAAAATATCACAGAATATCATCCAATAGGTATCAGAGTCAAACAAATAGAATCATCAATTAATATCAAAATAGTTTAATCAATTTAAACATAATTAATTACTTAAGAATTTTATCCTGCTTAATTAATCAACTTATTTATTAATTACTAACTTAATTAATCAATTCTTAATTATTAATTAATAATCTTAATTATTGACTTACAAAATCTTAATTACCCATTTAATTATCACTAATTACTTAATTAACTATTACTTACCAATTAAATTAATTATTTAATCCTTAATTAATTATTTAATCAGCTAACTACTATTATTTATTAATTAACTTTAAGTAGTTAATTAAATTCTTATATTCAAATTGATTGAACATAAGATTATTGATAACAATCCTTAATTACGTATTTATGTAATCTTAAACTAATTATTTAATCACCATTATAAATTAATTACATTCTTAACTAACTTTCAATTTAAATTAATTATCCATCTTACATTTTTTAAAACCTTTCTAAATAAATTTAAATCAAGTTTAAGCTTGAATCCTGTCAACAATGTTTTACTTGCATAATACTGAAATTTGTTAACAAAATTAACTTAAAAAGGTTTTAGACTTAACCCCTTAAAAATGACCCGAGGCAAGCACGTTACTTACTCGAGCAAGGCTCGAGTTCTTTCCAGCATTTCCCGCGTCCTCTCTTTCTCCAGCTCGTGTTCTTCTTCTTCCACTCTTTCTTTCTTTTCTTTTTTTTAGTTAAGTTTAATTATAAACTGCTGTATTCAACCAACACACGGACACACAACCAAGGACCCGAAGCAAACATCACGATTTTCTCGAGTATCACTCAAGACGACCCACGTTCGAAACTGCTGACACACTCACGCGCCACCGTGCACGTGCATGGTGGTTCGCCATCACTCCGACGACCCTCGTTGCCCCCAGCAAACCACATCACGACTCTATACTCTAAATCGAAACCCAGTTCGACGCAATAAATACAAAATCAAAAAATGCTCGCCTGTTCGAACAGCCACTCTCCTAAACCCTCTCCTAACTTTGACGCAATAAATACAAAATCGCCACGACCATCCAACTTTGACTGCCGTTGACAACGCGGCTCTGGCCTCACCACGGCCACAACATCCTCAACCCTCTCCTAAAATCTTGTATAGCTCGGTCGACCCAAGGCGACGGAATCATCAAATATGCAGACCCTAAAATATATTCGAACCCAAACCCTATTGTTGATCCGTCCTAAAATTTCATGCATTCGAATTTTTTCAACATTTTTCCTTTGTTCGTGGATCATCAAGCTAGCTTCACCATAAATTTTAACATCAACAATTCATTAAATCGGCAGAATTTTGTAAAAATGTAATTTTTGTTCATCCGTAAACTGCTCTTTCATTCCTAAACTAAAAATTATCATTCTTGCTTGAAAAATATTATCTTTATGTGTATATTTCAGATATATAATCAAAACAACAATTTAAAATATTCGAGTTTAACTATATATTTCTCTTTTTACTATAACATTGATCATACTGTAACTATGTTGCTTTATCATCCTTCAAACAATTTTCCAGGTCCTTATGTTTGTTTACACAAACATAATTAGTTAAATTTCTAAGTTTAAAATGTTTATATATGAAGAATATAAATTTTCTTTTCAATTCTTTGCTCAGGGCATTGAAAATATTGAAGAGCAGCTTATAACAGAACTTCAGTAAAACAATAATATCATAAAACAAAATATAATAATCATAATGTTTTCATGAACCAATAATTAAGATATAAATTTCAAAAAGTATGTTTACTCACCAAAAAATGTTGTTGAAACAGAGGATACTTTGTTGATGAAGAAAACTGCAGTTGAATTCAAATCTCTGTAACTTTCACTGCCTTGTTAAATTTTCTTGAGTTAATAAAGAAAGTTGTTTATTTATATTTTTTTTCTTTCTTCACGTTCGAACCAGATAATATGATGCTTATATAAAAGAATAGCTTTGAACAGGGATCACAGCTTCTAGTACAAGCCTCAACATGTTTGATCATATTTCGTTTTTAATTATTGTGATTATGAAGTGATATTTAAAATTTTCGACTGAATAAATGTTTGTGGGGCTGAAATGAAAGCATTAATGAGATGGTCTTCAAATATGTTTACATACTTATGGTTTTGCTGATATGTATATTTTGTACAAAGATTTTTGTTTACAGCTTTTGTTTTTATACTGCACTTACATATTTTACACAGCAATGCTTCATCCTATTTGTTAGCATAGCTTCTTAACTTTATTTCTATTTGTAAATTTAACTTTCCAACCTTTAATTTATAACATATATTTGTATTTACATAGTTCATATTTCTATTTGTATCTTATATTTATATCGTAGTTTTATACTTATGTTTATATTATGGCTTTCTTATGTTTATAGACTTATGTTTATAACAATATAATTATTTTACTTATGTTCAATATTTATAAAATTATTTTCATTTAGAGTTTAATCTTCAAATATTTGATTTATAAATTATATTTGCATTAATATATTTTATATTCATATTTAATATGAATAGAATTGTGTTATTTTAAACATTATTATTATAAACTACATTTATATATATTATATCTAATAATAATATGGAACCTTTAATTTAATTTAATAAGATAAATTTTATTGTAAATATTTTGAAAGAATATGTTTTAAATTTTAAATCAAAATTTCCTTCACCAACATATATATAAACATATATAACTGATAATGCCTAAAAATCTTGTTTATTTATAAATGAAAAACTTGTATTTTATTTAAATTAGATTAAATTCTTATTATAATAATATGGTCAAAATCCCGGGTCGTTACATTCCTCCCCCTTTAAAAGAATTTCGTCCCCGAAATTTAAGACAAAAGTTAATTCAAAAGCTTTTATATTAACAATCCAAACATACATATCATCCATACAATAACAAACAATCAAACAGTCTATTTTAACAAACATCACTAGTTATCCGGACATAAATCCGGATAGGCTTTCCTAAAAGTATCCAAAGTTTCCCAGGTACAATCTCTGGGATCCTCACTCCACTGCACCTTGACGAGTTCCACCACTTTGCTCCTGAGTTGTCTCTCGTCTTGATCCACTATCCGAACAGGATTTCTAACCACAGTCAAGTTGGGTTCTACTTCTAAATCTTCCTGAACTACTAGTTCTACAACCAATAATGGGTCATGAACAAATTTCCTTTAATGAGATACATGGAATACATTGTAAATTCCAGACATCCATTCTGGCAATGATTCGAGATTGTCCTAAGCCTCTCTTCAAACGTTTGTGCAAGAAAGAAGGCCATCTTATTACCACTTGTCCTATTGCTCTGAATAATACCCAGTCTGGCAAGCTGAATGTTATGGATGCTTTTGGAGGGACTTCTCAGCGCAGAGGTACATTTCCTTCTATTATTGAAAGTTCATTGTTATTCTATGATCATTCTATTCGAGTTCTCTTCGATACGGCTGCGTCGCATTCATTCGTATCGAAGGAGCTGGTTGATGCTTTATCTTTGGATGTTTCATCTATGGTTATTTTATTGAGGATTGCGAATCCTATCCGGAGATCCACAAGCCTTAGCATGCTTTGTGATGATGCTGAGACTGTTTTATGTTGATTTTTTTCGTGCAAATCTGCACGTTATTTGTTATTTGGGTTTTGATATGATTTTTGGTGTGGATTGGCTAGTGCGATACGATGCCAGGATTATTTGTCTGGAGATGATTTTATATCTTCATCATCCTAGTTCTTCTGCTCAACTATCTCTTTTTCTTCGGAATGTGGATAATTCTGGAGCGACTTTATATTCTCTAGACTAACAATATAATGATGATATATCTCGTATAACCATTGTTTGTGATTTCTCTAATGCATTTGGGCCTGTTTTGGGTTTGCCACCCAAGCGGGCTATCGAGTTCCGCATAGATCTTATTCCAGGCACACAGCTAGTTAGTCCTCCTCCCACAAGGATGTTTACAAAAGAAAATGAGGAATTCAAGAAGCAGCTTTTAGAGCTTGAAGATAAGCAGTTCATCAAGTCTAATTTATCAACATAGGATGCGGTGGTGGTATTCGTAAGGAAGTCCGGTGGAACTCTTAGGCTTTGCATTCACTATCACAAGGTTAAGGAGTTGACCATCAAGAATAAGTATCCATTGCCTAAGGTTGACGATATGTTCGATCAGTTGAGTGGCGCGAATGTTTTCTCTCAGCTTGACCTTGCCACTAGCTTTGTTAGCTCCGAGTGGGGGAGATAGCATACCCCTTACACCATTCCACACTCACTATGGATCTTACGAGTGGCTCATTATGCCATTCAGTTTTATTAATGCTCCTACTTTCTTTGTCGATCTTTTGAATCAAGTATTCTAGGAATATCTCGATAAGTTCATCCTCGTGTTCATCGACGACATTACTGTCTATTTGAAGTCTGAAGTCGAGCAAGCTAATCACTTGAGAATTGTCTTGAGTACTCTTCGTTAGCATCAGCTTAAATCCAAATTCTCCAAGTGACATTTCTGGAAAAATAAGGTTAAGTTATTAGGCCACATTATTTCCTTCGAAGGCATTTCGGTCGATCCTTCGAAGATCGAAGACATTGCCGGAATTAGAAGAGGCCCGAGATTTTCATGAGATTCGCAGCTTCCTTGGATTGGCAGGTTATTACTATCGATTCATTAAGGATTTCTCTCGTATTGTGCTTCCTCTTACCAGCCTTACTCGGAAAGGCGTTCGATTTATTTGGTCCGACAAGTGTGAAGCTTCTTTTCAGCATTTGAAAGAGCTTCTCACTAATGCTCCTATTCTAGTGATTCATGAAGGGAATCAAGATCTTGCTATCTACACCAATGCTAGTCATTTTGGCCTCATTCCATGCTTATGCATAAGGATTGTATACTTTCTTATGCTTCTAGGCAAGTGCATCCGAATGAAGTAAGCTATGCCACTCATGACCTCGAGTTAGTGGCCATCATCTTCCCCTTGAAGATTTGGCGACTCTATTTGGCGAGCGCTTCATTCTCTATATTGATCACAAGTCCTTGAAGAATCTGTTCACTCAGAAGGAGCTCAATATCGGGCAACAGTGTTGGCTCGAGTTCCTTGCCTCCTATGACTTCAATATATAGTATACCCCTAGTAATGGTAAAAGTGTTGCCGATGCGCTTAGTCGTAAACGTTCAGTTATTGTTTCTATGATGCTAGCCGAGTGGGATATTCTATAGACCTTATCCTTTTGTGATATTCGTGATTGAGCTCGATCTTCTGATCCTCCTATGATATTATTCAGTTTGGAAGCTCGACCCATCTTATTGGATTGTATTGCCGATGCACAGCAGTGTGATCCTAAACTTGTGCACCTTATCCAGATTTGTGAATCTGAGTCCCGTGATGAGGAGTTGTGGGATTTCAGTATTGATTCTCATGGATGTCTTTGCAAGATGAACCGTCTTGTTACGCCCTCTGATTGTACACTTAGGCGTGACATTCTCGATGATTGTCACCGTTCTAAATATGCCATTCATCCCAACGGTAGTAAAATGTATGCCCATATGCGTCACCCCTGTTATTGGGGAGGCATATCATCAAAGTCGAGCATCATCGCCCTTTTGGTCTCCTTCATCCTTTAGAGGTTCCACTGTGGAAATGGGATCAGAATTCGATGGATTTCATTGACAGCCTTCCTCGTTCGAGATCAGGCCATTCAAGCATTTGGGCTATTGTTGATTGCCTCACCAAATCTGCTCATTTCATTCGTATTAAGTCTAATAGGAGTGCTTCTCATTTGGCCAGGTTATGTATCAAGGAAACCGTGAGACTTCATGGTGTTCCTAGATTGATTGTTTGTGACCGTGATCTGTTATTCACAAGTCATTTCTTGCAGAGTCTTCAGCAAGCTCTGGGAACATAGCTTAATTTCAGCACAGCATATCATCCGCATTCTAATGGGCAGACTGAATGGGTGAATCATATTCTTGAGGATCTTCATGCTTGCATTCTTGATTTTGGGGGTAGTTGGGAGGATCATCTACCTCTTATGGAGTTTTCCTACAAAAATAGTTTCCAGTCTGGTATAGGTATAGCTCCTTTCGAAGCCTTATACGGAAGGCCATGTCGATCTCCTTCATATTGGTTATAACCTGGGGAGAAGCTTATTCTAGGCCTAGATTTTGTTCTTGATTCTTCTAAGAAGATTATCCTAATTTGGTGGAGAATGAAAAAGGCACAGAGCCACCATAAATCCTACATGGACAATCGTAGGAAGCCTCTCGAATTCTCTATTGGTGATCTCATCTTTATTCGTGTTTCTCCTTTGAAGGGGGTTAAGCATTTCAGTATGACTGCGAAATTAGCTCCTCGCTTTGAAGGACCATTTCCTATTACTAAACATATTAACCCTGTTGGCTTATAGAGTTTCACTTCCCGCTTATCTATTTGGTATTCATGATTTCATGTCTCTCAGCTTCGGAAATATTTTCAAGAGTTGGACTTTATTATAGATTCTCCTGATTTGCAAGATCTTGAGATCTCACTAGACCTATCTATTATGCAGCAGCCTATTCGTGTACTTGCTTCGGAGGTGAGACGCCTTCAAAATAAGGACTTCCGCTCATTAAAATTCATTGGTTTGCTAATCCCAATGATTGCACTTGGGATATCAAAGAGTTTATCAAGCAATCCTACCCTGGTTTTCTTTCTGCGCAAAGTGATGGTGAGAATCTTTTTATCTCAAGATTATTTTTTTCTTTTGACAGATGACATAATTGTGTTGAATACAAACACTTCTCTAGAAAGTGCGAGGACATAATTTTTGTACGGGGGGAGTCTGAAACAACCTTGGTTTATAATTTAATATTGTGAATTAAAAATAAATTTGGAGATTTAAATTGTTTATTTGGAATAAACAATGAACTTTGAAAATAAAATATGGAAATAAAGTTAAACTTTACTTTGTTTGTTTGGATTAATAATGAATGGAAAATGATTTTTATTTAGAGAAAATACAATAATTTTATAAATTATTGCCAATTATTTCTTTTAATAATTTTTAAAGGAAGTTTTCGATTTTTAATGGTTGTTTATTTAAAAGAAGGGTGAAATTTGGTTTAAAAAGAGCTTTGGTTATATAATTAAGTTTGAAATGGTTTTCCATATTTTTATATGTAAGAAATAATTTTTGTAGAATTTTTGAGGTGAAAAATAAGGTTTTATACATTTATTTGTGTAAAATTGTGTCTTTTTGTAAAATAAGGGTTCTAATAATAAAAATGTTTTAAAAAATAAAATTATCTTCTTATATGGTGAAAAATATTTTATTTATTATGTAAGTATGTTTACAAAATTGTTTGTTTTAAAACTTGAAGAAAAACATATTGTTTGTTTTATACATAGTGTGTAATTGTGTATATCTTGGTTTAATGTTAGATAAATTAACATAGCCTAATTTGTTTTTCTCTAATTTGGGTCCAAAATCCCATTAACAAACTAAAACCGGAAATGAGAAAGGAGAGAAACAATTGTATATACGTACTTCTTTCTCTTCTTCTCCTGAAAGAAAAATAAAAACAATAAATACAAACTCGACCATTTTTCCAACCTAAAGCTTTAGTCTCCAAATTAATTCAATTCAAGTTGCTATTTTATCAAATCTAGAGTGAAAATTAAAGGCAATCCATTCCAAAACACTATTATTTCATACAATCTAGATTTTGAGATGAGATTGTTTGTTAATTGTCAATTTCTTCTTTGCATGCATCCTTTTCTTCTTCTGTAGATTTTGGATGCCAAAACTAACTCAAAGTTCACTCTTTTCAGTTCAAAATCTGGTCTTTGCACTACATTAACAATGTGAGTTGCCGATCACATAATGCTAGCTAAAGAAAAAGCTGCAAAATGCCAAAAATTGTTGTAAAATAGTTTCAATATTTGACTTTATGTTGATATTTTCGTTTCTGTGAAAACTGTTTTGGTTTGCCTCTTTACATAATAATGTCTTCCAATTCCGACAATGAAATGCTATTGGATTTTCTTCAGTTGATCGTCCATGTGTTGTAGTATAAGTGAGCCAAAATTTCATAACAAAACTCTTTCGTTTGGTACCTGAAAACTTTGCTGCAAAATTAATGCGTAGCTTGGAAATCACCTATACACATTTTATTGAGTTGCTGCAAACATGGCCCGAGTCCAAGTTTGAGACAACATATCTCTTTCATTTCCTTCTAGAATTCATCTATTCTTTATCAATTTGAAAGATGAAGTTTGGTAATATGAATATACCAGATTTCAGCTCAATATGGGGTGGTTTGGTCCTTTGTTTTAGGCCTGTAAGTTGAACACAAGTTAGTTTTCAGGCCTGGGCACATTTATTTTCTTGAACTGTTGCAAACATGGTTTGAGTCCATGTTTGAAACAACATAACGTTTTCAGTTTCAATCGGAATTCATCGATTCTTCTATTTTTAGAAAGATGAAGTTCTGTATTATGTCCATACCAATTTTTATCTCAATGTAATGTGTTTTGTTCCTCTGTTTTAGGCATGTAAGTTGAACCCAGAATGGTTTGAGGCCTCAGAACATTTTTATTTTTGAATTGTTGCAAACATAGGCTAAGTGCATGTTTGGGACATCGTAACTTTTTCATTTCCTTTTGAAATTCATTGATTCATTTTTTATTTGAAATCTAAAGGTTTCTACTATATGCACACCAGTTTTTAGTTCAATCAGAGGCCCTTTGGCCACCTGTTTCATGCCCGAAAGTTGAAGCCATAGAAGATTTTAGACTTGGATATTATTTTGCCTACGCATTTTTATGTTCTTTTTCCGTCCAGCTTTAGACTTTTACTTTATATTTTTATGATATTTTTGAATTGTTTAGAGGGCTATGATGCCTATCAATGGGCTAGCCAAGTTTTGATGAATTTGAAATTCAAATTTGAATTGAATTTGAATGACGGTTTTGAGTGATTTCTTTGATTGCGAGCACGAATTTTTCCAAACAATTTTGAAATAATATTTAAAGTAAATTGGCATTGAAAATAATTATGATGTAATATTTTTAAATTATTTTAAGCTATAAAATCTATTTATTATCTATATAAGGGAGTTTTTAAATATTGTCTTCAAAATTGATTTCCGAAAATAGTTTTAAAAGCTTATTTTCTCAAATAAATTATTTTATACATAAAATACACATTTTGTACTATTCGAACGAATGAGGAGGAGAATTAAATCATTTGGTAAAACATATTGTATGGGACACGTGCGTTTATATTATTGGTTAATTCCTGACTTGTCCATTTGATCGTTTTGACCTTCGGGTCGAGTTTACCTATGAGATGAGGTAAACTTTTTACTGCTTTGAGTGTGAAATTTACTTGCAGTTAGTAAACCGTTTAGTGCGAACGTGTGGTATGAAACACACTTTAACACTGTTCGGGTTCCTATTCGAGAATTTGTGACACATTTTCCATTGCCGCATGCCAGTACTGGACCTTCGGGTCATTGCCATTGCCACGTTTTCCATTGTGGGTATTTGTCTTCAAGACGTTTGCCATTGCGGTGTTTGCCATTGCGGTATATTTTCCATTATGGCATATTTTCCATTGCAGCAAATTTGTTATTTTTACCTTTTACCTTCGGGCGAGGTACCTATTTGAGATAATGGTACTTGGCAAGGCTTCGTCCACATGCACGTATAAACACTTTTGAGATGATTTCTTTGACTATTTTCCCTAGTGTATCGTACCTTTCTAGAATTAGTCTTTTGAACCATTCGATATATATTTGTGGCGATTACCTTTAGGGAATTTAAAATTTTGGGAGTTTTATTTTTGAGATTTGAATTGCATATACCGACGTTTACCTTTTAGCGACGTTATATGAGATTTGCCTTTTGGCGTTTATTTGAGATTTTATTCTCCTCCTTAGAGAAATATTTGCATATGGCATGTTTGAGACGGGATCTCTTTGTGCATATTTTGGGTTTGCCAACATGGCAGGTTTATGTTTTTACCTAAACCAAATTTGATTTTTTATGAATGCTGATGATATAAGGCTCACTATGATTAGCGTTTTATGGGTTATTCTATCTCTTTTGAGATTATATGTTGTGTAGTGATATCATTCATCACATGAAGTAACCATACATACCATATTTATGCTCATGCTTACTTAGTATTGTTTCTACTTGCTTATGAAGAACATCACCTCTGTCCTATGCTTCTGTTATTGTTTTTTTCTTAAACTAATTTGTTTAGCTAGACTGAACCTTTTATCTCGGGTCACACTGAGGAGTTCAGGTTAGGTACATTTGGACTTAGCATATTCTGCTTCTGCATTGACTCTTTTCTGCTAGCTCTTTTTGTTGTAGCTTTTTGTGTAGTCCTTTTTGTTTGCTACTTTGATATGTATATTCTTTTGAATCGCTTGTATATTGCGGTCACTATACAACTTGACATGTATTAGTTTGTATAATCTATTATGTATCAATATATGTATATATATGTGTGTGTGATGATCCGCTTTTCTACCACCAATGGCTTTGTATTAAGTATTTATTAGATATGTTAATCCACTTGAGTTAGAAAAAATTTATATAGCATTTATTGATGTATTTAATAGATATTTAAGACAAGGCTATAAATGGTCGCTCCTAACCAGCTCTATTCTCCGCATTAGCAGACGGTATTCCGAGTAATACTCTTTGTTAATATGGTTCTCGGGGTGGGATCTCACATAAAAATAAACAGTTTAATAGCAATTCGAGATGTTATACCGTGACCCTAAATCCAGTTCAATAGCGTTTGAAGATGTTATAACATCATCCTAAATTAATATCAACAATCTAAACAGCATAAATAAATTCTATTTGCTATAAAACAGCACTGATTAACCAAATGAGTGAGTTTAACTCACCATGAGTTTTCAGTTTGCCAAACATTTCAATTTTAAATTAAATCGAACGATGTTTGATTTAACCCGAAAATTTTAGCTAGTCCCAAATGACTCCAAATCTATTCTAGAATGTAGTGCTCGTCACTATGCTTCCAATGCTGCTTGTTTCGTCAAGTTTCGACCTCGTACGAATTAAATATGTAATTTATAAGATTCCATAATTTATAATATAATTAAATTTACAATTTCTTTACATAACAAACCTAACCCAATTCTGGGCCGTTGATAAGCATTAGGGAGATCAAGGCCGTGCATTACTTCTCCTTCCTCACATATCAATGACAAGCAAAAACCTATCACCGTGGGCCAAAAATCCATAGCCGCCCCTACCACATGCCATTTGAGCAGATCCACACCCACCACCTAAAATGCATATGCAAACCTTACCTCCGGCCAGAGCACAGCCATGCTTGGCCAAGCTCGGCCTTGCCCCTTTCTCAAAAAACAAGCACGAACGAAACCCTAATGGGCTCGATTCTGGCCACCATGTTCGCCTGTACCAGATCGTGATTGTTCACATCGAAGATCTTGTTGAGCTCTTCGATATTGCAATTGAAAATTTTCTCTAATTGTCAGTGGATTTCTAGATTATCGAGGAAGAAAATGACCATTTTTGGCCATAAAAATTAAGAACGGCGGCGGCTGATAAAATGGATTAGGGTGTATATATACACATATATTTTACTATTTGAAGCCCCATTCACACTTAATTTTTTCGATCTCCAAACGTAATGTGCCGAGCAGTGTTTAGAATGTTTTACACCTATTTTGAAATCAGCGGAACATGTTTCGAAGGCTAGTTCTAAAGTATACACGAGTTACGGCTTTAAACGACTGATTTTAAATTAAATTCTTTAAATTAATTTTTGCGCGTTTTCAGCTACCACGAGCAAACGATAAATCCTATTGCTATGAAATTTGGAATCCGACAATAATACACTATTATAGTTCCAATGGAATTGGTTTGGTCGAATTGTGAGACTGCGCCTCGGGAAGCTGTTTTGACGTGTTAATTAAATCGAGCGATTTTCAAAATCGATGAAATTTCTTGAAATTCCAATTTCAACAACTTACTAACTTAATTATGACTCTAATGGAATTCATATTCGTACTAGAAACCAATTCAATTCATTTTACATCACAAATTCGATTATTTACCCACTTCCAAATATTAAATTTAACTATTAAATCAATATATAAAATTTCAAATTTTAATTCATTAAGTTTTAATTCAATTCAAAAGTCCACTATCATCACTCTAATTAAAATAGATTTTTAAATCAAATCAACTTAGAAATCATTTCCATTAACATTTAATCCCAAATTCGCATATTTACCAAATTTCAAAATATTAAATTTACTACTCACCAAATCCGTTTAATCGCTATATTTGAAATTTTGAACCATTTCACTAATTCAACCAAAATTTCGATATTCAAAATAAATTAGTATTTCATATTCAGCATTTAAAATAAATTATACATTCAAAACCAAACGACCAAAATTCCAAGTCGGTACAATGTGTGTATACATAAATATATATGCCATGATTTTGACTTTATATAGGGGCCGCACTAGTTGTATTTATGCATATACCACATTATATGTATCACATATGTTTGATTTGATGGTGTGTACAGTCTATTAGCAATCATATTACTATTGTTGTATTGTTATCTATATAGAGTTTACAGTTGGTATCCATGTGGATATCATACTTATATTGTTTGAATTGTAAGGAATTGGATGTGTTTGCTATGAATTGTTTTAATTGATTTGATTGTGGTATGGTCTGAGTGCATATAATGCTCATGCTCATGGTTGCTATTATATAGCTGAGTTTACAAGTTATATTTTTCTCTCTCTTGAAATTTTAGGGAAAATTAACTTAAAAGGTTAATTTAATAATTTCACCTAAAACATTTACAAATAAAAGAATTTGGAAAATAAAATTTTACCATTGCATCGATTAGATTTTCTACACCAAATTTAAATATAAATCATCAGAAATGAATATCGAATGATGGAGACATGGATCGTTAACTGAAACAAACTTTTCAAGCCGTATGTGTCGAAATCCTAAGTCGGTCTAAGGTCTACTATCAGGATTAGGGTTATAGTATTAAGGATATCACTTATACTTTCATTCGATTCATCTTCTTCTTCATCCTATAGCCTCCATAGATCCCTAAATCAAAAATTCCACTTTCTAACCTCAAATAAATCAAAAAAATATCAAAACTAAGAGGAAAGCAAGAGTAACTAAATCAAATCAATATCAATTTAATTTAAAGGAGAGAATCGCTTAGGAAAATAAGATAAGAGGAGAAAGCTTGGAGATTTAAATTAAATCGGTAATTTTGGGTGAGTATGGTGTATTTGCAAAGGGTTATGTGGCTAGATATGCAATAAACTTCATTTATATATCTTAGAGTTTAATAATATGATTTGGAATAGATTTGATAATTTATTTCTTAAATTGATAATTCAAGGAACCATTGTTAATTGCCTTACAACAAATATTTACATGAATTAGAGGAGGGTAAATTAGGTGTAAAATTCACCTCAAACTATGTAGATAGATTAATATGCTAGATATTGGACAATTTTTGGTAAAGAAAAGTTAATGTGTGTGTGTATATATATATATATATATATATATATATATATATATATATATATATATATATATATATCGACTGTAATATTGTTATATATGGTCATATCGATAAATTACATCAGAAATTGAGTTATGATTGAATCAATGAATCAATAATCATCTGGGAGTAATATATATATATATATATATATATATGTTAATGAAAATGGATAAGTTTTCCAATGAATTAACAATAAATTGTTAGTCATCATGGAAGTCCAGAAAGAGGATTGAAGGAAGAACGACAAAGTTATTGGACAAAAATCGTAACGATCCACAATTTCGCTACTTTAAAAATGCGAGATTTCGTTTTTTTAAATTTAATAAGTTTAAAAATTAAACAAATAAGTTATATATAATAAATAATAATAGAGAAATTATTTATTCTTATAGTTAATAATTCAAAAGGTATAAATTTGGATTTTAGAACAAATCAACAAAAGTTAAGTTTTCTTAAAAAAAATAAGTTTAAATATTTATTTAAAAAGATAAATCTTATTGAAAACATTTAATAAAGATTAAAAAAGTATATTAAAATATTTAAAAGTATGTTAATAATCGTTTCACAAAAATAACCAAATTTTATCGTATTTTGTTAGTTTTACATACACTGTAGAATTCGAAATTTTGATATTATTTAAATATGATTTTAAAATATAAAGAGACATGTTTTATTAAGAAGTAAAAAGTTCATTTTTAAATTTGGTTACATAAATAAATAGTTTAACTAAAACGTTAAAATGTGACCGTAAAATATTTTGTCGAAAATCAACGTTTTATCAATTAAAAATTGTCGCAACGTTTTCGCACATTTATTTTCTTATATAGGAACATACACTCAAATAGTGTAAGTATTAATTAATTTACTAATCAAGTTTAATTTTACTAAACAAACTTAGAAAATTCTAGAATATAATTAAGAAATAGTAAGCACAAAAAACAAAAATATCATTTCAAAGCAAAAGGTAAACATCAAACCAAACCAAACATTACTATTATATTCTTCACTTAATAACTAAGTGAAAATGACATAAAGTAATGATTTGAAATGTGATGTTAAGTGTTGAAAAAATAAGGTTGCTTAAAAAGTAAGTGAAGGGTATTTTGGTCTTTTTATAAAATATTATTTTAATCCAAAAGTTTTTCTATAATAAGCATCCACTTTCTCACTTTTTTACACTTCTTCTTCTTCCTTTCTCAAGCTTCCTAAAAGCTTCTCTAATGGCTTTCATGCCTTAGGAAAATATTAGAAAAATATAATAAAGGAAAAATAAAGTATTCCACCTTAAAACCAAGTGCAATCTCCACCTTTTCACCTTCACAACTCCCGGCCACCTCCTCTTCACCTTCAAGCCGTGAGCACCACCCCCAAGGAGTATGGCCAAGCTCTACATAGCCTAGGCCGAGTACATCAAGAGGAAGTAAGGGGATTGGGAAGCTTCGGAGCGAGAAAAAGATAAGAAAATGTTGCCAGAATTGATTTGGGAATCTACATTAAAGATTGGCGGAGTGAAACTAATGGTGAGTACTCAAATCTTAGTTTTATTTTAATAAAACTTAAGTTGATAATACACATGTTAAATTGAAAATTAATATGTTGAATATTGGTTTGATATTGGATGATAACTTGGTTGCAAATTGATTGATTATGTTATTGTTTTCATGAATGATAACTTGGTTTGATAATGATAAGAGAAATGCTTAGTAAGCATAGTTAGTTAAATGAGAATTAAATCCACATAAATGTGTGTATGGAAATTATTTAGCCTCTTAATGATTTCAAAATACCTAAAAAACTGAAAATGATATTATAATATGAAATGAAATGAAAATGAGTTTGAAATGATGAAAACAGAGTTTTAAATGAGTTAAAATAGTGTAATATGTTTTTTAACAAAATCGAAGTGTTTTGGACAAGTTTTGAAGCAATTCACAAAATTGGTCAAAATAGAGCTCGGCGCGTAGCGGCAGTTCGTGAATTTCGACCCGTAACTTCAAACTAACGTAGAGAATGATTTATAAGTTGGATTTCTTCGAAATATAAATCCATTGGTCCACAATGATAATAGTTTTCCAACTAAAAAAGAAAATCAAGATTTCATCAAGTAGATTTTGAAATATGTCCAAAACAATTTTCTAAAAACATCGCAATTTTGCAGCTCGGATTCCAAAACGGGATTTCTTTATAATTGATATTTTTAAATGATTAAAAATATGAAATAAATTTTATAAATCTATTAAAATAGTTTAAAAGAGATTTGGAATGGAAAATATGAATTTTAAAACATTAAAAAGTTTTTTAAATCAAATAAGCTTATATAGCACTTTCCGCAGCACTTTTATGCTGCGAATTCTATAACCTTTTGAATATGAGTTTTAAACTTAATAATTCTTTCCTAAATATTTTGTGAATGATTTTAAAGGGATAATTAAGTAATGTAAATATGGTTTGAAAGTTTTAATAAGAGTTTGGATAAATGGTTAAGACAAATTGTTTATACCACTTAAACAAAAAGTGTAGAATATTGAACGTAATGACAAACTGAGTATGCGAAAATGACTAGTACATTTATCCCACCTGTGAGATCTAGAAAGATAAAACAAGGTGTTTAACAAAGGTTAGGGATGGAGCAATCAGTGCCCTAAACTTACTTGGCCTGTGTTTTCTCTTTTTAGGCGAATGGTGGAGTCGATCGAAAGGAAAGCCCAGATGCTCTAAGATCATTTTTAAGTTTTTCCAAGATAAAAGAAAAGAAACAAATTCTTTCAATGTTATTTAACCACTAACATCTTTTATCCGATGACTGGTATGAAGGAACCAGGATCGGATTTGGGTGATTCCTATCCGAAAACCCCTTCAAACTAATTTTTAAAATAAAACATGCCGAAGATAAAGATCGTTGATGAAAAAGATCTACATGATGTAGGATTACTTGCCATTAGTACCAAGCGGTGAAATTTACCATATTTATGGTGGCAATATTACTCTGTTATGAAAATCTTCGATTTGCAAGAATACAATTTGAAGTTAAAAAAGAAATATCTGATTAAGATCTAATGAATGATTTGGGAATATTTTTCCTACGTTAAATGTTATAACATGAATATAAGAAATCTTTGCTTAAGATTTAATGAATGATTTGGAAAGATTTTCCTAAGTAAAGGAGAAAATAATTTGTAATTATTCCAAGATTTAAGAAAGGTTTAAATAAACCAAATGTTTTTTGATAAATGAGGCTTAATGATTCCATATACTCTTGGAAAGAAAATGGAATAAACCGAAAAGAGTATATTGAAGAAAGATATTTGATTTAAATAAAAGATGAAGTAATTGATTAATGGTTGATATCCACTTATGAACTTAACATCTTTTAAAGTGATGATTGGCTTCGAAGAAACCGAGGTAGGATTTGGGTGATTCCTATCCGAAAACCACTTCAAACCATTGTATGTATTCGAAGTGAAGACATGTTGAAGATGATGATTATTAGAAACCGATGATCTTCATAGCGTGAGGACTGCTTGTTGACATGCTCTCGATCGCTTCCATTATAGAGTTATTTATAGCACTAGTCTCCACTTTCTAGAGGTTTTTTTGGGATTGCAAGCACTTCTCGTCTAGTAATGGCCGAGGAAAGTGCCTTCGGCTTCGTTCAATCCCAGAATGATCTTGTATGGATGTTTGTTTGACATTGTGTTCTAAATTACATTAGAGTGATTTCTGTAAATGTATATAAGTTAGTGGCAGAGAAGGCAACATCTTTTAGCTTAATAACCTTTCCCGAGACAAACGAGTTTAATAAGTTATACTTTTGTAGAAATCAGTTGTGTGGTGTGGATGATAATTTGGCATTTAGACATGTGATATGTGTTATGTGAAAGGTAATCGTAGCCTCGCAATCCTCACACCCCAGTTATGATGGGATTCTATATGTTCAGATGTACGCTTGCATTTCGGAGAGTAGTGATTTGGGTTATCAGATGTTCGGGCCTAGGTACCAAATACGTCTGGGCCTCATGGCATAGATGCACGAAGTCTGAGTCCTTGTATGTTATTCGTAGATTGTATCCCTTTTTCACCATTTGTGTTGTTGTATAACGGCGTCCGAGTCTTGGAAGTAAGCCGTGGATACAGATTGATTTTTCGAGTAGTTCCTTATCATGTTGGAAATCCAATCCTAATACGAGATTTACGGTTTTGATTGTAGTCCCAAAATAGCTGTAATGACTTGCAAACATTTCAGCTACCTCTTTTGGTATTATATACTTCGTTCGGTATATTACGTTGACCTAGTCCGGATATATCACCTAAGACTTAGTTCAGATATTGATACCTTATTTGAATAAATTTATTTGAAAAGTTTTTCAAAGGAATGTCATTAAAAATAATATCAAATGTATTTGGTTATCAAGTATAAAATGTTTTGGTTATCATAAGGTAAAAACATATCCATGTTTATGTGTGGGCATGGTCTTATGAGGTACCCTTCTTTTTAAGCGTTTTGATACCATCGTCATGATTTATGCATTTAAAATGTCGAGTATCTCACACTAGTTTATCAAGCTTGATCCGGGTATTCTCAATACTCGGATCAGATCCGAGTAGTTTCAGGTTTAATTGAAGACGGTTGAAGTTTGCAAAGGAGTGCTAGAGATATTCATCTACGTACGGAGATATTCTATTATCCGCTATGGTTTGTTTGTTTTTGTTTGTTGTTTGTCAGCATTTGTAAGGGCACATGTTATAACTGTCTAGACTGTATCTAGATTAGACTCTAATATTATATTTTACAATTTTTTGTTGTAAAGATTATTATTGAAATAATATATGTTATTCCATTTGTGTGAGATTCTATTCTGTCTTTATTTTCTTTCTACCCTTAATGATCCGCTTATTCGTGCAATTTGAGTTGGACATGTGTGGTTTATTGTCAATTCAAACGGTGTGGAAAAATGAGTCGTTACATTTGGTATCAGAGCTGAAGGTTAAGCGAGAACCTTGGTTTTGGTGGGGTAAAGACTCATCAGAGATAGGGTTAGTAATACCTTAGGATGAATAACTCATTAGAGATAAGGTTAGTAACACCCTAGAATGAGTTTGAGTGTATTATATATGAGCGCGTATTTGGTTTAGTGACTAATAAATTGTTTTTTGTCGATTTATTAGTTGAGCGGTTTATAAATTTTGGTCGATATGGCAAGTACAACTGTATCAATAGGTATTTCTAAATTTTTAAACAACGCGAACCAACACACTGATTTTAAAAATATTGGTAAATGAAATAATTTTATTTAGGATTATATTTTGAATATAAAGTATATATTTTGAAAAGTTGTATAACTATAAATCAGGATTAGAGAAATTTATATACGAACATCTTGTGATTATTATTTCACAGTTTGACTATAAGATTGTTCATAAAGATAATCAATAAGTAAGAAATCTGTTAAGGTAATTAAAATCTTTAATACTTATTCCAAAATAATAAATTAAGAAATGATAATGTTATGTTACTATCATAAATTGATCAATTACCAAATACATTATGAATTAAATTTTACGATTTGACTATATGTTGTTTGATAATAATATTTATTTAAGGAATGAACATATAAGATAAACATAATATAAGGTAAATAATAGAAAATGATTATGTAAAAGGAAAAATAATATAAAAGGGATGAGAACTTAAATTCAAGTAAAAGAATGTGGTAATTTAAATAAAAATAATTAATATAAGATAAAATGGTTTTATAAAATAGGTTTTATAAAGCAATCTCTAAAGTATTTTGAAAATGGTATTATTTCAAATAAAAAGAGGTATCTTATGATAATTAATTCGAATGGTTCGAAAATAAACTAAAAATGGGCAAGTGATATGTTCGGATGGTAAACACTTCTCTTAAGTATTACTCTTCTTGTTAAGAGGACATATGATACTATTTGTAGTACACAGTTCTTTGGATTGTTTTGGAGTTACTCGATCTATATAATTTTCTTAAGTTAATGAGACAATGTGGACCGTTAAATGATAAATTAATTAGTAATATTTATAAAAGTGTTTAAACCAAAGATAAATTGGGATCACTAATTGGTAAGATAAAAAAATTCTAGACAATTTTGGATAGTCGAAAATTTTTAAATCCCAGCTAACTCGGTGCTAAGAAATTTTTGAAAACTTTAGGTAAAACATTGTGCCCAGATCAAATGAAACTGGATAAGTATAATTTATAAATGTGATTATAAAAAAAGGTAATCATAACTTGGAAAATGTTTACTTAGTGAATTCTAGCATTAATTAAGGATTTGGACTAAGTCTTTAAAATATGATTGATTTGCATAAGTTATAAGATGTGATAAACTTAAGTGATAGTTTTATGAAACGATTCATAAAAAATATTAGTGTTAAAGGAAATATACTAGGTTAACGGATTGTGGGAAAACTTTTTTATACAGATAAATCATCTTTTGAGTGAAAAATGGTTTCTTTAGAATGTTTTCCTTTAATAAAAATATTTGGAAATAAATAATTAAAGCGATTATATAAAGAAGCACCTTTATGAAATGTTTAAAATTAAGATAAAAGTTTTTGGAAGTTAATAAATACATATATTATGTGTAGATCATTTTATCGCACAAATTTTGATCTATGATTTGAGTACAGAACTTTGACGTGTTTACACTGGTCTAAGAAAGGATATATCACTCGATTCTTGACGACGAACGTTGATGAGTGTTTATGGTTGGGTACTTGAGTTTTCTATCATAGTTGAGAGCTATGTAAATAAAGCATAGGTTCTCATCTAGAAGACTAGTCAGAGTCCGCACTAGAGGATCGAGGGATCGATAGAAGTACGGAAATAAAGTTGCGTATTCGAATAGAAGATCGAATAAGATATTTCATACAGTTGATCTGTGTAAATTATACGGAATTAAGTTTGAAGATAATGGTTTTGGGCAAACTTTTGCTGGGGATAATTTTGAGGAAGAAGTGCTTTTAAGGAGGGGAGAATGTAACGACCCATAATTTCGCTACTTTGAAAATAAGAGATTTTTTTTGTTTTAAATTTAAAAAGGTTTAAAACTTAAATAAATAAGTTATATATAATAAATAGTAATAGAGAAATTATTTTTTCTTATAGTTAATAATCTAAAAAGTATAAATTTAGATTTTAGAACAAATTAATAAAAGTTAAGTATTGTTAAAAATAAATAAATGTTTAAATAAATATGTCTAAATATTTATTTAAAAAGATAAATCTTATTGAAAACATTTAATAAATATAATAAAAGTATATTAAATATTCAAAAGTATGTTAATAATCGTTTTACAAAAATAACCAAATTTTGTCGCATTTTGTTAGTTTTACATACACTGTAGAATTAGAGATTTTGATATTATTTAAATATGATTTTAAAATATAAAAAGGCGTGTTTTAATTTATTTAAAGAAGTAAAAATTTCATTTTTAAATTTGTTTTACATAAATAAATAGTTTAACTAAAACGCCAAAATGTGACCGTAAAACATTATGTCGAAAATCAACGTTTTATCAATTAAAAGTTGTCGCAACGTTGTCGCACCTTTGTTTTCTTATATTGGAACATATACTCAAATAATATAAGTATTAATTAATTCACTAATCAAGTTTAATATTACTAAACATACTTAGAAAATTCTAGAATATAATTAAGAAATAGTAAGCAAAAAAAACAAAAATGTCATTTCAAAGCAAAAAGTAAACAACAAACCAAAACAAACATAATTATTATATTCTTTACTTAACACTTAAGAAAAATGACATAAAGTAATGATTTGAAATGTGATGTTATGTGTTGAAAAAATAAGGTTCTTAAAAAGTAAGTAAAGAGTATTTTGGTCTTTTTATAAAATATTATTTTAATCCAAAACTTTTTTCCATAAATAAGCATCAACTTTCTCACTTTTTTACACTTCTTCTTCTTCCTTTCGCATGCTTTCTAAGAGCTTCTCTAAAGGCTCTTATGCCTTAGGAAAATATTAGAAAAGTATTAGAAAAATAAAAGTAAAGGGAAAATAAAATATTCCACCTCAAAACCAAGTGCAAACTCCACCTTTTCACCTCCACAACCCGCGGCCACCCTCTTTACCTTCAAGCCATGAGCACCAACCCTCATGGAGCATCTCCGAGCTCTGCATAGCCTAGGCCAAGTATATCAAGACGAAGGAAGGAGATCGGGAAGCTTCGGAGCAAGAAAAAGAGACGAATGTGGTGCCGAAATCGATTCGTGAATCTACATAAAAGATTGGTGGAGTGGGACTAATCATAAGCACTCAAATCTTAGTTTTATTTTAATAAAACTTAAGTTGATAATGCACATGTTAAATTGGAAACTAATATGTCGAATATTGGTTGATATTGGATGAAAAATTGGTTGCAAATTGGTTGATTATGTGATTGTTTACATGGATGATAACTTGGTTTGATAATGATAAAAGAAATGGTTAGCAAGCATAGTTAGTTAAATGAGAATTAAATCCATACAAATGTGTGTATGGAAATTATTTATCCTCTTAATGATTTCAAAACACTTAAAAAATTGAAAATGATATTATACTAATATAATATTATAATATGAAATGAAATGAAAATGAGTTTGAGAAGATGAAACTATTGTTTTAAATGAGTTAAAATAGTGTAATATGGTTTAAAACAAATTTGAAGTGTTTTGGACAAGTTCCGAAACAATTCACAAAATTGGTCAAAATAGTGCTCGTCGCGTAGCGGTAGTCGGTGAATTTCGACCCATAACTTCAAACTAATGTAGAGAATGATTTATAAATCGGATTTTTTCAAAATGAAAATTCTTTGGTCCATAATGATAATAGTTTTCCAACGAAGAAAGAAAATCAAGATTTCATCAGGTAGATTTTGTTATATGTCCAAAACAATTTTCTAAAAAATCGCGCTTTTGCAGTTCGGAATCCAAAAAGGGATTTCTTTATAATTGACATTTTAAATGATTGAAAATATGAATTAATATTGATAAATATATTAAAATGGTTTAAAAGAGATTTGGAATGGAAAACATGAATTTTCAAATATTAAAAAGCTGTTTAAATCAAATAAGCTTATGTAGCACTTTCTATGGCACTTTTATGCTGCGAATTCTATAACCTCTTTAATATGAGTTTTAACTCAACAATTCTTTACTAAATCTTTTGTGAATGATTTTAAAGGAATAATTAAGTAATGTAAAGAAGGTTTAAAAGTTTTAATTAGACTTTGAATAAATGGTTAAGACGAATTTTTATACCACTTAAAGAAAAAAGTGTAGAATATTGAATGTAATAACAAACTGAGTATGCGGAAATGACTAGTACATTTTTCTACTTGTGAGATCTGGGAAGATAAAACAAGGTGTTTAACTAAGGTAAAGGATGGAGCAATCGGTGCCATGAACTTACCTGGCCCGTGTTTTTTCTTTTTAGACGAGGGGTGGAATAGATCGAAAGAAAGCCCGGATGCTCTAAAAGATCGTATTTAATTTTTTAAGATGAAAGAAAAGAAACAAATTCTTTGAACGTTATTTAACCACTTAAAAACTTTTATTCGATGATTGGTGTGAAGGAACCAGGATCTGATTTGGGTGATTCCTATATGAAAACCCCTTCAAACTAATTTTCAAAATAAAACATATTGAAGGTAAAGATCGTTGATGGCAATGATCTTCATGATGTAGGTTTAATTTCCATTAGTCCCTGGAGGTGAAATTAACCATATTTAAGGTGTCAGTAGTATCTATTATGAAAATATTTGATTTGCACGAATACGATTTGAAGTTAAAAAAGAAATCTTTGATTAAGATCTAATGAATGATTTAGGAATATTTTCCCTGGGTTAAAAGTTATAACTTGAGTATAAGAAATCTTTGATTAAGATTTAATGAATGATTTGGAAAGGTTTTTCTAGGTAAAAGAGAAAATAATTTGGAATTATTCCAGGATTTAAGAAAGGTTTAAATAAACCAAATGATTTGATAAATGAGGCTTAATGATTCCATGTACTCTTGAAAAGAAAATGGAATAAATTGAAAAGAGTATATCCAAGAAAGATATTTGATTTAAATAAAAGATGAAGTAATTGATTGATGGTTGATATCCACTTATGAACTCAACATCTTTTAAAGCGATGATTGACTTCGATGGAACAGAGTTCGGATTTGGGTGATTCTTATCCGTAAACAACTTTGAACCAATATATACATTCGAAATGAAGACATATTGAAGATAATGATTATTGAAAACTGAGGATCTTCATAGCGTGACTGGATATGCTCATGGTCGCTTCCATTATAGAGTTATTTATAGCAGTGGTCTCCTCATTGTGGAGGTTATTTGGGATTGCAAATGCTTCTCGCCTAGTAATAGACGAGAAAAGTGCCTTCGGTTTTGTTCAGTCCTAGAACAAACTTGTATGGATGTTTGTCTGACATTGTGTTTTAAATTCACATTAGAGTGATTTCTATAAATGTATATTGGTCAGCGTCGGAGAAGGCAACTTCTTTTGGCTTAACACCCTTTTCCGAGACATGCGAGCTCAGTAAGTTATACATTGGTAGAAATCAGTTACGTGATGTGAAATGACAATGTGGCATTTAGAGATGTGATATTTGAAATTTAATCATAGACTCACAAGCCTCACGCCCCGGTTATGAAGGGATTCTGCGTGGTCGGATGTATATTCGCATTTCAGATAGTAGTGATTTGTGTTATCAGATGTTCTAAGCCCTAGGTACCAGATACGTCTGGGCCTCATGGTAGGGATGCGCGAAGTCTGAGTCCTTTTATGCTATTCGCAGATTGTATCCCCTTTTAGCCATTTATGTTGTTGTATAACGACGTCTGAGTCTTGGATGTAAGCCGTGGATACAGATTGATCTTTCCACTAGTTTCCTATCATGTTGGAAATCCAATCCCAATACTAGATTTACAGTTTCGATTGTAGCCTCAAAATAGCTGTAATAACTTACAAACATTTCGGCTACCCCTTTTGGTATTATATATTTTGTTCGGTTTATTCCGTTGACTTATTCCGGATATATCACCTTAAACTAAGTCCAGTTATTGATACCTTATATGAATATGTTTATTTGAAAAATGTTTTCAAAGTAATGCCATTAAAAATAATATCAAGTGTATTTTGGTATAAAGTGTTTTGGTTATCATAAGGAGAAAACCTATCTAGTTTATGTGTGGGCGTGGTCTTATGAGGTACCGTTCTTTTTAGAGGTTTTGATAGCATCGTCATGATTTATGCATTTAAAATTTCGAGTATCTCACACTGGTTTATCAAGCTTGATCCGGGTATTTTTAATACTCAGGTCAGATCCGAGTAGTTTCAAGTTTAATTGAAGATGGTTGGAGTTTCCGGAGGAGAGATGGAGATATTCATCTATATACGGACATATTCTATTATCCGCTGTGGGTCATTTGTTTTTATTTGTTGTTTGTCAGCATTTGCAAGGGCGGGTGTTATAACTGTCCATGCTGAATCTAGGTCAGACTCTGAAATTGTATTTTAAAATTTTCCGCTGTAAAGATTATTATTGAAATTATATATGTCATTCCATTTGTGTGAGATTCTGTTCTATCTTTATTTTCTTCCTACCCTTAATGATCCGCTTATTTGTGCAATTTGAGTTGGACATGTTTGGTTTATTTTCGAGTCAAAGGGTACGAAAAAACAGGCCATTACAAAAATAATGGAGTTTGAAGGGTTCAAGCCTTGTTGTATGTATTGGGCTAGTCTTTCCCTCTAGTTCAACGTGTTAGGATTCTAAGTAATGTCATTACGTTATATGACGTACCACTTATCTTAGCCATGCTAATGTATAACCCTTTGATTGCTCATATCATTACTCCTAGTGCCATGTGTCATCCATTTTTGTATGTGTGTCGTTATGAACATGAAGATATCCATATAACTAGATTTTTGTTATGTTGATTGATATACCTGCAGGAACTAAATTATTGTTTGATCCGTGAACGTTATTTGTTGAACAATAGTGAGTGTAGGATGGTTTACCATCAAGATTTTATACTTGATGTGTTATGGTAAGGAACGTTATTTGTTGAACAATAGTGAGTGTAGGATGGTTTACCATCAAGATTTTATACTTGATGTGTTATGGTAACATGATTATGTAAGCAATTTACCACTAAGACTATATAGTTGATGTGTTATGGTAGTGTAATTGTGTAAGTATTTTACTTTCGAGATTGTGTACTTGAAATATTATTAGGTTTACCCAATTTGGAATGTCTGACCTATGGGTAGAATCTATGTGGGATGTTATCGGATTTTAGGCATGTTATAGGCTACTGTCTGTGATGCCCCACCTCTATACTCACACTAGCTAAGGACACTACATGGCAATGCCGTCAATTAGCACGAAAAATAAGGCCGTTGAGGAGCGATCATCTGAGTTATTGCTTTGGGCGAGTACATATATGCCAGATAGAAGGTCATGCATTTCATTTCAAGAGGAAATTTGACATATCAAATACAAACACAAAGCTATTACACAGTGGCTATGTCGGCTTCGGAAACAAATATAGAAATAAGCATAACACAAATCTGTCACAGATGTTCATACCACAAAGGCGGAAATAGATATGAATATGACACATAGAAGTGTACATCAGAGTAGTGGTTAAAAAAGATCCATAATATCACAAAAGAATAAATATACATCAAGGAGTCTCTATCTTAAATGTATAAAAGTAAAAATTACTAAGCTAAATTAGTTAGCCAAAAGTCAAAAGCTAGCCCCAGATAAGAAGTCAAGTGGAAGCACCTGAAACACCTCAGTCTGACCCGAGTATTATTTAAGAAGAAAAATAATAAACGGATCAATCTAGCTATAAATATCATATAAGATGAGAAAAGATAAGAGATAACACAAAAACGTATGATAACAATGATGCCATACTGTGTCTAGGATGCATTTGACAACAACAAAAATCATACAATTCTAAAATCTCCTCAAATGACCAAAAAGAATATCACATTCTTTATCTTACTCATCAAGCCACAAATATTGACAAAACATATCAATGCCAATCACAAAAATTGGTGAAACACAAATTCCAGAAAACATCAACTAGAAATCCAGAAATCACAAGAGGGGGAGGCCTATCACAAACGGGAGCATGAAAACTCACCAACACGTACATCACAAACGGAACGCTATTCCATGGTCGCTAACCATAGAGCCAGTGCCAGAACGTAGTACAATGAACGCCCGAGGAACCTGAAACTCAAATGAGTCGGAACAACGACGTAGTATAGCGAAATGCCCGATGAACCTGAAAGTCAAATAATCTGGAACAACGACGTAGTACAGCGTTACGTCCGATGAACCGAAAACTCCAATAAGCCGAAACTATGACGTAGTACAGTGTTACGCCCGATGAACCAAATATAATTCAAAACAACGACGTAGTACACCGAACGCCCGATGAACTGAACTCCACAAAACCCATAGGTCGCTAGCCTATAAAAATGTGACGAAGCTTAAAAGAACGGGCTACAGTCCCCCACATGGACAAGAGACATCGCATATCACTAGTCTAAACCACAAAATGATCATCATTGATCAACAAGAAGTGTCAATTACACTAAGCCAGTAAACAAATGAGTTTAGCTTCATGTCTCATAACCAATGGCTTAACTTAAATATTTACGAACAAATTGTAGATTTCCACTCGATAATTGTCACAAGAGTTTCAATCGAACAAGTCTAAGAATTAACCAACAATGTAAACACAAGCTTTTCATACCACTTGTTTTGCTAAGTCGTTTAATTGGATTTCTTGAATGAATGAGGAAAAGGTATGTACATACTAATAGATTGGAAAATGGTTTTATAAATGAACTTTATATTGAAAGTAAATGTTGAAATCATTTTGATGAAAGAGTTTTAGTATTTACTACTAGTATAAAAACCTTTGCATTTTAAAGTGACAAACCATAGAAATGATTGCAGAAACAATCAATCACCAAAAACTCACATACGAAGACGTGAATTAAATCCATAGAAATCGATACCAAATCCATCAAAATGGATATTCCGAAAATCCATAAATGAAGTCATCAAAGTTGATAATAAGTGACAACAACTAACCGGATCAACAAAAATCGAATAAAATTGGAAATCCACTCAAAAACAGCCAAAATAGACAAAACTGCACAGTTTCAGACGTTTGAAATAACCAACCAGACATCTGAATCACTAACCAGACGTCTAGATTGGATTTCCAAACATTTGGATTTTGTCTCTGCCTTTTTTCTTTTTCCAGGGACCAATTCCAAACGTCTAGATTTTTCAACCAGACGTCTGAAATGAAATTCTGAAATTTCCTGCTAGGCAAAAATCATCCTAGCCCAAAAGGGCAAAAGTCCAAACCGGAAGTGATCGGACGAGCGACGAAGACTAGAGCCAAGAGACAACCCAGCCTTATAGGCACTTCGATACACCACCAGAAACATGTTCAAACATCCAAGATATGATCTTTAAAGATTTTGACTTCAAAACACCAAAATTGAAAAATTCACCAAATCAATTTAAATCAAAAGCAATTGAACATGAATAGATGTCAGGAATTCATACCTAACAATGATGAAAGCTATAGACATAGATGTGAGTTCAAAAACTCACCTTTAAACCCAAAAACAATGAAGGAGAAGCTTTTAAAACAATGCAAGATCAACCACTCTTCAATCTCAACTCAAGAAGCTTCAATCTAAGCTCGTAAGAAAATACTTCCTAAGTTAGGGTTTAGTAATTTCTGAAAATGGAAGAGGGATTGAGATGGAGAAGATAGAGAGGATGCTTACCTAAGCTTCACTTGGATTTTGGACTTGAATATGAGTTTCCTAATCAAAGCAAGGGCTTAGGAATTTCTATTTTCTCTTCTCTTTCCCCATTTTTACAAAAGCTTGAAGT
Source organism: Allium cepa (assembly GCA_030765085.1). Lineage (NCBI taxonomy): Eukaryota > Viridiplantae > Streptophyta > Magnoliopsida > Asparagales > Amaryllidaceae > Allium > Allium cepa. Next base: position 459,740,109 of record CM060932.1, read on the forward strand.
GTTAGGAAATGAGAATGAATGGAGAGGAGAGGGGGTGGAGCTAGGGTCTTATGTTAGGTTATTGGGCTGAAACTCAAACCCAAAGCCCTAAGCGAAAATGTCAAAATTCAAGCTAACTCCAAACATATTAATGTTTATACTTAAAAAGGTCGCAAACGCTATTTTGAACTCAATGGAAGTGGTCTCAATTTCTAATTTGACTGTTTGCAAAAAGTACCATTTCGAACTTTAATCCGACCAATGATGCTGTATTTAAATAAAATATTTAAATATATAATCATAAAATATGCGGGTTGTTACAGACTCTCCACCTTAAAGAAATTGCGCCCTCGCAATTCTTAAGAAGAAAACAAATAGTAACAACCATAAAAGCATACCAACACAAAAGAAAACTTGAAGTTAGAAGTTCACCCTAAAGAGCATGAGAGAGTAAGTCTGGATGTGTTCGCTCATAAATCAAATTAGATGTAACTTCAATTTCATCAATAACACCGGGCTCAAGAATAGAATCGGAATCCCGAAGACATTTCGTAGTCGAGAAACGTGAAACACATCTTGAATAGCAGAAAGTTGAGCCGGTAATAAGAGATGATAAGCCGCAGAACCAATGCGTTCGGTGCTGGAAAATTGACCAATATATCGAGGTGCTAATTTTCTCGATCGACTGAAATGCACAACACCCTTCATAGGTGAAATACGAATAAACACAAAGTCTCCCACAGAAATGCACAACACCCTTCATAGGTGCCAGTGATTGCTCACCTTTCGAGGCTAGAGAGGATAGACAACAGAGCAAGCCACGAATTCCAAACAAAGTGAAATGGGCATGAATTTGATGGACAAAGCTGATAGATCGCAATAGAGGAATTTAAATCAGGACAGGATCGAGGTAGATGATGGATATAGGTGAACTTAAATATAACTATAAATATCATATCCTGAATCTAAATACATTTACAATTTAAAATATATAAGTATTTCGAAATCATTGTTTTAACAAAACTTATATATATTAAACTCAACATATATACATAAGATATTTAAAATAAATACTAATACATTATAATCATTCTACCTAACATATCCTTACAATTTTTAAGGTTATCTTAACAATTATGCAAGCTTATAACAATGCAGACCAACAGCTATATATCCATAACCAAAAATCTGGGTACACAACCACAAACATGAACACATAATACATAAAAGAATTCATGTCGTTACTTATAACACGTCGGCACAGAAAAACAAATAAGGCCATGGTATAAACCGTACGTAATAGGCTTTTGAAATACTATTTTTATAATATATCTATGTTATATCAGTGGCTTCCAAAATTTATATCCCTGTCGAAACTTATAAATTGAGTACCCTTTTATTCATAATTGAGAATTAGATATGTTACTGTTTGTTTGAAGTGAGTGATTACTATTTATGTACTAACAGAATGTTAAATAAGCCAATATGTGACTAAATTAATGTGAATATTATGAGCTTTACAATTTCATTCCTGAAGGGTCTAAAGATTTTGTTCGCCTAGTAACCACATAAACAAAGCTTCATCCCTAAATGTACAAATATCTAAGTATACAAAAATTTACTGTACACTATATTTATTAGTCTACATATAGACATTTTGTGACTCTGTATAGACTTCAAAACGGTAACTTGTCAAACTGTGTGTACTCAGCATCCATGGGTGAAACATTATTATAACAGGTATTAAAATATATATATTATTTCCCATGCGTATAATATATATAAGAAGACTCGGCAAACTTATGCACATACATATGCCAATAATTATAACACATTGTTATCTTATTATTATTATTTATATCCTTCATATAACAAAATATATGTTTTAAAACTCATATAATAAAAAGTACGTATATTATAAATTTTCCATAATTCTGTTCGAAATATACTATATACAAATCATATACAGCTTATAATTTAAAAATAAACACATAACTTACAACATCTCTATATACACGCATAACTTCTATAACATAAAGTCCTATATGTATCAAATTTTAAAACTGGAAGATATGAGAACAAAGGAACTAACTCGGCTGTAAAGTGAAATAAAGGATACATACGTATAAGCTAAAATATAAATAACTAGAGCTAAAAAAATAAAAAACAGAAATACTTTAAAACTTCTTATAAACACCATAATATAAAGCACGTCTACGTTCTTCTTACCCAACAAGAAGGAGAGCAAGGCCACGGACGCTCGGCCTTACTGCTGTTCACGGTTTGAGGAGGAAGCAACCGATGGCTTCATGGCTAGGGAGAGGGGAAAGGGATGGTAGGCAGGGAAGAGCGGTCGGAGTTGGTGAAGTGGAAGGTCAGGTCCGAGCACTTGAGGGTTGAGAGTGGACGTGGCTGCTAGATGGAAGGCTCCGACCTCGGGTTTGAGTGCATCGGAAGACGAGGTTGCACGCAGGCAAGGTGTTTACAGGCGAAAATTAAACGAGAGGCTGAGCACGTGGAAGAAGGTGAGGGTGCTTGCATTACTGGGAAGAGAGGCTACACGGAGGGTGGAAGAGGTTACATGCTTGGTGCTGGTCAGGGTGGCAGAGGCCGATGTCAACTAAGAGGGGGGGGGAGGAAATCCTTTTTTGTATTCAAGCCGAGAGTAACGGCAACATAGTGTGGAAGGAGATGAGTGGGGAGGAGATTGCTACAGGGGATGGGAAAAAGGGATTTGTAGGGGAAAAGAATATGAGGATACAGCACGTAAATCAAGCTAAATATTTAAAAGGAAGGAAAAGTTGTAAAGGCAAAATTAATGAAAATGTAAACCATTGTCAAATAAAAGCATACAAATTTTATACGTTGATTTTTGGAATCGGCTAAGGGATGGCAACGGTCACTGAGGTGAAAATAAAAGTAGTAAATCTTTGTTTTCACAGTACGTTTGATTTTTTTTCCTCAACGGCTATGATATTTCAACAGCTGGATTTTTAGTAACCGATGAAATAAATAAAGGTGAAACGGCAACAAATCTATCAATCAAAGGAGAAGAAAAAGGCAACAGAGAAGCAACGGTCCCTCATTTATTTAGCTGACAAATACCAAAGCAATTGATTAATGCACGTTTTAAATTTTTGAAACGCGAAAGAAATCAAATGGTCACGGATCCGGTATCGATACGGTTACCGGTTTGGTGAATTCCACTGTGTACCGGACTTCAAAACATAGAAATAAATATACCGTCGAGATCCGCTTGACGAGACGATCAAAACGGTACATAGATCTCAGTGGTATGATTGAATTATAAAAATTCGAATTTTCTACTAAGGGAGAGTGCTGCAAAAACGCAGAAAAATAAGATCGACGGAACTAAAGAAGTCCGAATTTGGAAAAAAGAAAGATACCGTCTTGCCCAGAAGATGATTTAGAATTTTTCTATGAAATAAATATTCAGGTTTGGAAATAAATTTATTATCATCAATTATTGATTGATTAGAATTTAATAGAATTACACAATAAATAAACCTTCACATAAAATGTTGAAAATTTATCATTTTCTATATTTGATTATACGTAATCCAAAAATTAAATTTTTATTTCATAATATCATTATTAATAATTTCTCAAAATCCAATTAAATATGTTATAAAAACCAATTAAGAATCATTAAAATTTTACGGGTCGTTACAAAACACGAATAGGAAAAAATTAAACAAAGTAAAGCTACGCTAGGGAGTACCTTGGGTATCACTAGGAGTAGGTGGAGTGGATGTAGTAACTACAAAGATACCAGATGGCTTGCCCTTCTGTTGAGTAGGACAATCCTTCTTGAAGTGGCCAGGCCATAAGCAAATATGGCAAAGATCTCGTCTAGTCATCTGAACTGGGGGAACAGAAGATCCAACTAAAGTAGGACAGCTATTGTGGCATAGTGTCCATTCTGGTTACACTTGAAGTAAGTGATGGAAGAAAGATCAATAGGCTGGCTTTGAGAAGAAGATCCCAAACCTCGAGTCTTATGCCAATTCTTCCTCTGCTGATGGAAATTAGGCTTCCACTTCTTAGAGTTACCAGAAAAAGGCTGAGATGAAGATGCATGAGTAACAGCAGAATCCTTAGAAGTGGGTTTCACAAATCTAATGGCCATGTCCATCAATCTAATAAAAGTACTATGCACATGAGAAGTCAGACGATCATAAAACTCTAGGCGAGCTCCAGCTATAAACTTCTCATTCTTCTTAAGAGGGGTATCAATCTGGCTAGGACCAAACTTGGAAAGTTTTTTGAACTTCCATTCATACTTAGAAAATGACATATTCCCCCGCTTAAGATCTATAAACTCCTTTTATAGCTGAGACTTCCCAGCTTCGGGCATCCACTTAGCCACAAAAGCCTCCCTGAAACAAGATATCCAAACATAAGAAAGATTCCAAAAGACACTAAACCAAACTCAAAAAGCCAACTCAAGATAATACCTAAACTGCTCCCAAGAAATATTTGCCTCGATAGTGTGGGTTGTAACAGACTCCCACCAATCCTGGGCTCCCTCCTACAACTGCCAAGCTGCCAACTGATGTTTCTGGACGTCGGTGATCACTTGACCGGAGAAAATTTTCTCTAAACTCCTCAGCCACTGTTGAGCCTTTATGATGCTCTCTGCTCCAGTAAACTTGGTACCACAAGCTGAGTGAACTCATTATAGAGAGTAGTGAACATAATGGGAGCAATGGTTCTGCAACTAGGGCAATACCACGACCCCGACCTCTGGCATTCCTAGGATTCATCCTCAAAATTCAAAATGAATTTTAGGACAAAGATATAGGAAAAGACAAAAGGAAAATTCAGACTAGAATGGAAATCCTAATCAAAGAATTCTATTAAACAAGATGGATTCGAAAAGAAGGAAATTCCAAGAAAATTTTTAGATTTTAAAACAAGGAAAATTTTATACCCAAAATATATCCAAAATAATCCTTTAAAATCATTTAAAAATCTTTTAAAACCCTTTTATACTTAAAAATACATTCTCTCACAAGGAATGATTCTAAGACTGATTTTACTCATTCTAGGGTATTTCTACCCTATCTCTAATGAGTTTTCACCCCATATGCTAAGGTTTGCCTAAAACCATGCTCTGATACCAAATGTAACATCCCACTATTTTGAAACATTCAAATTAACAATAAAACCACACATGTCGGACTTGAATAATTAAAAACAACATATTGTTAATAAATTTTGGGGCAAATAAAATCAATCACAGAATCACAGACACAGAACAGAATAACTTTCAACAGAATAAAATAAATATAGTAGTTCATGAAGATATTAGATACAAAGTCTCAAAATAAATACATAATACCAAAGTCTGAAAGAAAATATAATTGAAAATCCAAATACATAAGTCCACTAATACATAACCAAAGGCTGAATGGAAATAACTAAAATAGAAATAATAGATAGATAACTGAATCTCCAACAGATCTCTAGCTCCAAAAGATGAATTCAAGCTGTGATGCTCAGGCTGACCCGAGCGTAAAGCAAAGCACAAAACACTTGAGTCAGGACATACATGCTTAAAAAATGTAAATCAACTCAAGTAAACTGCAAAAGAAATGCATCGGTGACTTAAAGGATGCTTGGGATCGCCCATCCTTTAAGGATCCGTTAAACTATCTACTACGGAGTACAATACGCTATGATAATATGTCTATAGTAAAGTAAACTAATAAAACAGCGTCAAGGCATTACACATATCCCCCTTGACAAATTTTGATATACGCCCATAGTCTATATAGTACCGTAACTTCCCGTAAACTGGGATTATCAGCGGGCACTCCATAGGTATGGTACAAAATAAACTCGCAATGGGCTCGATAAAGTAGGTGACACGGCATAACTAGGAAATGCCAGGAAAGATATGCTAATTATACTTTTGGGTTGGTGGTAACGCATAGTTGTAGCTACCTCATACCTCGATCCACACTCCCAAAATCAAAGGTGCGCACCAAATCAATCACAAAGTAATCGAATGGAAATCAAAGAAATGTGTCCGATCGGAGGAGGCACCTCACTTAACCCATCAATTTCTCCTATTTTAGCCACCTTAAACTAACTCAAGGGAGTTATGTCCATGTATATACCTCAAATAGGATGTCACCAACCACCTATTTCGTTCCGAAATCTCCATCGCGCACACAGTTGTTAAAGTGGTTTTCGATATTGGCAGAGAGTACGACAATTTTCGATCCCGATCTCTTTAACAACCAAACGTTATTGTAACCCGTGGTTATTTCATTTTCAAATGGTTTATATTTCATATCAAACATATTCATTTCAAAACCATATAAATCCAATATCATTATTCTTTAAAAATAATATTCATTCCCAAAGTTGTAACACTTCTAAAATTCATATATTTAATTATAACACTTTGAAAACATAACAATCTATAAACCATAACACTTTAAAAAATGCAACCTTTAGAACAATAACATTTCGAAAATATAACCTTTTCAAAATAATATAACTTCGAAAATATAACCCTTTTGAAATCATAGCATTTGTTGTAACCTTAGGAATCATAGCATTTTGAAAGTATAACCTTTTAGAAATCATAGCATTTTGGAAATGTGATACTTCCTACTACAACAGTTTATATAATCAAAATATTATATATGCTTACACATTTCTACATGGTTATTTTAGAGTTTCTATTTTATTATACAAAATTATTTATTTAGACATTAAATAAATTGTGATTTTAGTTAAATAAAATTATTACCAGAATATCCAATTTACAGCTAAAATTCCTTATATTAAATTAAGAGTACATTATTAACTTAAGTTTTATTATTGCAATACAGAAAAGTTATTATTTTTATTATTCAAAATATACCATTACATTAATTAACACTTATATTACTAAGTTAGATAAAAAAATTATATTATTAAGCTAAATTGTATTATTAATTCAACTAACTTAGATTTTACATTATAAATTAAATCTTGAACTTCATTGTAAACATTTATTGACTTATAAAAAATTTAACACATAGAAAATAAATATATAAATTTTCTAAATCCTTAAATTAAATTTAAGTTAAAGTTCATATATTTAAATACAAAATACTTAATAATTTATGGAAAATTAATTTAAAACCAACCACGGAGTCTGTACAAATTTTTCTAACTTAGGGTCAAGTAATTACGGATATATATCATTCCAATCCGAATTTATCGAATTCCCAAGTTTATATCATTTCTTACCCGCAATCCCAAGTCAAATAAAAATTGCTCAGGCCTATCATTTCAGCCCATAACAATTTTTCCTCAATCTATGGATCGTTCAGATATGTATCATTTCTACCCATAGTGAAGGAACTTGCAATGTGATAACAGAATATAAAATAAATAAAACAATATATAACATATCATGGTATGTGATCATAACAGGTATAACATTATACGAGATAACATAATATAAGCACATGTGAAATCTCTAACTTGCATGTACATATCAATATAACTCAAATGACATCAATTCGCTAAAATATAAGTACGTAGTCAAGTGTGATTAATCACCATCTTTAGCTAGAGAAAATGATTCCAAACAAACACAACAACAATGAATAAGCACGACAATGACGAATAAGCTTAAGTGGGAGGAAAATCCAAATCCAAAGCTTATAAAATAAATAAATAAATACATATGTAAATAAATAAATGTACATAGAAAAAAAGTAGATAATTTGTTTATTAAAACACATGAAAAGGGGCTAGCCTAAAGGCAAATAGGCTCGGCTACAAGAATTGGGGATTCGGCCACATAAGGGTTTGGGTTAGGTTCGGCCATGGCTTGGTTTGGGTCAAGACAAGTCTCGGCCTAAGGCAAAAAAAGGGGAGGCAAAGGTTAGGTTCGACCTTGATGTAATTTTGGGTCAAGGTAAGGCTAGGGTTAGGTGGGGTTCAGCCTACATGGCTATAGCAAGGCTAGGGTAAGGGTTTGGCTTGGGTTGGGAAATTAGATAGGGTGGTTATGAAGTGGTTCGGCTATGGATTGATTTGCTAAGGGTTTGGGAAGAGGAGAGGTGGATGGTGGTGATGGCCGAAGCAATTGAAGGAGAAAAGGGGGAAAAGGAAGGGAAGGAAGTTGTTTGGCCTAGGGTTTTCCCCGACCTAAGTTTTGGTGGTTCAGCCTAGGAAAAAAAATCAAGGGATGTTGATGGTGGATGGATCGGCTATGGGGAGGAGGAGATAGTGACAAAGCATAGCCGAAATTTGGATGGTGGAAGGAGGAAGAAAAAGAGAAATATAAAAATTTGAGAAGGAGAAGAGGAACTTACATTAAATTGTTTCTGAGCAGGAGACGAGAATGAGAAGTGAGAAGGCGGAAACCAATTTTGTACGTACTTTGTTTCTCAACTGATGACTTTTCAAATGCACTAACTACTCAAGTGACCATTTACCTCTTAACCCATTATCCTAAGCCCAACAACAAATAGAAGATATAAAATGTGAAAATTACTGCATATAATACGCTGAAAACAGCAAATTTTGTGATGTAGAAATCAGAATTTTAAAAAACGAAAAGCAAAGAAAATGTTAGAATCAATTCCAGCTTCATAAAAAAAGAATAACAATTAAAATTTCAAATTTTCCACAGGAAGTCAAACTTTGACCAAAGTTGGCCAGAATTTGAATTTTCAAAAAAACTTTATTTTATTAAATTTGGAAGAACATTTCACATCAAATCCCAAAAATATGTTTTAAAATTCCAAATTTATCAATTTTAAAATAATTTAAAACCAATGTTTCAAATAAATTTCATTTAAAATATTTACAGAATTTACGAGTTGTTGCACTCTAACTAATATGTTTACTTTATTTAAGACTTGCTTTGTCTCATATTAAAGAATGCGGGTAGGAGCATAGTGAATATGTGAATCTCTCCATGTCTCAACTTCTTCTAACCAACTCAGCTCGACCAAGTTAGATGAATTGTGAAAACTCTTCCGTAAGTGTGATGCATGGAAAATAATGTAAACCCCTACTAGCTTCTCAGGAGGCTCCACTCTATAGGCTCACTTCCCTATTCTTTCCAAGATCGGAAAAGGCCCTACAATCCATGCTTATCTCAAGCATCTTGTTGAATTCTCCAACAACAATAGCTTTTAATCGAGTATAAGCATGGCTTTATTTAAAGCTTTATAAGGAAGACCACTTCAATATCCAACGTGTTGGCTAGAAATAGGAGATAGATTTATTTCGGGACTAGACATGGTTGAGAGATGGCCGAGGAGAAATCTATAATTAGAAACCAGGATGAAAACAACATAGTCAATGTAATAACCCAGAATTTCACCACTTTGATTTGTGAATAATGAATTAATTTTAAATATTCAAATAATAGATATAAGGAAAATAAAACTCTTTTTGATAATAAATAATTATGGTGAAATATTTTTAAAAATTTGTTCATAAATATATATAATTCGATGAAAAACAGAAAATGTGACCGGAAACAGTTTTTCGAATTTTCGATGCTTCAAAAGTTATTTGAAATGTTGTGCACACTTTCTTATATATATGCACACATAGACTAATCATATAATATAGGTTAAGATAGTATAATTAAGTTTAATTAAGTTTGTTAACTTAAGATAATGATGATGTGACACTTTGGCAATAAATAAATAAATAAAAAGGGAAGGTCACATCATTAGGAGACATAAGTACATTAGAGTACTTATGCTTGTTGGCTTTGATTTGATGGGAAGTTGGCTAAGGGGAGACTTTTTGGTCTAAAATGGTGAGGTGGAAAGGAGGTGGTGATGTGGCATGCACGTAGTGGAGAGTATATGTGCAAGGGTAAAATGGTAATTCATCTTATACATTTCATATAAAACTAATTTTCACTTTTTTCTTCTCATTTTTTTTCATTTCATATTATCTCAAACTTCCTAAAAGCTTCATGAACCTTTTAATGGCTTCCAAAATAACTTTTAGTGTTTTATGATTTCAAAAAAAGTTAACTTTTAAATGTTTTAAAAACATGTTTAAAGGGTCCTTCTTTTTCGTTTAATTTTCTTCCATTTTACCCGAAATGGCTTCGACCATGACTTCTTACAAAAAAACTCCAAAACCAAATTTTATTTTTTTCAAACCATGTATATTCCCAATGTTGTAGTTTACCACATTTTCTTATTCAAAGTATTCCAGTTAGGATACTATTTGATACCAGTGCATCACATTCATTTATATCGTAGAATTTGGTTGATAGGTTATGCTAAGAATCCATTTACGATGTTTCTTCCTTAGGGGTTGCCAATCCAATAGGAGGGTATACAACTCTATGGATAAAATGTGACTAGTTAGAACAGGATTTGTTAAGTCGTATGTTTGCATGTAGTCCATATGTTTATGATTTCTTAGATTTCGGGATCATTTTGAATATGGATTGGTTGGGTAGATATGAGGCTAGGATATTTTGCAAGGATGGGGAAATATCATTAAGGCTTCTAAATAGTCAGAACCAATCATCTTCTCGGTAGAGAATTCTGACCGATCTGTTTGTATTGTGTTAAGTGCCTTGGAAGCAGCGGAGGAGCTAAGTCAGGTTCGAGTTGCAAGGGAGTTTGCAGATGTATTTGAGTCAATCACAGGAATACCACTGAAATGAGTTATTGAGTTTCAAATAGATCTTTTTCCAGGTGCTGAAACAGTCAGTAGACAACCTAGCTGGTTGACACCGACTGGGATGAAAGAATTGAAGGTTCAACCGTGGACTTAGAAGGAAGGAATTTTGTTAGACCAAGAAGTTCGCCTTGCGGAGCAGCCACAGTTTTCATGAAGAAGCCAGATGGGTCTATGAGGATGTGCATTGACTATCGTAAGCTGAATGAAAGGACGGTCAAGAATAGATATCATTTACTGTGAATTGACAATCTGTTTGATCAGTTAACTCGAGCCAGAGTGTTTTCCTTATTAGATTTGGCGACCGGTTTCCATCAGTTGAGCATGGCAGAGAGTAGTATTCCTTTGACAACATTTCAAACTAGGTAGGTTCGTATGAATGGATAGTGATGCCATTCGAGTTGATGAATGGACATGCATTTTTCATGGACTTGATGAATCGGATTTCTCGGGAGCACTATGATAGGTTCATGTTAGTATTCATAGATGACATTTTGGTGTACTCAAAAGATGAAAGAGCGCATGTGGACCATCTTAGAGTAGTGCTTAAGACAGCATCAGCGAAAGGTGAAGTTTTCCAAATGTCATTTTTGGAAGAAAGATGTCAAATTTCTTGGTCATGTAGTTTCGAAGGAAGGTTTGGCAGTAAATCCATTTAAGATCGGAGCTGTCAATAATTGGAAGAGACCAGAAATGGTAATCGAGATCGGAAATTTTCTCAGACTTCCTAGCTATTACCGAAGATTCATTAAGAATTTTTCATGGATAGCAGCACCTTTAACCAAGTTTACCAGGAAAGATGTAAAGTTCATTTGGTCTAACAAATGTGAGGAAGGGTTCCTTCAGTTAAAGCATTTGTTGACTAAGGCGCCAGTGTTAGTTTTTCCAGATGGAAACCAAGGGTTGGTGGTGTACACTGATGCATGTGGAACGGGATTGGGAGCTGTGTTAATGCAGAATGGAAAATTCGTTGCCTACACTTATTAACAGCTTAGACCGCACAAGGTAAGATATCCTACTCATGATTTGGAGTTTTCTACGGTAATCTTCACGTTGAAGATTTGGAGACATTATCTCTTAATGGAGTGATTTGTTATCATAAGTCCTTAAGATATTTATTCTTTCAGAAAGAGTTGAATTTGTGCAGCAAAGGTGGCTAGAGTTTTTAGCTACTTATGATTTTGGTATAGAATATACTCCTAGGAAAGGAAATAAGGTAGCATATGCCCTTAGCAGGAAACGTCGGAATGTGATGTTAGCTATGTTGGTAGATTGGAAGGATTTATAAATTTCGGCAACATGTAATATAAAGTTAAGATCTACTGCTGATTTTAGTCAGAGTATTTCTATGTTGTCTTGTTTGGAGGTTCAACCAGTGCTTATCGAGAGGATAGCTTCTAAATAGAAAAAGGATCCAGAATTTGCCAATAAAATTAGAAAACTCAATGTGGGATTCGGGGTCGATGATCTTAAAGATTTTTGCATCAACTAATGAGGATGGTTGAGGAAGAAGGGATGCTTATGTTTTACGAATGTAGAGAACTTGAGAAGAGAAGTTTTAGATGAGTGTCATCATTCCCAGTTTATGATTCATCCTAGGGGAATCAAGATGTATCAAGATATTAAATAAAGCTTCTATTTGGAAGGCATGAAGAGTGATATTGGCCTGTGGGTTAGACAACGTGCTAACTATCAACAAGTGAAAGCTGGACAACAAAAGCCGAGCAGATTGCTTCAGCCTTTATAGATTCTAATTTGGAAGTGGGATTCTATAGCCATGGATTTCATAGACGGGTTGCCAAGGTAGAACAGAGGAAATGAAAGCATATGAGTCATAGTGGATAGACTGACCAAGGCCCCCCATTTCATTCTAGTTAATTCAACCTGGATGGCACCTGTTCTAGTGAAGTTGTCCATGAAGAACATAGTTAGACTTCATGGAATTCCTAGTGGCCTATTGAGTGATAGAGATGCATTATTCACTAGCGAGTTTTGGAGAAGTCTACAGAGAGTATTAAGTACCAAGCTCAAATGAGTACAGCATATTACCCACATACGGATGGGTAGACTGAGAGACAAAATTAAGTGCTCGAAGATTTGTTGAGAGCTTATGTATTAGACTTTGGTGAATCTTGGGAAGATCACCTCCATTTGATTTAATTTTCCTATAACAATAATTATCATACTAGCATAAGAATGGCACCTTTTGAAGCTTTGTATGGAAGGCCATGCAAATCACTAGCATGTTGGTTAGGGACTGGAGATAGATTAGTCTTAGGTCCAGATTTGGTTAGAGAGGCATTAGAAAAAATTGAGTTGATCCTAGGACAGATGAATCAAGACAAAAGAGTTACGTGGGAATAGACATAAAGATCTAGAGTTCTCAATATGAGATAGATTTTTTATTAAGGTATCACTGATGAAGGAAGTGATACGATTCGGAAAGTCAGGGAAGCTGGCACCAAAATATGTAGGTCCATTCCAAATTATAGAAAGAATTGTAAAGCTCTTGTAAAGAGTAGAATAGTCGAGCAATATGGTAGGTGTCTATAATGTATTTCACGTGTCTCATTATATGCATGATCCAAAGACTACTATTTCTCCAACAGGATTGGATGAGTTGGTAGTAGAGCCTAATTTGACAATTGTTAGACAACCAGTTCGAGTGGTGATGAGAGATGAGAAAAAACTGAGGTTCAAGACAATCTAGTTGGTGAAAGTGCAATGGAGCGACAACGAGAAGGACTGTACTTGGGAGACCGAAGACAAGATTTGAGATACTTATCCTGATCTTTTTTAAGAGTATATCTATATTAGATTTATATATAGATGATCCCTAGTTAGATATACTAATAAGGTTGTTATGAGTTGTTGTAGATGATTGCTATGATTAGTATTTAGTCCTTATTGAATTTCGAGGACGAAATTTTTTAAGGAGGGGAGCCTGCAATACCTTTAATTTTAGTAACACTATTTATGATATTTAATTAAGTAAATTAAATAGAATAATGAAAATATTAAGTGATAAAGGGATTGAGATTTGAATAAATTTAGGCGACCGTGCTTGTTAATAAGAATGAGTTCAAAAGATTGGTTTATATACTAATTAAATTATGTAAGGGTGTAATGGGATTTAACTACAGCTAACCTTACCTTTATATATATATATATATATATATATATATATATATCTGTGTGTGTGTGTGTATGTTCACCCTTAAGCCATTCATGCTCATATTCATTTTCTAACAAAAGATAAACGTAAGAAAAAGAAGAGAAAGGCCAACCATTAATTGGAAGAAAAGAAGAGGAAATTCAAAAGGGAAAAGTTAAAGAATTAAAAGGGGAAATTAAACTCATCTCAATCCACTTTCCTTATCTAAGATTAAGGTGAATAATAATTGCCATCTCTATTTGTTGAATATATGTTTCAGATTTAAGTTTGAATCCATATATATAATATGTGACGATGATATGCTTGAATTAGGTCCATATGGTTTTAGACCAAAATCATGCGATATTAATGTTTAAATGCCATGGAAAAATTTGATGTTTTGCAAAACATGATTTTAGAAATGGTTTTTAAGTTTGATAATTTTCCAAGCTACGGAACTATCATTATGAATTTCTGAATGAAGATATAGCACACTGGGTTGATAATTTATTTCAGAAAAATATATTGAGAATTTGAATCTGAAATTTTGATATGTTAGATAACATGATCAAAGTAAATTTTTGTGATTTTTGGGTTTTCTTAAGTGATTTGATATACAAAAAAAATTATTTTGAGAAGAGGATCAAAATGATTGATGTGTAAATTAAATGGAAGGTTTTATCAACAAAAGTTTAAGTTTGATTTTTATCCAAAATAAAAAGGCGGTTAGTTTTGAAAAGCATGGGAAAAGATAAGGCAACCAATAATAAATTTACATGTAGGTAGGTTAGTTTATATAAATTGCTTAATTTAGTAATTTAACCCAGAACAGGTTTTGCCTCTATTCAGAGTACTTTTCGCCCCATACCTTTCGCCTTCGACTATGTTGAAACCCCATTAAGATAAATTCAATCACAGGGTATCATCCAGGTATTATGTAGTGCATTGGAGAAAGGCGAAAGGTGTGGTGTCAAAAGCATAGCTTCCGATGGGGTCATTACCTCGATTTGTTTTAAAATGATAAGCGCCTGCCTTTATTTTACTTAGCTTTCAACTTAGTTGATATGTATGTTTTAAGAAGGAGCTTTATAATGGCTATCGAAGGGGTTGTCATGTTTGTTCTAAATAAAAATGGGTTTTGAAGGAGTTCTTTTAATTTTAAAAATCAATGCTTTCGAAATAAAGGGTTCCGACCTAGTCAAAGCCCTACCGCCGATTCTTTTGCCTTTCGAGTGTATTGAAGTAATCAATGCTGTTGAAAGGTATTTTTTTGTTTTAAAGCCATATTAGGCCACTTTTTAAATGCTTTCGTAATGGTTATGAGTTTCGAAGGAAATGGTTCCGAAAGGAGTTTCGAAGCTATCCTTTAATATTTTAAAATGTATGCTTCAACTCTATTGAAAGGGATGGTTTCAATGCCATCATAAAGTCCCAAATATTTTTATATGATAAAGAATGGTTTTGAAAGAGATGCTTTCTTTTATATATTTACTTGGACCCAAATGATATTTTTAAAGGTAAAATCAATGATGTCGAAAGTAGGACATTCAATGCTTTAGGAGGAGATACTTTCAATGGTTTCGAAGCCATTCTTCTAATAATTAATAAGTAACACTTTATTATATTTGAAACGTTTCGAAAGAAGTATTTTAAATTGTTCTTAAAGTAAAAATCCTAATGTTTTGAAAAGAGATATATGCTTTCGAAGGAGGCTATCCAGTGAGGTCGAAGCAAGGTTTCGAAGGTTTCGAAAGTATATTTTTCAAAATAAATACCCCAATCTCGTTTAAAAACAAAATTATGGAATCTTTATAAACAAAGTATTTTAAAACAGAATTTATGAAGAAGTCTTAATATGTTAAAGGAGTTGACCATATTTTTTTCTTCTTCATATATGTATATATTCACAATGTAATAAATCCATAACTGTACTTTAGGGAAGAGCAGAATAACCAGCTAGGTTACCCAGTAGTGAATATAAAAGGATATTGGCAGGGGCCAATAGGTTCATAGTTAGCCCATGAAAACTATATAAAATGAAAAATGTTAGATAGACAGATTTAGAGTTAGCCCACGAAAAGTATGTCCAGATAGGAAAATCACTATTGACATATAGTCAATAGGTTCCTAGCTAGCCAATTAAAATTAGGGAAAAAGAAAGATATTGACAGTTAGTCAATAGGTTCCCAGTCAGCCCATAAAAACTAGGATAAAAAAGACATTGATATTGACAGTTTGTCAATAGGTTCCTAGTCAGTCCATGAAAACTTGGATAAAAGAAATGACGTTGGAGTTACCAATAGGTTCATAGTGATCCCATGAACACTATATAATTAGATAGGGAGTCTTTAAATGTTTAACAGGTTATTAGTCGGCCTATGAAAAATATTAAGTTAATAGTAATCCTAGGAACTATAATTATGACAGATAGTCATAATGAATAGGGATGAGTAATGCAGAATTGATTCAATTATTTGTCATATCACATAGTAATGTTTTGAATTAACTTAACCACTATGGATATAGGAGCATAGAAAATAATTTATAAAGGTTTTATGATACTAGTAAGGGGAAACCCGTTCCGCTAAGCGGCATGATCTCATTAAATATCTAAATAATTTGAGATGTAAATTATTATTCATACCAGGCTTTATGTCTGATTCAAAGTTTACGTTTTCCCCTTTATCTCCTAGGTACTCAATTGATTTTGAGTAGTGTTAGCGCCAAAATTGGTCACTAACTTCCAATAGTCATAGAAAGTACCAATTAACAATCATAGATCACAGGTAGAGTGTATGTAGAAAGTATAAATATGAAGAACGATCAAAATTAAAAAGAAAGCAGTAATAATAGAGGCTTTATAGTGGTTCGGCTGACTCTAGCCCACGTCCACTCTAGCAATTTCTTTTTTTATTGATATGAGAATCAATTACAATTACAACCCAAAGTTTTTAAAACAACAATGAAAGAGTAGCCTTCATGAAGAAGATGAAGGGAAAGATAACGAAGATCCCTTCTGTGAAGCCCTGCATGTTGTACTTATAGGCAATATCCTGGTTACTGGGCTTCCTGAGTGATATGGGCCCACTAAAACCATAGCTGAAACCATGCCCTTTATCACGACCGACCCCGAGCTTTGAATACACCGACCTGATGTTGCCTAAGAGATGACTCGAAGTAGATGTTCAAATGACTTGGAGCAACTTGGGTATTGACCCGAAGCAGATTCATCCCCAACTCAAAGCAAAACAAAACTAATCCCTTCCTTTAATATGTTGACCCCTTGTTGTTTCTGCCGACCCGAAGTAAGTCTATCTTTAGCCCAAAGTGACAGCCTTAGTGACTCGAAGCAGCATGCAGCATGACCCAAAGCATAATTCCTACAGTCGATCCCCTTTCGTCTTTAACAACCACCCCTTTCTTTATAGCCGACCTAAAGAGTTAAGGTTACCGACCCAGAGCTAGCATGAATGCCGACCCCATGAAGTATTAGGACATGCCGACCCATTCCTATATGCCTACCCGTGCTTGTGGGAGTGCCAACCCAAAGTCACACATACATGCTGATCCAATATAATGCCGACCGGAAGATGTGTTGATGCCGAAACAGATTTAATGCTCTATCGACCTCAAATAGCACTGATCCCATGAAAGAATATGCCGATCCATTCATGATGCCGACCACATTAATTCCTACCGACCCTAAGCAACTCGAAGCACAATTCTACCTGACCTGAAGCAACTCTCTCAGAAACCCAAAGCAAGACCAAGTCTTACTCGAAGTAAACTCCAAATATCCTGAATCACCTCGACTTTTATGGAAATTCATATCTTGAGTATCCCATTACTTTGGTCCATCAAATATGCCAATGTCGTCTTCATAATCATGATTATTATCCGTGATTGATCGTCTATCCATCCAGTTGACTCAAACCCATCGTATTCCAGCCTTGACAAACGAGCGGTCGATTTAGTTAAAACCTATCTACCACCTTGCCAAAAGGCGGTTTAATATTCCCCCCCAAAACATACCTTGCGACAGGAAGGTGTATTTTGAATAGCTCCAAATCTGATATCCAAAGTCCATCTTCCATCTATTATCAAGCGATCCCATACGAATCTGATAGTCAACTCCGTGACTGTTCCAAGTCGTTATCCAATTCCAAATCTATTAACAGAATCTACGACCCTTCTAGATCGTTTTATTCAAGTTTGAGACCTCTCTTGGTCCTTCAATCCAATTCCAGGATCTTGCTGGGTCCAAATCCAAAGCCGGGACCTCGTGGAGTTCTATAATCTAAAACCAGGACCTCATCGGTTCCATATCCAAAACTAGGACCACTCCGAGTCCTTAGTCAAATCTATAGCTGTTTGAAGCCACAATCCAAATCTTTTAACACCTTAGAAGTCTGTAATCAAACCCTACGATCTCTTCGGATCATTGACTGCCTCTTCGGACCCTTGTTAAGCCCAATCCAAACTTAAAGATTGAATAGCAGATTCTTTCACGCTTCGATGATGCAACCGATCCCTTGCACTCCGATTCAGCATCCTTGAACATTAAGCAATGCCCTGATCCTCCTGGACCCATATCAACCTCTTCGGGCTTTTCTTGGATCCCATCTTGTTACTCTCCAGTGAAGGAGAAATAGCGTTCAGCGAGCTGATCTTGTCGCTCTCAGGCGAAGCGGGGTCGCTCCTTGCACTCTGACTCAGTATCCCTGATCATTAAGCGATGCCATGGCCTAAGTCCTAGACTGATTATAGCCTCTCCGAGCTCTTTCTAAATCCCATCCTATCACTCTTCGGGTGAAGGTGAAACAATGAGTGGGTCGATCCTGTCGGTCCTCGGTGAAGCGGTGTCGCTCCATGCACTCCAGTTTAGTGTCCTTGAACATAAAGCCATTAATGTGCAGCTGAATTCCAATATCCGTCCCATGAATCTCTGGTTAGGGATTTGTTTCATAAAGTCAAAATTCATTTATTAAATTCAAGTTTCAAATGGCTAATAAAAAAACATAAAAAATTAAGTGCTACCTCTCTGGGCAGGGCAACCTATTACCATCTCAGAGCATGCATAAGAATCACTATGGTTCCCTTACATGTGTAAGTGGCATAGTTGTTGTTTATTTTTTTTTTTAAAAAGTCATAAAAAATTATTCGATGACCAGAGTCCAAATCCTGAACTCGGCCCTTGCCATCACGATCAGCGGATGATGGGTCATGACCCCTATCTTGGGTCATTCCTATTTAATCCAAGTGGTAGCTGCTCGTGTACTACCGCTCTCGTTCGGTCCCTCACATACTGTGGAATCTACCACTCTTGACATGCTCCTCTACCACATCCTTCAAGTGGTGGCATTCATCTGTGGCATGCCCTTCTAGCTCATGGACTAGGCAGTATTTCCCGCGATTGCATTCCCGTTCTGTAGGATCCCTCTTGGGTGGTTTTTTATTAGGGAGCTACCCCTGAGTGTATAAGTAAATCCGTTCCAGATTATCTATCAAGTCCGCGTATGTTGTGAATTTGGGTTCCCGACCTCGCCTCTGTTTGTCTAAACCACCATATCCATCGTCCAGCTTACGCTTTCCATTATCCATTCCTCGTCCTTCATCAGACGTTCCTTCACCTTGCATGTCGTTTATCTCCTTCCTTTTGATGCATGAATCCTCTAACGAATAAATCTTTCTGCCTCGTGATAGAACTCTCCAAGATCCTATAGTGGATCCCGTGTCAATGAATCCTTGAACTTCGTGCCTTCAGCAATCCCTTCTACTGCCACCATCACAATCTGTGATGGATCCCGGCAATCTACCGAAGCCACAACTGCATTAAATCACATTAGAAAACCTCTCACGGACCCTCCTGTCCTCCGCTTCATCGATGCCAGTGTCATTACATTCTTGGATCACATCACGTGGACCCTGAAATGTTTCATGAAGAGTTCCACTAGCTCACCCCATCTCTTTATTGATCAATTTTCCAATTGCCTAAATCAGAGGGCAGAAAAATGTGTCAAGTATAAAGGGAAACATCTTGCCATCACCTCCTCAGATGCCCCCAGTCCTTCCATATGTCTAATGTATCTGGTTACATGCATAGTTAGATCTGATTTTCCATCATATTCCTCCAATGTTGGCAGTTAGAATTCTAAAGGGTTCCTTGCATTTTTGATATTCGGAGTGAACGCACTACGACTGACTTCCTCTAAGCCTATACTCGGTAGTCCTCCTCTCATAATCCTTCTTATTAATCCAGCCATCCGCTCGTCTCCATCCGAGGGTGGTCCCCTGTTTGCATCTCCACCTTACCTCCCATGTCCTAGAGGGTACTCGAGGTAGTACTCTTCATGTTGTACTTTCATGTTCACGTTGGTACCTGCTCGTTGAGCTTCATTCATAGCTCTTCAAGTATCCAATCCCAGGGGCTTCCCCAACGCCTTTTGCTCATTTCCTTCAATCCCCCTAGTGTGATTTTGGTTTTGACCTCCAGAAACTTCTACAGCTCTAGTTCCTTGTTCTGCATTGACAACAGACGCGGTTGGTCCATTCCTTTGACTATATGCTCTAACTTGTCCAATTTGCTAGATTAGGCTTTGTATCATGACCTCCTGCCTTTTCAGCATTATTTCCATCTCGTCCCTAATGATATAGATTGAGGCTTGATTAGCTCCAGAGGAAGCCTTCTGCTTCCCGCTTTCCGACTCCTTTTCATACTTTGTCTCCTTGTTGATTGCTTTGCCATAATCTTCAGAATCTGAGTCCTTAAGTCTTTAAATCCGAAACCCAAGCTTTAGAATCCTGGCTTGCAATATTTCTAGGTGAAAGTACCAAAATGTTAGCGCCAAAATTAGTCACTAACACCCAATCGTCATTGAAAGAACCAGCTAACAATCACAGATACAGTGCATGTAGAGACTATATATACGAAGAACAATCAAAACTAAATAGAATGCAATAATAACAGAGGATTTATAGTGGTTCGGCTTACTCTAGCCTATGTCCACTCTAGAAATTTCTTTTGTATTGATATGAGAATCAATTACAGTTACAATTCAGAATTTTTGAAATAATAATGGTAGAGTAGCCTTAGTGAAGAAAATGAAGGGAAACGGTATAAAGATCCCTTTTTCGATACCCCGCTTGCTGTACTTATAGGCAAAATCCTGGTTACCGGGCTTCCTGAGTGATACGGGCCCACTAGAACCATAATCGAATCCACACCCTTTATCACGACTGACCCCAAGCTCTGAATACGCTAACCTATGTCGCCTAGGAGGTGACTCGAAGTAGATGCTAAAATGACTTAGAGCAACTTGGGTTTTGACCCAAAGTAGATTCATCCCCAACTCGAAGAAAAATGAAACCGATCCCTTCCTTCAATATGTCGACCGCTTGTTGTTTCTACCGACCCATAGCAAGTCCATCTTTGGTCCGAAGTGACAGCCTTAGTAACTCGAAGCAGCATGCACCACGACCCGAAGCATAATTCCTATAGTCGATCCCCTTTCATCTCCTACATCCACCTCATTTCTTTATAGCCGACCCAAGGAGCTGAGCTTGCCAACCCGCAACTGGCATTAATGCCGACACCATGAAATGTTAGGACATATCGACCCATTCCTATATGCTGACCCGAGCACGTAGGAGTGCCGACCCAAACACATACATGCCGATCCAATATAATGCCGACCCGAAGATGTGTTGATGCTGACCCGTAGTTAATGCTCTGCCGACCCCAAATTGCACCGTTCCCATGAAAGAATATGTCGATCAATTCATGATGCCAACCCATTAATTCCTAACATCCCAAGTAACTCGAAGCATAGCTCTTCCTGACTCGATGCAACTCTATCAGAAACCTGAAGCAAGCCCAAATATGACTCGAAGTAAACTCCAAATATCCCGAACCACCTCGACTATTATCGAAACCCATATTTCGAGTATCCCGCGACTTTGGTCCATCAAATATGTCGAATCCCGGTCATTTATCCATCCAATTGACTCAAACCCATCATATTCCAGCCTTCACAAACGAGCAGTCGATTTAGTTAAATTCGTCTGTCCACGGCCTTGCCAAAAAGAGGGTTAACAAGTAGCTTGAGGTTTGAGGTTTTTAGGTACCTCTTAAGACGAATAATCTTCTGCAGTTGTGCATGAGACATTTAGTTATTTGAGTTCTTTCTCATGTGATTCCGCTATGTTGTTTTGTTAAGGCAAAGTTGTTTATTGCCTATTACACTCTGATCACTAAGAGGGCATTTTCATATGTCGATCTTGGAGTATATTATAATAATTATATTTTTCTGAACGCAATTAAAGTTATGGGATTATGTAAAGAATGTTGAAATGGTTTTTGAAATGGAATGTGAAAGTTGTTATGAAATTTTAATATTTTCCATATCCATGTGTTTCTGGTATATCAATTAGTCTAACATTACCATATTTTGTCACTGAGGATTAATAATTATAGATGACTATAACATCCTTATACGTTAGTTTTGGGCCTCCAACTGGGGGATGTTACAAGTTTTTACTTAGCCACAAATTAGTTTTTGATCACTTAGTCAATATTTATCAATTAGTTATTACACTTGGTCATATAACTCAGTCTGATCCCTTATACTTTCAATATAGAATATACTTACAAAAATATGTGAAGAGATATGAATAAATGATATAAAAAATAGGACTTAAGGTATAAGGTTAAAACTTGCTTGAAGCACCTCCTTAAGGTCCTGATCAAGAACTTGGGGCATATTAAACGAGAGTATGTAGGGCTTCGCCTTCTCTTTGCGGGCAAGGCCCAATGGTCTACTTCAACAATAGAAGCCATACTCTTGATAGGTAGGTTGTGTCATGGTAGCATCGGTCAATAATGTCCTAGGTCTTGATAATGATTTGCCCATGACACTCATGCTTAAGGATGGATCCTCGTCCTCACCTTAGTGCTCCTCCCGCATCAAAAAATTTCCTCGTGTAATCAGTTAGTGCTATGCTTCATCCATCTCCCTGGTTAGGATAGCCGAAGATGAGGAGGAATAGGGAAACCGTAGATTGAGTATCCAAGATGATTACATCCTCAAATGAGCTTTATATGGCGGTCTCAAGGCCACCAACGAGGGAAACATCATGTAGAATTTGAAGTTCCCATTGTACAAATGATGAGTTATTAAAGCGTAAAATAGCATCAACTAATGAAAAATTAAGTGCCAGAGATATTAAACATAGAAAAACTAATGTCCAAAAGTTTGAACATGTGCTTAAGTATATACTTGTACCTTCTATAGGACCCACCCTATGATTTCTTCGGTCCACCAAAGGAGCATATTTTGACTCGCTCATTATGCTCTCTACCATCAATGGAATAAGCACCAAGGTTCCTTACTTCATCGGGGGCAGTGCCTGCATGGTCTCATAGGGAACCCAATTAGAGTTGAAACTCTTGAGGCTATCCAACAATGCTTGATCATTATTATCTCATGTATTATTATAAAAAATTCCAATTAAATCGGTATATGATAAGCCTCCAGGGATGAGGACTTATCCACCTTATATGACAATCGTACTTGAGAGCTACCATCCTTGACACCCCTCGAGGGACCAAAGCCCTAACTTCCCTTTCTATTTGAGCATACAAACCTTACCCTCCTTGTCAAAATTATTGTAAAGTCGGAGTAGACGTGGTGGATCCACCCCCTTTATTCCCCTCATCTCCTTCAGGCTACACAAAGGAATGAGCATGTTTTTACTCCAAGGTGCTTAGGTGCTAGTTTGTACCTCTTGTTGCACAAATTGATTCCTCTTCAACCTTGTCTTACTCACCTTGAACTTTTCACCCACTCGGTTCACATTTTAGCTACTGACCAACAACTTAACTTCCCTTGAAATATCATTCTTATCGATCTTTTCCATGTTTCTTCAGTCCTTTGTCATCTTTAAAATTTTCTTATGCACGTTCTCAAAAAGCTCATCATATCAGTGTCACCTAATCTATGACCTAACATGTAACATCCCTGATTTTTGCTAACATTATTTAAAATATTTAATTAGCTAAATTAAATTAAATAATGTGTTAATTAGGGGATTGAGATTTGATTTTAATTAAGGTGTAGCCTTGCCAATTAACCAAGAATTATAGTAAGAGTTAACTTGAAATAGAGGAGGGGTAAAATAGAAAAGAGGCCACTGCTAAATCCTCCAAATCTTAGCCGTGTGAAATTTTACACATTCGATTTCATTTTCAAAACTTTAAAAGAAATCAACCACCATTAACAAGGAAGAGAAGAATAAAAGCTAAGTAGAAGCTAATTCAAATCAAATCTATTCACATCTCAATCTCCATAATCACTCAAGCTAAGATAAATAATGTTTACATCTCAATTTTGATTGTTTTTTCAATTTTAGTATGAATTTGGAATATTTGAAAATGATTTGCAATGTTTTGAATGATGGAACGAATATATAAACTTGTTGATGAATTATGATTATTCATATTGATTTTATGATATGTTTTACGATGAAAACCCTATAAAATGACATTTAATATGCTTGCAAATTTTTATGAAGATAATAAATATTATTAAGGAGTTGATTTCGATTTTCATATTTTTTGGAATTTTCGTGGAATTAATATGAATTTTCAAGTAAAGAAAATGGTATTCTTGTTTATAAATTAATTACGGGTAAAGAATTAATTATTTGGGTCTGAAATTTTTATATGTTAGAAAACATATATAATGTGATTTTCTGGAATTTTTCTAGATTTTTCCTAAGAGTTTTAATGGTTATATAAAATTATTTAAGGTATGGGACGTAAACGTTTTATACAATTAAAAGAGGAGAAGGGATTTTTTGTAAAATGATATAAATTATAAAATCTGGAAAGTCGGCAGCACTTTTGAAAAAGTACATGCATTTTATTTGCAAAGAAAGAGGAAACCAATCACAATTAGACACGTAAGGCAGGTTAGGTGAAAAGATCTATTTGCTACATGTTTTTCGCTTTTCAACACAGTCAGCACTAAGTTCTGCCGCCTCATCTTCGCTTCCGACATGGTAGAAACCAATGCATATGGTATCAGTTTACTGGTATGTAGTCAGTTGGATGTATGTGGAAGGTAGAGAGTCAAAAACAGGGTTTTCAAAGGGGTTAAGGTAGTCCTTTGTTTTAAATTAAAGAAATACGCCTACTTGCTTTCGACTAAATGACTTTAGACAAAGTAGCTTTTGAATAAGTCAAATAATTTAAAGGAAATGGTTTTGATTGGGTTGCGCCTCTGTTTTTAAATAATTTCTTTCGACTAGCATAAACATTCTTGCTACCGCCTTTCTACCTTTCGACTAAGATGGTTTTGAAGGGGTTGTTTTGTTTTCTAAAACCTAGCCACATCTCTAATGCTTTCGAATGGATGGTTTCGACACCATCACTTCAGTACATAAAAAATGGTTTTGAAGCAGCAGATTTGGACAAAAATGTTTTAAGGACCTTTTTTCTATAAGTAAAATAAAACCCAAATGGTTTCGAATGAAATAGTTTAAAAGGTTTCGAAACAGATGCTTTCGAATTTAATGGCTTTCTGAACCTTTTGCTTTACTTAAAGGCATAATCTAAATTATTTCGACCGAGACGTTTTTGAATGGTTTCGAAAGGTTTCCACATGTTTTAAATATAACCCAAAGTGCTTTCGAAAGGACTGATTTTTAACCATTTCGAAAGGTTTTAATAAATGGTTTTGAAAGGGGTGGTTCCCAAAGTTTCGAAAGGATTGAAAGGAAGATTTTTCCTATGTTTTTTGAAAGGTAATATCTAAAAGGTTTTAAAGGAGGATGTCTGATATTTTGAAGATTTCAGAGAAAAGAAAGGAAAGGTTTTTCCAATGTTTTCGAAAGGCTGTATTTAATGATTTCGAAAGTGTTTTTCAATGGTTTCGTAGGGTTACCTTCAAGGCTTTCCAAAGGGTTGTTTAAAGGTTTTAAACAAAAGTTTTCGAATATATTGAATAGGTAATATTGCCTAAGTATATTAAAATTCATCGACATTATTTTGAGTAAAGTGTATATAACATGGCAAAATGGCTTAAAGTAAAGCTAAAAATATAATTTCCTTGTATATGTATGTTTTGAAAGACTAAATCATTTTGAAAAGGTTTTCAAGGAAAATTTAAAGGGTAGTTAACCCTAAGAAAATAATTCAGACAGTTAGTTCATTTTGTAGGTAGTCAGCCTAGATTTCGGACAGTTAGTCCAGTTTGTAGGCAGTCGACCCAGTTGTATGGACAGATGGTCCATTTATAGCATAACAGACCTTGTTATTATGTGTGGGTAGATAGTTCACATTTTAATTGTTTTATGGAAAGATAGTCCATTTATTAGCATAAAGGATATTGCTATTTTGATATAATCAGTTTAATTAACCAAATTGGTTACAGGAAAGGATTTGCAAAATAATTATTTTAAAGAGTATATTAGTGAGGGGAATCCCGTTCCGCTAAGCGGCGTGGTCTCGCTAAATATCAGTAAATAGAGATGTAATAGAATTATTCACACCATAATTTATGTCTGACTCAAAGTTTTTGTTCCCCTTAAACTCTCTAGTACTCGAAATTGATTTGAGTAGGCTGAGGCTTGAGGTTTTAAGTTTTCTGTCTTTTATCGAATAAAGCATCCGAAGATGAGCATGTGGATGACGGATGCTAATTAGGATTTACTTTTTCATTTTGTTTGATTTCGCTATGTATATACGTCATATATGACTATATTTCTTGATCAACCAAGGGGGCATCGTTCTATGTCGCCCTTGGCGTATTTTTGTAACAATATATCATTGCCTGGGAAACATTAAGGGACTACGTAACATGGATATGAATAATTTTTTTGAAATATAATCAGTAAACTGTTTTTTCTAAATTTATGCTTTTGTTCATATTCATGTGCTTCTGATATTATGGATGCCATTATTATTGCCGTATTTTGTTATTGGAAGTTAATACTATGGATGATTATAGCATATGTAGCACTTAGCTTTTGGCCTCCAAATATGGCATGATACATAACATGAATAAAAAAATGCTTTAGCCAAATAAAAATAGGAAGTTAAAACACAGTAATATTCTGGAACAAAATTATTTGACAATTGGAAGTTTTTATGTTCATGAGCCATACGATGGACCATCCAATTAACTGACATAAAGAAGTACACATTCTTATAATGTGCCTTGAGTTCCTTACATCGAGCTTCACTTTCTTCCAACAATGAAAGTGATAGAATCCATTGCTAACCTATGGAAAATCTTAGACAACATGTACATATAGCCACAAATTTAGAGGTGATAACCCCGATCCCATAGCAACGGCAAATAATGATACCATGGCCAAAATGCTCAGGGATTTAGGGACAATTTACATATGGGCCGCCCTATTTTGGTCAAGGAAATTAAGGTAGTGGCTATGAAGAGGGAGCAAATGGTCACAGATTAGGTTTTAGGGCCTAATGCGAATCCAAAGGTAAGTGAAATTTATAAAATTAATGAACATGTGAAAAGAAAGCTATCTTAGGTTCAATACAACCATATCAAAAGTAGAGAAACATCTAAAATAATTGGAAGATGTGATTATAAAAAACTTAATTTTATTTGAAAAAATGGGTTAAAGGCAATTAAAGTTTCAAACGCTCCAACAATGGAAGTTGTGGAAGAAGTAGGAAAAAAGAAGGAGTCATGGAGGGAAAAATATACAAAGATGACGCTGAGATCGTTATCGTAGATATGAAATGCTATGGAAATATCATAGCCGTAGAATACCATTCAAAAAACTGTTTCAAACCATGGGCCCCATGCTTCATAAGCATCTTCAAATACCAAGAGATGAAGATCATGGATACTTCCATGGGTCAACAAATTCAATATGATTAAACAAGTCTGCCCTCACCCATTATAGGAGCAGAATTGAGGGAAAATGTTGCATGAATTTTCGTGCACCTATTTTAGAAGCCTACTATGGAAAGCCCCTATTGGATATCTTGGTCCAATTATGAGAAAAAAGCCAAATGGAATGCCTATCAAATGATGCCCGCTTCAAAGCAATGGGCCCTAATTGTATTACATATCTTCTCTTAAAATATGCTTTTTGCAAATGACAAAATGATCTATTATCATCATCATAGCCGTCCAAATTGAGACAACACTAACCAAACACCTTATCGTGCTCTCAGACTCATGAATTTGCAATGCCCTAACTTTTTGCATCGATATGTGCTAAAGAATCAATGGTAGCTAATTTGCTCACATCAATCAAGCCTTAGCTGTTTTTCTCCAGCTCATCACCAAACAACAATGGGGAGACCCTTGCAACCTTGCTCGACTACTAAGAAGCATCCCATTGGTCAATGACCATATATTTTTTCGTATATGTGCTAGAAAATATTTGGACCCTGGTTATCCCCTAGGCTGAACGAGTAACGTTGCCCTTAACAAAAGCGACTAATCGATGATAGTGTACTTGACAAAAGCAACTAAAGAAATAAAAATTCCATTTACGAAAGTTGATATCAAAAGCACCTATCCACACAATCTCTCTTATAATGGATCACATTCAGCTTGGGGTCCAAAGATCCGAGCCATTTATAAGAATCTATGGATCCTGGAGGACTTGGAGCATAAGACATTAAATTGATTCATCCAAGTCTAAGTCCCAACATTGCTTTAACCACCACACCATATATTGGTATATAGATCAAAAGTTTAGACACTCGATACTCCAGAAAATATATTATTCCCAGTGTATACATTGTTTAACTAAGATGTATCAAACCATGTCAAATAAGACATCAATAAAATAAGAAAACATAGTGGAGTTAGATCTCATGATTGAATCACTCTAAAAAAAATTATCTTTTAATTTTTTATAAACATACATGTTCAAACAATTTTCTTAGCGTTTTTCATTCCAAAGAACTATTTAATTATTCATAAAACCAATTACTCAATGTGAATGGTAGTCTTTCTTGTAAATTTTTTAGATGAAGAATAACTTTAAATTATAGAGAAGGCAACTTCTATGATGAGAGACAGAAGAAAAAAATTTATTAGGAAGGATTATAACTTTATTACAAACTTCGAATATAAATGCTCATATTTTTTCTTTCATATGAGTAAATCCACAACTGTTTATATTATTTCGCATCTTAAATAGAGGGTGAAGATTCACTTGATCTAATAGTATAAAACCAGTTTCAAGAACAAAGATATTCTTCATGTGTGTGTGTTTTGGCAAGGCCAACTGGTTTTTGAGTGGACCATCCACTTTTTATTACAAAAAATGTAATAAACAATAAATGATCAGGAGATAGGCTAGATACCTATGCGACTATCATACAGTGGAGACAAAAGGAAAAGAGAAGGGAACAAGAGGAAAAGAAACGAAAAAAATAAAAGCAAGAAGCTTCACAACCAATGAAGAAGGAAAGTATTAAAGCACATTCTCATTTTGAGGCCATGAGCTATATCCATTAATAATGCATTCCAAATAATCAAAGCTGACCTTTCCTTCAACTAAAAAATCCTTCTATTTCTTTCAACCCACACAATGTTTAGGTACTTTTTCAAAACAAAAAAAATCAAGGCTCATATGGTCTTAAAAACTCTTATATATAATTTTTAAATACTTTTTCATAAGTATCTAATAAAATATTCAACATATTTTCTATATGGAGAAATGCAAAATTAAAAGAACACAAAATAAAGTTTATTCTCAACTTCTCTTTGTAAACTTGATTTTGCAATACCAAGCAAGGATCACAATCCTTTTAAGTCTTCATGCCATATTTTGCAGTTTCGAAAATTTCTCTTAATTTTCATATCTCGCATACCTCGGTAGAAATAGAGATTTATCAAAAATTTCTTTATTGTAATAACCATTTTACCCAATGTCGAGACCTTATAAGCAAGTTCACAAATCTTCATTTACTTCTTTTGTTTTACCCTCTATCATTACGATAGAATCTTCCAAAAAGTAAGCTTTCCAACATCCACTTTGTTCTAGTGTCTAATTCTTTAAACAATCCGTATATATTTTCTTTGCATTGCTCATAATTAGATTCTTTTCAAAAGTTGCTGACTCTTAAATAACTTTTCTACAAATATGAATAAGAAAATCAATACTATTAACCATAAATATAAATAAAGATAAAGAAGGCATTTTGGAAACCTTCTACATAAGATGAAAAACATTATAAGAAATCACCTTCTGAAGATGCCGAAAGGATTGTACAACACTTGTAAAGAAGAAGCACATGATGTCCTCAGAATGAGACTTCCGCAAGCATGAAGGAAAGAACCGCTAAGCACCATCGGGACAAAGTACGAAAATGGTTATGAAACCATTCGACATAAAACGAAGACTAGAGAACGAAGTTCACACTAAACCTTCGAAAGAGTCGAAGGAATGCGGATAACGGTTGGTAGCAGACCCAAACCTTTTGGAGGAGGTGAAGGTTTCATCTCTCGACATTTAAAGAGTCCTTACCTTCCGAAAAGGATGAAGAAGTCAAGGTGAGGGCATGTGACCCTATAATGACCTTTTTGAAAGCATAAAAGCCTTTCGGAATGGTTGGAACACCCACTTAGTGCCTTTCGACAGTGTCGAAAGGTTTAACATAAAGGCAGCATTCATAGGTCAATGGAGAATGAAGGGCAATCTTCCAACAACATTTAAGAAAAGCGCAGCTCTCGGTAACAGTCTAGCAGGGGAGCAACCTTTTAACAAGGTCGAGGGGTTCGTAGTAATATATAAAAATAGACCCTTCGAAAAAGACGAAAGGTTCTTGAATACAGGCTATGCGATAACATTCAAAGGTCCATAATGATGTACAGTGAACAAACCTTTCGATAAGGTCGAAAGTTTGCAACTACATATAAAATGCGACTTTTCGTCCCTGTTGAAGGCATGAAGCCGTAGGGAAGGCGGCCTCCATCTACAAATAGGACCCAAAGGGCCCAATTTCGGGATTCGATTTTCTTCTCGTTCCACTCTTACTCAATTGTTATTTCTCCTGCTCACTATATTGTAACCCAAATTTAGAAATTGAATGGGGGATTGGTTTCTTGAATTTTGTATCAAACTTCATTGTAGGAAAATAAAGAGAATTCTGGCTTATGATCGACTCGGAATTTGAGGATGATCATGATCAGCCGTTAATAATTTAACGTTATCGGCTAATTTTTTTTCTTATCTTCTTTTTTTATTTCGAGTATATGCCACAGAACAATTTTTAGACATTTTTAGGAATCTTGTCCGCTTTTTCTTGACTCCGGCAACAAAAAGGGGAATACAACTTGAAACCAGTCCTTAATATGGTTCCATGGCATATTAAATCAGCTCTTATTTATAAACATGTTTGGATGATGCATTCTCCTCGAAGGGTTTTCACGAGAAGAATATCAACCTAGGAGGCCGAAAGCATCAAAAGAATGTAAAACGGATCAATATCTCCTTTCTACGACATCGAAAGGTTGACTACCTTCCGACCAGATCGAAAGGAGATGTAGATCATTGATTGACTGCTTTCGATTTCCAAAGAAGATGAAACTCAATGTAGTGACAAGGTCGAAAGCTGTATAATCATATTGACCTAGTCGAAAGGTTTAGATGATCGCTTAAACCCTCGGGCCAAGGTAGAAGGTTTAATAACCCAATTGTTCCAGCCAGACCATAAGGTTTAAACGGAACCTCAACCCTTCATATAGTTAAAAGCAAGCTAGTTTTCCAATCAATTTCATAGATGGGGTAAACAATTTCTTAAAACCTTTCGATGCTGTTCATCCCAGGCTAATGTTGCAACTAAGACCTTAAAACCTTCCAACTTAGTCATCTTATTCAAAAGACGTGAATTCACTCAACTACAAAGTAGATCCATGTAAAACTATCTTATAAATAGAATTGGGGATGTTAACAAGAAATAATGTTAACATTTTTGGCACTAGAAGGAGGGCTCGAACCTCCAACTTGCTGTATTTGTACAACCAATTGTGAAATTTTGATTTATTGCAGGTGAAATGAGATCAAAAAGGCTTTCTATCATCGGTGAAAGGGATGAACATATAACTTTATTGGAGGTGAACATCTTACCATCTTTTAACCTTAGCAACAGGGAACAGGGGCAGTCTTCCATTTCAGCTCAACCAACTCCACCACCAGCTCAGATTTGACTATCTCCACAACTGGCTCTGACTCAAAATCTTCAGCTAAAGGAACCCGTTGCTAAAATCTCATATTTAAAACGGTAAATGGCAGAGATGAAAGATCTCTTGAATAAAATATTATCCCACCGATCATCTATGAAAGCTGCCACGGTAGGAGAGAAGTTGTCTCGCCGAGAAGAAATTTGAAAATCAACACGGATGCCGTAAAATGTAAAGTTAATATTTCCTTGTCTAAAAGGAAGGATTGCTTTCCACTGAAAGCAAACTATCAAGGAAGAGTCCAAGAGGAAAATAAGGATTGTTCCACAAGTTCAACTTCAGATGGCTACAAACCAGGTAGAAGGATCGTTCCGCAAGTTCAACTTCAGATTGCTACAAACCAGATAAAGGGACTTACTTGAACAGTAAGGCCTATCTCAAAGATGTAGTAGAGAAGGCTATGAATGATCTATTGAATGTCAAGTGTAAGAGAACCGAGGATGAAAGAGTAGATGACAACGAAAGTGTTACCCCTCTTATTGTTGAAATCATGTCAGTGCCTATCTCATCTCACGTATAGGTCCCGACCATGAAATATCATGGGACATATGATCTAGATGACTATTTGATGGCATTTGTAAGTCAGATGGATTTATATAATGCTTCCAGCAGTGTTAGATGTTGGCTTTTTTTTGTCACACTACAAGGAGCAGCTGCTAAATGGTATCGACAATATCGCGAGAACGCGATCTATTCTTGGAAGTAATTCTCTTATGAATTCTCTGCTTAGTTTTTCTTATGCAAGGACCTCTCTATTGGCTATACAGTACTTGCTAATATCAGGCAGAACCGTGGTGAGTCATTAAGAGATTACTTGAAGAGGTTCAACACCGAAGCTTTGAAAGCCAAAGGCATGAATTAGAGAGACAAGCTCATTGTTGTTCACTCGGGGTTATAGTCAATTTTCCTTTCTGGAAGGAGTTGTTTATCCATGGGATGCCGGGATTTACAAGACTTCCATTTTCAAGCTGACAAATTCATTCGGATGGATGAATTGTACTATTTAAAGAAAAAATTTAATCAAAAGAAGGACAGCGGTAAATTCAGCCCAGAAAGGATTCTTAAAAGAGCTAGATGGGAGGACGCTAATACTACTGCGGTGGCGTTAAACCAACTGATTTCTTACATCTATGCAATGACCGAAGACAAGGTCAATTTCCCTACTTCATTCAAAGCCCGAAATTACCCTGAACAGAAAAAAGGAGATAATTATTATGCCTACCACAAGGTGAATGGTCATAGAACCAATGAGTGTAAGGCACTGGCTAGAATAATTCAGAAGTTAATTCGAAAAGGGCAGTTGAAGGAGTTTGTGAAGAATCTGCAACCAACTTTCCTGTCAAACGCTGAAGTAAGGAAAACTGTTGGTAAGGCTGTGAATATGTCAAAGAAGAGGACCCACTATGCCCAAGTCCACCCCAAAACAAAATTGATGTCATATACGATGGACCGCATCCTGTGGGCAGAAGTCAAATTCCTGAAATAGATACATTCTTGAAGCGAAAAAAGTGTATTTTCTATACAAGAAGAGTCACCACTCAAAAGCCCAAAATACAACATCAACATGCACACTTTAATGATCAGTCCATAAGAATTGAGAAGGGGAATGCATCATCCACATAATGATCCATTAATGATCACAGCTCAGATAGAGTCCTTGGTAGTCAAATTAATCTTGTTTGAAACAGAAAGTGCTTTAAATGTGATATTCATCATTTGATCAGATGGGAATCTCCAATGTCAAGCTTGAGCCTAGCCCCGAACCTATCTTCGGATTCAACAATAAAGGAACAACTCCACTTGGGCAAGTGAAGCTTTTGGTTCAGCTGGGACTCTCGCCATGCTCTCGAGGTTTTGAAAAAACCTTTGCGACCATAGATCAGCAATCATTCTACAATGCTTTCTTTAGACGGCCTGCACTAGAGAAGTGGACGCATTTATCTTGCCAAAATATCTGATGCTCAAGTTTCGCACTAAAAGTGACTAGGGCACTATCCGAGGCGAGCAATTCACGTCAAGAGAAATGTATTTTTCAACTCTAGAGTAATGTAACAGGGAGTTCACTTGTTACTTTGATTCTTCGATTACTTTATAGCCTTTGGAAGATGGATTTCTACATTCATCATTCGAAGCAAATAGAAAATTTGATAAAACCGACAAATTTGTTGCTGCAAGATGTTTTGTAGTTTATGGGAAGAGAAAGAGAATGGAATCCAACTCGATAGAGGAAGGTGAAATTGTTGCAGCTAGATTGTCAAGGAGAGATTAAAAGATTAAGCCAGTTGGAGAAATCAAAGAAATTCCAATATATTCTACCGATTCTACTAAAATAATCAAAGTACGAAAAGATCTTAAGGAGCACGTAATGTCAAAATTGGCAAAAATTTTGAAATCCAATAAGGATGTTTTTGTTTGGACCCACTCCGACATGGTTGGAATTAACCCTACGGTCATGTGTCACTCCCTAAATGTCAATCTAGACACTCCTCTAGTCAGGCAAAAGAAGAGACAATTCGATAAGGTGGGTGATGTGCACGTAAATGTGCATATATTTGCATCCATATTTTATATATTTTTAAATAAATGCCATATTTGGGAATTTTAACATGTTTAAAGCAAAAATTCAATTATTTTCAAATCATCATATATTCATCTTCATTCAGAGGCAAAATGGTCATTTTTGTACATGTGTCAATTTGAGAATTTTTACTTGGACATTTCTTATGATTTTTATAGGAATTTGGATGCATATGGAAGAGGGTTTTATGAAGATGCATGCATGCACAAATGAATACAAAGGAAGGATGTTGGAAATGATTCAAATACATGATCATGGAGGACCCCACCTATCCAAATCTACAATTAGAAGCTAATGGACAACTAAGTGGAGGTTAAAGCTTTATGCACATTTAATGATGGATTAATTAGTGGCTAATAGTTACTTGGTGGCCACACTTCCTAAAGGTTATTTTGGAAAGCACCCAAAAAATTGAATTAGGGTTTTATGCATGTATAAATAGCCCGCTTACGTACATGTAAACGATCTTCTACTCTCTTATTTTATTTAGGAAAATTAGCAAGCAAGCTATGAACACAATGTTTCATGAAATAAAAATGGCTTCCTAACCTCTTTCTCTTCTCTTTTCTACTTGTTTTTTTTACATTATGTTGATGTTTATTTCTATGCTTTCTCTCAATTCATATTTATAGCTTAGATATATATTCATGCGAGTAGTGTAGCTTTAATTTTTATGCAAGTAGTTAGTAGGTAATCTTTTTTTCTTCCTTTGCTTAGTTTCATTTCTTTGCTTTATAATGTTGAAATTTACAAGGGTTGATTTTATAACCCAAATGAGTAGCTAAACCCCTTTAATTGAGGGGTAATGAAGCTCTCTAACTTTATGTAATTTCAACATTTCTATGATTTATGATCTCTTTTATTTATGCTTCATTAAAGTGGATTTTGATGTAAGTCTATACCAGTGGGTTTGATAGCTTATATTGCTTTTGCAAATGAGCTATGCTTATTCAACAAAAAACAATTTATATCATCATTTGCTAATTGACTTTTGATTTTTGAAATGAAAGTAAAAACAAAATTTGATGTTCTTTATTACTAATTACAACAGCAAATAGATCATACTT
Source organism: Allium cepa (assembly GCA_030765085.1). Classification (NCBI taxonomy): domain Eukaryota; kingdom Viridiplantae; phylum Streptophyta; class Magnoliopsida; order Asparagales; family Amaryllidaceae; genus Allium; species Allium cepa. The sequence goes on from CM060932.1 coordinate 459,775,824, forward strand.
AAAATAGCTTTTAATTTGACTTCATTTTCATGAGAATTGATAAGAGGTTTATTTGTTGTATTATAGTTTGATGGTTTAGGTTATGTTAATTAATAACATAAATAAACTATACTTACAACAATTATTTCACTTAATATAAAATGTAGAGATCATAGATTGTTTAATTGTTGATTTACGAAAATATGAGAGTAGATTTGCCTCTAAATTATTCTCCAATCTCATAGTTTTTAATCTCACTTTAATTCTAGTTTTAGCTTCATTTTTCTTTTAGTTAACAATCTTCTCTCATTTTGGTCTAATTTGATTGATTATAAAATTTTAAAATTTTAAAACTTCTCTGCGGAACGACCCGTACTCGTCACGTAACGTCATGCGCTTGCGATTAAATTTAATTCAAAATTTATCGATGTTTTTCTAAATCGACAGAAAATTTTCCGTTAAACAGTTAGGACCAACGCCTTAAAAGAAGAAGTCAAGAAATTGCAGCAAAATGGGTTTATCCGAGAAGTCTTTTACCTCAACTGGTTGGCGAAACCAATTCTAGCAAAGAAATCTAACGGGAAGTGGCGGACTTGTGTGGATAACATAGATTTAAATAAAGCTTGTCCAAAGAATTGTTACCCGCTGCGAATGATAGATCAATTAGTCGACTCCACCAGTGCACATAAGCTGCTCTCCTTGATGGATGTGTATTCTGGATATAATCAAATCCCTATGTTTAAACTAAATGAAGAGCATACCAGCTTCATTATAGATGAGGGAACCTATTGTTATAAAGTAATGCCGTTCGAATTGAAGAATGTTGGGGTAACTTATCGAAGGTTGGTTAACCGAATGTTTAAAGAACAAATTGGGAAAAATATAAAAGTTTATGTAGGTGACATGTTGGTAAAATCTTAAGAGGCGAAGGATCATCATGAAGATTTGGATGAAATGTTCAACGTGTTCCTCAAGTATCAAATGAAACTCAACCCCCAAAAATGCAACTTCGGAGTCCATTCTGGAAAATTTCTAGGCTATATTGTAAGTGCTCAAGGGATTAAGGATAGCCCAGAGCAGATCGAGGCCATTAAGGATATGGCATAGCCTAAGACGAGCAATGATGTCAAGAGTTTAAATGGGAAGGTAGCAGCGCTAAGCAGGTTTATGTCAAAGGCCACTAGTAAGTGAATGCCATTCTTTGAAGGAATAAAGAAAAAGAAATTTTTAAATGGAATGAAAATTGAAAAAGGCATTCCAAGAGTTGAAGCTACATTTGGAAAAACCTTTGATCCTATCCAATCCTAAAGAAGGAGAGGATCTATTCTTGTATATGGAAATTTTTGAACATGCAGTAAGCTCGGTATTGATCAGAAATGAAAAGGGACTAAATTACTGGTTTATTATGTAAGTAGGAGGTTATAAGAATACAGAAATCCGATACCTAGTCATTGAGAATCTGGCATGCTGTTTAATTTTGACAGTTGAAAGATAAAGCCTTACTTCCAAGCACACCGGTGAAGGTGTTTTCCAACTTTCCATTGAAACAAGTCTTAGTATGCCCGAAACTTCTGGAAGACTGATTAAGTGGGGCATTGAACTAAGTCAGTATGATATAACATATCAACTGAGAATGGCTATAAAGGGCAAGCTTTAGCTGATTTCATTAACAAAGCGTACAGTATTCATTTCAAAACGATCCAGAAAGGAAAATGATGTAAAACCCAAGTGGCAATTATTTGTCGATGGCGCCTTAAACGAACAAGGGTCGGAGCAGGATATGTGATAATTACCCCAGATGGACAAAAACTACATTATGCTATGAAATTGGGGTTTCGGCAACTAACAATGTAGCAGAATATGAATCCATGGTTGTAGGATTAACCCTTGCTCTACAACTCAAAATCCCGAGGAATTAGGTATTTAGCAATTCTCAATTGATGGTTAACCAAATCAAATAGTATATCAAACCAGGGATCCCAAACTTATTCAGTATATGAAGAAAGTTTTAAAAATGCTCATACTTATCGAAGATTTCTCTATACACGAAATACCGTGAAGGGACAATTCTCAAGCAGATTTGCTGGCTAAGTTGGCAAGTTCAAAAGGAGCCCCCGAGACTCGAATTGTGCCTGTAGGATTTCAAACCAATTCCAGCATTGAGGAAAACAAACAAGTGGAAACAAAGGAGTAATTAGTATTAACCCGATCACTAGTCTTAGCATAAAAATTGGAAGAAACGGAACCGGGAATGCTGAATGAAGAACCTGCAGCCCCAATGGTGGAAGAATATTACGAAAACACTTGGATGGATCCGATTATGGATTATATTGTCAATGGGACACTGCCAGTAGATAAAATAGAAGTACGAAAGCTAAAAAGACGAGCACGAAAGCTAAAAAGGAAGCACAAGAAGGATTTTATGGAGGTCACTCTAACGGAATTAAACTGGCCAAAAAGATAATGAGACAAGGGTTTTAATACCCTCATTTGACCAACCAAGCAATTTAGTATGTTAAAAGGTGTCAAAAGTGTCAACGTGAGATACCACGTCTCCCACCAAGTCAACTAACCTCCATTACTACTCCATGGCCATTTGATGTTTGGGGAATTGATTTAATTGGGCCACTTCCAATTTCCAAAGGAGCGAATAATGTTGTAGTAGTAATTGATTACTTTACGGAATGGGTCGAAGTAGAACCACTTCCAACCTTTGGGAAAGTGCTATGATTTGTCATCAAAAACATTGTCACAAGGTTTGGGATACCTTATGAGATAATATCCGACAATGGAACATAATTTGAGAGTGAAGAACTTTCATGATTTTTCCATAAGAATGGAAACATAAAAAGCTTCTCTTCCGTCACTCACCCAAAGGCCAATGGCGTCGTTGAAGCTGCTAACAAAACAATAAAGACAATCTTGAAAAGGAGACTAAATAAGGCAAAAAGGAACGGGGTAGAGGAATTACCCCTAGTTCTGTAGGCTTATAGAACATCCACTAGAACTACAAATGGTCATACTGCATATTCACTAACATGTGGATGTGAAGCAGTGCTATTGGTAGAAATTGAAGTATCTTCTCATCGAATGATTGCATATGCCTTTAATCCAAACCAAGAGCTGAGAAAGGAATCACTTGACTTGATTCATGAATTAAGAGATGAAGCAGCCCTAAGAATGGCTGAATATCAAAGGAGAATTTCAAATTACTATAACTCAAAGGTGAAAACAAGGTCATTCAGACAAGGATATTTGGTACTTAGAAGAGTAATAGCCAATACGAGAGACCCATTAGATGGGTCATTAGGACCAAATTGGGAAGGTCCACTAATAATTTTCAAAGAAATCCCCCCAGGGGTCTGTAAGCTATGACATCCTGATAGAAATATTGTACCAAGAACCTAGAAAGTAGAATGAAACCATACTTTCCAACTCTGAACGAATAAAGCATTTTTTTCGAATGTTTCTGCTATGATTCATTGAGAAAATTCTACATGATCAGGAGTAGAATTCTCCTTAAACTTGGACTACCTAAGATGGTAGGATATCAATAATGGTAGAAAGCCCTTGGTCGCACCAAGATGGTCAGGTCAAGACACCTCGTAGAAGGAGGGCGTAAGCCTATATCCACGCCGAAGTCAGAAATGGCCAGGTTAAAGTAGTACAAACCCTTATCTGCATCACGCTATGGCCAGGATAAGGTACCTCCTTGAGGGAGGATAGGTAATCCCTTGTTCCTGCCATGCTATGGCCTGGCTAAGGTACCAAACAAGCCCTTAATCGCATCACACTATAGCCAGGTTAAGGCACCTCCTAGAGGGAGGTCGGGTAAGTCCTTGGACCCTTCTTTAGAATAAGCTAGCCGAGCGCATCGGAAACCCGGATGAAATGAATGGCGGGCTAAGAAAAGTCCATACCTGAAATGGAAACTACCAAAAAGATCGGCAATGTCTAAAATGACAAACATCCTGAAATGGGCTCTGCTTAAATAAGCTCAAAATTGGGCTAAAGAGTCCCTGTCTGAAATAGGCCAAAACAAATAGCAAATAGATAAAGAAAACTCGGGCCCGAGACAACAAATCATCCAAACCTTTAACGTTTACAACCAAAAATAATCTCTTGGACTTTTACATCAGAATGGATGATCGAATTGGTATTCTGGTTCTCTCTCATCATTGCCGAATTGATATGGGAATGTGGCCATCTATTATGATGATCAAGATGATTCTTATCTCCCTATTATTATTTTATGTGGAATTCCCAACCTTTAATGTCGCAAGACACGAACTCCTAAATTATCCATTCATGGTCTTCTAACATTTTATTGCTAAGAAACTTCCATCATTCATGGCTAAATGGGAAATAATTACTATCTGGTTCTGAATGTCTAAAGGATGAATCCCTGCCAAAATCAAGCTACGATTGAAGGTCAACCAAACTGAAGATACTTGTAGTATGGACTGACCATGCGAATATTATTAGATGTGTTACAGATATGCAGAAGCAATTTGACAATCCTAGAATCTTTGTCCTAAAGAACATAAGCCTTCTTTATATAAGGGGGGCTAAATGTTAACTATAAAATATAAGTGAAGATAAAGAAGGCATTTTGGAGACCTTCCGCATAAGATGAAGAACATCAGAAGAAATCACTTTCTGACAATGCCAAAGGATTGTATAACGCTAGTAAAGAAGAAGCACATGATGTCCTCGGAATGAAGTTTCCGCAAGCATGAAGGAAAGAATCACTAAACACCACCTGGACAAAGTAGGAAAATAGTTATGATACCATTCGACATAAAACAAAGATTAGAGAAAGGATGTTCAAACTAAACCTTTCAAAAGAGTCGAAGGAATGCAGATAAGAGTTTGTAGCAGACCCAAACCTTTTGGAGGAGGCGAAGGGTTTCATCTCTCAACATTCAAAGAGTCCTTACCTTTCAAAAAGGATGAAAATTCAAGGAGAGGGCATGCGATCCTATAACGACCTTTTCAAAAGCATATTAAGCCTTTCGGACCGGTTGGAACACCCACTTAGTACCTTTCAACAGTGTCGAAAGGTTTAAGATAAAGGCAACATTCATTGGTCAATAGAGAATGAAGGGCAACCTTTCGATGGCATTCAAGAAAAGCGCAGCTCTAGATAACAATCAAGTAGGGGAGAAACCTTCTGACAAGGTCGAGGGTTTCACTATACCATACAAAAATGAAGAAATACCCTTTAGAAAAGACGAAAGGTTAATGAATACAAGCCCTCCTACAACATTTAAAGGTCCATAATAATGTACAGTGGACAAACCTTTCGATAAGGTCAAAAAGTTTCCAACTGCATATAAGAGGCAACCTTTTATCCCAGTCGAAGGCACGAAGCCGAAGGAAAGGCTGCCTTCATCAATAAATAGGACCCAAAGCGTCCAGTTTCGGGATCCAATTTTCTTCTCATTTTATTCTTACTCAACTGCTATTGCTTCTGCTCACTGTATTGTAACCCTAATTTGAATTGGGGATTGGTTTCTTAAATTTTGTATCAAACTTCATCATGGGGAAATAAAAAGAATTATGGCTTATGATTTACTTGGAATTTAAGGATGATCATGATCAGGTGTTAATTTAACATTAATGGCTGATCATATATGATTTAATTCTTATTTTCTTTGTTTATTTAAAGTATATGCCACGGAGCTGATTTAGATATCTTTATGAGTCATGTCCTCTTTTTCTTGACTCCGACAACAAAATAGGGAATATGAATTGAAACCAATCCTTAATATGGTTATATGGCATATTAAATCAGCTCTTATTTATAAACATGTTTGGATGATGCATTCTTCTTGAAGGGTTTTCACGAGAAGAATATCAGCCTAAGAGGCCGAAAGCATTAGAAGAATGTAAAACAGATCAACATCTCCTTTTGACGACATCGAAAGATTGAATACCTTCCAACTAGATCGAAAGGAGATGTAAATCATTGTTTGGCTGCTTTTGGTTTCCAAGGAAAATGAAACTCAATGAGGTGACAAGGTCAAAAGTTGTGTAGTCATAATGACTAGTCGAATGGTTTAGATGATCTCTTAAACCCTCCAGCTAGGGCAGAAGGTTTAATAACCCAATCATTCCAGGAAAACCATAAGGTTTAAAATGCAACCCCAACCCTTCGATATAGTTAAAAGCCAGTTAGTTTTCCACTCAATTTCATAGATGGGGTAAACAATTTCTTAAAGCCTTTCAATATTGTTCATCCTAGGCTAAGTATACAACTAAGACCTTAAAAACTTCTGACATAGTCATCTTATTCAAAAGACGTGAATTCACTTAATCATAAAGTTGAGCCCATGTGAAATTATCTTATACAAAGCATTGGGGATGTTAATAAATACTTGCCTTTTTAATAGCCGCGTATTGTGCAATTTCTTCTTTTGCAGATATGGATTTCATATTTCCTTACGTGACTTCCACATTAACACATAGGTTACCAAATTTTCTAATAAAAGAAATTCTTCCATTTTTTTTAGTTGATTCATTGTCATTTGTGTTGACAATTATTGGCATATTCTTATTTACTTTATTGAAGTTAGCATGTATTCATTATTAATTTCTTTTGCTTCATCGATCTTTTTCATTTTATCATCCGCCTCTTTCATTTTTACTTCCTCGGTACCCATCTTTTTCACTTCCTCATTTTTCTGTAAGCTCTTCACCATTTATCCTTTTGACTTTCTCTTTGACTAGATCTTTAATTCTATATAACTTTATATCTTTTATCTCCTCGATTTTTCCTTTCTTTACTTCTTTAATATTTGGTTGATCTTTTGCAACTTTCTCTTCCATGGCATTCTTTATTTATTTTTCTTCCACTTCCTTCGTAGCATTCTCACCCATCTCGTTGCTTTTGTCATCATCATTCCCATCATCTACTGTGTTTTCACCAGCATGTTTTATTTCATTCTTCCCATATACATGATTGTTACCGCTCATACCTAAGTACCATATATTTTCATCTTTAATTTCATCTACATTTGAGTATCCATAAAAGTGTATAATCATTTTCCACTTCTTCAGCGATATTAGATCTAGGCCTTTCATTTTGTTTCTATTTCCTACTCTTCCATGATCTTTTTTGTGTATGTGCTTTGATTTTCTCTTTCTTATTTAAAAATTTGAAGACGCCTCTTTTGAAACTTTGGCCTTGGTCTCTTCTTTGGCAATGACTTATTTCATTTATAATTATGTCTTTTCTACTTAAAATGAGTATGCTTTGTAAGTCTTTCTCCAATCTATTCGTTGAGTCATTTCTTTAGCTTTTCTTTGTAGGCTTGATGTTATAACTCGCACTCTAGTGGATCCAAATTTTCGCTAACCCGAAAAACCAATTCAATTTACATACGGATCGTTAGTTTAGTATCCTACAAAAGAGAAGCTATATCAGAGCACTAATGGTAATAACTCACAATGGAAATAAGTAAATATAATATATCATAATAATCACTAACCTAGAATTGACGCATAACATGTCAAGTCCTCAGCTAGACCACCGCTCCAAACAATACTAGTACCATGCCTTTTACGCATGCCACTCATTTGGTAACTATGCATGCCGACCTTTTGCGCACTATGTTGCATAAGTCCTTTCTCACCCATCGTCCATTTAGATTTTCTAGTGCAATCAAGGCAATACCCTCCTCAGACAAATTTGAAACAGTCCACTAGTGCTTGCACAGTCTCTCGATCCGTAAAAAGTCCACACAATGCCTGCAATTACGGAGGTTCCAACCCAAGCATACATAACCTGAGGGTATCCTTTCAACTATATGCAAGTGCACACTATCCACGGTTCCTATTGGTTGGATGTGTTTTTAATGTCCCAACCCTGATTAATGACCTTCAGTCATTTATTCTTTGTAATTATAATAGACAATTTATAATTATAACACACAATTTAAAATTATAATGGAAAATTTATAATTATTCACACCTATCATAAACGCATATACAAGGCTACGTATATACATATTTCGGACTCATGTCTATTTATTCTTCTTCCATTTTCTTTACCGCCTCTACATCTTTTATGTTTGATGTAGGCCTTCATTTTAATATGCGTTTAGCTATTAACTTATCAAATTCATTTACCGCTTCTCATTTTCTATCATCAATATCGTTGCCACTACATTCATTAGTTAAACTTTGATTTCTATTCCATTTCATTCAATTGTCGGACTTAATCCAGACATATTTTAATTTACTTGTTTTAAGAAAATTAATCCATTTCATTCAATTATGGGACTTAGCCCAAACATCAGTTTCATTTTCTAGCTTCATTTTCCTACCTATCGTTCAAACTTCCTTTTTCATTGGTTTTCACTTTATTAGCTTTTTAGTTTCACACCTATTATATATTACACCTTTATAGACTTACTACATTTTAATAAATTAGAATCGAAACTTTGACCATTAACTCTTGCACAGTAAATTTCCTTATTTTGTCACATAGAGGTGGTTTGTGCGATGTTTGTAATTATGAGGAGTTCTCTTTTTATTTATTGAAATAGACAATACAAAATGTAGTAACTACCATATTCTGTACATCTCTTTCTTCTAGAGAAATATTTTTGTTCCTTGTCATTTCAAACTTCACACTTTTGCTAAATTAAACTTGACAGTATTTGAAATCCACTTACAATAATATACATTCCAATGGATTAAAATATCACTAAAATCCCAAAAGACCAATTAACTTTGTTTTCTAGTCTCAACCACCAATATCAAATAAAGTAAAATCCTAATTCATTATGTTCCAATTAACAAATCTGGCATAAAATTGACAATTAAAATCATTTCGCAATTGCAGATTTAAATCTAATCATTACGCTTCTATAATTATCAATACAAACTTATAGTCAAGTTTACAATCTTTCACATTTCATATGTATGAATTCATTTAAAATTAAATTATCAAACTTAGGCATATAGGAATAGATCTGCATTGATATAATATAATATTATACAAAAATATAATATATTTCCACTCACCTTTAATTAATGCTTCCAAATCTCTAGATCTATTCTAGATCTAACCATACTATCTGTATTCTCCACTTTTTAACACCCTACTTTAATCTATAGAAAATATTTTTATAGAACTCGCTAGAAATTGGATTCAGAAAGGAGATTTATATTTATTATCTAGAACCAAATCTAAAAGTTTACCTTTAATGTTGCAATATGATTTGAACCTATTTCCTATGGTCTGTTCTTTTCTATTCATCTGCAAAGTGTATCTGTGCAATCTAGATCTATTTCTTTGTATTTAGTTGGAGGAGAAAGGAAAATGGTAGAGCTTTGGCACTCATTAAAAAATTAATGAGTTGGAAGTGAAGCCATAGGTCGTAATTAATTGAGATTCAAACAAGTGCTAACCGTCTGATCGAGCTAGCTCAAATTCGAGCCGCATGGCCAAGAATTAGTATCGCCTTCAATAACATGTGTGTCGACCGCTTATGGTCGACTTAGGTAGGGTCGCGGTCGACTTGGATAGCCCTGACTTGTGAAAATTTTTGCATTTCTTAAATTTTGTTGATTTATTTCCTTTATTATCTCATTAACTTTAATTTGAGTTATCTCCTGCCTTAATTTATTTTCTTGACCATTAAGCTACCATTAAGTTTAAAGGTATTAGCTAATTATTAATTAATTTAAAATTATTTCCTTAATTACATATATAAATATTTCCATTTATAAAATTCAAAAGCTCATAATTTTTTCGTTTGAACTCCGATTGGAAAAGTTAAGTATGAAAATTGACTCGAAAATTTCTATGAATCCAATAGTACAAGTTTCGTAGCCAAATTCCAACATTTGTAAAAGTTCCATTTTTTACAGTTTATTGTTTATTAATTAATTTCTATTTTAATTAATTAACATAAAAACGTCGGATGTTACATTCTTCTCTCTTAAAATAATTTCATCTCTAAAATTCCTCAAGGGTTCAATAATGTAAACCATGCACATTCATTCTACACCAACAATCAATTAGTGTACAACAATTGCGCAACAATTCGTTTGCATATGTATAATGCATCATAATACATATGATATGTATGAACAATGATTTCTAACTGGCTCATCCTATATGAATGATTGCTTTTTAAATCAGTTTCAAAAACATGATGCTAACATCGTAAATATACTAGCAGTTCTACATGAATGCAACTTTTTGAAAAATCAAAATGGTTTTTCATCCAAAATTTCCCTCATTCCTATAAATAGAAGCATAGTTCAACCAATTTTTTCATCCAATTCCTACCATCCAAATTTCTAGCACAACATTACGAACATCCAATTTGGGAAAAAAATCAATTTTCTTATGCTTGGAAAGAATCTAGATAGAGAATTCCATATTTCCATCATTCTCTTGTATAACCACTTCCCACTGTACCTTGAGATCTACTCCTTTGCGTTTTCTACTTTCCAAGTACAATTTGCATAAGTAATTAGATTTTTAAAGTTCAAAAACATTGTTGTTTCAAAAATCATCCTTTTTACATTTTTCATTCATCAACAAGCCATGCAAGGAAAAATGCGCCATCAGCAAAACAGCTTCCTTATCACTCACCATATCCATTTTACTGCAACTACCACTATAGTGTAAAATCTACGCTAATCAACTTACAGACTATTCCCCAATGTTAGGATGTGGTAGTTTAAAATTTTAAAAACTTAAAATCCTTAACTTCATAAATATTTTCAAAGATATGTATATTTTTATAATGAAAACTTTTCGTAAAACTTTTCTTTTTCAAAATATGTGTAATTAAGTTTTATAAATAATTTTGCCTATTTCTGATGTATGGGTTTAGCCAACAGTTCATCACCCAAAATGGACTCGACTCAATTGCGCTGTAAGTTTTTAAGTTCTCAAAAACTTTTCTTTCTTATTAATATCAACTAGCACACATGTTGAATTTTAAATTTAAGTCTTCTAGGAAAAGGAAAATTCACCCGTGGCTTACCTCTCTAGACCCCTATCCTCCATCTACTCAAATTTATCTTTCGAAAAATTCCTATTCTTTTTAAAACCTACATTTTTTATTTTTTTATTTAGTAGGTAGTTAAATAAAAATAAAAATTTATTATTTAAATTCTAGTTTTAACTATTTTCTTTTCCCTCGCATTAGTTAAGTGTCTCTCTGAAATTCCTTTTTCATTACTTTCTCGAATCATTGGGGTCCACTTAGAAAACACATAAATGTTGAATATGCTAGTATATGATTTTTGTTTGATGATAATAAACAAACACACACACACACAAATATATATATATATATATATGTTTAAATATATTTGTTATTGTACTATTTTTTTCTTCACATAATTAAATAAATATTTGTTGGATAAAATAGATAACATAGAATTCAAATTCAAACAAATATTTTATTCAAAAAAATATTTTATTACAAATTCAAACAGTACAAATTTGAGCTCTCACTACATATATACATTTTCATTTACATTACAATTACATCACAAATTTCATTTTACAATTTTGACCTCGCTACATATTCACTCATCACTTGTATTTTTACCTTCAACTTTGTTATAACTTAAGTCTAGCATCTGAATTATCTGCAAAATAAACACATACGTGGTAAAATGGGAAAAGAAATATTTTACAGTGTACAATGAAGTGTTTGTTTGAAAATATCATTTGCCTCGGTTATTTGGGTTGTTGGTCATCATATTCTTTTAAATTGTCATACACGAACAACTTATGACATGCATAGTGTATACAATTGGTTGTTAAAATCGTAGGGACAGGTGAGCGCAAGGTTAAAGCCAAGCCGAGGCCAGATTCAACTCAAGTGCAATACAAAACATTAGAAAATGGTTAAGTACAAGTTCTCATGCAATAAGAATTCAAAGCCACAACAGAGCAGTGATAACATAAACAGGACTTCACACTTGAATCAGATCAACCAAAACCAAACATGTGCATGTTTAAATGATATGGTCAAAGAAATAAATAGTGCACATGTATAAAGTGATGTACAAAGAAGTAGGAAATCTACATCATACATGACTCAAGAATAAGCCAGTCCAACATGAAGTTCAAGTACTCAAAGAAACCAGACATAAATGCATGCATACGGTTTTTAACATGAAGGTGGAACAGACTAGACCAAACAAGACTATCAATGGTACAAGAAAACAATTCAACATAAAGCTCTGCATAAATACAAATGCCTCAACATACTTTAGACTTGAGTATATGCAACCAAGGTGAACCAGAGAAGAGCTTTTTTAACAAGACAATAGTCTAATGGCATGGAAACAAAAAGAACCACCAGTGCAACATAGAACCAGTCGACAGCACAGTAATGAGATCAGGTCGTTTTTAACTCAAAGCAACTCAGCAAACATAGACCAGAGGCATATACAAGACTCATACTTCAAAAAGCTTCAGACCACATGAATTAGACATGGAATGCAACCAGATTGCAAAATGCTTCAAGTGCAGACACACACAACAAGAAATGCAATTAAACTTAAATAAAAATATAAAATTATTGAAGAGTTCAAAATTTTGAATACTGTCAGCACTCAAAAATCAGCAAAGGTTAGAGGCAACACATGAATGGCCAGACTCAAAAGGAACCACACAGCAAGCCTAGACCAACATGAGCACGGTAACAAGTTCACATCAAACCAAATGAATAAGCTCAATAATTACACACACACAAATATATATATATATACAAGTTTGTATATGCTCAATTACTAACAGTAGCAATAAGAAAATGGAAGCAGAGTGCAAAGCGAATTAAGTTGTTGTAGTAAAAAGAGGAACAAATTCGAATGTAGTCAAGGTCACATTTAAATGCGGATTGTAAGCAAACTCCATTGAGTTATTAATTGCCGGCAAATAAAATTCATAAAGTCGAAGTTAAGTTTTGTCTCAAAGTCAAAACATTATTACAATTTCAAATGCCGAAGTTATAAGAACCGACTCAAAGCAACTTCGATCACGTGAACAAATCAAGAAAAGAAAGGAACGAAATATACTCAAGAAATTCAAATCCATCAACTATTGCACAAGTCAGTACAATCACCATCACTAAGCAAAATCGAGCGGCCAAGCAAGAATCATGAAGAATTCAAACATATTTATACAAATGAAAATATAGGGTGTGAATCGGTCGCATTCAAGCATATCAAATAGAGAAATCAAACCAAAATTCACATACCAAATTATATTCAGTCGAACTCGAGAAATTGAAGCAGTCGAGGGAAGTCAAAGCCAAAAGTCATTTAACGAAGAAATACCAAGCAAACTCCTCAAATCAGTCAATAATTATCAAGCAGCACTTCAATTTTAAAGCCCTAGATTTAAAGAGGAACGAAGGAACCAACTGAAGCTATTTCATAGACAAAAGGAGGCGGCCACGAGCGAAAATAGAAAAGGGGAAGACTTCTTTTAATTACAATTGGATCAGCTTTATTTTTTATATTGGGCTTGAGTATTAAACTAGGGTCTTGTTGGCTTTTTTTGTTTTTTTTTTGTTTTTCTTTTAAAATTTATGAAACTCTAGTTGTGTAACTAGGTTACAAACTACAGTAGTGTAGTTCGACAATTCGCAACTCAATGGCTGAGTTATGGCAGATTTTTAAGTGTAGAGTTGGGTTAGTTATTAGCGGGTGTCGCAAATTTACGTGTACAAGCGTCTGACTATTTAATCTCTAGTAAAAACCTTGGAGGCAGCACATAGGAAGAGTTTTATTGAAGCTAGGTAAATTTATGTGTGATCTCTTCTGCATTATTCTCTATTATTGTTTTTAATTCCGCATTAATTTTTATTATTATTAGTATCACCTTATTCACCCTCCCCTCCCCCCCAAGGTGAAAACGATCCTAATAAAACGGAACATTTCCCTAAACGTATGCGGTTCATAGCAACAACCAAAGCATACAACCCACTAAAAGAAAAACTAACACTGGAAGGAAGCACAAACTACTACTATAAAAACGAACCTTTGTAACAGGCCATCCTTCTACAACAACCTTCGTGTCTTATCCTTCCTTTATCACTTTTGATGAATAAGGTACATTCATCTCTTCTATCCCATATCCAATTATCGAATAACTATACCCCTTCTCACTGCAGTGGATAAGAAATAATCTCCATATTAAATGGCAACTAAGCTTAGGGAAATAACCCTCCAATTCCCCTCTTGCTTCCTTAACTTGAGTCTGCATATAACTTCCATGTGTTTTTACCATCTATTGTTATCTTCTCATAATAATCTTTGATAGTATCCTCGGTCCTTGGTATTTCCTTTATCCATAAGCTTTCTACAAGTATATCCCAAAACTTATAGAAGCGTGCCTCAATACCCTCTTTATGGTTTACACACATATCAACAAAACATTCATAGGCTCTTCTTGTGCCCCTCAGACTCTACGAGAGTTTCTTGTTACTATTCCAAAAGTAGTCATAGTTATCTCCTACATAGCCTTATTCTTTTTCCCGTCTAACCTAGGCACTAATTCCTATCTACCCCATATTTAAATCTTTGGTTTGGTCTTTATCGTTTTCCTAAAAAAATTAAAACTTCAAAAAAAGTTGAAATATTTAATCCCAAACTCCTTTCTTTCAAAGTGCTACTTAGAAACTATTATTAACTCCAAAAATAATTACTATCTTAACCTTTACCAAACCTTACATTCTAAGATTTTTGAATTTAACTTATTCACTAAACTTTAAAAGGGAACGTTAACAATTCTAAGTTTAAAATCAAATCAGCTTTTCCTTTTAAAGACCACTCTAGCTCTTATTAAAAATTTGGGATTTTTAATTCAACCATTATTATGTTTTTCTTCTAATAACTTAATTATTCCACCAAACAATTTCTTTCAAAAGTTTACTTTACATGTTTCCAAAACATATTTTATTACTTTTAAATTATAAAAACTGGAATACATACAACTTTTATCCTATCATTTTTCTTTCATCTCATACTCTCCCTACATCTAATATTTCGAAGAGTTTCTAACATCATGAAAGGGGACTTCTAAAAAACATTAGCAATAAATGTGCATAACAACGAAAAATGCCAATTTTCATTTGTTACGCTTCTATAATTAGGTTATTAGCGTTGTTTTAATATAATTTACTAACACTTTATTATAATTAAGGATCCTATATTTTAACGTATTGGAACTATTTTCCCTCCAAGAGGAATTGGGAATGCTATAACTCTCTATGAATCGCATAAGATATCATGTTTTGTGTGAAATTACAAAGAATAATAATTCATTTTCTTTATTGAAATAGATGGTACAAAATATGGTATTTTTCGATATTTTGTACATATCTTCCTTTGCATTTACATTCGTCATTATTTCAAAGAAAACACCTTTATTTGTAACTTGATTGAATCAAAGAAACTTATTGTGTTACATCTTTTCATTATAATGGATTAAAATATGTCATATTCCAACCTAATTACAATAAGCCAGACTCTCATTCATATATACTTCCTAACTTCCTACTACTCAATTCTTCGGCCCAGGCTGCAATAATTCCAACCGTTTTTCTCTGAATTTACCATCTTTTATCTTAAACTATTGTAGTGCGGCCACTTATAGCTTAATTTTTAAAACCCTAAGTCTTCTTTTTTGTACCATTTACCCTATTCCAGACCTACACTACTTATATTGTCCACCATTACAAATATTTTTATATCTTAAAAACTTTCATTATATAGAAAGATTCACGAGCTATATTTCTCTACCAATTTCTTTTCAAAAGAAAACAGCCTGTTATAAAATTTCCTTTACTGAAATCAAATTAGCTAAATATATATAATTTCTTACAGTACCTCAATTATATATATTTCCAAACTCAACACTCACTTACTATTTCATTAAGATTCCTCTTAAAATATTCAATTTATAATTTCTTATTTTTCAAAAATTTATTATTATTGGGTTGAACTCAAAGTGGACTTCTAACTATTCTCTTTTTCCAAATCCAAAAATCCAGTCATTAATTAGGAGTGACCAGTTCACACCTTTCTTTAGAAACTTCTCCATCTTCAATTATCTATAACATATGGGTTCTTATCTTCCTTTTATTTGGACCTACTATACATTATCAAATAGTAATCAAAACTGGGCTCAAAAATCATTGGACTATCAAGGCCTGATTAAGGAGTCATATACCATCCAATTTTAGGAATTTTCCATATGTTACTACCATAAGGTCTAATGTATATTTTATTTATAGTAAAAATACAAATACGTTAACATAACGTTTCCTAATTATTTTAGGAATCGACTAACCTAAGCTCTTATGCCAAATGCAACAACCCATGCTCCAATGGGCCAATATTTTCGCTAACCCAAAAACCCAAGTTCACTAAAATACAGATCATTGGTTTGGTATCCTGCAAAAGAGAAGCTATGATCAGAGAACTAAAGGTAATTACTCACATCGGAAATAAGTAGACACAAAAGACATAATAATCACTGACCCAGAATAGACACCTAAAATGTCAATTGCCCAAGCCAGACCACCGTTCCAAAGAATAACAATACTTGCCCTTCTAAATCTTGTGAATGAGGAGAGGTTCAGAACAATGTTTTGGTGAATGGTAAATTATACATCTTGTATATAACACTAGCTTATGCTGATTGTTCACCATTTCTTGTTATATTAGATTAATTTTTATTCACTATGACTCCATCGTTGCATATGAACCGTTCTCGTCTACACCATGTGTTTGCGTCTGGGGTGTGTGTGTTTATATATCCCATTGTCCACTAATGGACCTAGATACAATCCCCACTAGTATCTATCACTCAGCACCCCATAAAGATACATCACCTCGCTCCATCATGAACGTCATATTACTTAAAGAAATCCAATAGTGCATACTGACAACCTCCAGTCCATAAGGTCCCATCAAACTAACTAACAAACAACTATGGCGGTGCATAACCCAACTTAATCAATCCTCGTAATCGGTAAAGACCAGTTAGGTGTAACCCTGTCCTTCCCGTTGACTGCAAGCGATCGATGATGAGCTTGTTATATATGCAACTCCTACCCCTAGTTTTGGTACCCATGTATGCCAGCCTTTTGCGCAACCTGTTGCAACTCATTTTATACCCATGCATGCCAGCCTTCTACACACCCTAATGCATAAGACTGATCTTTCTCATTATTCATTTATATTTCCTAGTGCAATCAAGGAAATACCATGCTCGGACAAATTTGAAACAAACCACTAGTACTTGTACAGTCTAGCCATCCATAGAAGGTCCTACCAGTGGCTGCAATTACAGAGATTCTACTCCAAGCACACCTAACCTGAGGTTATCCCTTCAGCTATACTCAAGCATATACTCTCCACGGGTCCTATTGGTTGGATATGTTTTTAATGTCCCAACACAATTTAAAGACCTTTGGTCATTTATTCTTTATAATTATAGAAGAGAATTTATAATTATAACAAACAATTTATTTTTATAATGGACAATTTATAATTATTCACACCCATCATAAATAAATACACATATCCAAGGCTACGTACATACTTATTTTAGAATCATGTATATTTATTCTTCCTCCATTTTCTTTACCGCCTCTGCATCTTTTATGTTTGACCCTAGGTCTTCATTTTACTATGCATTTAGTTTCTCATTTATTAAATTTGTTTTACCACTTCTCATTTTCTATCATCAATATCATTACTACAACATTCATTAGTTCAACTTCAAGTTCTATTCCATTCCATTTAATTATTGAACTTAATCCAGGTATCTTTCAATTTACTTATTTTAAGCAAATTGATCAGTTTCATTCCATTATCAGACTTAATCCAAACACCAATTTCATTTCCCAGCTTCTTTTTCTTGCCTGTCACTAAAACTTACTCTTTCATTATTTTCACTTTATTAACTTTTTAGTTTCATTCTTATTTAAATATTACACCTTTATAATTTACTACATTTAAAAAATTGGAATCTAAACATTTACAATTAACCGTTACACGGTAAATTTCCATATTTTGTCACAAAGAGGAGGTTTGTGCAATGTTTGTAATTAAAAGTAGTTCACTTTTTATTTATTAAAATAGATAGTACAAAATACAGTAACTATCTTTTTTTGGTACATCTCTTTCTTTAATAGACATATTTTTGTTCTTGTCATTTCAAACATCACACTTCTTCTAAATTTAAACTTGATAGGAAATCCACTTACACTAATATATATTTCAGTGAATTGAAATATTACTAAAATCCTATCACAATTGCGGAATTAAATCATATCGTTGCGCTTCTGTAATTATCAACACAAATTTATAGGCAAGTTTACAGTCTTTAACATTTCATATATAAGAATTCATCTAAAATTAAATTATAAGACTTAGGCATATACGAATAGATCTGCAATGATATAATCTAATATTATATAAAAATATATAATATTCCAATTCGCATTTAATTAGCGCTTTCAAATCTCTAGATTTAATTTAGATCCAACCCTACTATCTGTATTCTCCACTTTTTGACTCCATACTCAGGTCCACAGATAATATTTATACAGATTTCATTAGAAATTAGATTACGGAAAAGAGATTTAGATTTATTTTTAGAACATATCTAAATTTTTATCTTTGATGTAGCAACCAAATATGAACCTATTTCCTGTTATATGTTTTTGTCTATTCTTCTCTAAAGTGTATCCATGTAATCTAGATATATTTGTGTATTTAGAAATTTTGAAGGAGAAATGAAAATGGTAGAGCTTTCGCGCTCATCAAAAAAATAATGAGTTGAAAGTGAAGCCTTATGTCCTAATTTATATAGGTTCAAACCAGTGATAACCGTCGGATTGAGTTAGTTCAAATCTGCATCACTCGGCCAAGCATTACTGCCACCTTCACAAGTATGCGGATCGACTGCCTTGCCTTTAGTTTGACTTAAATAGGCCCGACTTGTGGAAACTTTAGCATTTCTTAAAATTTTTTGATTCATTTCATTTTTTACCTTGTTAACGTTAATCAGAGATATCTCCTACCTCAATAAGTTTTCTTGACCGTTAAGCTATCATCGATTTTAAAGTGTTAATCAATCATTAATTAATTTTAAATTATTTTCTTAGTTGCATATATAATTGTTCCAATTACAAAATTACAAATGCTCATAACTTTTTCATTTGAACTCCGATCGGAAATGTTTATATATGAAAATTAACCAAAAAATCACTGCAAATCCAATATACAAGTTTCATAGCCAAATTCCAACATTTGTGAAAATTCCATTTTTCGTTGTTTTTATTTATTAATTAATTTCTATTTTAATTAATTAACGTAAAAATGCGAGCTGTTACACTTGAAGTAATCCCACGAGCTGATAAGCAACCATGCGTTTTAGATCTTCAGAATTTTCAATTTCTATAACTATAAAAAGTAACTAGGCTAGTTAGAAGCTGATGAAACAGGTGATTCAAAAAAATTCTATAGGATCTATTCGGCTTATAAAGTCTAAAGAATTTGTTACATCTAATCTAATGTAGTTTTAAATATAATTTTTTTTATTTAATTCGTTAAAAAAGTGTTTTGAACTAATTTAAATTAAATATATTATAATGAGCTTATCAAATACACTTTTATGTATATAGTGCAAGTGCAAGATATAAATATTTTGCATGGTCAATGTGTACGTGTAAATATTTTGCATGGTCAATATTCTGCTGGAATTTATACCATAAAATACACTTTTATCCTTCGTTTATGTCTTTATTGTTCTTGGTTTCATTTTGAAATCTATTCTATTATATAAGAAAGAGAATATAGAACTCTTAGTATTCTTATCTCTCATTCATTCTCAGACTGAATAGTGCATTCTCCTTAATATTTGGTATAATTTCCTTTAAGACCACCTAAAAGTTTTCAATATTCTATAAAACTACTATCATTAATACAGCAATTAATGTTATCATTATTCCTTTTGGCAAATACTCTTATGTACGTTTATTTCTTTTGATGAACTCATAATCTTTATTTCTTTGTAATCTAGTAGAGATCTCTTCCTCTTCTCCATGTTATCATTACAATTTTTCATTCCTTATTCTTTTCCTATAACTTTTTATATTCCTCCCATTTAACTCCATTTTACTATGTTATCCCTTCCCATATATCAGTTTCATATGTATACTACAATTTAAAAAAAAGACTAAAATATATATTTCCAATCTAAATCAACTTAAAGATTCTACCTAAATAGTTTTTAGTCAATCTTTTTATTGTTTTATCTAACTATAAATTTGGTTAAATTCATCATTAGTTCTTTAATTTCTATTTATTTAAAAAAATTATCATTTAATTTCTTTAATTGATTGGTCAAGCTAGATTTAATGTTTTGATTTTTATTTTATTATGTTTATTTTCATTTAATTTAAGGTTGAATTTTTTATTTTAGCTCTAATATATTAAATTTTGTGTCCAAAAAATTGTTTTCTTCATATTTTTGTTATAATTTGTATTGATATGAATATGTCTCCTTTATATTTTTAGAAGGTTATTGGATTTATTAATAGATAGATATCACATAACCTTTGGTTATTTTGTAAATTTTATAATACATGAAGTTTGACTATTTTTTATTCTTAAGTTTTCTATTTACATCGATGTTCATCTTATTTGTATTCGTTTAGTACGATTATGATTTTTATTTCATTCATTTATTTTGTAGGAAATTATTGGCTTACTAATAGATAGATGTAAAATAATCTTAAACTTTTTATAATACACAGGAGGTAAAGTTGATCTTTTTTATTTTGAAATATAAGTATATACAAAAATCAAGTTGGATTGATTAACACATCGATATCATTTTTTATAAAATCCTTGATATGTAATATTGAACTATTTAGTTCTCAGATATTATATTTACATCGACGTTCATCTGATTTATGTTACGTTAGTATGATCTTGAATTTTATTTCCGTTGTATATTTTGAATAGCATAATTAGTTTACTAACACAAGTATACAAATTAATCTTAAATTATGTATAATATGAGACAAAATTGACGTTTCTCTATTTTTAACATATGTATTCAAGAAAACCATGTTGGGAAATTATCATCTATGAAGTAAAAGATTGGTCAAATTATAAATTTTTACGTCATGATTTAGAAAAGTAATACAAACGTATAAATACTACTTTTGCTCGGTCTAGCATATGGAACTTTATGTTGGAAATATAGTTTCAAAAAGGTGTTATATGAACTTAATTTCTAATTAAATATTTTATTTTTCATACTCAGCCTGGACTCATTTTTGTAATATCACTATTATCCAATTTAGTTGTCCTACGGTTTAATATATTTTCCTATAGTGATGCTTCATTGACCAAGAAAGTTAATGCATGATTAATACTGAATTCTTGGAGATCTTATGGAACATATTACTAATTGTCTTTCATTTTCAATAAAGATTATTTGATGCTATGTTGTTTTGATTTTATTTTGCAATTTGTAGATGTTTATAAATCATTATAAATTGAAGATGTGTTATTAATAATATTTACAAGTAAAATAACTTCAAATGGAAACAATTGTATTTAAAAGCAATAAATTGATCATATTCATTTACTTCAAGTTCAAACTAATTTGAGAATTTGTAACTAACTATGTTTTTAGCTATTTTTAATTATTAAATTTAAGATGATTATTGAATAAAAATGGTTATTAATGTAATTTGTTGAATAATTTAATTGTTTAGATTTAATATTGGAATTATTTAAATAATGGGATTCTACGTTTAATGTGAATGAAAATGCATCAGAAATTGATACAAAATATTATTTAAATATGAATGAAAATGGTTAAAATTTAAAATTGTATTTAAAAGTGAATAATTAAAAATTGGGAATTTATATTTTAATTAACGGGTAAAAATGGCCATTTTGGCAACTGCCTCGGATTTCGATGAAACCAGTTTCATCGGATCCATAACAGTGAATAATTGTAAGATTTCATGTTTCGTAGTGATCGCACATGTCATTTGATCGTGCAAGCTTGAAACGCGTAGAAATCAATTTAAAGGAACTCGATAAAATAAATTGACTTTGAAAAGCTATTTTCCACATACGATCGAATTAGTCCTCGAAACTAGTTCCATTGCATTCGGAATAGGGGTAAAACATTATAAACGCCTGGTGGCACGTCTCGATTGGAGTTCGGACGATTTTGGGCCTAACTAGATAAACACGCACACAAATCGAGAAAGTTTTATTGTTATTTTAATTTTCGAAACCCTAGCCATCATCTTCTTTTAATGGCTGAAAATTCACCAACTTCCCTCCTCAATACCTCTCAATCTATTCAATGAAATCGAAAAATTCCAAAAGCAAAGTTGTAGATCTCGGCGAGCTCTTCAAATCCATATGGTTGATCTATGCTATTATGCCATGGATTCGCCAAAATCTGGCTTGGAAGCATGGATGTATTTCGCCGGATTGTGTGAAAACGGCGGCGACTGGTGATGCGCAACTTCGGGCGTAGGTGGAGCAAGACGAGGCGCTCGATATGGTCACGTTTGATCTAGGTCCGGTTGTCGTATGGTGCGCACATATATAGGGTTTGGACGTGATTTTGGATTCGGTTGTGCTGGTTACGTATGGGAGAGGATGGTATGCTTTTTAATTATTTTATTTATAAATTAATTAGTTTATATTAAAATTCAAATGTTCTAATTCGAATAACTTTTGCATACGAGCTTGGATTTACGCGCGATTTTCTCCATTGCGTTCGTATCTAAATTCCAGACATTATGGAACTAGTTTGGCTGCATTCTGAGACTATTCAAATTTGGGCCTTTATTTGGATTTTAAGTCGTTGATAAATCAAAGGTGAGTGTTTATACACTCACAATTGACTAAAATAATTTTATGTCAGCTGTATTTATATTCTGAAGTGATATAAATTTGATTGGTTGTTGTTTGGTAGGTTTAATTGTCATTTAAATCGGTATATGAATTAATTGATAGAATTTAAATTGACCGTTAAATAAATTTAAATTTAATTGGCAACATATTACCCAATATGGTAAAAATTGAAATTTGTGAAGGTTATTGGCTTTATGGTTGATTGGTTGTGATGGATGCTACTGGTCGATATTGGTTGTTTATTTATTTGATATATCATGATATCATCTTATATATTATTTATTGCATATAAAACTATAAACTGAATTATTTCGAATAAATTAAGAAATAGGTTGAAATGATATATACCTATGACTTTTTATTTGGATTGAAATAATATATATCCATCCTTGAAATTAAATTGAAATAATTGTCCACTTGGCCATAGAGTAGAGAATTATATACGGACACCGGGTTGGTTAAATTAAATGATTTTTAAAGTTGTTTTGAAATTACTTAAATGAATTAATTTTTAGAATAAAATTCCAATTTATGGAAATTGTATTATTTTGAATTGGAGCTCGAAATTTTGGAATTTAAACTTGATAAATGAGATTGTTTAATTAATCGAAGTTTAAATTTTTAAGCTATAAACGAAATATGTCATAAATTTCAGAAATGGATTTGTTTTAAAAGATTGGACTTTTATTCGAACTTTGAATATTTCTAAGAAAAGTGATAAGAAATGATATTTCAAATATTAGTTTGGAATTGAATTACAATTGAAATTTTGGATCTAAATTTGGTATTGAAGGAAATTTTGATTTAAGTATTTAAATCGATATATGAAATTGAAATTTAAATTAATTTGAAATTGGAATATAAATTAAATTGAAATTGAAATTAATTTGGAATTAGGATTTAAATGAATTTGAAATTAGAATTTAAACTAATTTGAAATTGGAATTTAAATTAATTTGGAATTGGAATTGGAAATTAATTTGGAACTGGAAATTATCTTGAAATTAAGATTTAAATTAATTTAAAAACGGAAATTGGAATTGAAAGCAAAATTTATGTGGAACCGAAATTTTTCGATTTGGATTTGGAATTAAATCGATTAAATCGAACTGGAATTTGGAATTTATTTAGGTAGGAAATTGGGAAGTTGACCGGTTTGACTTTGAAATAATTTTTTTAAATGAATATTGTAGTATAAATGATTTAAAACCTATATTCTTTAAATATTAAAATTATTTTGATTTTTTTAAACTATATTACTATATAAACCATTTTTATATTCAAATTATTTTCGATTAAACTATTTAAACATTTTCTATTAAACTATTTTTCAACTATTTAAGCTATTTTCTAGAATTCAAACTGGTTAAAGGGTAAATTGTTTATATTTAAATCTTAGATTTAAATGCGAATTGGGTTAAAGTGAATTATAACCAAAACTGTAATTCAAATCAAGTTTTGAAGTGAAATCGATATATTGAGTTGGGTTGATATTTTTGAGTAAATACGATGATTTCGAGATTGATATGATTTTGAGTAAATATGATGACCTCGAAATGGATATGATTTTTTTGAGTAAATATGATGATTTTGAAATGAATTTGATTTTGAAACGAATATGATATTTTGATATCAAATACGAATTGTTTTCGAAATGTAAAAGTACCAACCGGTGTGTAATACCGAGGCCTCTTGTTGAAATACTCTCTTTTAGTATTGGAACCACTTTGACAACTGTGTACGCTGTGGATGATATCAAAATTGTAGTGGTTGAATTGGTGACATTTACTGGAATGAAGTAAGAGAATGATGATGGATGGCCTTGACATTCGTGTCATAATTAAAATGACTAAAATAGGAGCCAATGTCTGGCCATTGAGGTTAGCTACCTCTAGTGACGTTGATCCCTCGTTTACTATTGTGGTTTCGAATTCGGTGGGTGCACCTTATTTGTCATTTGGATTGATTGTCGTGGTTGGCCACGGATGGGTTACGACCAGCCAGAAAGGGTAAACTGTTAGGATCCTGCCTTGGGCATTGCTTCACATGCCTTGTCATATTTATCCCTATACGAGCCCATTACGAATTTGGTTTAAAATTGTAAATGAGTTAAATTGGATTAATGTAAAGCCTTAACGCTATTTTGATATTTAGTTTATGATAGACATTATCTATTATAGCATATACTATTATGTATAAATACTTTAACGGATCCTTAGGAGATGAAAAATCCTATAACATCTCTTAAGTTATTGCACCCATATTTGCAATATTGATTTGACTTACATAAGAGTATTTTAGTCCTGACTCGAATGTTTTGTTTTTCATTACACTCAGGTCAGTTTTGAGTTTTTTCAGTGTATTAAAGACTATTCTTTGGAGGACGAAGACGGAGTTTTGGTATATTACTATTATTATTATCTCTGCATCATGCTATTCTGCTGTATTGAATATTTATCCTTGATGTATAAATATATCTATGATAAATATGTATATAGGTTATGGTCAGATGTATAATAAACAGCTTTTGAATTTTTATTTGATTATTATATTTTATCGTTTCCGCTGTGAGATTCTATGTTTTGTTTTCTTCTTCTCTTCTTATTTTTCTTATTTAACCCCATTGATTATCTACCTTCCGGATGATTTAAGTTGGCATGTGTGGATTATTGTCTATTTTAAACCTTTCGAAATGTGGATCGTAAGAGTTAGTATTAGAGCGAAGGTTTAGCGATAACCTTGGCTTTGTGGGGTTTGACTCATTAGTGATAGGGTAGTAATACCCTAGAATGAGTTAGTTTGAGTGTATATATATGAGAGAGCATACTTGTTAGTGTCATAAAAATGGTTTATATTTTGTTTACTTATTTGTTTAGTTATTTATAAATTCTGGTCGATATGTGGGACGCCGTGTTATCGATAGGGGTTTCTAAATACTTAAATGAGGTAAGCCGACATAATATTGTTTTAAATCAGGTAAATAATTACCTAAGTTTATTTTATATATATAAAATAATAATTTTACATGAAATATTTGTCGGGAAATAATAATATTAAATTATCATCTATTATTAGTAGAATTAAAATAAAACGAATACTTAATGAATTTTATTTTATGAAACATGTGATAATTAAATTGAATTGAAATCAATTTAAATAAGAATTGATTAAAATGATCAAGTTGTAAATTAATGAAATATTTTGATGATAATGTGAGAAAACTTATATAAATATATCTATAATATAGCTTATATATAGAAATGATTTTAAAAATTGAGAACTTTAGAATTTGAAATCATTATTTATTTCCAAAATTGTTTTTTTTCAAAGCCTTAAAATTAATAATAGTATTATTTGAAAGAGTTTTGACTAGAAAAATGTTTTGAAAATATTTTTGGAAGAAATAAAAACATTAAACTCGCTTAGCCGTTGGGAAATAAATTCTGGAAATGACTGCATCATCGGCAGCATTCATTTTCGAGTTTTTAGGTAAGAATTTCTACCGAAATAAATTTATTTTCGATTTAAACAATTTTTGATTGTGAAAGAAAGAAATTTTTTATATTCTAAGTATTATTTAATAAATATATGAAAATAGTTCAGAATTTAAAATTGAAAATAGTTATAACTTGTAAGTTTGAGTGGGAAGGTAAAACTTAAAATTAAAACTAGTGAATATTTTTAGTTAAGTGGATTAAAAAATAATTTTAATTCAATAAATAAAATAAAATAATTAACTTAAAAAAATGTTAATTAAATTAAGTCATTGAAATGAAGTTAGTAAAATATAGTTAACTCATGAAAGCTTAAATAAAGATGAATTGCTTTTGAAATGAATTAGATAAAATCAAATTTTGAATAAATAAATTATATAGTTTATAGATTTTACAATATTAAGCTAAACCGAATTTAAATTTGTTGAATGTTAATGATAAGAAAATTTAATTTGAATAAAAATTAAATAAAATGAGTAATGGATTAAAATGAAATAAAGTTTAACTTAATATTAAATAAATTGAATTGGATATTAAATAAAACTTGAGGAATCATTAAAGTGGATTAATTCCACTTAACCATGAAATGAATTAATCAAATGAATATGGGATTAAAAATTTAGTATCTATGAAATCGAATAAAAAATAAATAAATGTAGGTAAAAGTTTAGTATGGGAAATTGGATTTGATTTAAAATCGGATTGAAGTAGATTTAATTTGCAAGTGGAGTAGTTTAAAAAAATTTGTGTTAACTAGTATAATATGGAATAAGTTAAAATGGACTTAAGAGAAGCATAAGGAATTAATTGTGAAAAGAAAAAAAAGGATTGTTAATATGAATTGAGTTATAAAATAAAATTTATTTTGGTAAAGTAATAATATGAATTTGAATAAATGAAGTAAATCGATGAATTAATAATAACTTAAGATATGAAGTAATAATTATAAAAGTGAGTTAAGTTGTATAAAATATTTATAATAAACTTCGCTAATTTATAATAATGTTATTATATATAAATAAAAAAGGGATATACTAAGTGGAAACAAATTCAACTTAAGCAACGTTAAGTGGAATAATTGTATAAATGATTTACCAATGAATTTATATGAAATAGGCTAAACACAAAGTGAAACAAACTGGAATTTCACAAATTGAATTGAAAAAAAAAAGTGAATATAATGAATTTGTAACGAGTGTTAATCAATTGGAAGCAACTAATGGAATGCAAATTAAATTTAAATATTGAAGAAACAAATGTAAATAATTGGAACAAATAGATTGAATGTAAGTATATTGAATTAAAATAAACCAAACGTGAATGCAATAAATATTGATTGAAAGAAAAGAATGAATTGAAACCAAATTAGTTGAATGTAAATCAGTTAAAAGCAAATGAATTGAATATAAATCCATTGAATGATTAATGAAATGAATATTAATAAGTGAACATGAATTAATCTAAAATATATGGAATGTGGTATGGAATTAAATTACTTAAGTGTAATTAATTATATGAATTATTGAAATGAAAAATGAATGTAACTATAAACAAGTGTAAATAAATAGAATGTGAATTTATTGATGTTGATAAATGCATGCAAATCAATTAGAAGAAAATCAATTGAAAAATCAATTGAACGTGAAGCTAATTGAATAAAAGTTAGTTGAATTCAAAATAAATTGAATCGAGCCAGTTAAATGTTAATAAAAATTAAATGTTACTAAGGATGAGTTTATAAATTAAATATTGGCATTGAAATATAAATTGTGGTGGCTATAGATTGATTTGAATAATTTTGAGTGCATATGATGGTTGTATGGTTTCATATTTGTGCTCGTGCCTAAGATTTGGATTCATAATGAATGTTTTATACTTATTAGATGTATACATGCTTCTATATCATTATATGCGACTAATATCTTAAATTGAGTTGAGATAGGTACATAGGAAGACCGCTTGCGGTGTATACGAGGATTTATATATGCTTTTGCTTACTTAGTACGAGCGAACTCACTCGTATTATTAATAATAAGGTATGTATCTCAGATTACATAACGTGTTTTTTTATTTACCTTTCGGGATGCCTCATCATTGAGATGAGATGTATATTTGACATATATTGGGTATATTTGTGTTATATATTGTATTGTAAAAACCTTCCAATCGAATCGCGCAAAAGAGACTCTATCGAAATTTTCTGTAAATCAGAGAGTTAGAAAAAAATTTAAGTTTTAAAATTTTTATAACTTGTTTTTATGTATAAGTTATATTTTCCATAAAATCGATATCGGATGTGGTGTAGTGAGAGTATAGTAAAGGTTTTGTAAATAAGATTTTAATGTTTATAAGTCAATTATTTTGAGAAAATATATTGTATGTAAAATTTTGTACTTAACGCCTTTTCGAGGACGAAAACTTTTGAGTGGGGGAGTATGTAACGACCAATGTTTTTAGATATTTTAAATTATTAAATTTAAGGTGATTGTTGAATAAAAATGTTTATTAATGTATTTTGTTGAATAATTTAATTGTTTAGATTTAATATTGGAATTATTTAAATAATGGGATTCTGCGTTTAATGTGAATGAAAATGCATCAGAAATTGATTCAAAATTTTATTTAAATATGAATGAAGATGGTTAAATTTAAAACTGTATTTAAAAGTGAATAATTAAAAATTGGGAATTTATATTTTAATTAACGGGTAAAAATAGCCATTTTGGCAACTATCTCGGATTTCGCCGAAACTAGTTTCATCGGATCCGTAATAGTGAATAACTGTAAGATTTCAAGTTTCGTAGTGATCAGACTTATCATTTGGTCATGCGAGCTTGAAACGCGTGGAAATCAATTTAAATGAATTTGATAAAATAAATTGATTTTGAAAAGCTATCTTCCACATACGATAGAATTAGGCCTCAAAACTAGTTCCATCGCGTTCGGTGTGATGACCCAACTTTCCCTCCACTAAAAATCACATCATTTTGAAGAAAGAAAGGGATAGAAAAGAGAAAAGGTAGAGAAGAGAGAAGAAACAACATCAGAATCTACACAGCGGAATGAATAAATTATATTAATAACATAAGTACTACATAGTGTACAACAATTATCAGAGTTACACAGATTACATCACATACTAGACAGTTATAAACACCTGTCTAGTTATACAACTCAATACACAATACAGATATAATACAGAGATCAACACAGCGGAACTACTATATATATCTACAACGCTGAAGCCTCCTGCTCCGTTGCTCCTCCACATTTCGTCAAAGCTAACCTGAATCCTTTGGCCACTCGTAAAAATTTGAATACCCAAGGGTTTAAGAAAAACAGAAATAAACTTCGGGTCACACATGGGTCTGGTGTGAGTAACAGGTTAAAGTTGCTTAACTTTTGAAAACCCTTGAAAGAAAAGGTATCACGTAAGACTTCCCACAAATAAACACGGGTAAGTTTTTACCTTACGCTAACCAAAACATTTGTTAGGAAATCCAGTGATATTATAATAGGGTCTAGGGTTTTCAAGTAAAATACATAAATAGCTGGAATGCTTACATCTCACGTTCCAACATAGTTGGGCACAACTAAAACGTACGGCGCTTATTGGAAATTGGATTCCATACAATGGCAGGGCTACTGGGGTACCACCCTTCACAGTACGTGGTCTAGATCAACGTACCAAGGATCCACCCTAAATCTCCTACAACACAAGGCCGGAACCATTCCTTACTGAACAGCTCCGAACAAGACAACCCCGCAGTTGTGATCAGCAACCGCACCACACAGCCGAAATAAAAAGGGACACCTAGATAGGGGTAAATCTCATCCTACTTGGGCATGACCCACTTAGCCTTGCCACACCACCCCTGTTTTAGTTATTCCCGATTGATGAGGCTTGAGGCTACGATTACCTTAATCTAGACACATCACTTAGAATGCTCATCGTCCAACTGACAATGTTCTGAAAGCATTCAATCCATACAAGTTCGTTTCGGGTTCGAACAAAACCGAAGGCATTATCTCATTACACTCATTTTGGAATCACCCTCAGAGTTAACGACAATAACCCTTGCACTCTGAATCTTCATCTTCACTTGAGATTCACGACCTATCGTTAATTTGGATCGATGTGGTTTGCGGATATCCAAATCTGGAAACTCGATCCCAATCTCATCGAAATCCAAAACGCTATCTTTCAGGTCCAAGTTGTTTTAAATTTTAAAACAATTCAATTCTATTATCTATATACACACATATAGATAATTCAAAATATCACAATAGATAATCTACATTATCATCACAAATAGATAATTCATTTTATCATCACACTTCAACCAAAGCATCCATATCACACAGCATCACTTATCTCATATCTGAGATCACAAACCATTCAAGGCAACAAATATCATCCATACATATATAAGCAAGGATTAATAAATCACACTATAATTTATTTAAAATGAATTAAATTAATTATCTCATCTCAAATTAATTTAAAGTAAATTAAATTAATTACTTTCCACATAAATCCTGCTTACTTAACATTAATTAATTATATATCAATTAATTAATCATTCTCTAATCATACGTCTCAATTAATCCCCCTTGATTAATTATCTTTTAATTATATTCAAGCAATTATCATTTAATTAATTTCATGAATTAATTATTATTAACCACTTATAGTAATTAACCTTTAATTACTTCATTAATTAATTAACTATAATTAATTACATTCGTCTTTAATTAATTACATTAACTAATTACTCATTGATTAATTATTCCTTAATTACTCATTGATTAATTATTCCTTAATTAATTAATTACATTAACTAATTACTCAGTAATTAATTTTTTAATTAAACCACATTTATTAATCACTGTTGATTAATCATATTCAGTAATTAACTACCCTTAATTACTTCATTAAATAAATTAATTACTCCTTAATTAATTATCCTAATTAATCCCTTGATTAATTACACAAAGTAATTTAATCCAAGTTACCTCCATTAATAAATCACCTTTAATTAATTACATCCAGTAATTATCGATTAATTACTTCACTAAGTAATTTCACTATTGATATTTACTAAATGATAATGAAAGACATATTGAATAATAAACAATGAATTTCATCACACATTTCATACATCAGATTGCATCTATATACAAGACGATTACATATTCTGAATTTCTCAGAATTATTGGACTTGGCGGTATATAGATAAGTGGGCTTTTGGGCCTTTATTGGTTCTTTATGCTTGAATACCCAAACCGATGTTATGCTATTCATTTTGATACATTTGACTTGGCTGCTAACTTTCATTCATTCCTCAATGTGCACCCATGTGATTTTAGATACATTGCGCCTTGCTATATTCTTTACATAATATCATATTACACTCCCCCTCAAGTTGGAGAGTATAAATTTTTCATTCCCAACTTGCTGCAAAGATATTCAATACGAGATACATTCAGTGCTTTTGTAAATATGTCTGCAATTTGCTCTCCAGTTCTAATAAATTGAGTCTCAAGTATTCCTTCTTGTATTTTTTCTCTAATAAAATGACAGTCCACCTCAATATGCTTAGTTCTCTTATAAAACACAGGATTTGATGCAATATGAATTGCAGCTTGATTATCACACCATAACTTTGCTGGTAGCTTCAAATTTAGTCCAACTTCATTTACTAAGTTAGTTATCCACATAATTTCAAACAATGCATTTGCCATTGCCCTATATTCCAATTCTGCACTTGAAAGAGATACAACAGTTTGTTTCTTGCTTTTCCATGCTACCAAATTCCCTCAAACAAATTCACAGAAACCAGATGTTGATCTTCTATCTATCTTAGAGCCTGCCCAGTTAGCGTCACTAAAGATTTCAATTTCCATATGTCCATGATTAGTGTATACCAAACCCTGACCTGTTGTGCCTTTGAGATAGCATAGAATTTGTTCTAGTGCTGCCCAGTGATGAACCATAGGTTTTGCCATAAATTGACTAATTACACTAACAGAATAAGCTGTATCAGGTCTAGTAACACATAAATAATTGAGTTTACCTACTAGACATCTATACCTCTCTGGATTGTTGAATAGCTCTCCATCCTCACCTAAGCTCTGGTTAGGCACCATAGGAGTACTACATGGTTTAATAGCTAGTTTCCCAGTTTCCTTAAGTAAATCAAGTATATATTTTCTTTGGGAAAGACATATTTCATCCTCATTTCTCATAATTTCAATACCTAAAAAATATTTTAGTTCCCCGAGGTCTTTGGTATAAAATTGAGTCTGAATAAAGAGTTTGAGAGCACAAATACCACTATCATCACTTCCAGTAATAATAATGTCATCTACATACACTGCTTGCAATATAATACCTTTGTCAGATGTCCTATGGAAAACTGAATAATCAGTTTTACTTCTTTGAATGCCAAATCTTTCCATAGCCAAGCTAAACTTGCCAAACCATGCTCTTGGACTTTGCTTAAGTCCATACAGTGCCTTATTAAGCTGGCACACCATACTTTCCTCTCCCTGAGCAACAAACCCAGGTGGTTGCTCCATGAATACCGCTTAAGAGAGATCCCCATGCAAGAATGCATTTTCGTTATCAAGTTGATGAAGTTTCCACTTATATTGTGCTGCCAAAGAGATAAAGAGTCTAATTGAAGTCATCTTAGCCACAGATGAGAATGTTTCAGAGTAATCGATCCCATATGTTTGAGCATAGCCTTTGGCTACTAACCGGGCCTTCAGTCTTGCCACTGTTCCATCAGCATTCATTTTGATAGAATAAACCCACTTGCATCCTATTACTTTTTTATTTGGTGGTAACTTAACTAAGTTCCAGGTTTTATTTTGTTCTAGAGCTTTCATTTCTTCCATTATTGCTTCACACCACTGTGGTGAGGCTATGGCCTCTTTTATAGATTTAGGTATTGATATAGAGTCAAGATTGGAGATAAAAGCATGAGATGAAGGTGGTAACTTCTTGTAAGACACAAAAGAGGAGATAGGATACGTACACTGTCTTTTCCCTTTTCTTATTGCAATAGGTAGGTTCAGACTTGGATCCTCTTCACTCTGATGTGTATCATCTGTGTTGTCTACCTGAGAGGTTACACTAGGTATAGTAGAATATACTAAAAACTCTTCATTGTCCTCTTGAGTAGGAGGATTTTATCTTGATAAAAGGGTATGTCCTCCATAAAAGCCACATCAATTGACACAATATACTTCTGTAAACTTGGACAAAAACATCTATCTCCTTTTTGAAGTCTTGAATAGCCAACAAAGATGCATTTTAAAGACTTATGATCAAGTTTACTTAAGTACTGATTAACATCTCTAACAAAACATGTGCATCCAAATACTCTAGGTTTGATTGGAAATAGACTTTTGTCTGGTTGAAGAACTTGATAAAGAATTTCATTGTTAAGAACAGTTGACGGCATTCTATTGATAAGAAAACATGCAGTTGAGACTGCATCAGCCCAAAATGCCTTTGGTACATTCATTTGAAATAATAGAGCCCTAGCAGTTTCTAACAAGTGTCTATTCTTTCTCTCAGCCACACCATTTTGTGAAGGAGTGTCAACACATGAAGTTTCATGTAGGATACCATTTTGCGCAAAATAGTTGTTAAATTCGGTAGACACATACTCTTTCGCATTGTCACTACGTAAAGTTTGTATAGAGGTGTTGAATTGAGTTTTGATTTCAGTATTGAATTTGCAAAAGATAGAAAACAATTCAGATCTACATTTCATAAGAAACAACCATGTTATACGAGTGTAATCATCAACAAATGTTACAAAATATCTAAAACCAGGTTTCGATATAGTTGATGATGGCCCCAAAACGTCAGAATGAATTAAAGAGAATGGTTTACTTGCACGTTTATTAACTCTAGGATAAGAAGTGCTTCTCTGGTGTTTTGCATACTGGCATGCTTCACAATTTATTGAAGATTGTTGGGCAGGTTTCCACCTACCACCGAACCAAGAAAAGAAGGCAACACCACCGGTCCAAAAAGTCACCGGACCGGACTATCCACCGAACCACCTACCTCCC
The DNA here is from genome assembly GCA_030765085.1 of Allium cepa. NCBI lineage: Eukaryota > Viridiplantae > Streptophyta > Magnoliopsida > Asparagales > Amaryllidaceae > Allium > Allium cepa. Next base: position 459,810,347 of record CM060932.1, read on the forward strand.
AAGCAACACCGGACCAACCCACTCACGAGTCACCACCGAACCAACGCATAGCCACACCACTACCGAACCAGCCTAACCGGACCGAGCTACGCCCTCGACCGAACCGAGGCCTCTCCATCCTCTACCGAACCAGAAGCCTCTCCAATTCCACACCACCGATCCAAGGCACCACCAGACCGAAAAACAACTCCAACCATCTCTGAACCAAGAGGATGTCGAACCAACATTGCCAGGCCAGATTGTCTCAGCCCAAGCCCACCAGCAGCTATATACATCCAGGACCCCTGCCCCCAGCCTCACTCTATAAATAGAGGGGCAGGGGTAAAACAATGGCAGACAAGTTTGAGAGCTCAAGCACGGATAGAACTTTCAAACAACTTTCAGTTACTTGTAATCAAAGCTTTGTACTTGTAATCTGAATAGAAAAGGAGAATAACATATAAAGTGGACGTAGGCACGTTCTGGCCGAACCACTATAAATCTGTGTGTCTTTTATAGTTTAGTCCATCTATTTCATATATTTGCATAAATCACCCAAACCATTCATAACAACATATAATCAACTAAATCATACGACTTGGAGGTGTTTGCCCATTTTTTGTGCAAACATTTTTGGTGCTTTCACTGAGAACAGGAGCTTGAAGCTTCAGCTTCTCCCACTCAACCCTTTTCCTATCAACATCGTTCATTGCTTGGAAAACATGTCTCCCGGACGAAAGAAAGATGATAACAAAGGAAAGAACATCGCAACTAGCAGTATCCCAGATCTAGTAATCAGAAATCAAGACAATCGTCCGGTTCCAACAGCAAATGGAAATCAAGCAGATCCGACAGCCCCTGCTACGGAACAACCAATTACAAGGACGGATCTGGACAGGGTTGTGGCTGAAGTAACTAACCGCTTCGCATCTCAACAAGAAGCCTTGGTGGACCAACTCATTTCACGCTTAAGGGATGCTGAAGAATCCAACCGCAACACTGAATCATGGGGTGAGTCCCGGTGTGGAGGATATGGGAGACGACAAAGGTCTTTCTTCTTCGAAGAGGTTAACAACAGAAACAGCAATGGTGGGAGCCGAGCCCAGACTCAGCCCGAATTCCGACCCGAGGAAACACTTGGAACCGAACCCAACGGGGGAGGTACAAGGTAGGGGTTAGATGTAGCTGAGACTGTCATGATACCTAACCATGGAAACACCAGTAGACGGGGCCGAGCTAGAGTCCAGCCCGAAGTTGGACCCGAGGAAGTGCTGAGAACAGAACCCAGCAGGGGAAGATCAAGGCAAGGGCCAACTGTGGCTGACCCCAGCGTGCCCCCGAAAGACCAGAGGAAGCCATTGGAGAATGTTAGGAGTGAGAGACGATACCATCCCTACAAGTCGTCTGGACGGAATCAACACCGTAGGGAAGAACCAAACTCATTTCTATCCGCCCCAAATTCTGATGAAAGGATGGCGCGATTGTTCAGAGAATGCGTCCAACGGAACCAAAGGGATCGGGGGATAGGCGCTAGGGTAACCAGCCCCTTCACCCGCAATATCGAAACTGCCATCACCCCCCGAGAATGGAAAATGCCAACAATGGAACCTTACAAGGGAACCTCTGACCCCATCGTATACTTACAAAGATACACCCAACATATGCTCATGAGCGGAGCAACAGAGGGAGTGTTGTGTAAATGCTTCCCGCTATTCTTGGCAGATCTAGCTACCTCCTAGTTCTGCCACCTATCCCAAGGGTCCATCAGCTCATGGGAAATATTGAAAGAAAAGTTCATCAGCCAGTTCCGCATTCATGTGGAACAACCCAAGGACGCTTATTCCTTATCTAATATCAAACAAAAACCCGGAGAGACAGTGCGACAATATCTAACCCGATTCAACGCCGCAGCGGCCGCAGTTCAAGATGCCGACGAGAAACTTATCCTAATGGCCCTCTGCAGTGGTGTATATCCGGATACTAAATTTGCTAGAAGACTAACCAAGGAAAAACCAGCTACTTTACCTGATTTCTTCCATGAAGCTGGAAAATATATGAGACTTGAAGACGCTGCCACTGAGAGGCGGTCAGGGCAACAGGCTAAGACAGCTACAGACAGGGTTCCTGCTGCAGCAAAGGATGTTCAAAGAAATGACTCTAGAGACAATGCTGGGGGAAAGAAGGAAGAAAAGCGCTTATATCGACCAGGACCAAGATTTGACTCTTACACTCCTTTGAATGAAACAATCGAAAACATCTTCCTAGCCACTCAAGACGAAGTTAGATACAAGCGCCCCCCCACAAGAAGGAGTCAGATAACACACTCAAGTCTGGAAAGTTCTGCCGCTTCCACGAATCCCACGGACATGACACCAATGAATGCCACCATCTCTGGGACTTGATTGAAGAACACATTAGAAGGTAGAGACTGGAACGCTATGTAAAAAGCCAGAACAGGACTCCAGCTCCCGCCAATGAAAACCCAGGGCTACCCCTCCCAGAAGTAGGCGGAGAAAATCGCAACACCAGCGGCTCTAGTCAAGAGAAGATAGTGGTCCATACCATATCAGGAGGACCACACATCGCCGACAGAAGCTGGGCAGAGATGGAAAGATACGGTAAGTCACTTAGAAACGATGAAGGCTACGTTAATTCTGTTATGGAAGAATGCCACCCGAAACGGAAAGAGAATGACGACATCACATTCAGTAGGCGTGATCTAGAGGGAAGGCAGTACCCACACATGGATCCTATGGTCATCTCTGCCTGGTTCGGTCCAGCCAAAGTTTTCCGAATTTCAGTAGACACTGGAAGCTCAGTAAATATCCTATTCAAGAATGCTTTCGACAAAATGAAGCTGTCAATGAAGGATGTGTCTCCCTGCAACAAACCACTACATGGTTTCACTGGAGATGCAAAGATGCCCCTCGGGCAACTGGACCTCTTTGTTGAAATAGGAAGTCATCCCCGCTCCGTTGTGCGAAAAAAAACATTTGTACTAATAGAGAACCACTCAGCCTACAATGCCTTTTTAGGAAGACCAGCCTTGTCTGACTTCCGAATTGTCCTAGCCCCATGGTGCCTGAAGATGAAATTTCCAACAAATAACGGAATAGGAGAAATAGAGAGAGATCAAGACGCTGCTCGAGACTGCTATGTAACTGAACTTCGCAATAACCGCAGAAAAGATAAAGGGAAAAATGCAGAGACTACTCTCTGCATGAAAAACTTGGAAGCATAGCAACTAAAGAAAGGCCCTCCTCTTCGATATACCAGTGATCCTTTCAACGAATTAGACCCCAGGGACAAAGAGGAGGAGGCCGCCGCTGAGCCTGCAGAGGCTATGGAATTCGTAGCTGTAGATAAACATAACTCAAGTAGACTATTGAAAATTGGATCTCAACTAAAAGAAGAATTAAAGGATCAAATCATTGATTTTCTTTGCCACAACATGGATGTATTTGCATGGACGCACGCTGACATGACAGGAATCTCCCCAGACATAGCATGCCACGTACTGAACATCGATCCCACCAAGGTGCCAGTAAAGCAGAAAAAGAGAAGCATGGGGGCAGAACGATCAGCAGCCCTAGAGGAATAAGTAAAGAACCTACTTGCCAATAACTTCATACGAGAAGCCATCTACCCAGAATGGATCGCCAACCCGGTGCTGGTAAAGAAGGCTAATAGGAAGTGGCGAACATGCATCGACTTCTCCAACTTAAATGACGCTTGTCCGAAGGACTGCTTTCCACTCCCCCGAATCGATCAGCTCGTGGACAGCACCGTCGGACACGAACTCTTATCTTTTATGGACGCATACTCAGGATATAACCAGATCCCTATGCACGCCCCCGATCAAGACCACACTAGTTTCATCACTGACCGGGGATTGTACTGCTACAGAGTAATGCCTTTTGGACTTAAAAACGCCGGAGCTACTTATCAGCGCCTCGTCAACAAGATGTTTGCGGAACTAATAGGACGAACTATGGAAGTTTATGTGGATGACATGCTGGTAAAATCGAGGAAAGCCAACGATCATATAAACCAACTGGACGAGATGTTTCAAGTACTTCGCCAATATGGAATAAAGCTGAACCGTCTAAAGTGCTCCTTCGGAGTATCGTCGGGAAAGTTCTTGGGATTCATCGTCCATGCCAGGGGGATTGAAGCAAACCCCGAACAAGTTCGGGCTTTGCAAGATATCAAGATACCATCCACTCGAAGAGAGATGCAAATCCTAAACGGGAAAGTGGCCGCCCTAAGCAGGTTCATCTCTAAAGCAACCGACAAATGCATCTCTTTCTTTGAAGCTCTAAAGAAAGACAAAGGAAAAGTTCGAATGGACTGACGAATGCTCAACAGCCTTCCTTTACTTAATCGAACACCTCCAGAGACCACCAGTACTGTCAACTCCAAATGAAGGCGAGGAACTATACCTATACCTTGCTGTATCATCCTATGCTTTAAGCGCCGCTTTGGTGAGAGAAGACAACCACGCGCAGCGGCCCGTATACTTTGTAAGTAAGAGATTTACAGGGGCAGAAGCCAGATACCATAAACTTGAAAAGCTAGCATACTGTTTGCTAACCGATCAACCGCTAAGGCAGGTACTCCATCGCCCCGACACTTCTGGGCAACTACTTAAGTGGTGCATTGAACTGAGTCAATATGATATCACCTACCATCCTCGCACCACTATCAAGGGGCAAGCCATAGCTGATTTCATTGCCGAATTCACTACTAACGAAGGTAAGGAGCAATCTGAAATAGCAGAAGATATCAAGTGGAATCTCTTCGTAGATGGAGCATCAAATGAACTAGGCTCGGGGGCAGGTGTTGTGATAATCACCCCTAGGGGAAGGAAGCTGCACTACGCACTAAGGTTGGAATTCGCTGCCACCAACAATGACGCAGAATACGAAGCAGTGATAGTCGGATTTGAACTTGCCCTGGAGATTGGAGTCGGTTCTTTATGTCTCTATAGTGATTCTCAACTTATTGTAAATCAAATGCTGGGAGAATTCCAGACTCGAGGAGAACGACTCACAGCATATCTAAAGAAGACCAAGCTGCTGCTCAATCAATTGGATCACTATTTAATCAAACACATTCCTCGAGAAGAGAATCAGGAGGCCGACGAACTGGCAAAGCAAGCTAGCATGAAGGACGGCACCGCTTCCCAAACAATAACCATCTCAAAGCAACTAGACCCGAGTTACGAGCCAATGAATATGATAGCTGCACTCAAAGCAGCAGCTCACAAGCAAAAAGTGGCAGCACAATACAACTCCAAAGTCAAGCACCGCAGCTTACAAGAAGGAGATCTTGTCCTCAAGCGGATCTTCCCGTGCCCCGGAGCGCTAGATCCAATCTGGGATGGATCCTATGTAATTCATAAAGATCTCCGCAACGGAGCTTATATTTTGTCAACAGTGGACGGAGAGGTGTTCCAGAGGGCATGGAACATCCAACACCTCCGTCGATACTTTTCTTAACTTGTACTGCCCATATGAAGTGAATTAACAAAGAGAATCAGTGGACGTAGGCATTTTCGTGCCGAACCACTTTAAAAATCTTGTCTCTTTTAACTTGTTCCTTTATATCTTGGCTGCTCGTTAAGCTTTATCCTTTTCTGTTGAACAAATTCCTGTATAACGACATTTCCATTCTGGACATTTCACGGCACAGCCTCACCTGGACAAGAGCTAACAGGTACCATACGAATCTATGCCCTCGTCAATGAGATACTTTTGCTCCAGCGTCCCTCTGCTGCGGGTTAACTCATTGCTCACGACGGCCCTCAAAGCCAACTGTAATGAGTCGATCATAAGCCACCGAGAAGGCCGATTATAGCCGAGGCAGCTCATTACGGCGTTCGGCTCGTCGGCGACTGTGAACCGATTATAAGCCCCAACATAAGGTGTGGCCAGCCAGGGGCAATTCACAGTTGACGATCGGCACCCACGCTAGCCGGCCACGGTAAATCGAATAATACCCACGATTACGGGCCATAATGGCCCGGGTAGTTACTGTGCGCGATCTCGACTCCGATGTGTCTTAAGTACGGCTGTGGTAAAAAAGAAAACTCCCCGCGGAGGCGTAAGATGGGTGACGAATGTCTCCAAGACCCACAGCTAGGGAAAGTGACTACAAAACCCGTTTGCCACGAACTTAAGCACATCGAAGGCCTTCCGTGATTGGAAGTTTTACTTTATATTTCCATTATATTTATAAAAACTTTCCTCCTATCCTCTATAACGATCCCTAAAGTACAGGACACAAAATAGGAGACGCCCGTCGATGGAAATAGGAACTCACAACTGGATGACATGACACTCGGCTGCATTTTACATCCAATTACATAAGGCGTTCAAAGCTACCGTCTACAGCTAAAACTTGAAGGGCGGTACTTTCTTCTCTTATACATAAATATGTAACCATAATTTATTCGCACATCACACAAACATTGCAAGATATGAAATCATATTTAAGAAAGAAATTGACATCAAACACAATTGAATCACAGGCATGTGCACAGCTATATTTCTTATGCAACACATTAGAATAACAAAAGCATTCAAATATAGCAGAATCAGTTTACGTCATAAAATTACATAAAACCGTTCATTAAAAATGACATAATTACAGCCCAAAATTACACTAATGTTTTGTAACTAGTATATACAGGAGTGCCAAGTAAACCAAAAAAAAAAGTATTCGGCTGCAGCAGGGCTCCGCCTCTATCCTGCTAGCCCTCCAGGATCTACTTGACCACAGGATCAGAACTCCCAACATGCTGGCCAGAGGCCCCACCTGTCCAATTCAGGAGAAGAATCTATTAGACAAACGATAGGCGATCAAGTTAAGGAATGATTAAAATGGAAGACTTACCAGCGCCTGCTCCCTGATCATCGTCCTCCAACTGCACACCCACTTCATCGGCGGTAAGCAGCCGCATGCCCTCCTTCACCGTCACCTTCTCCTCCTTGGTGAACTGAGCAGTAACCACATCCATCCTGAAAGCCGCACCACCTTCCTTATCCGCGTTAGCCTTAGCCTCCTCCAGAGCCCGAAGGTATATCCTAGCCATGACCCGAGGATAGTCGTCCATTCAGGACAGGTTACCCTGCTTCCAAGTACGGAAGTACATGTCCTGGAGCATCTCATCCATCATCCCCTCGTTTTCCTCAAACTCCCTCGTTCATGCCTCAGAAACCGACAGCCTTACGACGGCATCATCTCTCTCCAATCGGTATCTCGAGTAGTCAGCCTGAAGGGATTTCCGCATCGCCGCCATCTCCTCCTTCAGCTTGGCCTGGGCAAGCTCTGCGGCCTCAAGCCTCTCAGACAACTCCTCTATCGGCTCAAGATCCGCTCTCCAAACCTCATCCACAGTGGCGATGGCCATATCAATTCGTTCCTTGCAGGTGGCCTCCATTTTTCGCAACTCGGCTCTACTAGCCTCCTCCATAGTTTTCTTTAGCCGTCTGGAGGCCGCCTCATGCTGGGAGATATGAATGGCCTGATCGGCAAGCTGTTTGGCTTGATCGGAAACCATTATCCGCAGCCGAATGTTAGCACTTTCGATTTCTTCTCCAGCCTTGACCAGTCGGGCGTGATGCTCCGTTAACTTCCTGGTCTCTTCAGCCAGCCGATCGATGTTTGCCTTGGTCTCATCCCCCATAGTCACAATCCGAGTAGTCAACAAGTCAAGATCCAAAGCCTTAGCCTCATCAAGTACCCTTACCATAGGATTGCGGGGTAGGAGGTGCTCACCGATAACCTCATCGAAGGAAATATCATGAGAACTCGGGTCCAGATCTGGATGACCCGCAAATGGGTTACGAGCAAAGCCGGGACGATCAATATGAGTAACGGAAGGATTCTCTGATGGATGCGGAGATGGTATGGACTCAGTATCTTCCTCCGTGATGTCATGAATAGGCTGGGTTGGGGGCTGAGGTCCAAGTGAAGGTTCGAACATGGAACGCCTCCTCTTTTTCTTTTGAATATCCTCTTCGATAACTCCGAGAAGAGGACGGTAACTGACTACGCTCCCGGAACGGTCAGTCGAGGGCCTCGGTTTAGCAGAAGCCTTGAAGAGTTTGAATTGCTCAAGGCGGTGTCGAATGTCTGATGTTTTGGCCGCCTCAACCGATCCTGAAATAAAAACCAAGTGTTACAAGCATGCGTGAGACTATGATTCAAGAAACATATGAAGTTAAACAAGGAGTTAAGAATTCACCTTGAACCGCCGAAGTTGCCTTAGCAGAAATACTCTCAGAAGATAGACTGGCACCAGTCCCGGCCTTATCAGACTTCTTCGATTTCTCCACCAAGGTCGGCACTTCCTCCAACCCCTCAAAGGCTTGGTGGAAAGCATCATCCGTCCACTCTTGAATCTCACCCGATTACCCAGAGGTCAGGGCACCAACGCCACTACCACCCTGACCTTCGCCACCGTTACCCCCACCACCTTCTCCATCGCCTCCGCTCTCCTTCTTGCCTCTTTCCTCCTCTCCACTTTCCTCCTCCGGAGCATCTGGGCATGTGCTGGGAGAGGGTCCATCAGATTTCTTGAGCTTCTTCCCCCCGACGACTGGAGGTACCGAGAAGGGTCTCCTCTTGCTGCTCTTCGTCATGGCCCCGCCTTTAGCTTTGGCAGCCCTCTCCTCGGCTGTATCTCTCTGCTTAACCACAGATTGACGTGGCAAAATCAAGTTGTGCTCCAGGAGAGTGCCATTCCTGATCAGGTAAGAAGCTGACCTATCCCTTCCTGAGATGGCCTCTATCTCCGCAGCCATCTGTACCAGGCGATCATTCTCCACGACCGCAAAGCCACCTGTTGCTAGCAAGAAACAGAAGCATATAAGAAGAAGCATTGCAGTCGGGACAGAGAAATTACAAATGAAATTCAACTTACAGCCAGAAGTGAAAAGGCGAAAAGAAACGGAGTCGTCCTCGACGAAGAACCATTCCTTCTTAAACATGGTGAACTTCGAGTATAAGTCCAAGACCGGCTTGAAGGACACAGCTGATTCCAAACTGATATATGGGAACCCCTTCTTGTAACCTCTCAAATTATATAGGTACCGAATCTCCCGGTTGGAAGGGGGCGCCCGTACTTCCTCTGGAAAATGATGAACAAACACACCAGGATAGCATAGGAGTTGGGCTGAAGCTGGAATGGAGACACCTTCAAGTAAGTAAGGAAGTTGACTATCCAGGCATTGATCGGAGGAATGGCCCTGCACATGCAATAGTATCGGCTGTAGGCGAAATATCCTTCAGGAGGGTCATACGGCATCACACCATCTCCCGGCAACAGCATGCTCGCTCTGTCAATCCCAAAGGAACGAGCGATGACATCAAGTTGTCCCTCTTTAAGGGAGCTCGGAAAGCAATCGGGAGGAGAGTTCAGAAGCTCTTGAGGGCCATATCCGTCCACTAATGACCTCGGGGCAGGTCCATGACGCACTGGTTCCGGCTGGACTGGGGGCACGGTGGGAGACTCTCTCCTGTCCATAGATTTCCTCTTATCTGGTCGGGTTTCCACTCATTGAGACATTTGTCTGCGACACAAGAAAGTATATCGTTAAAACACATAAACTATGTAATCTAGAGTTTCACTGATAAATCAAGTATAAAAGTCCATCCGGTAAGGGATTCATTCAATACTCGGAATCCCCGAGTTTATTAAGTAAGGCCCAACCTAGAGCTCATTCGGCATTCCAGATATGAAATCTCATTCGGCATTCCAACTTTCAAAACTCATTCGGCGACCGAACCCTCAGGTTCATTCGCTAGTACAATATAAAAGTTCATTCGGCGGCAAAGGGGTCTCACCTGGATCGGCTAACGCTTTGGTTCGGAGAAAATGAGAGTTTGATTCGGCAAAAGGTTTGGCTCGGTTGGTAAGGAATAACGAAGGCACGTGGCCCCTATTATAAGCAAACCTCAATGACCGGACCGGATGGTTCGGCGCATAATACCCAACTTAAAACAAAGCATGCCATGTACGGATATATGCCCTACTTTGGGGGGAAAATGTTGGGCAGGTTTCCACCTATCACCGAACCAAGAAAAGAAGGCAACACGACCGGTCCAAACAGTCACCGGACCGGACTATCCACCGAACCATCTACCTTCCAAGCAACACCGGACCAAACCCACTCACGAGTCACCACCGAACCAACGCATAGCCACACCACTACCGAACCAGCCTAACCGGACCGAGCTACGCCCTCGACCAAACCGAGGCTTCTCCATCCTCTACCGAACCAGAAGCCTCTCCAATTCCACACCACCGATCCAAGGCACCACCGGACTGAAAAACAACTCCAACCATCTCCGAACCAAGAGGATGTCGAACCAACATTGCTAGGCCAGATTGTCTCGGCCCAAGCCCACCAGCAGCTATATACATCCAGGACCCCTGCCCCCAACCTCGCTCTATAAATAGAGGGGCAGGGGTACAACAATGGCAGACAAGTTTGAGAGCTCAAGCACGGATAGAACTTTCAAACAACTTTCAGTTACTTGTAATCAAAGCTTTGTACTTGTAATCTGAATAGAAAAGGAGAATAACATATAAAGTGGACATAGGCACGTTCTGGCCGAACCACTATAAATCTGTGTGTCTTTTACAGTTTAGTCCATCTATTTCATATATTTGCATAAATCACCCAAACCATTCAGAACAACATATAATCAACTAAATCATACGACTTGGAGATGTTTACCCATTTTTTGTGCAAACAAAGATAAGCTGCTAAATTCAGGGAATAATTGTTTGAACAGAGAAAGAGACGGATGACCTAATTGGCAATGTAGTTTGAATGCTGGATATATACCCAAACAAGCTGTAGGTTTGAGAGGAAAAGTATCAAGAGTATATAATCCACCACACTCACTTCCTCTACCAATAATCTGATTTGTCACCGGATCCTGAAACACACAGTGATTAGGGAAGAAAGTAATACTGCAATTGAGGTTCTGAGTAACCTGACTTACAGAGAGTAAATTGAACGTTAGAGAGGGTAAGTATAAAACCGATTTCATTGTTATAGAAGTGTTTGGTGTAACTTCACCTATTCCTTCAACTAAAGCCTGTGATCCATCAGCTAAAGTGACCTTGTGAGAGGTTCTATTTACCTTCAGATTTGTAAACAGATTTTGATTACCTGTCATATGATCTGTTGCTCCTGAATCAATTATCCAGTTTGGAGTAGCTTTGCTCATGTTGGCAGTAGAAGACACTGAAGTTGCTGCTGAAGTTGCTGTAAATTCTAATGAAGTATTATGCATAGACTTTTGGAATTTTGTGTAATTATCAAACTCTTCTGATGTCATTAATACAGTCTTTGAGTTGGTATTATTATTTCCCTGAGTCTTGTATTATAGTCTCCTACATTCAGATATCAAATGACCTATTTTCTTACAATACTTGCAAACTTTGTTTAGATTTGGTGTTCTCCATGCTTGTGTTGATGGTCTTCAGGGTTGTGCATTAGGTTGTGCATTATTTGGTGTATTCTTTCTATAACTGCTAACAAGAGCACTATTATTCATGTTAGTAGATGGTGTGATTTCAGTTCTAAGGAGATGGCTATACACTTCATGTAAAGAGGTTATATCAGTGTTTGCAAGAATCTATGATTTAGCACTATCATACTCAGATGGAAGGCCTGCCAGAAAACTCATAATAGCCATTTGTTCTCTTTGTCTCTGCTGGACTTTAATATCAGTGCTCATAGGTAGAAGAAGATTAAATTCTTCATATGTTTGCTTAAACGACATGAAATAATTCATGAGATTCATATCCTTTTTCTATGCTCTATAGAATGCCTGACATACATCATACATCTTAGTTAAGTTTCCCATGCGTGAATACAAGACTTCTAAATACTCCATCAATTCTTTAACAGTTTCACAATGATTAACTAATCCAATCACTTCAGTATCTATAGAGTTTCAAATTTGTAAAAATAGACGAGCATCATCTCTAAGCCAATTTTGGCCATCTTTATCTTCAGAATCAGATTGAGGAGGATCCTTTATCAGATGATCATTCTTATCCATGCTTCGAAGACACAATTTAATTGTCTTACTCCAATCAAGATAGTTTGAACTATTCAATTTTCGATCTGTAATCTTTGGCATCATTGATATTACATCTATGCCTTTATTTTCCGCCATGATTATTGAGATAAGATATGGATCGAGACAGAGAAATTAAAAGAAAGGAGAATTGAGTTTCAAGATTTTTTTGAAACCCTAGATCGGGATCGCTCTGATACCATGATATTTATTAAATGATAATGAAAGATATAATGAATAAGAAACAATGAATTTCATCACACGGTTCATACATCAGATTGCATCTATATACAAGACGATTACATATTTTGAATTTCTCAGTATTATTGGACTTGGAGGTATATGGATAAGTGGGCTTTTGGGCCTTGATTGGTTCTTTATGCATGAATACCCAAAGTGATGCTATGCTATTCATTTTAATACATTTGACTTGGCTGTTAACTTTCATTCATTCCTCAATGTGCACCCATGTGATTTTAGATACATTGCGCCTTGCTATATTCTTCACATGATATCAGATTACAACTATATTAATTACATTAAGTAATTATACTAACAAATCAACCAGTGATTATCTTAAATTAATTAAACTTAATTAATTAACCTAACTGATCACATTAAACTCAAATAATTACACCGAGTAATTAATTCCTTAATTACTTTCATTAAGTAATTACACTAAACAACTTCACAATTGATTACCTTTAAATTAATTAATCTAACAAATTATTAAAATTAATCACATTAATTAATTATTAAATAATCTCAAGTTAGTGACCTTCATTAACTACTAACAATTCTTTAATAACTTTCTTAAGTAATTAAACTTACATTAATTATTATTACTTACAAATTAATTAATCTTTAATAATCGATTAATTAATCCTAATTATTTAATTAATTAAGTTTTAACTATAACTTAATTAATCTTTAATTACTTGATTAATTAATTTCTAATTATTAATTAATATTCTAATCTTATTTAATTAATGATCCTTAGTTACCAAATAATTATCCTTAATTAATTAACTTAAACCTAATTAATTAATTAAAAACCCTTAATTACTTTAATTAATTATCCATTTCATTAATTAATTAAATATATAAATTATCCATTTTAATTATCTTAATTATTTAATGAATTACATATCATTAAATCCTAATCAACTTTAAGAAAAACATTATTCTTATTAACGATTAAATTATCAATATCAAAAGCATCTAAAAACAGTTTACCTTTAATTTGTTTTCAAATTTCATTTTAAATTTAGGATTTAAAATGAATATAATTTAACTTTAACAAAGTTTAAAAAACAATTCAAAACCCTTTTTAAATCACATGTTAAAGAAATACATACCTTATAAAAGAAAGTTAAAGAATTTTAAAACCAAATTCATTTTACATACAAATCAATTCAAAATACACTTTAAAATTCAAAGTTGTTTAAAACATTTTAAATTTAAAAACTTCCTTTAATTTCAAAACTATGGTTCAAACTAAATTTGATTCCATATTAAACTTTGATTTAAACTTAGTTTAAACTTTGATTTACATTTTAAACTTTATTTAAAAAAAATTAAAAAAAAAACAGAACAGGTTTTCTTTTAAAACCTGTAACAGAACATTACCAAAGCCATAACCTAAATGACTTCGAGCCAAAATCAAACTGCTTCGAGTCGAAAACCTAATTTACTTGAGAAAACTCAGGATTACTATTCTGCCCAAAACCAAACTTCATCAGAAAATTGAAAGTGCACCGTGCACATGCATGGTGGCACTGATCGACTTCGATCATCCACGATGATCTCCTCAATTCGTCGATCACCTTCATACCCTCTCGCAATCATCAGATCAACCTTCCAAAATCGAAATCAAATTCGAGCTTCACATCCTAAACCTGGAACAAGAACCTGAAAACAACTCGTCTTCGAATCTCCAGGCGCTAGAAATGCTGAAATTCTGGCTACACCATTGACAACATCCAAGCTTCTACCTCCTTGAATCTTGTTGCACTCGATGAACCCTAAATGTCGTGGTGGTCAAAATTAATCCACCTAGTTAAAACTAGGGTTAAAGATAAAAATCGAACGCCACCTCGTCCATAGTGCATAGTTCATCTTCCTGACAATCTTCCCCGATCCTACGATCATTCCTCCATCTCCAGGAAGAAACCCGACATCCAAAATCAAGTAGATCACCAGAAAATCCCAATTTCCCATTTTCAGTTCAAACAAGAACTGCAACTTTAATCTAGTATTAAAAATTATGGTTTTAGTGTTAAAAATCATGTTTTAGTTTGGGGATTCGATTTATAATCTTGAATCAATGAATTACAAAGTTTGGGTTTTGACTTATATTAATTTTGCTCCGTCATTTTGATTTCCAGATAATTTCCAGAGACATTTCATTTTTTTCTTTAACTTAAGTATAATTTTTATCTATGGAACAAACAAGTTTCATTTAAATCTTAAGTTTTAAACAGAGTCAAAATCAAGAGGTTTTGAATTTTAAATCAAAACTTGAAAACTGGAAGCTATGAACAGAGAGTACTCTGATGAAAACAACATGCATACCATACATGAATATATACAGAGCAGATTTCACATAATACATATTCATTTCAAATTAACTAGCATGCAACCAAGTTTACATACTTAAACTTTTAAAAGTGATGTTATTCACCTGCTTAAGATGATGAACAGAGCATTTTTTTTTTTGAAACAGCTTTTAACAGAGAAAACATGAATTGCCTTTTGCATTTGAAAACTTTTGAACTTTAAATACCTGAGTGCTTGCTTGTTGTTTTGCAACTGAAATGCTTTTGCTCCTTGATTTAAAACTACATGCATGCTTCCAGATTTGAAAAGAAAATGCAGGCTTAATCATCTCAGGTTGAAGATGATGTTAAAGTTATTGACTTGGAAATGTATTACAGGGATTTTGATTTGCATTTTGATTTTTGGATTTGAAGGAGTGATTTACAGATTGAAGAAGAAGCTTTGAAAACATGCTCTTTGATATTGAAAATGCTATTACAGGTATGCATGTTTGAATTTATTTCTGGTTTGTGAAATCTTGATTTCAGGTTTGATTTTAAGAAATAAGTTTCAGCTGAAGTTTTTTCTTTGTTTAGACATGAGAAAAAGAAAAAGAAATGAGAGATGTGTGCTTATATAACTTAATTATGGTTTAATAAAAATCAAAGAAAAATGAATATTAAAACATGGCACTTGTCCTAAATATTAGCATTTGTCATATACCTTAATTTATTAGCTAACACATGTCTTTTAAATTAATTAGTATTTGTAATTAAAGTTTAATATAAGATTATGCTTAATTAATTAGTTTATATATTTATTGTATAGATAATTTTTAAAGAAATAAGACCAATTATATTCATAAATAAAAGTGTATATATATATATATAGATATATATTAAAATCCAAAAAATTTACAAAAGAGATTATCTTATTATTAATGAATTACTTAAATGAATTAAAATATCATATTTATTAAGCAACATTAAAAATAAAATAAAACAAACCATTTTATTAATCTAAATTAATATTCAAACTTAAGTTAAAATATATTTTAAACAATTAAACATTTATCTTAAGTATTTAAACCATATAGTTATTTATTAAATAGCTTTGAAAAGCTTAATATTAAATCAAATTTCCAAATTACCAAAAATATTAGAATTAGAAAATATGCTTTATTTATTAAATTTAAAACAAGCTTATCTATTTACAATATATACAAATATATATATATATATATATTATAAATAGAAAACATTTTATTAGCTTTTTAAAAGATAAAATTCACCAATTAAATAATTATTTAGTTAGATTATTAAATCAATTCAAATTTTATTAACAAAATTATCAAATCAATTTAATTTTTAATACAGATTATTAAATTGATGTTACCCAAAATTCCGGGTCATTACATTCCTCCCCGTTAAAAGAATTTCGTCCCCGAAATTTAAAATCAAAGGTAATTTAATAATATCATTAAAGATTTAATTTTAAATCACAGTCATATATTATCAACCCTATGCCAACAACCCTAGCAACCAATTTACTCAATCAACAAATCTAACTATCCAGACAAAATTCTAGATAGAATTTCCTAGAGTTTCCTAAGTATATATACCGGGATACTCGTTTTACAGAATCCAAACAATCAATACTGCTAATCTACAGAGTCCTTGCTCATCTAGATCTACAAAACTAAACAAGATATCAGACCACACATAAGTCTGACTTAACAACCAAATCTCCTGAACTGCTGGTTCCCAAAACCAGAGATGATCATACACGTACTCCCTCAGAGATACGTGAAACATACTGAATCCCAGTTATCCAAACTGGAAATTCAATTCTGTAGACCAAACACTTATTCTCACAAGAAAACAGAAAAGATCCAAAATACCTAGGAGCTAGCTTCCCAGCCTTACCCAAAACTTATAGCTCCTTTGATCGGAGAAATCTTATCCAAAATCAAATCTCCGACTCCGGAATCCAAATTCCTTCGTCTCTTATCCACAAAACTCTTTGGACGATCCTGTGCGACCTACATCCTTCCTGATCAGCTCAACCTTCGCTGATGCTTCTAGAAACAAACTGGGCCAAACATAACTCATCAAAATGATCTCTCCAAGATCAACCAAAATCGAGAACAAATTCTACTCCTCAAGCATCAGAAAACTAAACTACTTCTCCTATCCGGAAAAGACAAAACAGAAACCCTCCCAAACTACTTCCGCTGCACAACTCTGATCTGCAGTAGATGAAAATGCTGATGATGAACACAAGCACAAACTGGACAACCCATCCCAGAAATATGGTTCAATAGACCCATAAAGTGAAAAACTCAGAAGTTCCACCAAAATCTGAGCCGCTTCACCAGACTCTATCTCTAGGAACCATCCTTCTACTAAGCTGAACCACCGGTACCACTCCTGGAATCCTAGTCAATAAGAATACTCAATCTCCAGCTGTGGACAAACCTCTGACTTCCCTGAAGACATCCGAAAACTCAATCTCCAATTGTATTAATTAATTCTTTAATTAATAACTCAAGTGATTAACTCTTAGTTACATTCACTTAATTACTTTCATAAAGTAATTATCCTCTAATTACTTGTTAAATAATTACTCTTTACTTAATTACCTCCAGTAATTCAGTACCTAATTACTTCACCAAGTAATTACACTTAATTAATCCATAAGTGATCATCTTAAATCAATCACTAATTAATCACCTAATTAATTATTTAATTAATCATTTAAATTAATTAAATGATTTCTTTAACTTCTTATATTATAAAGATCCTTAATTAAGAAAACCATTATCTTAATTAAATCATTTATATTAACCAATAACACTTTAATTATTAACAAAAATTGAATTATCTTAAAAAGATTCTAAATTACTTAAGATAAATCTTTATTATAATTGATTACCAAATTCTTAATCATTAAACTTTATTTAAAATAAAATATATTAGAAATCAATTATAATTAAAATAATTTAAACATTCAAATTAAAACTTTTAAATCTTTGAACTTTCCAACTTATTAAATAAAATTTAGCATAAACCTTGTTATTGAAATCTACTTATTTTATTTTTAAAAACTTTTCATTTCAATATATAAACTTGTTTAAATCTTAACTTTGAAAAAAATTAAGTTTTATAAGTAAAACTTTTTTAACTTTTGTTTTAAAACTTTATTCCAAAATCAAATTTCTTTGTTTCAAACTTTTTTTAAAAAACATTTGTTGTTAAATCCTTAAAAACCTGAATGACAAAAACTGCTCAACAAAAATCCGAGCAACCCACTGCAAGAACCCAAGTCGATCTCGAGTAATCAAGCAAACCCCGAGTTACCCCAAACCTTATTCCCTACTTCAAGACAAATCATCATACCCCCGAAGAATACTTCGAGCTCGAACCTTCCTTCGCCCAAAACCCATTTCTAATGCACGATACCGTGCACATCAACGTGTACCACCACGCCGAACGTCGACGAACCTCAGGCCGGCGTCCAATACGTCGCACCCAACCTCTACAACTTCAATCGAAACCCAGAAATCGTGTTTCGATCGAAAGTCGAAATTTAACTTCCTGAAACCCATCATTTCGAACCCAGTGTCATCAGAAAGTCGACATCACGGCAACTCCAACCCCGAGAAACCCTGCCACCTTAGCCGTAGCTCCCCCACGACGCGTAGAACCCATGGCACCACACGCGATCTCCTCCGGTTGAGCTTTGACGCTGCGAAACCCAAGAGAACAGCGACGACATCCACAGGGTATAAAACCCTACCTCCTCGATTTTCGATCATCTCAATTAATTAAAAATCCCCAAAGAATTTTTCCAACGATCAACGAACTCCCTCGATCATCATGCTCAACCTCGCCGTCAAAATCGCCGTCGTTCACCGTCAATTGGTCGAATTGTCCAAAACATCCAATTCGAAAATTCTCTTCAACGACTGGTCTAAAAATCATGATGCAAGCCTCAAAAATCATGATTTAGCATCACGAATCCAATTATATAATTCAAACTCAAAATTGATTTGATTAATTTTTGACCCAAATTTCTTTTTTTACTGTAAATTCAAAATTTGAGCTAATTACCCATTTTAAAAACCTACAATTATTTTTAGGTGAAAGATTACATGATATCAAACAACTTTTGTTTACAAATTAAAGACCAATTCGAATTCAAAATTTAGTTATAGAATTTATTATGAAATTTGAGACTGTTTATAAACAGTAACAATTTTAACTATACAGGACTTCATCTATTCATAATTCAACCATGCATCAAATTTAATTCAAGTATTTCATCAACATCATGATATTCATCACAGAACAATTAGAAACCATGATTTAAAACTGCTTTTAAAATTTCAATTACTCACCAAAAATGCAGAAAATAGAAACTGTTATTGTTTCCAGGCTTGAAATTTCCCTGCATGTTGAATTTCCTGCATTGCTTGTTGATTACTAAATTGCTTGATTGTACTTGAAGATCTTGCATTGATGTAGTAATTTCCAGATTGAATTCCAGGTTTTCTTCTTGTTTTCAGATTTCTTTACAGTTTTCTTCTTTCTTTCTTTTTTCTTTGTTTTGTATTCCTTTTGTTGAAGAATTCTTTTTTAGCTGAAGATTAAAACTCATGTTCTTGTTTTACAATTTGATTTAAAATTAAATTTTCAAGAGAGTATTGACACTTGTTCTTTATTTGTTCTAATTAACTTACATATGTCTCTAAAATAAATTAAAAAGTTTACAAGTGTTTTAATGTTTAATTAATATTTACAAATGTCTTTAATGAGCTCAAAATACTTACAAGTGTTATTTAATGTTTTATTAATGTTTTACAGGTGTTTTTTAATGTTTTTCAAATGTTATTTTCTTATTTATATTTTATTTAAGTTATATATAAGTAATTATGTAATATTTACAAGATTATAAAATGTTTTTATCTTATATAAACAAGCTTTAGATTTTAATAAATATACAAAAGTGAATTCATGTAAACATTTATAAATAACTTATATTTTTGATTCAATTTAATGTATCATATGTTTAAAATAAATAACAAATTATTCTTGTTATAAAAATTTAAATCTCAAATATCATTTTTAAAAGCACTAAGTCAAATTTAAATTTCCAAATTACAAATTATATATATATTAAAGTTTGAAAACGCTTTATTAAATTCAAAACAATAAATTTTCCCATTTCTAATATATATATATATATATATATATATTTCAAATGGAAAACATGTTAACATTATATTTGAAAATTACTGTATTAAATTTTAAAACACAATTTCAGATTACAGTATATACATTCACATATATATCAGTTTGAATATATAGCCTTTATTACTTAAAGACTTCCTATATATAATATTATATCATTATATATATAGACACACACACACACAAATTATAAATAGAAAATATTTTGATTAACTTTTGGAAAAATAAATATTAACAATTTTAAATTGCTAAAATAATTGTTCCCAAATTAAAATATTATTAGTTTTCAAAAGAATTAAACTTGCCAATTCATATTGTTAAGAAAAATGTTGATAGATATTATCAAATTATTACTATTAATCTTTAAAAGGATTTTAACTTGTCAATTTATAATTTAAAATGATCAAATCAATTTAATTATTAACAAAGATTATTAAATTGATATTGCTCAAAATTCCGGGTCGTCACATTCCTCACCCCTTAAAAGAATTTCGTCCCCGAAATTTAAAAGCAAAGATAATTTAATAACCTAGCAAAAGAATTTAAATTTCGATCAGCAACCATAGCAACCAATTCAAACAACTAATTTTATATATCCAGACAAAATTCTAGATAGATCTTCCTAATATTATCTAAAGTTTTCCAAGTACCTATTCTGGAATACTCGCTCTACAAAACCTTAAGTAACTATACTATTATAACCAAGAACTCCCTCATCTGATCCTACAAAGTGAACAAGATATCAGACTAAACTCAAGATCAGCTCAACCACCAGATCCTTCTGAACTGCCGATTCTATCACTCGATGAATCATACACATATTCCTCAGAGATATGTGAAATACAATGAATTCCAGCTATCCGAACTGGAAATTCAATCCAGTAGCTCAAAATCCAATCTCCAGAGAACACTGGAAAATCTCAAAATACTTTCGGAGCTAGCTCTCTCCAGTTTTACCAAATCTTATATCTTCTTTGATCGGATAAAACTAAAGCAATATCCAAATTCCAATTTCTCATTCCAAATCTTCTCAATTCTTAATTGCATAACTCTTCTGATGCTCCTGAGTCACCTTCAACTTTCCTGATCAGCCTAACCCTTGCTGATTTCTTCATGAAACAATAGGACCAAAATCAAACCAATTTCCAGATCCTACTCAACAAAATGGCTCTCCTAAAAATTTGCCGAAATCCAAAACACAACTCTATTCCACAAGTCTTAGTGGACTTCAGACCTACATCTCTTTTCCAAGAATAGCCAAATAGTTGCACTTAACAACCTTGTCTTCAAAATCCAGAAAATTTCTTCATACTTGAATTTCCTGCAGAAATCCTTTAATCCAAGAAAACTGCAACTTCCGGTTGCTCCCACTCTAGAATAACCGCTATCTTGCTTCCGTTGCACAACTCTGATCTGGAGTAGATAAGAATGCTATCTAAGAACTCGAGCACTATCTTTCTCCATACATTGATCATCCGACCCATAAAATCTTAGTGACCATTCCACTTGGTCAAAACATCCCAGCAGAATCTTAACTAGAACTAGATGATCAATCCTTCTCCAAAGAATCTTGAGGTGCTTCACCAAACTCTTCTCGCTCTAAGATTCATCCCTCTACATGGTTGAACCATCAGTATTTCTCCTGGGATCCAAGTCGATAAGAAAACTCAATCTCCGATTCGGGTAGACTTCCGATTTCCTCAAAAACATCTAGAAAACCTCTCCACTTGAGATGCCTCAATTCCCAAACCAAGCTCAAGTCACTTTTGCGATCTTACTCAGTTCAGATTCCAAAAAACCTATCTTCACCAACAAGAACCAGCTTTCCTAATCGAGATTAATCTTCAAGAATGGCTTATCAACCAGAAAACTGATAGATCACCTCCAACAAATATCCTGCTCTGCTGAGCCTCCCGAAGAAATGGATAAGCCTTCACTATCTGCCTGGTCTGTTGATAGTAGAATTCCAAAGATTTCTGAATCATCGAAGAAACAGATCCACGCCGCTGCTTCCAACTTCACTTCAATGATTCTGCTAAGAAAAAAGATCTTCCTTAACCCAAAAGCTCCTTGAAACACGAATTCCACTAAAAGACCCTTGAGACGGGTAGACATCTTCTCAAGAAACTCCGCTCCAAACCAAACACCAACCACTTGTTCTTCTTAAGGAAAACAATGAGTCCATGTCCGAAATGAGCTAACTCATCGACCGTAGTCTCATACTTCAATATAGATAAGATACCCTGACTTGAGATCCAGAAGATCCCAAAACATCCGAATCTTTTCTGCAGTAGGCATCAACTGTTCCTCCAACACCATCTAAATCTTGCTCCAAAAGAACATCTTCAGAACCATCTATGGATACTGCATCCTATCACACAGCTATTCTTTCCTGAAGTCACCAAGATACCATCATCTGCTTTTGCTCAGCTAACAGACCCGACTCTTGGAAATCCCTACTCACTCGAGAGCATATCAACCTCACACTTCAAGAATATACTCTAATTCTTGAAAAGTCTTTCTCTGGGATCAATGAAATCCTTTCACCAATCTACAAAGATTATTCGAGACGGTATTAGGTCTACAATCTCGATAGATACACCTCCAACCACAACATAAGAGCCTCTTCCATTAGTGGTAGTCGTGTTACACACACTTCTACCTTATCTACCTTCATAACCTACGTTGGAAAATCCGAACAGATAACCCAACAGATTAGGTAGATATATAAATATATCTATATAAAAATTACAAGTACGCTCTCTCAGGATAGACACCACTCTAGAGCCTAGGTATTCACTCAACCTAGCGCTTTGATACCACCTGCAGCGACCCAACATTATATCACCAGAAAGACGCATCACTATTTAAGAAAGAAAGGGATAGAAGAAGAAAACAAAGAGAAGAAAGAAAAACAACACATCAGAATCTCACAGCGGAACGAATGAAATATAATATATAACATATATATAGTATCATATAAATCAGAGTACATAACTATACATCTCAATTTAAACAGTTATAACCTTTCTGTCTAATGTACAATACAAGAACATCAATACAGAATAACACACAGCGGAAACTCTATCTATATATCTATACGTTGAAGCCTCCTGCTCCAAAGCTCCTCCAGAATTCGTCAAGGATACCTGAATCACTTGACTACTCATACATAATATGAGTACCCAAGAGTTTAATAAAACAGAAAATAAACATTCGGGTCAGACAGGGGTCTGGTGTGAGTAAACGGTTTAAGATTGCTTACATTTTTAGAAAATCCTTTGAAAAGAAAGGTATCACGTAAGACTTCCCACACATAAACATGGAAAAGTTTTTACCTTACGCTAACCAAAACATTTGATAGGAAATCCAGTGATATTATAATAGTGTCTAGGGTTTTCAAGTAAAATACAGAAATAGCTGGAATGCTTACATCTCGCGTTCCAACATAGTTGGGAACAATCAAAACGTAAGGCACTTATTGGAGATTGGATTCCATACAATGGCAGGGCTACTAGGGTACCGCCCGTCATAGTACGTGGCCTAGATCACCGTACCGAGGACCGCTCCCGATCCCCTGCAACACAAGGCCGGGACCATTCCTTACTGAACAGTCCCAAATAAAACCACCCCACAGTTGGCTGCAGATCCAACCGCCCACACAGCCGAATAAAAAGGGACATCTAGACAGGGGTAAATCTCATCCTACTCGGGCATGGCCCACTTAACCTTGCTGCACCTCCCCTGTTTTAGCCATTCCCGGTTGATGAGGCTTAAGGCTACTATTACCTTTATAGGACACATTTATATTAGAATGCTCATCGTCCACCTGACGATGTTCTGAAAGCATTCAATCCATACAAGTCCGTTCCGGGTTCGAACGGAACCGAAGGCACTATCTCGTTGCACTCATTTAGGAATCACCCTTAGAGTCAACGACCATAGCCCTTGCACTTTGAATCACCATCTCGAACCTGTAAGTACTATTTCCGTCAAACTCACCTCAGAATCGCCCCCAGAGTTATACTGACGAATAGTTCCTACACTTCGAGTCTTCATTTGCACTCCACTTGGATTCACGACCTAACGTTTAATTTGGATCGATGTGGTTTTCGGATATCCAAATATGGAAACCCGGTCCCGGTCTCACCGAATCCAAACGCCATTTTAAGGTCCAAGTTGTACTTGAGGGTTTTAAACAGTAGATATTCAGAATATCGCTTAACATAAATGGATGATTCATAACACACAGATAGATAATTCATTATTATCAAATTCATCAACACATATCACAAAGCAGCATATATATATCACATCTCAGATATATCACATTCATATCATTACATATCAACCAATGACATCCAATATCATTAACTCATCCAATGAAATTTATCATCCAATCATTAATCATCCATAACAAGGTTTGATCCAAACTTAATTAATTTAATTGATCCTAAATTAAATTAACTCCTTACTTGATCACTTGGATTATCATTAATCCAACTTACATATTCATAAATTAATTGTAAATTAATTAATTAAACATCACTTAATTATCCACTTTGAATTAATCATCCTTGATTAATTATCTCTTAATTACTTTAAGTAATTATTCCTTAATTACAATTTTAATTAATCATCTTGATTAATTACTTCTCAATTATACCAAGTAATTATCTCTTAATTACCCTTTAATTTTTTTTTGGCAAAGCAAATTAATCACACTTGATTAATTATTATTTAATTACCCTGATAATTATTTCTTAGTTATCCTTTTAAATTAATCATACTTGATTAATCACCTTTTAATTTATCATCTTGATTAATTACTTTTAATTAAACACTCTTGATTAACTACTTTTAATTAATCATAATTGATTAATTTCTTTTTTAATTAACCACATTTGATTAATTACATTTTAATTAATTTAGCAATTAAAACTTAATTATAGATTAATTACCTTTTAATTATTAATTAACAATTAATTATTTATTTCCATTAATTAATGATTTCTTCCATTAATTAAATTTCTTTCTTAATTAATTACTTTAACAAGTAATTAATCACATTATTAAGTACTCTTAATCCTTTTATTAAATAACCATTAATTAAATAATTTAATCCTTTAATTAATTGTATTAATTAATTCTTTAATTAATAACTCAAGTGATTAACTCTTAATCACATCCACTTAATTACTTTCATAAAGTAAGTATCCTCTAATTACTTGTTAAATAATTACTCTTTACTTAATTACCTCCAGTAATTAAGTACCTAATTACTTCACCAAGTAATTACACTTAATTAATCCATAAGTGATTATCTTAATTCAATCACTAATTAATTACCTAATTAATTATTTAATTAATTATTTCAACTAATTAAATGATTTCTTTAACTTCTTATATTATAAAGATCCTTAATTAAGAAAACCATTATCTTAATTAAATCATTTATATTAACCAACAACACTTTAATTGTTAACAAAAATTGAATTATCTTAAAAAATTCTAAATTACTTAAGATAAATCTTTATTATAATTGATTACCAAATTCTTAATCATTAAACTTTATTTAAAATAAAATATATTAGAAATCAATTATAATTAAAATAATTTAAACATTCAAATTAAAACTTTTAAATCTTTGAACTTTCCAAGTTATTAAATAAAATTCAATATAAACCTTGTTATTGAAATCTACTTATTTTATTTTTAAAAGCTTTTCATTTCAATATATAAACTTGTTTAAATCTTAACTTTGAAATAAATTATGTTTTATAAGTAAAACTTGTTTAACTTTTGTTTTAAAACTTTATTACAAAATCAAATTTCTTTGTTTCAAACTTTTAAAAAAAACACATGCTGTTAAATCCCTAAAAACCTGAACGACAAAAACTGCACAAAAAAAACATGAGCAACCCACTGCAAGAACTCGAGTCGATCTCGAGTAATCAAGCAAACCCCGAGTTACCCCAAACCTTATTCCCTGCTTCGAGCCAAATCATCATATCCCCGAAGAATACTTCGAGCTCGAACCTTCCTTCACCCAAAACCCATTTCTGATGCACGATATCATGCACATCAACGTGCACCACCACGCCGAACGTCGACGAACCCCACGCCGGCGTCCAATAAGTCGCACTCGACCTCTACAACTCTAATCGAAACCCAGAAATCGTGTTTCGATCGAAAGTCAAAATTTGACTCCCTGCAACCTATCAGTTCGAACCCAATAACATTAGAAAGTCGATGCCACGGCAACTCCAACCTCGAGAAACCCCGCCACCTTAGCCGTAGCTCCCCCACGACGCCTAGAACCCACGGCACCACGCGCGATCGCCTCCGGTTGTGCTCTGACGCCGCGAAACCCAAGAGAACAACGACGACATCCACAGGGTATAAAACCCTACCTCCTCGATTTTCGATCATCTCAATTAATTAAAAATCCCCAAAGAATTTTTCCAGCGATCAACGACACTCCCTCGACCATCATGCTCAACCTCGTCGTCAAACTTGCCGTCATTCGCCATCAATTGGTCGAATTGTCCAAAACATCCAATTCGAAAATTCTCTTCAATAACTGATCTAAAAATCATGATACAAGCCTCAAAAATCATGATTTACCATCACGAAACCAATTATATAATTCAAACTCAAAATTGATTTGATTAATTTTTGACCCAAATTTCTTTTTTTTTACTGTAAATTCAAAATTTGAGCTAATTACCCATTTTAAAAAGCTCCAATTATTTTTAGGTGAAAGATTACATGATATCAAACAACTTTTGTTTAGAAATTAAAGGCCAATTCGAATTCAAAATTTAGTTATTGAATTTATTATGAAATTTAAGACTGTTTATAAACACACTGTAACAATTTTAACTATACAGGACTTCATCTATTCATAATTCAACCATGCATCAAATTTAATTCAAGTATTTCATCAACATCATGATATTTATCACAAGAACAATTAGAAACCAGGATTTAAAACTGTTTTTAAAATTTCATTTACTCACCAAAAATGCAGAAGACAGAAACTGTTATTGTTTCTAGGCGTGAAATTTCCCTGCATGTTGAATTTCCTGAATTGCTTGTTGATTACTGAATTGCTTGATTGTACTTGAAGATCTTGCATTGATGTTGTAATTTCCAGATTGAATTCCAGGTTTTCTTCTTGTTTTCAGATTTCTTTACAGTTTTCTTTTTTCTTTCTTTTTTCTTTGTTTTGTGCTCCTTTTGTTGAAGAAATTTTTTTTAGCTGAAGATTAAAACTCATGTTCTTGTTTTACAATTTGATTTTAAATTAAATTTTCAAGAGAGTATTGACACTTGTTCTTTATTTTTTCTAATTAACTTACACATTTATCTAACATAAATTAAAAAGTTTACAAGTGTTTTAATGTTTAATTAATATTTACAAATGTCTTTAATGAGCTCAAAATACTTACAAATGTTATTTAATGTTTTATTAATGTTTTACAAGTGTTTTTTAATGTTTTTCAAATGTTATTTTCTTATTTATAATTTATTTAAGTTATATATAAGTAATTATGTAATATTCACAAGATTAAAAAATGTTTTGATCTTATATAAACAAGCTTTAGATTTTAATAAATATACAAAAGTGAGTTCATGTAAATATTTATAAATAACTTATATTTTTGATTCAATTTAATGTATCTTATCTTTAAAATAAATAAGAAATTATTCTTGTTATAAAAATTTAAACCTCAAATATCATTTTTAAAAGCACTAAGTCAAATTTAAATTTCCAAATTACACATTATATATATATTAAGTTTGAAAACACTTTATTAAATTCAAAACAATAAATTTTCCCATTTCTAATATATACAAATATATATATATTTCAAATGGAAAACATGTTAACATTATATTTGAAAATTATTGTATTAAATTTTAAAACACAATTTCAAATTACAATACATACATTCGTATATATTACAATATGAATATATAGTCTTTATTACTTAATGACTTCCTACATACAATATATATCAATATATATACATTATAAATAGAAAATATTTTGATTAACTTTTGGAAAAATAAATATTACCAATTTTGAATTGCTAAAATAAATATTCCCAAATTAAAATATTATTAGTTTTCAAAAGAATTAAACTTGCCAATTCATATTCTTAAGAAAAATGTTGATAGATATTATCAAATTATTACTATTGATCTTTAAAAGAATTTTAACTTGTCAATTTATAATGTAAAATGATCAAATCAATTTAATTATTAACAAAGATTATTAAATTGATATTGCTCAAAATTCTGGGTCATCGCAATAATATTAGATATTATCCATATTAATCGACCTACGATAATACATTTTTCTATAGTAATGCTTCATTGACCATGAAATGTTAATAAGTAGCATGTATTTTCTTATTTAATGCATTGTTAACATTGAATACTTAAAGATCTTATGGAACATCTTAGCAATTATTTCGTATTTTCGATAAAGATTCTTTATGCTATATTTTTTTGATTTTTTGCAGTGTGGATGTGTATATAAATCATTATGAATTGAAGATGGGTTAATAATAATGTTTACGAGTATGCTAAATTCAGACGAAAAGAATTGTATTAAATCGGAATAAATTGTAGCTAATTTCATTTGATTCCAATTCAAACTAATTTGACAATTATTACAATTAATTATTTTTTTATTAATATTTAATCTAATTAGGTAATAGTTACATACTTAGTCCCCATGCTCATGGACACCAAAAAAGTTAACCAAAAAATGGTTTGTGAGAATTATGTCCAACTTATCTTATATAAGTCTAACTAATTGATATGTTGGCGGTTTAATGATTCAATTTTGGACTTAAACAATGTAGCATTTTTAAAAGACGTATTAATTATCATCGAATTTTCTGAGATAAGTCGGATCTAATTTCTGTTTTTTTTGAATTTTTTTGTAAATAATTTATAATACTTGTTATTCGGCACTATACATTAATTGATAATAATTAATTAATAATTTGCAAATATATGTAAATAAAAATACATTACATAAATATTTCCTGCCAACCTTTAATCCAATTTGTCTATGAACACCACAACCTCTAACCTTTAACCTTAAATCATAATTGTCTGCTAAATCTTCCTAATTCTCATCATTGCTAATCAATTGGTATTCCCTTTTAGTTTAATGTAACATTTTATTTTTTTATGGATTAAAATAATTTTTAATTTTACTTCATTGTATATTTCAAAAATATACATTTATTAAATCATGTTTTGTAGCTCTTATTCATACTAGTTAAAACAAACAAGGATAATGTTTAACGCTGGAATCACTAACGTTGGAATATGCATAATTAACCAGTCATGTTTTTTTAAGAAGCATAATATAGTAAAAATAATACAATGAGTGCTATATACATGATTATTTGTTAACAAATTATTGCATGTTCACTAAACCAAAATGATACTCTAGATACAAAAGATATAAAATTTTACATTTTCTCATGTCATATTATGATATATGCATTAAAGAAAATGATGTTTCAAAACTACTATAGTATTTTCTCAAATTTAGTTAGTATAGTATAATGTCAAAGTGTGTAATAATGAAAATGCTATTTCACTAAGCCAAATTTAAATACTATCTTATTTCGAGCATAATTTTTCCACTCTAGATTTATAATACTATTATCAAACAAAATTATGCACATATTTAGATTTATACGTTAAAAAAAGGATAAAACTCCATTAAACCAATATAAATTACATTTGAAAATTAATTAAATGACATGCTTTGCAATATAGTTCTTACAAAGTTAGGAACAACCGATAGTTGATGTAATGTTTTCTATATAAAGTCATTGTGCTCTAAATTATTAATTATACTCTATATGCTTCAAGACTATTTAAGTATATTTACAACACATTTTTTAGTAATATCCATGAAAAAGTTATCTAAAAATTTACATCCCATAATATGTGCTTTCATCTTCATATACTATAAAATCTAAAAATACACTGTTAACAGAGTTATATAGTAACCCCCGTATGCATACCACGAGTTCGTACTCGTCATACAAAATAATAACAATATAGACAAACACACAAAGAGACAAACATAGTTTACTTACACTTATATGTAATATGTTATAAAATATTTTTGACTAATTGCCAATAGTTTACTTATATAATTATAACTGCAACGACCGTGATTTTCGACTCTTGAAAATCGACACTAATACGTCTAATGTATTAGAGCAACTGAATGCCAGAAAATCCGATAGTTAGGGGAAAAGAAAAGAAGAGGTAGAAGAAAATACAACAACAACAACAAAGAATCTCACAAACACAGCGGAACAATATATCATAGATAATAACATGTCTTTATACAAAAAGAACTATAACTTTTATTTAGACATAACATCATTAGAGTACAAAAAATCCAAAAATGAATACCGGATAATTAAAATAACTTATCCTCACTAGTGCTGACTTTATAGCTTACAATACATAGTGGAATAAAATCAAGTATGTGGGATATGTCTTTTACATCCAGCTCGTCTCCTAGCTCCACAGCATCCTATCCCAAATTTGTAATACTCGGTTTAACCGAATATTATAATAATATAACACCCGAGCCAGTCTGGAAAACCAGCATGTGAAAACATACTCAATTTGAATTATTACTATTTTCAAAATCCTTTGAAAAACAAAGGTATCTCGTAAGACCACGTCACACATAAACACGACGGGTTTTTCCCTTACGTTAACAAAAACATCTGATATCAAAATCATTTGATATTATTATGGCGTCTATAGAAAGTAAAACGAAGTAGCTGAAATGCTTGCATCTCACATTTCAGCATACAATGATTAGGCACTAGGGTGCCACCTATCACAATACACTTTTAAAAAATGTACCTAGGACCTTGCCGGGATCCCCTACAACACAAGATCGACCATACCTCTATCTGGATAGAATCGAATATGTTATCACCTTGGGTGTTCTCACCCTTATCTAGAGCTTTTTTCCATGTACCACCGTATCCGTAATTAATAATATATCTGAGGGTATCTAGAAAGTTGCTAACATATCCTAATTGGGTATGACCCACTTAGTCTTGCTACATTTCCCATGATTTTCAGTCATTCCGGTTGATGAGGCTTGAGTCCACGATTACCTTGTTAAGGAATTTTCACTTAGAATGTTCATTGTCCTCAAATGATAATGTGTTGAAAATATTCATCCATACAAGTTCAATCTAGGTCTGAATAAAACCGAATGCACCCTTACTACTACATTCGTTTTGGAATCGTCCTTGGGATTAGTTGCAATTAGCCCTTGCACTTCAAAGCTCTATCTTCGTTTTCATGCTCTTATCTTCACTTCGAAGCGTATTTATTGGATCGAAGTGGTTTTCGAATAACTTATCCGATCCCAGTCTCATCGAAACAACATTCGATATTTTCGGTAAAGTCAACCCCGATTCTTTTAGGCAATAAGCAGAAGAAATAAGATCGCAGGCCATCTCCAAACCGTTAGTGGATGGATTTCCTTATCATCACCCTAGAAGACCAAAACGAGTTTATACGTACAGTATAGCAACTTCGATGGTAGATGTACTGTATAATTCCCGTGTTTCTCATAGATATTTCCAAAGCTATGTTTCGATCCAAATTTGATTGTTGGTTATTTAACTATCAAGTAAAAAATCATTCAATCAAAGATTCATTTCCCACTGAAGTTGTCACGACCCGAAATCCAGCGTCTGAAAATCGACATCCATACTTTACCCGTATTCAAATACCGCAGATTCAAACATTGAAATTCGATTCGCGCTGGAGCTTATAACAACATTAGGAGATAACATCACAGCGGAAACATAAATGAATAACTTTATTAATATATAACATGTGATACAACTGTGATTCAAATGAAATGATCAATATATCAAATATAGATACAACAGCGAAAATAATAAGACAACAACAACAGCGGAAAACAACATCTCCATTGCCAAACTCCAAAGCTCAAAACCTGAAGCGAGAACCACCATCATGCTAAAGTTGCGCAAACCCGGTGCACAACTGTTGAAGTGGAACAAATGCGATCCCGAAACCACAGACTCCAAAGAATTGCCAAAAGATACACCTACTATTCGATTATCTGAAAACCTGACTCTAGGCTGCCCGTATGGGAAATTATGGGTACCCAGAGTTTAGAAAGGGAACAATAAACTCTAGGTAAGTCATGGGACTGGTATGAGGAAACAAAAACAGTTTCTTTGAACAAAACAAACAAAAAGAAATAGAAAGAAATCCGCAATGCTTTTTGGAAAATGAAACTACCAAGGCCTCCCGGCATATAAACAATGCAATCGCACACTTGGGGGAGATTTCTCCTTATGATAGTCAAACATGCTTAATACGCAAAATCCTTTTGATATTATTATTAGTGCATAGTGCAGAAAACATTTCGAAAGTATAATATTAATCTTAGCCAGCATAGGTACCATTATATTATGCCAACTATAGCTACCACCTGAGGCGGCAGGTTATACAACTACAAACGTAAAGGGCGCGTATTGGTTGATTGGATTTCCAACAAACGGTCGGGTTAAGGAACTTCCGCACCACATGGGTATGCCTCTGGAGGGACGCACCGAGAACTTAACCAGCTCTCTACCAACATAAGGCCGGGTTACCTCTGTAACTAGGTAACTAACTGTCACGAGTATGCCATCCCCCGGTCATCACCAACCTTTATCCCGGGATTCACCAACAAATAGCAACAACAACATAAGTTAAGTATCAGGGCTCCATACCATGATACCACTTTTTATCCAGAAGGAAATGCACATACCGTGAAGGGTGCGATTCTCATAACCTTGCTGTATGCTTCCTGTTTCGACCCCTCGAGTGTGAGGTTTGACGAAGTATCGTCCACAAAGCTACACTTTTCACAAAAGCCATGTTTTGATCAATAAATGATCAGCAACACTTAGCATGTCACATTACCAAACTGGGAATATATCACTAGTAACCATCAACTACATAACCTCTGAGCTCATACGTCTCAGAGAAGAGTGTTAAGATAAGAGAATAAATTCTCTGCCACCAAACAGAAATGTATTTGATAGAAACCCGCTTTACATCTCAAAGTGTAACGTCAGACATACATCCATAAAAGTCCATTTCGGGTTCGAATGGAACCGAAGGCACTTCAAAGAAGCCCTTGCAAATCCGGGTATTCACAATCCTGATCGAACTCCCCATCACATATGTAGATCTCTATACCGACGCGACACCGTGCAGAGATATTCGACAGGTAATCTTTTCATTCTCGAAAATACCCGATCTTCGCCGCAGTCTTCAGATGCTATCCATTTCGTCGTACCACTATTCGAAATGGGTTTTGTGATATAAATTCCTCTCCCAGCTAAACCAAATAATGAGCGCTAATTTTAAAAACATATGGATATATTGGGATCCTAGTTAAGTCATAACTTACTACCCAAAACCTTTCATTCAAATGGTTTAAACAAATTTCTACTTTTAATTTTTTAAACAAAAGATTCACCCTTTAAGATCCTCTTCAATTTGAAACAAAGTTCACCAATCTTTAACAAAGATTCATTCATAGCTTTCAAAACTATTTTCAATTCAAATTTGGTTTATACACAATTTGAAATCTTTTAGATAAAAACTGGAAGTTCTTTCTTTATATGAAAGCAATTATCTTTAAAAACAAAGAGTTTTCGTTTTGGGAAAATCCGATTACATTTGCTCAAATAAAGCCTTTCAAGTATAAACTTGGGTTAAATTTCAATTCCCAAAATAATACATTTTAAAATACTTTAAAAATGGTTTAAAGTCCATAAAACCAGTATATCCCTTTAACCATAGTTTCCACATACACACACACAACGGATCTATATATATATATAATTCAACTTTAAAATCTTGAATTCAAATTCAAATTAAATTATTTTAAAACTCCTTTTCAAAAGTTACTCAGAATTAATCCAATTTTTTTCAAACCATTTTGGATAAAATAATATTAAATTCAAAATATCTGTGACTTAACCAATTTTTCATAAAATCCATATTTGTGTGTGTGGTGTAGTACAGCGGTTTTACACACAACAATACAATATCACAATCACCATCAATTCAAGCACAATAATATCGATAAGCGGGATAATCCCATAACACTTATCTTTCATTCACAAATAAACAAGTAGTATCATCACAGATAAATAAATCACAGTTCACAGATTAATTGAAAACAATCACATCACAGAATATCACACATCAAAGATATCAAACAATTCAAAGCATTCAATAGAATTCAATTATTCATAAGTAAGATCAATTAATCATCTGACTATAATTAATTTAAACCAGATTAATTATTATGAATAAATTACTAATCCTGGTTAATTAACATTAATTAGTTACAAACCAATTAATTATCCTTTAATCATTTATTAATTAACCTTTAATAAATTAACTAACCTTTAATTATTAATTAATCAACCTTAATTTATAAATCAATCAACCTTTGATCATTAAATAATTAATCTTTAATTATTTAAGTTTCCTTTAATTAATTATCCTTAATTAATTAAATTAATTAATCATCCATTAATTAATTACCATTTAATTAATTAATTATCTTTAATTAATAACAATAAGTGATTATCCTTAATCACTTATATTAATAAATCATAAATTAATTACATTAAGTAATTATCTTTTAATCACTTTAATTAATCAAGTTAGTTACATTAATTGATTATCCCGTAATTAATTATCCCTAATTACTTACATTAAGTAATTATCCTTTAAGTAATAAATCAACCCTTAATTACTTTCATCAATTAATTAACCTTAAATTAATTAATTATCCTCAAATAAATTACCTTAATTAGTTAATCACCTTAATTATTTATCCTTAATTACTTAATTAATTATCCTTTAATCATTTAATTATCATTAAAACCATTATTTGATAAAGCTTGGTAATAAATCACCATAAATAAATTAACTTAAGTCACTTAAGTTATTTGATAATTGAAAGCATTTTATTCCCTTAATTAACTATTCCATTTCAATATTAAATTCATTTAAAATAAACTTTAAAATAAAGGTTATATATATATTAAAAACACTTTAAAACTTGATTAATTAAAATAATTTATTTTCAAACCTTTAGCTGATTCCAAACTAAAAATACAATATTTATCGTTTTAAAAAAATTGTTTAAGCAGATAACTCAAAACTTGATTGATTTAAAATTTAAAACTTGATTTATTTGAAAATTTAAACATGTTACTGCTTATACCCGATGTAACTCGAGTCCATCCCAAAGCAAAATACAGATTTTGCCTGAGCAGTTCCCGAGTAATCTTCTTTCTTTAATTTTTTAAGCTTTATTTTCAAATTAGATTTTGAAACCTGTAATACTCACAACATACTCGAGGCAAGACTCGAGCCAACGCAAGTTTTCCCCGAGCAAGACTTCGAGGCAAACACCTTTCTTCTTCCAACAGCAACCACTGACACCATTACATCATCATGCACGTGCACACTTTGTCGGAACGTCTCCGACCAACCTCGCCCCATTCAAACAAGTCAACGACCACCAACCTAAATCACCAGACCAGCCAGTATCATCAGTTTCGCCAAGAATCGAAATTGAACCAATCGAACTGGAACCCAAAAAGATCATTAAAGAAATGCCTCGTGCCACCACGTCAAGCCACCAGCGACCACGAAACTCCGACCAGAGATTCATTGATCATCCACGCATTTTTTCCCATGGTCCGGTCCACCCGACGCACCGACGACGTCGAAATCCCCATGACAACCTCCTCGACCCAAACAGTTCTTAAACCCTAATCAACATCGACTAACTTAACCGATGATCTAAAAATTTATTCACTATTTTTTGATGATCTCCAGCCCTAAGCTTCCTTCGACATCAAGCTCAACCCACTACGCGTCGTTGTTCATTGGAAAATGACGAAAATGTGTCTTCCGTTCATCTTGAAAATTCAATCAAAGCTAAAAATTATGATGTTAATGTCAAAATCATCATTTTACAATATGATTCTGTTTAGATAATCAAAGTCTGGAACTATGAACATTGATTTTCGACATATATTTGGTTATTACTATGAATTCTTATTTTTTAAAATAATTACTTAATATAAATATCTGAAACCATTTTTAAAATTTGTAGTACATTGTTACAGTCATTTCTCCTTTAGAGGTCATAGCTTAAAAAGTTTTGAGAGATGAGATTTTGAATTTTCTTTCAAACAAGTTTTGAAACCTGTTACCTATAAACAGAGGCATACAGACATGTACACCCATATACATATATATATACACAATATGCAAGCATATTTAATAGCTAGACAATATTTTCATAAAATGTTCAAGCATCAACCACAAACATCAAAACATAGAGGCAGGTACAAGTGAGTTTGCTCACCTGGATTAAGATAGAGAAAGCCTAGAATTAAAGAAGCAGAGAACAGAGAATAACCTGGAAATGCTATGAATCTATTGAGATTTGATAAGAGCTTAGACTCTGATCTGCTACTTATTTATGTTGCTAGATTGTTGATGATCTGATCATCAACTTGCTTGCTGTTCTGCATTTGAATTTGTTGTTTGCTTTTGAGTTTGGAATGATCTTGGCTTGTGATTTGAAACTAGATTTGAGTTGATCTGGTTGATTAATTGATGTTTTAGAGTTGAATCTTTGAATTGCTTTAATTTGTTCTTGAATCGGGTTGAAGCTTTGGAATAGATGGAGTTGTAGTTTTAGTTTTTATTTCTTTTTCTTTTGTTTTTGTTTTTTTTAGTTTCCAGGTTAAGAAGTGAAGAGAATAGCTCGGTTTTCTTTCTTTAATACATGTTAATTAAAATTTAGTTTAAAATAAAACATGCATTTGCCACTTGTATTTATGCATGACTCATTAGGCTTACACTTGTTACACATGTTTTTTATTTGTCTTACAAATGTTTAAATCCATGTTTAAAGTAACAACACTTGTTAATTTATAAGTTATTGTTACACATGTCATTTAATGTTTTAAATATGTTTTATCATATTTTTAATTTATTTTAAATATGTATATATATGTCTTATATTTTTATTAATACAATTTCTATCATTTAATTAATGTATTTCTCTATATATATAACTTTTAAAGAAATTGATCTTAAAATCTAATTACACTTTAATAAATAATTAATATATATATATGTATGTATGTATGTATGTATTAGAATTTAATCCTTAAATAGCTTTTGAAAATTTATTTATATATAATTCAAATCATAACTTCCAAAATACATATTACATATATATTACAATTAGAAACAAATTTCATTAATTTTCAAATATAGAGTATTAAAATTCAATTTATTTTCAAAGATATTTGTTTTTGAGTTTCAAATTCAAAATTCAATTAAAAATCAATTTGTATACATATATATAAATAAAAACATGTATTATTTATTTTGGAAAAATTCAAAATAATTCACAATTTAATCCAAAAATTTATTTTAATTACCAATTTAAACTTGACTCAAAACTGGGATCATTACAGAAATCCCTAAGCCTTATTTAATTTAAATTTCAATAAATTAAATCTCTTTATCAAAAAGGTATATGCTTATCTTATCGGAATAGTTATGTTTGTAGGATCGATTTCACCCTAGAGGAGGGGTGAATAGGGTGATACTATTAATTATAAAAATTTATTGTGGAAGCTTATAAAATATTCAATTCAGATTTCAACACAGTTCACAGTAGAATAATAGCAGCACAGATATCGCAGAATATAAATAATAGAAACAGAACAACACATAATTTACCCATCTTCGGCAAAACCCTGCCTACGTGCTGCCCCCAAGGTTTCTACTAGAAATTAGTTAGCCAGACGCTTACACACGTAAACTCGCGACACCCGCTATCAACTAAAACTAACTCTATGCTCAAAACCCTGCCACAACTCAGCCACTGAGTTGTGAATTCTCAAACTACGCCACGTAGTTTGTCCCCTAGTCACACGACTAGAAATTTAAACGGTTTAAAAAGAAATTACAAATTAAAAACAATTTAAAATAAAACAACCCTATTTAAAAAACAATAGCCTTTATAAAATAGCCAGCCCTTTCCTCCTTTTATAATTTTGAGTTCGGCCCATTGTTTTTTGAGATAGCGGCGGCTCTCTTCTCGTCTTTGCAAATTAGGGCTTCGTCCCATCGATCCAATTTAGGGTTTTGAAATAGAAGCTGCTGATAGTTGATCGAGCGTATGATTGATTCTGGTCCTCTCTTTGTCGATCGTCTATTTCTTTGAGTTGCTCACTGCTGCTTCTATTTGATCGAGTTCGTCTACGATTTCGGTAAGTACTTTATTCCTTTTGCTTTGCTGGTTTTGGCTTGCTTGAACTCGATATTCAAATGCCGATGATGTGGATTGCTTATATAGGGTTCGAATCCCTATTTTCTCGTTTGTATCTATTTATTTGAATTTGTCAATTGATTCATCTTGGCCACTTGATTATACTTGAATGAATGTGATGACTTCTGACTTGTTCCAATTTGTCACTTTGTATATTTGATTACTTCTGACTTTGCTTGGCCACCACAGTAACGAATTTGACTTGTTCATACGCTTGATTTCTGACTTGGTCAAAATTGATTTTAGATTCATGAATTCATTGTACAACTTCGGCCTTGTGAATTCATTGTACTGTTTCACCTTGAATTGAGATTTGTTACGTGAATTTTTGGTCGGCTTCGACTCTGGCCATCTTTGTGTTCATCACTCTGCTGTTTGCATTTGCATCATTCATGTATCTGCTAGCTTAGGTAGTACTTTCGACCTTGATTGGCTGCAGTTCTATGACATTGACATTTAACTTTCACTTATTTTTGGAGATAGTTTGCATTAATCTGATATTGTCACATGCCACTTGGTTTGTTGTGTCATTGTATATTTATATTAGTTCGAATTAGCCATGATTCTTCTGATGCATCTCCTTCTGGCTAGCACTTGAGTCTGTTGTGTACATGAGCAGCTTGTAGTTGCTGTTGGCTTTGGTTTTCACTGTCCACACACGTACATGCTTGGCTTTGTGGTCTTCATATTCATGTGTGTCTGGTCATGTGTTCTTTGATTTGTACATTTTTGTGTTCATCCCTGAGTACTTTTCGACCAGCTATTTGCACACTGCTTCCATTGTTTTACATGTAGTTTGCTATTTGATTTTGTACTTGTGTACTTCATATATGCACTGTGTATTGGTTGCTTCCCTGACCTGTGCATGGCTTGAAGTCTGGTGTTTCATCATTGTGTACTGGTTGAAGTTCTGATCTGGTTGTTATGCATATGTATACTTCATGCTTGATTTGGGTTCATATGCACTTGATTCATATTATAGCCGTATCACCATATGTACACATGCATATACAGCTCTGCATACTGGTCCTGGCATCATCCTTTGTAGTGTTGTATAAACTGTTGTCGGTCTTCACGCATGTATATTCTCGAGCTCTGTCAGGTTGCATATGTGTGAGTTGTTCGGTGCACTGTTGTTTAATGTCATGTTCGCTGTGTCACTTACTTGGTGCATTTGTTTGCACTGTGCATTGGGCATTGTCACTTGTATCACTTGAGTCATTCATACATTGTGTCATTTGTTTCTATTACTTGAATGCACTGTATATACATGTGCCATTTCATTTTCTTCTCTAGTCTGTTGGCACTGTTGTATTACGATTTGTACATTGAGTTGAATCCAGCTTAAACGCTTGGGGTTGACCTTGCGCTCGTGTCGATATTTTATTTATATTGCACCTGAGTTGAACCCTTCCTTTTATTTTGGGTTTGACCCTGTGCTCACCTGTCCCTGTAACTTTATCAAGTGTATATTTCGATGTGCACAGCCTTATGGCATATACAGCAATACACTGCGTATGTCACAAGCTGCTCGTGTATGATGAATTCAAATTTAAATGATGACGAACAACCCAAATAACTGAGGCAAATATTATTTTCAAAATTCACATTTTATTTTATATTGCAAAAAGATTTCTTTTTCAATTTTACTGCGTTAGTGAATATTTTTGCAGATTGCTCAGATGCTGGATTCTAACTGAAAGAAGTTGAAGACAAATATGAGTGTAAGTGATATGTAGTGAGGTCAACTGTAAATGTAAAATTGTGATGTAATTGAATTTCTATCAAAGTTGTTTAGTGAATAGTGAGAGCTTGAATTTGTACTATTCAAAATTGTAATAAATATTTGTTTGAATAAAATTTCTGTTTGAATTCAAATTCTGTGTTATTTATTTTTATTCAGCAAATATTTATTTAGTTTATGAAAAATAAAATAGTGCATTGACAAATAAATTTACACGAATATATATATATATATATATATGTTTGTTATCATCAAACAAAAATCATATAATCGCATATTCAACAATCTCCCCCTTTTGATGATAACAAACATATATTTAAGATTTTTAATATGTTAAATGTATTTGATCATTGATATGCTCTAATTTCTCCCCCTATTTAAATGCTTCCTCTCTACACAAAGCTCCCCCTACATATATGCATACAAATAAAAATATGCAAATGAGCCTAGATGCAAACAGAAAATTATTTGACCTTTGCTTGATGTTATTTGACAAAATCTTAACTTTTCTCTCCCCCTTTTGTTATCAGCAAAAGAATAATAGTGTTAGAGAAAATAGAGATAAGGTGATCGATATCAATCCAACATTAAAACTCAATTGAATATAAATATTAAATTTCAATAAAAAATCAAACAAAAATCATAAATATTTTGTTAGGCGCATATTCCATTTTTAGAATGATGGGAATTATGTCATCATATAAAACAATACAGTTGTGTCTATTTGTGGTATATTTATATCAGGAATTTGAATACCTACTAACCATGCATAACCGTTAGGACTTTTAAATGAGATTAGTAGTATTCCAATTTTATTTTTAAAAAAAATGAATTCAAGTATCTTCTAACCACGCATAACGGTGAGGACTTTTAAATGGGATTAGAATCAACTTGTTTATTTTAAAAATCAACTTTTGATATGCGTTCCATACATGCATAACCGTGAGGACTTTTAAATGAGCATGGAAGCACATAACAAATTCCAAGTAATTCACATATGCATAACCGTGAGGACTTTTAAATGAGAGTGAATACTTTGGTATTTATTTATTATTATTATTATTATTATTATTATTATTATTATTATTATTATATATTATTTTTTAAATGTAAAATGAAAAACGAATGATTCCTGTTTAAAGTACCACATATCGACAAACTATATAGAATTTTGATGAGTGATGGTCGTTAGAAATATGATAGAAATAGAGATGGTCATGGAATTTTTACAAACAAATTTTTTATAACTCTTGTTTAAATTTCTAAAGAAATTTACTAATTATACCATCTCGAGTTATAATATATGATAAATATTAACACTCATCACTTTTTCAATCACTATTCATCTTTTCGATAATCATTAGGGAGTCAGATTAGTCAAAATTGTCTTTTAAAATCAAATTCAAAAAATAACTATAGAATCAATTTTTTTAAATGACTAATCTGAAAATATGGTCAAAAAATGATTTTTCTCGAGGGGGTTATATGAGTAAAATTTCTGCTATTTGAAAATTATTTGAAATGAAAAATATGCAGATATTTTCTTTGAAAAACGATGCAGTTACTAAATGTCTCAAAAATCACGTTCAACTAGTAATTTTTCTATCAACTAGATTACCAATGTAATCTGCATCCGAATTTCTTTTTCACTCAAAATTATCATTAATTGAATTAGACTGACCAAACCATGAAGTGTGCACCAAAAAATTTCAAACTCAGTTTTAACAGCAATTTAAATGACATTCTCTTGAATTTGAAATGAAACCGCGTAAATAATCAAAAACCGTGAATTTAGAGTTAGCTATATTATAACCAAATGTATTATCATCCAACAAACACTATTTTTAATCCGAACTTATATATATGAAGTAATTCAAAGAATCTCTAGATTTTTATAGTGTTTTTGGCATACGAATATAATTGGCCAACTATTTTGAATAAGTCAGAATCGAAATCATCATTTTTTCATCATCACATTATTGGCTGATTTAATTCAGAATATGGTGCAGATTATCACATTTAATATATCGTAAATATACCTTTACCTGTTTTACCTTTACGATAATTTTCGTTGTTGTCCATTGTGATTCTGTCACCTTTATACTAGGCTAAGGAACTTTGCTTTGTTGCTCGGTGTGCTCTCGGAACAGCCAGAATCCAAGTAGCACTATTGTCGTTCCTTAGCCTGCCACCACACCTACACGGGAAAAAATTTATGTGACCTATTTGTTTTTATAGGTCCATGGTTGTTGGTGGCAGAATTTTTGAAAAATAATTTTGTGGAGACCCAAAACTATTTATATATGTTTCTTTCGGCACCCAATTTTTTTTAACTTTGAGAGATTTTATATTTACGCCTTTTGGAACCCAAATCGGTATTGTTTTCACATGTTTGGGTCTATACCAACAACTATTTTGAGTGTGTCCATATTTTCTACAAATCGTGCACATAGAATTAACTTGATTAATATTTCTTACAACATTTTCAGAATGATTATATCCAAGTCCTTGTCTTACCGTATTAACAATTTGCTTTCCTAATAGCATATTCAACGATTTTTCACTTTTTGAAAATTTATCTAAAGTCGTTGACAATTGTTGGACTTGTGTTTTGAGAGACTCATTTTCGTTTAACAATTGTGTGCACTTTTTAATAGAATTCTCTCATCTAGTATTTTCATTCTCTTTTAAAATCATAATTTCATTTTCAAGTGATTTTATATTAATTTCTGATTTTTTAGTTTCTTCTTCGATTGTTGGGCACTTATCACACTTAGGGATCCTACTTTGATAGGTTTTAACTAATTGGCCAAGTTGTTCATTTAATTCTATCAAAGTATCTTTTTGCGGTTCAAGTTTGGCATACTTCTCCCTAAGTCGTTCAAAACAGCCATTTACTTCGTGGAAATAAATAAGTATTCAGAGTGAGTAAGTTTTGATACCTCGCTTGGCTCGTCATCGTCGCTATCAGTTATATTTCCATGAAGGCACATATCTGCTTTCTCACTCTCACTGCTAGAACTTTGATTATCTTCATCACTTGTATTCCACGTGGCTGCAAAACTTTTCCTTTTTAATTTCTTTTTAAAGTTGCGTTGATTTTGAGGACAATTGGGCTTGATGTGTCCGGATTGATTGCACTTGTGACAGATGATCTTCTGTTCTTCAGAGTAGTCTAGTGCTTTGGCTATTCTGCTTTTCGCTTTTAGAATTCGAGCTGAATTTCCATATTTTTAATTCCACTTTTTGAATTTCTTTATTAATAGCTCCAATTCTGCTGCTGCATCATCATCGTCATCGTCATCACTTTCAGTTGTTCCTTTGAGAGCTGTTGATTTCTTTCGAGTATCTCCTCCTTCACGCTCTTCCTTGAATTTCATTTCTAGCTCGTAAGTGGTGAGATTTCCGATGAGTTCTTCGACATTCATTTGTTTCAAATCTTTTAATTCTTGAATGGCAGTCACTTTGGCTTCAAAACTTCATGGAAGGACTCTGAGGATTTTTGGACTATCTCCAACTCTGTATATGACTTTCCAAGAGCTTCTGATTTGTATATGATATTGGAAAGTCGTCCATGCATCTCTTTGACATTTTCTTCCTTCGCCATTGTGAAGTTCTCGTATTAGCTGCTTAGCATGGCAAGGCGAGATTCTTTGACTTGAGATGTTCCTTTGTGAGTCACTTCTAGTGTGTGCCATATTTCCTGCGCAGTTAGACAATGTGAGACACGATTAAATTCAAATTGATCCAATGAACAGATAATAGAATTCATAGCTTTAGCATTAGTATTTTGTAATTTATTTTCTAGTTCTGTCCATTGTTCCTTTGGTTTATCTACTTTCTGATTATCTACAGTTATAGTCGGTGTCCTATAACCTGTCTCAACAATATTCTAAGCGTCAATGGTTTTCAGAAAGATTTTCATCCTATTTTTCCAGTAAGCATATTCACCATTGAACATTGGTGGTCTAACTATAGACTGACCCTCAGCAAAAGCATTATTGAAAGAAGCCATTTTTAAAAATTCAAATTTTTAAAAACAAAAATTGGTTTTTGAAAAACGAATTTTT
This sequence comes from Allium cepa, assembly GCA_030765085.1. Taxonomy (NCBI): domain Eukaryota; kingdom Viridiplantae; phylum Streptophyta; class Magnoliopsida; order Asparagales; family Amaryllidaceae; genus Allium; species Allium cepa. The sequence continues at coordinate 459,854,531 of CM060932.1, forward strand.
TTTAAAACAAAAGTTGACTTCTATTCCTAGCTCCGATACCACTTGTAGGATCGATTTCACCCTAGAGGGTGGGTGAATAGGGTGATACTATTAATTATAAAAATTTATTGTGGAAGCTTATAAAATATTCAATTCAGATTTCAACACAGTTCACAGCAGAATAATAGCAGCACAAGTATTGTAGAATATAAATAACAGAAACCGAACAACACAGAATTTACCCAGCTTCGGCAAAACCCTGCCTAAGTGCTGCCCCCAAGGTTTCTACTAGAAATTAGTTAGTCAGACGCTTACACACGTAAACTCGCGACACCCGCTATCGATTAAACCTAACTCTACGCTCAAAACCCTGCCACAACTCAGCCACTGAGTTGTGAATTCTCAAACTACGCCACGTAATTTGTCCCCTAGTCACACGACTAGAAATTTAAACGGTTTAAAAAGAAATTACAAATTAAAAGAAATTTAAAATAAAATAACCCTATTTAATAAAACAATAAGCCTTAATAAAATAGCCGACCCTTTTCTCTTTTTATAATTACGAGTTCGGCCCGTTGTTTTTTGAGATAGCGGCGGCTCTCCTCTCGTCTTTGCAAATTAGGGCTTCGTCCCTTGGATCCAATTTAGGGTTTTGAAACAGAAGCTGCCGATAGTTGATCGAGCGTATGATTGATTTTGGTCCTCTCTTTGTCGATCGTCTATTTCTTTGAGTTGCTCACTGCTGCTTCTATTTGATCGAGTTCGTCTACGATTTCGGTAAGTACTTTATTCCTTTTGGTTTGCTGATTTTGTCTTGCTTGAACTCGATATTCAAATACCGATGATGTTGATTGCTTATATAGGGTTCGAATCCCTATTTTTTCGTTCGTATATATTTATTTGAATTTGTCAATTGATTCATCTTGGCCACTTGATTATACTTGAATGAATGTGATGACTTCTGACTTGTTCCAATTTGTCACTTCGTGTATTTGATCACCTCTGACTTTGCTTGGCCACCACGGTAACGAATTTGACTTGTTCATACGCTTGATTTCTGACTTGGTCAAAATTAATTTTGGATTCGTGAATTCATTGTACTACTTCGGCCTTGTGAATTCATTGTACTGCTTCGGCCTTGACTTGAGATTCGTTACGTGAAATTTTGGTCGGCTTCGACTCTGGCCATCTTTGTGTTCATCACTCTGTTGTTTGCATTTGCATCATTCATGTATCTGCTGGCTTCGGTAGTACTTTCGACCTTGATTGGTTGCAGTTCTATGACATTGACATTTAACTTTCACTTATTTTTGGAGATAGTTTGCATTAATCTGATATTGTCACATGCCACTTGGTTTGTTGTGTCATTGTATATTTGTATTAGTTCGAATTAGCCATGATTCTTCTGATGCATCTCCTTCTGGCTACCACTTGAGTCTGTTGTGTACATGAGCAGTTTGTAGTTGCTGTTGGCTTTGGTTTTCACTGTCCATACATGTACATGCTTGGCTTTGTGGTCTTCATATTCATGTGTGTCTGGTCATGTGTTCTTTGATTTGCACATTTTTGTGTTCATCCCTGAGTACTTTTCGACCTGCTGTTTGCACACTGCTTCCATTGTTCTACATGTAGTTTGCTGTCTGATTTTATACTTGTGTACTTCATATATGCGTTGTGTATTGGTTGCTTCCCTAACATGTGCATGGCTTGAAGTCTGGTGCTTCATCATTGTGTACTGGTTGAAGTTCTGATCTGGTTGTTATGCATTTGTATACTTCATGCTTGATTTGGGTTTGTATGCACTTGATTCATATTATAGCTATATCACCATATGTACACATGCATATACAGCTTTGCATACTGGTCCTGGCATCATCCTTTGTAGTGTTGTATAAAATGCTATTGGTCTTCACGCATGTATATTCTCGAGCTCTGTCAGGTTACATATGTGTGAGTTGTTCGGTGCACTTTTCTTTGTTGTCATGTTCGTTGTGTCACTTACTTGATGCATTTGTTTGCACTGTACATTGAGCATTGTCACTTGTATCACTTGAGTCATTCATACATTGTGTCATTTGTTTCTATGACTTGAATGCACTGTATATACATGTGCCATTTCATTTTCTTCTCTGGTCTGTTGGCACTATTGTATTATGATTTGTACATTGAGTTGAATCTAGCTTAAACGATCGGGTTTGACCTTGTGCTCGTGTCGAGATTTTATTTATATTGCACCTGAGTTGAACCCGGCCTTTTATTTTGGGTTTGACCTTGTGCTCACCTGTCCCTGTAACTTTATCAAGTGTATATTTCGATGTGCATGGCCTTGTGGCATATACAGCGATACACTGTGTATGTCACAAGCTATTCGTGTATGATGAATTCAAATTTAAATGATGACGAACAACCCAAATAACTGAGGCAAATATTATTTTCAAAATTCACATTTTATTTTATATTGCAAAAATATTTCTTTTTCAATTTTACTGCGTTAGTGAATATTTTTGCAGATTGCTCAAATGTTGGATTTTAACTGGAATGAAGTTGAACATAAATACGAGTGTGAGTGATATGTAGTGAGGTCAACTGTAAATGTAAAATTGTGATTTAATTGAATTTGTATCAAAGTTGTATAGTGAATAATGAGAGCTTGAATTTGTACTACTCGAAATTGTAATAAATATTTGTTTGAATAAAATTTCTGTTTGAATTCAAATTTTGTGTTATTTATTTTTATTCAGCAAATATTTATTTAGTTTATGAAAAATAAAATAGTACATTAACAAATACATTTACACGAATATATATATATATATATATATCATCAAACAAAAATCATATAATCGCATATTCAACAATGTTCACAAACCATTCCATTCGAAAATATTTAAAAAAACCTTTTAAAATAAATATGGAAAGCAACACACGGTATCAACCATGGATTCGCATGTAATGACCCGTAAATTTTCAATAATTAAAATAGTTAATTTAATTAGATTTTGTGATTCAATATTGAGAGAAACAAAAAAAATTGAGATATATTAATGAAATAGTAACTAGAATAAAATGTAATAGTGTTAATCTAAGTTAATTATTAACAAAATGAATGAAATTCCAATTAATTGAAGTAATATAAATGTTATACTTGAATATGAATCGAATATAAGAGAACAAATGTAAATATTAAGTTAATTAATGAAATAATGGATAGTTCATGGTAATGGAATAAAATTAGTGTTATGAAAGAAATTGTAACATTTGTTGGTAAGTGATAAACTTATTAATGTAATTAGAAGTAAATGGTAACAATTGTTATAAGTTGCCTATTTATTTAGTATGTTAGATTTAATTTGAAATCAATTGTAATTAATTCACTTAATTATTACAGTTAATGTAGATTAAATGTGCAAGTGAAGAATCTTAATTCAATAAGATGTAACCAATGTAATCAATTGTAATAAAACTAGTTTCGTCAGATCCGTAACAGTCAATTATTATAGGATTTCAAATTTTGTAACGATCGGACTTGTCGTTTGATCGTACGGGCTCGAAGTGCCTAGAGATCATTTAATTGATTTCTGTTGAAATCAATCTAAAATAAGTTGATTTTAATATAACTTCTTCATACGATGGAATTTGGACTTGAAACCAGTTCCATTGGGTTTAAAAACATTGTAAACATCTTTTTTGATATATGTGATGACCCATTTTTGTTTTGGAAATGAAACTGGCTTTTCGGCTCATTTACCATTCAATTCCCAATTCGATCTGGTCCATTCTTTTCCATTTCAGCTATGCCTATAAATAGCCTGTTATAGACTCTGGTTTTTTCTTATTCCATTTGTTTGTACTTAGAATTCCTTCTCAACTTCTCATTCCAATGGCAGACAAACCAAAACCAAAAACCCTCAATTCAATTTCAAATTCAATTCCAAAATTAAAACTCCTCAAACCCTATCGAATTGTATATCGTTTTGAAGCTCTTGACAAGCGAAAGTCAAAATTGTTGTCAATTTTTCGATCTAGCTTGCTGTGTGGGAGGAACTGAGCGATTTAATTTCAACCGTTCATTAGGGTTTGATCAACTGTGACGGATCGCCGATTCGAAGGTGAAGTTTTGTAGAGGAGGGCAAGGGGATTGCATTTAGGTGATTGGGAGGGCGAATTGATGGTTGGATCATTAGGTTTAATTTGAACTAGGGTTTGATAAGATGGTGGCAACTGAGCTTTTGGGAAATGTCGATTGACGTTCGAAGGCGCCGGCCACATATGGGCCTCTGGGAAGGATCGGCGAGCTAAGGTGAGCGGGCGCGACGTGGAGGCGCGTGACCTAGTTCGAAGACGGCGGCTTCTTCGTGTTCGCTTATGCATACTAGGGCTTGGGATGAAGACGGTTAAGTCGCAGGTAGCCATTTTCCATTTAAAACTAATTTATATATTTTATAATTAAAATCGTTTAATGTACTAACTCGTATAACTTTTGCATACGAGGTCCAATTCACAAGTGGTTTCTTACATTGGGATCATATTAAAATTTCGGATATTTTGACATTGGTTTGGGCGAATTTTAAGGCCGTTTGAATTTTGGGTTTAAATTTGATTTTTAATCGATTTAAATTCAAAAGTGAGTGTCTTACCCCACTCACAACTTCTAAAATTTCTTATGTTAGTTAAATTTAATTTATAGTGTGATTAGAAATTTATTTATAGCTGTTTGGTAATTTTAAATTGCTATTCCTATTAATTTGAATTTATTTGAATTAAAATTTCATTTAATTTATCATTGAATTTAAATTTTCAGTTAATTATCTCAAAGTGCTAATTTGTTATTTGTTGTAATTTATTTGGTTGAATTGAATGATGAATATGATGGATATTTGGTTGCTAATATTGGATGATTGGATGTCATGATTGATTTATATATTGTTATCACTCTGCAAGTTCCCTATGGGTTGAAATGATATATACCCAAACGATCTATTGATTAAGGAAAATCGTTATGGGTTGAAATGATAGACTCAAACGGTTTTATTGATTTTTAATGTTTAAATCGGGATTGCGGTTTGAAATGATATATAACCGTAAAATTTTAAATTGCGGATTGAAATGATAAATATTTGTCTCATTTGACCCTAGGGTAGAGAATTATATATGGACACCGGATTGGTTAAATTAAATGATTTCTAAATCCATAAATTTTTGAATTTGGTTAAATGATATTTTGAAATTAAATTTGATTATATAAAATATCAAAATTCAATTTTAGGTTGAAATTGGAATTGGTTCAAACGGATTGTTTAAAGGAATAAAGAATTGAAATTGTAAAGTTGAATTTAGAAATATAAATGAATTTATTGGAATTGATTTATTGAAATTGTTTGAAATATAACTGAAATACATATTGAATTTGGAGTAACTTAATTGATATTCAAACACAAGTTGAAAACGATATAGAATTTAATAGTTTATTGACAATTTGAATGTAAAGATTTGAAATTGGGTTTGTTAGTTTGGAAATTGAAATGGTTCAGATGTGGTGAAATAAAATAAATTGTTTAAATTGATTTTAAGTTCCAAACTCATATTTTGATATAAGCTGTTTAAAATATGTTATTTTAAAATTTCCAATTATTAAGATTTTCAGATTAATAAACTATTATAGCCTACATAAACTATATGAAGTCATTTTAACCTATTTTAAACCATTTAATTTATTTTCCCATTTTAACTTATTTTAAATCTAATTAATCTATTTTAAAGTTATCTGATCTATTTTAATTATATTTAATCGATTTAAATCTATTTAGCTATCCTAAACCAATTTAGTAGTATCTTTAATCTTTAATTAAACTATTTTAGATTTAACCATTTATAACTATTTAAAACTATCTAACCTATCTTTCTCAGTTTCAAATTAAATAAAGTAAACGTGTTATATTTTAAATCCTTGATTTAAGGTGAATATGGTTAAATGATATTGTAACCTAATTTGGGATTTAAATTACCTATTTGATTTGAATATGAAGTTTGAAATAAGGGTTTTAAACTATTTTGAAAATATGATCTCAAAGTGAATATAATTTTGAAAGTGATATGGTTTGAATTGAATATGATATTTTGATATCAATTATGAAATGGTTTTGAAAAGCAAAAGAACCGTTCGGTGTGTAGTAAGTGATTGGTTGTTAAAGAAACTGGGATCGGATATTGCCATACTCTCTACCAATACCGAAAACCACTTTAACAACTGTGTGCATGGTGGAGATTCCAGAAATGAAGTAGAATGGTTTGGCGAACGATTTCTGTATAAGGTATGACGTGACCCTGACTTCCGTGAGTCGGTTTAAATGTGACTAAAACAAGAGCTATACCTGGGCCAAGTGGGGTCATTCCTCCGATCAGACATGCTTCGTTGATACCATTTTATGACATTTGTGATGATTTGGTGGCTACCCCTTGTTTTTGATTTGGGAATGTGTTCCGAGGTGGCGGTAGTTGGTGTTATACGTTACCACTAGCCCAGTTCTGCAATTGGTAAATCTACCCTGGCATTGCCTCGAGTGTCGTGTTCACGTGCCCTAGAGCACCTTCTATGAGTTTGTTTTTACCATACCTATGGGGTGCCCTCTGCGTAAAGCTCTCGGAGGAGCGTACGGTACTATATATACTATGGTAATATATAAAATGTGTTAAGGAGGATATGAGTAACGCCTTAACGCTATTTTAATATTTTTACTTTACTGTAGTCACTATTATAATAATGTATTGTACTACATAGTAGATAGTTTAACGGATCCTTATGAGATGTGAATCCCGAACATCTCTTAGGTTACTACACTCACGTTAGACACTGGATAGGAGATGTTGAACCCCATAAACATCTCTAACGCCATCACACATATATTTAACGTTGATTTAACTTACATAAGATCTTTTAGTTCTGACTCGGGTGTTTTTTCTTTTCAATTCGCTCAGGTCAGCCTGAACATTTTAGGATTTGAAGACCTTATTTCTGGAGGATGAAGACGAAGATTTGTACTATTATTATTTAATATATTTATTCCACTACATCATGTTGTCCCACTGCATTTATTTATTTATTCTTGTTATCGGTAACTCTGATTCTGTATCGTAGAAGTATAATAAATTATTTGTAAAACGGCTTCATGAACTGTTATTTGATTATTATATTTTTTCATTCCGCTGTGAGATTCTGTATTTGTTTTTTTTCTTTCTCTGCTTTTTCTTATTTACCCAATAACAATCTGCCTTTTTGTATGGTTTAAGTTTTACGCGTATGTCTGCTTAAAATGTTTAGAAAGGCAGGTCGTTACATCATAGCTCAATGATTACGTCTTTATCCCATAGAAATCTAAACTTAACTTTAGGCACTCTCCGCCTCTTGATTTGTCATGAACGTAAACCATTACTTTTCGAAAACTTTATTTAATAATTATCTCAAAATAATGTTTCAAAAGTTTCTATAATAATTTTCCAAGTTTAATTTAGATAAATACTCCTAAATAAAAGTTATTATATGAGTAATTTACCTTTTAAAGTAATAATAATGATTAATTCCAATTTATTAATCGATTTACAAGACTTGTTTATAAAACTTAAAAATTCTTTTTGACAATTTAAATATATTTATAAAATAATAGTGCTAAAACATTTTTAAATCACCTAATTTAATAATTAAAAATCCTCTTTTTAAAACAAACTCAACTTCTCGATAAAATATATTTTACAATTCCTAATAACCAATCAAATATTTATAAATCTCTCACGATTTATCACTAATCGATTTATGTACCCGAATTTTGTGAATCCTTTTTCACATTTCCAAAAGTAAAATCTATCATTTCTTTTAAAACCAACTTATCCATCTCATTATAGAATGAATTTATACATCCAATTTATCAAATGATAATCATTTCATTTTATTTATAAACATTGTTTATAAGTCCCATAGTCTCATTTTTAGTTTACAATGGTTACACATCACTTAAATCCATTATAAATCGATTTCTAAATTAAATTCCATTATAAATCAATTTCTTAAATAACCCAAACTATATTACAAAACCAATCAAATCACGATTTTTCTTCTATTCCATAATTTAGAAATCTTATCTAAGATTCAGTATAACCAATTTTATATTTATTTCCAAATTCCCTTCTATTCTCCCAATATATTTAAAATCTTGATTTAAAAACCTTTTATATTTAAAACAAGTATTAACTAGGAATTATTATTTTATCACAACAATTTCTTTTTATTAGTCACGAATAGTTAAGATAAATTCAAAATCATTTATTTTATCACAACAATTTCTTTTTAACTAATCCAAATTCTATATAAATATTTTACTTCAAAAATCCCTTTTTAAATATATTTTCAAATTCAAACATATATATAGGATATTTTAAAATACCAAAATATAGGTAGTGCTACCGTAGCATCCAATAAATTCAAATCATATAATAATCTATCACAGATTATCCAAACTTATCATATATCACTATATATGAAAATAAATTCAACATTTTTGAGGAATCCAGTTGGATCCCTCCAACCTGTTTTTTTACAACCATAGATGTCAGATAATATAAAATACCAATCTCACTTTGAGGCGGGGTATTGCGGTAATATAGGGCTATCCGCTATTATGCGGGGGCATAGGGTCTCATCCGCTCTAATAGGTAGGAACAATCAATCCAACTACTACTATATATACTACTATATATATACATCCAAACTGATAATAATTATTAAATTCAACCAGGCATATAATAATTAATTTTAATTGTTATAAATTAATTCCATAATCAAAGGGAGTGAGGTTTACTCACTTTGATATCTGTTGCTGCCGAGGCGTTCTGGTTTTTTCCAAAATTGAATGACATTTGATATAATGTGAAATTCTACAAACTCCAGTTTCTATCGAACTAATTCCAAAGCATAGCTAACGCAATCCTAACGCGACTGGGTGCGACTAATTGGACCTAAAATGAACAAGATGTTTAATTTACAACCCTACAAAATTGAATAAAAATATTATTATTTTTTGTCTACCTTTTCCAAAATAAGTTAACTAAATTTAATAATTAACGTTAACAAACTAAGTTATTTAAACATCCTCACCCAGCCAAAAGGCATGGCCTAACCCACAAAGTTCCCACTATACACGAGAGCACAGAATTGCATCCATCATCCAACAACTTATTATAAAAACGAAATATATTAACATCTTACCTAAAAGCTGTTGTAACCCATATTAATAAACTAAACTAATCTAACTCAAATAATAAACTAACTTAATTAAAAAAAATCTTACCAAAGCCAACAAAGCCCATAGCCCAACTTTCTCATACCCAATCCAACCTTTCTTCCTCCCCTCTTCTGTTTCTTCCTATAAATGCTCATTTACGCTATGCATACGTGCACCTAGCACAACCAACCACCCCCTCTATTTGCTCATCCAAATTCGTCGAGAACAGAATGCGACGGTCCTCGACCTGCGGCCCCTCTCCCCAACTAAAATGTCGTGACCACCTAATAATTGATTGAAGTCCACCAAATTAAAGCCGCAAGTGCTAATCCCTTCACCGAATCCAAACCTACAGTCCAATCTCTAAATCGATGCCCGATACTCAAGAAAACCCAAACACTAGCTTCGACTCTTTCATATCCCCACTGTCGATCTCAAAAAACTGCAGTCGCACCATATAAGAAGTGTAACAACCCGCATATTTGTCGATTTTATATTTAAATATTTTATCGATACTCGGAATTTAGTCCGAAATGCTACTTTTGGCATACGGTCGAATTAGGACTCGGGTCCACTTCCATTGAGTTCAAAACACCGTTTGCGATCTTTTTGAGTATAAACTTTGATATGTTTGGAGTTAGAGGAATTTTGCCACTTTTTACTTAGGGCTTTGGTTTGGGATGAGCCCAATAACTCCACTTATGTTTTCAGTCCCAACCCTCTCCTCTTCATTTACTTCCTTTCTATTTTCCTAATACTCAAGCTTTTATAACAATGGAGAGTGGAATGGGAAATTGAAACTCAAGCCCTAGTATTCTTTTGCAAATCAAGCTCTAGCTCCAAACTAATAGAAGAACCCATTGGTAAGCCTTCTCTTCATCTTCTCCAACTCCTTCTCTCTTGAATTTCAGAAATTCCTAAACCTAACTTTGGGAATGTTCTTCTTTTTTAGCATAGATTCAAGCTCGCTTGAGTTGTGTTGAAGAGTGGTTGATTCTCCCTTTTGCTTTCAAGCTTCTTCTTCATTTGTTTGGGTTCAAAGGTGAGACTTTTATCTCACATCTTTGTCCATAATTATCTTCGATTGTTAGGTATGAATTCCTAACACTTATTCTTGTGCAATTGATTTTGGTTTGGATTGATTTGGTGTATATTCCAATTTTTGATGTTTTGAAATCAAAATCTATGAAAATCCTTTTATGGATATTTGGACATTGATATTTGAGGCGTATCGAAGAGCCGTTAAGGCTGGGTTGTCGCTAGACGTAAATCCTTAGTCGTCGTTGCTCGTTCGATCGCTTCTGGTATTTATTTCGGCCATTTTTGGTCTACGTTCAGGGAATGCCCTGAAACCCAGTTTCAGACGTCTGAAACGTTAGATTCAGACGTCTGAATATTACAATGGAAAGATTTGTATTTCCAGATTTAGATGTCTGAATCTATATTTCAGATGTCTGAATTAGTTTGTTTTGGACCAGAAAGGAAATAGGCTAAAAATTGCGTATTTCAGACGTCTGAAATATAGGGTTCAGACGTCTGAAATATACTCTGGAAAACTTTTGGTTTTCCAGATTCAGACGTCTGAATCCTTGATTTCAGACATCTGAATCTGCAGTCTTTTGCCTATTTTCCTATTTAGCTTTAATTTCTAACTTTAATCGATTCGTGTTGATTTCCTTTTTATTGTTATCATTTATTATTGACTTTGATGACATTTTCTTCGTCTTTTTTGGGAATATCCACTTCGATGGATTCCGTAATCGATTTCTTTGGATTTTATTCACATCTTCGAATGTGAATTTTGATGATTGATTATTTCTACAATCATTTCTATGATTTGTCACTTTAAAAATATAAAGGTTTCAATACTAGTAGTAAATATCAAAACTCTTTCATCAAAATGATTTCAACACTATTTTATTACAAAGCTCGTTTCTTAAACCGTTTTCCAATCTACTAGTATATACAAACCTTTACCTCACTCGGATGAGAAATCTAATTAAACGACTTAGTAAAACAAGTGGTACGAAATGCCTGCGTTTGCTTCGTCGCTTAATTCTTGGACTTGTTCGATTGAATCTTTTGTGACAATTTCCTAGTGAAGATTTACAGTTTGTTCGTTAATATTTAAGTTAAGCAAGTGGTTATGGGACATGAAGCTAAACTTTCATATTTACTAACTTAGTGTAATTGACACTCCTCGGTGATCAGGATGATCATTTTTATGTTTTAGACTAGCAATTGTGTGATGTCTCTTTGACTGCAATGTTAGACTAGGCCTCATCTGTGTGATTTCGACTCACACCTATTTATCTGCGAGGTTAGTCTAGACACCATTCGTGTGATTTCGACTCACACATATCTTTTTTGTCTGCGAGGTTAGTCTAGACACCATTTGTGTGATTTCGACTCACACATATCTCTTTGTCTGCAAGGTTAGTCTAGACCTCATCTGTGTGATTTCGACTCACACATATGGGGTAGCTCCGCATGGTCTTCGGACCGTCATGTGATAGGCCTCTTTCTCTTTTTATGATTTTTGGATTTCGTGTGTTGAATTCTGGAATTTATGCTTCACCAATTTTAGTGATTTTCATTGATATGATTTATCAATTTTTGTGCATTGGTGAATTCGTGTGTCATTGACTTATTGTGAATACAAGTTTTGGGTATGAAACCCTTTTTTTGGATCTTTATGAAGATTCTTGTGGAATTGAACGATCTTTTGTTGATCGTCATTTGCATGCTTATAGTAGTATGCCATTATGGATATTATATGTTTATGCCATATCTTATACTTTATATCATGTCATCTGATATTTATAGATAGACTGATCCGTTTATTATTTTCTTATAAATAATACTTGGGTCAGACCGAGATGTTACAAGTGCTTCTGTTTGACTTCTCTTATGGGATTTGATACTCTGACTTTTGGCTAACTATTTAGATTAGCAGTTTTTGTTGTATACACTTGAGATATAGACTCACAGTTGTATTCTTTTGTATAGCACGTGTTGCTATTCTTTTGTATTATTGTGGATCTTTTTGACCACTACTCTGATATACACTTTCATGTGTTAGTTATATATATTCATATCTTCTTCCGCCTTTGTGATATGAATTATCTGTGACTAATTTATGTTATGTTTATTTCTATATTTGTTTTCGAAGATTATTATAGCCACTGTGAAGTAGCTTTGAGTTTGTATCAGTGTGTCGGATTTCCACCCGAAATCAAATGCGTTATACTATCCGATATAGTGGTGTTCGCTCAAAGCAATTGCACGGATGGTCGCTCCTCAACAGCCTTATTCTCCGCGCTAGTTGACGGCATTGCTCCGTAGTGTCCTTGGCTAGCATAGGTATAGAGGTGGGGCGTCACAGCTTGGTATCAGAGCCAAACTTCGGAACAATGTAGAATAATTTAACAAGGATCACCATCCTAAGTCCACCTTAGGAGTTATGTCTTAGGATTAATTCGAGTCGTCGTACCGATTCATCCTATATCCTTTATGATTCTTTGTTTTATCTAGCAAGGTTGCTTGATATTCATTAGTGAATAATCTTCTTCTTTCTCTTCTTTCTTTCTTAAGGAAGAGAAATGGTTAGACCTGGTCGTCCCAGAGTTGGACCATCTAGTGGTCCACCCCAAGATGGAGTTTTTATGACTACCCAGCAAATTCTTGACCTTGTCACGAATGCTCAAGCAGCTGGTTCTAATCCGTAACCTACTCACCCTAAATCTGGATTTGCATGTTTGTGCAATGATTACACCAACCTGGGTGGGAAGCCATTTAAAGGTTCTGAAACTATCATCGAGGTCCAGGCTTGGTTGAGGACCTGCGATCGAATCTTCATTCGCATGAATCTCGTCGATCTTCACCGTGTTCAGGTGGCTTCCATTATGCTCCAAGAGAGAGCATTGGACTGGTACGACCTTCTTATTTCTGAGATTAATGAAGCGGATCTCACCTGGGAGCAATTCCGGGAACGCTTCGAATTAAAATTCATGCCAGAAGCAGAGAAAGTGACATTGGCTCGACGTTTCATAGACCTTGTTCAGGGTGTAGCCTCCGTGACTGATTATCTTGCATCCTTCGAGTCACTTTCCAAATATGGGGTTGAATACATCAACACCCCATTGAAGAAGAACCAAAGATTTGTCTATGGCTTAAACAAAAATCTCAAGAAGCCATTACTTCTAAAATTAGAAGTTCCCTTCGACCAACTCATTGATATCGCTCTTCGTCTTGAAGAGGCGGATAGGGAAAGTGATGTTGAAGTGGTGGGTTCCAAACCAAACTTCAACAACAAAAAGAGGCCAAACAAATTCAAAGGTCCTTATCCCAACAAAAAGAGTAAGCAAGCAACTCCTGCTGCAAAGGCTCCTTCTCCTAGTAGTGGGAAATTCTTCAACTGTGGGTCTAGGGACCATTTTGCGAACAAGTGTTCAAAACCCCGTTGTTGTCACTATTGTAAGAGCCCGGATCATTATATACATCAATGCCTCAAACTTGAAGGCAAGAAGGAGGTAAAGTTAAATGTTGCTCAAGCCCCTGGCAACACATATCGTGGTTAAGGTATATCTCATTCTATCCTTGATGGTATTATTATATTTCATGATCAACCTATTCGAGTTCTCTTTGATATGGGTGCATCCCGTTCTTTTATATCAAAGGAACTTGTCGATACCTTTTCTTTAAGTGTTGTTGCTTTAATGACTTCTTTAAGAATTGTGAATCCGGTTGGTGGATCCACAACTCTTAGCTTGCTTTGTAAAGATGTGGAGATTATTTTATGCGATTTTTCCTTCCTAGCCGATTTGCATGTCTTGCGTTATTTAGGCTTTGTAATGATTTTGGGAATGGATTGGCTTAACCGTTATGAAGCTCACATCCTATGTCCCGAGCGGACTATTTATCTCCGACACCCGCAATCTATAAAGCATATTTCTATTATTCTTAAAGATTCGGATTCTTCTTTGACTGCATCTTTATATTCTTTAAATCCTCGTGATGACGATAATGATGATGAGGAAGATGTCATTGCTCTTATTCACGTTGTTCGTGAATTTTCCGACATATTTGAGCCCATTTTAGGATTGCCACCTAAGCGAGCAATTGAGTTCAAAATTAATCTTATCCCTGGAGCTCAACCTATTACTCGTCCTCCTTATCGCATGTCTAATAAGGAGAATGAGGAGATACGCAAACAATTATCCGAATTGGTGACGAAGAAATATATTCACTCTAGTTCCTCGCCTTGGGGAGCTTCGGCTATTTTCGTGAAGAAATCTGATGGTACACATAGACTTTGCGTTGACTACCGCGAGCTTAATGATCTTACTATCAAAAATAAATATCATTTACCTCGGATTGATGATCTATTTGACCAACTTAGCGGTGCTAGAGTCTTTTCACAGTTGGACTTGGCTACCGGTTTTCATCAGCTTCGTATCGCTGAGGATAGCATTCCTTTGACATCGTTCTGTACCCGTTATGGATCTTATGAATGGCTTGCTATGCCATTTGGTTTAACGAATGCTCCGGCTTATTTCGTTGACCTTATGAATCGAGTTTTCAAAGATTTTCTCGATCAATTTGTTCTCATCATCATTGATGATATTCTTGTGTATTCAAAAACCGAGGAGGGACATGAAAAGCATCTTCGGATTGTGTTGGAAACTCTTAGGAGTAATCATTTAAAAGCAAAATTTTCTAAATGCCATTTTTGGCAATCTCGTGTGAAGTTTCTCGGTCATATTATTTCCGAATCCGGAATTTCCATGGATCCTTCAAAGATTGAAGCGATTCAAGATTGGAAAAGACCTGAGTGTGCGACTGAAATCCGTAGCTTTCTCGGATTGGCGGGCTATTACCGTCGTTTTATTAAAGACTTTTCTAAAATTGTCGTGCCTCTCACTAGCTTAACAAAGAAAGGTGTTAAATACGTTTGGTCGGACAAATGTGAAGCTTCTTTCCAGAAATTAAAGGAACTCCTTTCCGATGCTCCTATTCTTGTGATTCCCGATGGAAGCCAAGATTTTATTGTTTATACCGATGCTAGTCGCATTGGGTTGGGTGCCGTTCTTATGCAAAAAGAACGTGTTATTGCTTATGCTTCTAGGCAATTGAAGCCGGCCGAGACTAGATATGCCACACATGATTTAGAACTCACGGCTATTGTTTTCGCTCTTCGGATTTGGCGTCATTATCTTTTAGGAGAGAAATTTGTTCTTTATACTGATCATAAGTCTTTGAGGTATTTATTTTCTCAAAAGGAACTTAATTTGCGTCAACAACGTTGGCTCGAGTTCCTTGCTCCTTATGATCTTGATATTCTTTATACCCCCGGTAAGGGTAATCGTGTCGCCGATGCTCTTAGCCGTAAGCAACAAGCAGTTGTTTCTATGATGATATCTGAATGGAACGATCTCGAGATCTTATCCACTTGTGAGATTCGAGACCGCATATCCGATTTATGCTCATCATTTGTTTTATGTAGCCTTGAGGCTCATCCTTCTCTTTTAGACCGCATTCTTGAAGCTCAAAGGCTAGATCCCGACTTGGCTCTTCTTGGCCAAAATTTTAAGGATAGAATTGATATTGAAGGTTTGAAAGACTTTGATATTGATTCTCGTGGCGGCATTCGGAAATTTGGTAGACTTATCGTGCCAAATATTAGTGATCTTCGAAAAGACATTTTAGAAGATTCCCATCGTTCTAAATTTACCATTCATCCCGGTAGTAGTAAAATGTACGCGATATGAAGCGGCTTTATTATTGGGAGGGAATGAAACTTGACATCGCTAACTTCGTTAAGTGTTGCAGGACTTGCCAACTCGTTAAGCCCGAACATCAAAGGCTTGGCGGGTTATTGCAACCTTTAGAAATTCCAATTTGGAAGTGGGACCAAATTTCCATGGATTTTATTGATGGCCTTCCCCGTTCTCGTTCGGGTCATGATAGCTTATGGGTGATTGTTGATAGACTTACTAAATCTGCCCATTTTATTCCTGTTCGGTCTAACCGAACCGTTCCTCTTTTGGCCAAACTTTTTGTCAAAGAAATTGTTAAATTGCATGGAGTTCCTACTTCTATTGTCAGCGATCGTGATCCATTGTTTACTAGTGGATTCTGGAAGAGTCTTCAAAAGGCTTTAGGAACGAAGCTTAATTTTAGCACCGCTTATCACCCCCAGTCCGATGGACAAACCGAGCGTGTGAATCAAACTCTTGAAGATCTTCTTCGTGCTTGTGTGCTTGATTTCGGTGGAAGCTGGGAAGATCATATTCCTCTTGTTGAATTTTCCTATAATAATAGCTTCCAATCTAGTATTGGTATGGCACCTTTCGAGGCACTCTACGGAAGGCCATGCCGATCTACTTCTTGTTGGGTTGAGGCCGGTGAGAGGCTGGTTTTAGGTCCAGACTTTATTCGTGATTCCACAGAAACGATTGAACTTATTCGACATAGGATGAAAGAAGCCCAGAGTAGACAAAAATCCTATGCCGATAATCGAAGAAGGAGATTAGAATTTTCTGTTGGAGATCTTGTTTTTATTCGTGTTTCACCTATGAAAGGTGTTTTACGTTTCAGTCGGTCGGGAAAGTTAGCACCTCGATATATTGGGCCATTTCCTATCACTGAACGTATTAGTTCCATGACTTATCGCCTATCATTATCGGCTCAGTTTTCTGCCATGCATGACATGTTTCACGTTTCTCAATTACGCAAATTTCTTCGAGATTCCGATTCTATTCTTGAGCCCGGTGTTGTGGAAGAGATTGAAGTTTCGCCTAATTTAACTTATGAGCAGCATCCTATTCGAATTATTGCTTCGGAGGTCAAACGCCTTCGAAATAAAGATGTCCCGCTTGTGAAAGTCCAATGGTCTTCAAATCCTAAGGATTGTTCTTGGGAATCTAGAGAGTTCATCGAGTGAACACATCCGGACTTACTTTCCCGCGCTCTTTAAGGTGAACCTTTTATTTCAGATTTCTTTTGTGTTGAATGCGCTCTCGTGGTTGTTACTATATATCTTCTTCTTAAATATTGCGAGGACGCAATTTCTTTAAGGAGGGGAGTCTGTAACAACCCGCATATTTGTCGATTTTATATTTAAATATTTTATTTAAATATTTTATCGATACTCGGAATTTAGTCCGGAAAGCTACTTTTTGCATACGGTCAAATTAGGACTCGGGTCCACTTCCATTGAGTTCAAAACGCTGTTTGCGATCTTTTTGAGTATAAACTTTGATATGTTTGGAGTTAGAGGAATTTTGCCACTTTTTACTTAGGGCTTTGGTTTGGGATGAGCCCAATAACTCCACTTATGTATTCAGTCCCAACCCTCTCCTCTTCATTTACTTCCTTTCTATTTTCCTAATACTCAAGCTTTTATAACAATGGAGAGTGGAATGGGAAATTGAAACTCAAGCCCTAGTATTCTTTTGCAAATCAAGCTCTAGCTCCAAACTAATAGAAGAACCCATTGGTAAGCCTTCTCTTCATCTTCTCCAACTCCTTCTCTCTTGAATTTCAGAAATTCCTAAACCTAACTTTGGGAATGTTCTTCTTTTTTAGCATAGATTCAAGCTCGTTTGAGTTGTGTTGAAGAGTGGTTGATTCTCCCTTTTGCTTTCAAGCTTCTTCTTCATTTGTTTGGGTTCAAAGGTGAGATTTTTATCTCACATCTTTGTCCAAAATTATCTTCGATTGTTAGGTATGAATTCCTAACACTTATTCTTGTGCAATTGATTTTGGTTTGGATTGATTTGGTGTATATTCCAATTTTTGATGTTTTGAAATCAAAATCTATGAAAATCCTTTTATGGATATTTGGGCATTGATATTTGAGGCGTATCGAAGAGCCGTTAAGGCTGGGTTGTCGCTAGACGTAAATCCTTAGTCGTCGTTGCTCGTCCGATCGCTTTCGGTATTTATTTCGGCCATTTTTAGTCTAGGTTCAGCGAATGCCCTGAACCCTAGTTTCAGACGTCTGAAACGTTAGATTCAGACGTCTGAATATTATAATGGGAAGATTTGTATTCCCAGATTTAGATGTCTGAATCTATATTTCAGATGTCTGAATTAGTTTGTTTTGGACCAGAAAGGAAATAGGCTAAAAATTGCGTATTTCAGACGTCTAAAATATAGGGTTCAGACGTCTGAAATATACTCTGGAAAACTTTTGGTTTTCTAGATTCAGACGTCTGAATCCTTGATTTCAGACGTCTGAATCTGCAGTCTTTTGCCTATTTGCCTATGTAGCTTGAATTTCCAACTTTAATCGATTCGTGTTGATTCCCTTTTTGTTGTTATCATTTATTATTGACTTTGATGACATTTTCTTCGTCATTTTTGGGAATATCCACCTCGATGGATTCCGTAATCGATTTCTTTGGATTTTATTCACATCTTCGAATGTGAATTTTGAAAACGATTATTTCTACAATCATTTCTATGATTTGTCACTTTAAAAATATAAAGGTTTCAATACTAGTAGTAAATATCAAAAATCTTTCATCAAAATGATTTCAACGCTATTTTATTACAAAGCTTGTTTCTTAAACCATTTTCCAATCTACTAGTATATACAAACCTTTACCCCACTCGGATGAGAAATCTAATTAAACGACTTAGTAAAACAAGTGGTATGAAACACTTGCGTTTGCTTCGTCGCTTAATTCTTGGACTTGTTCGATTGAATCTTTTGTGACAATTTCCTAGTGAAGATTTACAGTTTGTTCGTAAATATTTAAGTTAAGCAAGTGGTTATGGGACATGAAGCTAAACTTTTATATTTACTAACTTAGTGTAATTGACACTCCTCGGTGTTCAGGACGATCATTTTTATGATTTAGACTAGCAATTGTGCGATGCCTCTTTAACTGCAAGGTTAGACTAGGCCTCATCTGTGTGATTTCGACTCACACCTATTTATCTACGAGGTTAGTCTAGGCACCATTTGTGTGATTTCGACTCACACATATCTTTTCTGTCTGTGAGGTTAGACTAGACACCATTTGTGTGATTTCGACTCACACATATCTCTTTGTCTGCAAGGTTAGTCTAGACCTCATCTGTGTGATTTCGACTCACACATATGGGGTAGCTCCCCAAGGTCTTCGGACCGTCATGTGATAGGCCTCTTTCTCTTTTTATGATTTTTGGATTTCGTGTGTTGAATTCTGGAATTTATGCTTCACCAATTTTAGTGATTTTCATTGATATGATTTATCAATTTTTGTGCATTGGTGAATTCGTGTGTCATTGACTTGTTGTGAATACAAGTTTTGGGTATGAAACCCTTTTTTGGATCTTTGTGAAGATTCTTGTGGTATTGAACGATCTTTTGTTGATCATCATTTGCATGCTTATAGTAGTATGCCATTATGGATATTATATGTTTATGCCATATCTTTTACTTTATATCATGTCATCTGATATTTATAGATAGACTGATCTGTTTATTATTTTCTTATAAATAGTACTAGGGTCAAACCGAGATGTTACAGGTGCTTCGGTTTGACTTCTCTTCTGGGATTTGCTACTCTTACTTTTGGCTAACTATTTAGATTAGCAGTTTTTGTTATATACACTTGAGATATAGACTCACAGTTGTATTCTTTTGTATAGCACGTGTTGCTATTCTTTTGTATTATTGTGGATCTTTTTGACCACTACTCTGATATACACTTTCATGTGTTAGTCATATATATTCATATCTTCTTCCGCCTTTGTGATATGAATTATCTGTGACTTATTTATGTTATGTTTATTTCTATATTTGTTTTCGAAGATTATTATAGCCACTGTGAAGTAGCTTTGAGTTTGTATCGGTGTGTCGGATTTCCTCCCGAAATCAAATGCGTTATACTATCCGACATAGCGGTGCTCGCTCAAAGCAATTGCACGGATGGTCGCTCCTCAACAGCCTTATTCTCCGCTCTAGTTGACGGCATTGCTCCGTAGTGTCCTTGGCTAGCGTGCGTATAGAGGTAGGGCATCACAAGAAGCATACCATATTAAAGCCCTTGTCAAAAAATGAATTTAGGAATTGGTTTCATGGTGTTTAGTCAAAAAATGAATTTAGGAATTGGTTTCATGGTTTTTAGATTAGTAGTTTGTGAGATTTAATTTTTCAAAGATTTATTTTTTTTTCTTTTTTCTTTGTACAGTTTGCATTTGAAATAAGATGGAAGGGACGACGAGATATAAAAGGAGGAGAGAGGGAAATAGAAAGCAATAGTGACAAGATAGAATATGCAGCTGAAAAGAAGGGTTGACTGTCAATATATAAATTAAAATTTCAAAATGTCTTGGTTTACGTAACTTAAAATCTCGAACTACTATCGAGGCATGCCGCTAGGCATTTATAATGTATACCCATATTTCAAATGCAATGGGAAAGGATCCGAGTCCTAATTCGATTGCATGGAGAAGATAGCTTTTTGGACCTAATTATTATATTGAATTTTCGATGTTAATTTCAATGCATTTCAATCCGGTACGGCCAAACGATAACTCCAATTTCTACGAAATTTTAAATTCAATAATAACACACTATTACGGATCCAATGGAACTAGTTTCTTCGAATTCCAAGACTGTGCGCCTAAAAGCTATTTCTACTCGTTAATTTAAACCAGCTATTTTTAAAATAAAAAAATCACTTTTAAATTAAATATAAAAGTTATATTGCCTTCATTCTTATTAATATAAATTTAATAAGCCATTAAATTATTTTTATCAAGCTTAAAACTCAAGATTCAATGTTTTAACCAATTTTCCATTATTAAATTATAATTTAATCATCTAATAAATCATCATATTTGAAATTCAAGTTAAAATTTTACTTTTAAATATTTAAAACCAATTAAATATTCCAATTTCAAATAAGCAAAATTCTGGGTTGTTACAATAATATGACATCTAATGAGTTCAAGTAGGCATTTAAAAAAAAGAAAAGGTTTAGGACTCTTTCCCTCATTTATGCATTCATTCAGTGTCATTTCAAATCAATATTTGAATACTTAAAGCCTTATATGGATTAAAATTAGTTATGACTAATTTTATGTGTTTTGAAAAATAAATTTAAAATTCTGAAATCTAGAAGAATTCAAAATTAGACCTATGGTTTTAAAAAAATCCTATTTTAAAATTTGAATTAAAACATTAGTTTAATAAATTTTTTAAATTTTGTATAATTTGTTTAAAAAATATTTGGTGTGTTTACCAAAATATTTTTTCATAACTTGATGCACCCATTAAGAAGTGTTATATGATATGCTCCCCCTATAACTGCCATTACTATACTAGCTCATGAAATATGAGCTCTATTCAACCATCTATCATGGAACTTTATTTCGTTTACTATAACTAGTTTACAGTCAAGAGTTTCAGATCATTTATCATGAACTCAAAGAAATGTTTTTCTTCGAAAAAAATTTCTATATAAAAGTACATTTGGGATAGAAATCACATTTCCCCTTCCATAGTAAGTTTTTTTAGTATTTTATACAATTGTTGTTTCTAATGTCTTTTCATAAACCAGAGGTGACTATTCATGCTCTTCATCCCAACTATTCCCTAATTACATCAACTCTCGTATATTTTCTTTCCTTTCCCAATGGTCAAACCATACAAAATGAGACCTTCACTATAAGACCGTAATGAACTATTTTCAAAAAAATGCATTTGGTCATCCTTAACATTCAACGATATCAAATCAGACTAATAAACTGAAATTTTAGTGATTGAATTTCTAAGTACATCTTGTAGCTCTTGGTTCAGTGCTACATCTAACACAAAAAATACTTACTATGATCAATCATTCTAAATACATGGTCTCGCACTGTGGTTTACTTTCTTACTTTGTATGAAATTAATTTCATCAAAGTATCGTACATAATGAATGTGACTATTAACCATATAACATTCATATTTCATTGAATATGGATCAAACATCCATATTCTAGTATTGCTAAAGATTTCAAAACTGTTAAAAGACAATACACTGTCTCAAACAAATAAACTCTAAAGTGACCAAGGTATTAATGTATTTAATAACTGTATTATTTGGATCTTGCATGTGCCTTGAAGTGACAAAATGTCAAAAGATTTATTGGTAAGTGCACATTTATATTCCTTTTGTCAATCTTGATTCAGGTTATTCATATATTTGAACTAGTAAACATTTTATCAATTTATATTAGTTGTATAAATTTATCGATGTATATTGTTTTAACTTCAGCATATATTCCTTATGATATTAGAAAATTAAATGTTACCATTTTATTTTTCTAATAAGGCTTCCACTAGATTTTCATGTTTCTCAAAACACAAAGAAAAACATGTATGTACGTAGCCTTGGATTTCAGCTATATACCTGGGCAAGTGCAGTGTGTTATCTATGTGTGGTGAGCTCGGTGTCCTGAACACTACGAATGCTCTATTCCATGTAGATAGGCCACCTAAAGTAAAGAATGGAAAGGGCTTTTCATATCATTTTTTGAAATTATCTCTTTACATTTACCCATTATCGTTCAACAATCGATAACGGATCTGTTGTTCAAAGTGACGCAGAAAGCTCTTCTCAGGTACACCGACTGTGAAATAAAGAGACCAATCTGAACTCTCTAAAAGGCGATAACAACATAAGCCGCTTGTTAGACGCTAGTCGTTATTCCTCTTCGGAAGGATTAAAACCAATTTGCGATACATTGTGTTATATCAGCAATGTAACTTTGTACAAGTCAATTTTGATTCTGTGGACGAAGTAGCAAAACATATCAAGCACCTGGGCAAGCCCGAGTGTCCTTCCGTGAAGAGCTCAAGACTCGATTTACTATCTTCTTCCATAAAATCACAATCAACTTAGATTTTCTACGATAATCATCACTGATACAATCCCGTCGTCAAATTGCAAAATGAGTGCAGAAATCAACCTAACCCACCTATGGTCAAGAATCAAAAGAAGGACGCAAATAAACTTGAAGTATTAGCATTCTGTGGAAAGGAGGATCGATGGCGATCCAAAATAGAAGGATCGGTAGCAATTTAGAGAAGATGGACCGATGATGATTTGGTAAAGCAGAGCAACAAAGTCGCATGGTTAAGTCAAGGCGACGGAAAAGTCAAGGTTGGTCGAAGGCGAGGAGCTCTGGTGGCAATGAACGAGGGCGGTAATGGCAAGGTAGGTTTTAGGTTTTGGATTGGGTCGTAGAAGGATAGCTTGGATCATCAAATGAAAGCATGATGGGAAAAGAGGGTTGGCTCGATTAAGTTAAATATGAGACTAGATGGAAAAAATCACTAAGTCATTGGATCATTAGCGACCCATTGGCTATGGATCGCTAATGATCCATCAAATTATGTTCGATCTCTCCCAAATTTGCCAAGCATGATCCATATGTTATTAGCAGGCATCCTAAAAGTTATGGGGTTAGAATTGGTTTATTATAATAGGCAGTGACAATTCACATCAAAACTTAACGAGCAGCTGAAAAGCCAAAGGTGAATTCATGTAATGGCCTTAACACGATCACTTGAACTTCACAAGGCGGAAACTAAAAAGCAATTACTTCTAGAGCATGCCTTATTTCCAATGAAGGCATACTTTAGGGGGCAAATGTTATTTGGGTTTTAAACCCAGTAGAATCCAAAAGAAGTCGGAATATCTTCGTCGAGTCAGAACAGCTCAAGCACCAACCAAAAGGACTAGAAGAACCAACAATAATGATAGCTTGTAGGTTGAAAGTTTCTATTGCATCATGGACCAATAGGTATTCTAGGAATGATGGCTAAGTTTGATAGAATTCCAAGCTAGTTGGATTGAGAAGTAAGCATTCGTCTAATTCAATCAGTAGTCCAATGCAACCAGTGTGTGGATCGTCATCAAAACAAGGCAACAAGCTACGAAATTATATGGAGAATGTCACCATGAGCCAACAAACTCAATCCAGAAGGAAAAGTTCAAAAACACTCTAAGTACATGGATCGCTAGCGATCCATAAGACTGTGCTAGATTTCTATAGAGTTTAAATGAGAGAATGATGAAAAGCATCTCAAGTAGTTGAGTGATCAACGACCCAAGGATATGGATCGCTAGCGATCCATAACCCGTGGATGCTAGCGATCCATCAAATTGACTCCGCTCACTATCAAACTTTTAGGGCACCTTCGTATGGTCATTTGCAAAGATCTAGTAAATGGACCCAGTCCAATAGCTCTCCAACCCCTATAAATACAATCCTACCTGTAGCATAAACAAGATCTTCTAGACTGCCTGCTGAAACTCTGAAAAAACTACTCTTTATTCTTCTTCTCCCACACAATGGTCATCTACAAAGTTCAATGTGTGATTCTCCAATGAACTATAGCATTGATGGCTTGATCCCATTAACATATTTCAGTTGCATTATACTCAAATTCAACTTGTAATAACTGTCAGTAAATAAGAAAAGTTATAAAGTGTACGAAGGCTTCTTTAATAGCCGAACCACTATATAAATCTCTTGTCTTTTTTATTTTATCTGCGAGTTATTACTTTTGTTTTCTATTCTATTTGCCTTCATAAACAGGTCTGGTGCTTTCACACTCAATCTAGGGTATTGATCCACTTTTTACGTTAACAGATACCTTTTAAATACTTATTAATATGTGTAAAAATACTTAAAAATATATGATAGCTAATTATATTGAATATTGTGTAAAATAGGAATTTTGAAACAAATAGAAAAACCAAAATAAACTTGTTTTATTTTAAAAACCACTTAGTTTATAAATTCATATTAATTGTTTAAAATATATTTAAATTTGAAACCAATTTTAAAACACTCTATTATAAGATAGAAAACGATCCTAAAAAGATTAAAGAAAAATACATAATTTACGTATCATTCTTACGCAATTTATAGTTTGAAATAGAAAACGTAGCATTTCTAGAAGTGTTGTCTAAAGTTCTGTTGCATATTTTAAACCTGTTTTGCTAGAACTTTACATCTAGTTTTCGACACCTTAGCTAATGATTTTCGATGCATTCTTTTCACAATAGTTAGTGTACTTTGGTTACTTAGAAACCGTGAAGAAAATCCCAAAAAATATTTTTTGATTATTTTATAGATATTTCTAAAAATAAGATATTTTTTTGAAGTGCTCGTATAGCAACTATTTCTCTATAATTTTTTCCACTTCGTTCAACTAGCTATTAAATGATAAAGCTTCAAAACTTTTACAACAAGAATAATATAGTATTTACTTGTTTAAATGGTAAAGAAATCTCTAAGAAAGCTTTTACAAAAATAAATATTATTTCCTAAAAATAAGGAATTTAAAAGTGTCGATATAGCAACTATTTTGCTTTTAACTTTTACAACTTTTGTTTACTTTCTCTATAACTTTTCAAACATATCATTTTCTTTCCAAAACACACATAAAGGTGTGTATAACAACCAACAAAAATTATATTAAGATATGTCCATAAGTCATCAAATTATAGCAATTAAAGTTAAGCGATTCAAAAGTGCGTTTATAGATACCGTCGCTATACAGACAATTTCATATTCAATATCAATAGTTAATTTCATTTAATTATAATCATATATGATTCCTAAATTTGAATCATATCGCATAGAATCATGTAATCACAAGTGTACTTAATTAATATGTCCACATTAAATGTCCAAATTTACTTAATTTAAACAACACAATTCAAAGTTTTTAAGGCAATCTATTTAAACAAATCACATGATTTGAAGAGCATATAATTAAGGGTTATAAATTTAAGTAGTTAGGGTATATTATCATAGTTTTTAGCAAGAAAATATAGCAAGTTATTAACATAAAATTTTAGCAAGTTTGTAGATTTCATTCAAAATGAGATAACTCACTGTTGTCCAAACTAGACACAACCATCTTCCAACTAACATTCAAGCAAGCAACACTACACTTCCTACTCTAACCAAAGCATCACCAAAACCACTCGTCCCCTTCCATTTGCTCACATCCATGACCCTCCATTCTCCTTTGCTCACATCCACCACCTTCCCCTTTCCTCTCTTACTCATGGCCTAAGGGGATATCTCTCCATATCTCCATGTTTCTTCAAATTTATTGAAGCTAAAACAGGTTCTCTAAGTGATATAAGAACTTTAATAGAGTTTGGAAGAGAATGGAGTTGAACTGATATGAATTTAAGTAAGTTAGAGAGGAGGAGGAAGAAGACATTGTTTTAGAAGTGGAGTGGTGTAGAAATGCAGAGTCCGCTCTCATCTATTTATAAACTTAGGAATTTAAGGTAAAAGATCTCAAAACCTATTCCTCGGCCATGAAGGAAAAGGACTCCACGTGACAAAGCCAAACCCTTACACACCATGCTCTCCTTAATCCATGCCTTGAATCACTCCTTGATTTAAGAGTCCTTTAATCCTCTTGCTTTACTAATTTAATTCTTAGTTTAATTAATTTTGGCTTAGGATAATCGAAGATTTAATTACTTTTTAAGGTTTTCATATTTTATCCAATAAGCATACAATTATTCCTATAGCTTTTATTTAACAAAATGTTTACGGCCACATTTTTATAATTATACGAGGTATACATTTTTATAAACACGTTTTAAAAACAAGTTTTCTAACATTAGTTATTAATTAAAATGACTTAATAAGATTATAATATAATATTTAATCACATTAAATCTTAGACACAACTATTTAAATAATTCGTGTATTTAAATATGAAGTGCTTGAAATTCTGAGTCGTTATAAACTTAGTCGGTCATAAGAAGGTGGAAGAGGTTAATTTCAAAAAAAATTCCAATTTTTGAATTTATTGGGCCCATGAAGTCTAAATGATTTATTATATCCAATCTAATATAGTTTTAAATAAACTCTTATTTTATTTAATTCTTTTAAAAGGACTTTAGATTTGATTTAAATTGAATATGCTAGATAAATGCATGCATGCATCCAATAAACAAAGATATTTACTTTTTATTTGAAAAAAAATTTAATGTAGAAAAATAATTTTATTAAATAATATTGTTTTATTGCATGTGTAATAAGTGAAAAACCTTTATAGTCGTAGATGCCTTTATTTCAAGCAATCAAGTTGGCAGTGGAGGTTGTCAGTCATTAGTGAGATTTACATAATGGGTGGTCATGAAGGGATGGTGTTACATACTATAAATCAGCACATGTATTTCATTGATGAGTGATCGGAATGATTATGGTATTTTTGAAATTTCAAAAAGACACGGTGGAAATCCTAGTGATTGAACTTTCATAATTAATAGTAGAGATTATGATGAGCATATCAAATACACTCATATATATATGTATATAGTGCAAGTGACATATATAAATAATGTACATGGTCAATATGTACGTATAAAGGTGCTGAGATTTACACCGCAATGGATACATTTTCCCTTTTTATATATCTTTGTTGTCCGTAGTTTTATTTTTAAGTCATGTAAAATAACACACACATACATACATATTTTACTTATACTTATATTTAATATGTTACAAAATATTTTGTACTAATTGTAAATAATTTACTAATATTTATAATATGACAGGTAATGAGTTTAAGTAGGCATCTAAGGAGAGGAAAAGGTGGAGAAATTTTCTTGTTCCTTTGCTCATTTATTCAATGTCGTTTCAAATAACATTCGAAAACTTAAACCCTTATATATATATATATGTATGTATGTATGTATGTATGTATTAAAATTAATTATGTCTAATTTTTATTTGTTTTGAAACTTAAAATTAACATTCTTAAGCCTAAAGAATTAAAAAGTGAATCTATGTTTTTAAACCAAATCTATTTAATATTTTGAATTAAATGCTAATTTAAAGAAATTTTTTAAACTTTATATAACTTGTTAAATATATAACCTTTAACCTTTGTAATCATTGTTTTAATTAAGCACCTTTAAAGCAAATTCAATAGGTATTATAATATTTTTACAATACATCTATTTTAGAACATGAATTAGAAGACCCTTTTAAGGAAATTGTTCAAACTTTGTATAACTTGTTAATTAACTAAAACTTTAACTTTTATAACATTTAAATTAAATTAATATTAAAAAATTATTTTTATGTTTCATAACTTTGAAACAAATTCAATTGGTATTATAAACTTGATTTTCATGTTTCCTTATTTGTTTTTATTTTTGTTATTTAAGCTATTTGAATACACAAATTAAATTAGACAACTGGGATATATATATATATATATATATATATATATTTGTTAGAACGTATATAAAATCTAACGTACACAGTCAAACGATGTAAATATAAATGATAATAAAATTGAAATATTACCTAAAGAGGTAGCCTATGATTTACACTTGAAGATTTCTCCTAAAATCTCCAAGATTTATGCCCAACTTTGCAAGAGATGGATGGACCACGTATTTTATTGTATTTATAGTTTTCATTTTATTTGGAGATAAAAATTTTAAAATATTCATTTGATTTTAAACCATGGAAACTTAGGATAAGAGAAGAGAAAGATAAGAAAAACAAGAATGTCATTTTGGAAATAAATTAGTGGATTTGTTTTAACTGATTGAGCACATTCTTTTAATTAAAACTTCCGTAATCATTTTCCTTAACACTTCTCTCTCTCCCCCTCCCCCTTACTCTCTCTTCACATGTTTTTTTGAAAATACTTGCCATCAAATGACATAAATTTTCATTAATCATTCATGTAATTATTTTCCATTTAAACTAGTTCAAAATTATACCGATATCATATATCGATGCTTTCAAATATAATTTTTGTAAGTACATTCACATAATTGGAATAACTCCTAAACATCAAATAAATAAATAATAAATAATATTTTTCAAAAATTAATCAATTTACATCAATTTATAAATAAATTAAATCGTATGGTTTTTACAGAATTTATCATTACGGTTGCCGACTCAATGCTGTAAATTCATATAGCAATTGGTATCAAACAATTTAAATATTAATGTTAACACGCCACCTTAGCTAGTGGTGGGACAATTTGGCTGAATTTATCACATGCACATCTTTTTAGACAAATCTAATTTTACTATTTTAAGTGGTACCTGGTAGTAATGATTATTTATACCAGTTCTATTTGTTAAAACAATATCAATTTAAGACTTATGGAATTAGGTTTTTGTCAAAACTCCAATATCGTCCACATTCAACTCTGTTAGTTCAAATATAAAATTTGTAGTCAATAATAACATTATTATTAATCGTACTACTCCGATCAAAGATTTTGACTTTAAGCTGACTACAGTTGACCGTAATACTAACCGCTTATGACCGAGAAGACAAATTCTGTATTGAATAGTATTTCACTTCTAATGATTAAACTTAGACCTAACCATGACCATTCGATAGATCGTCATGCCATGAGTTAACTATAATTGAAGTGAAGTATCCGCATTGATGTTCCATTGTATTCTTAAGTGAATAGAACTTTGTAATAATATCACTTCGAGACCTATTTGACCTTATTTATAATTAACCAATAGCAAACTATCGAGTTGGTCATTCCACGGTTATCCATTATTTATCAATGCGTAACTTCTTGATAGCCCAAACGACTATAAGTACTACATTTCTCAACATTTGAAGAGCGTTACATACTATAGTCTCAATGGATAAATTGATATTCTTTCTCGACATCTTGACTATGAATATTAAAAATAATATGTTATTTTAATATGATAAATTTCTCATAACTGCAACAATTGTAATTACTATCTAATAACATATCATTTGATGATTTTATATTCAATATACTTTCAATGAATCACTTAATTAGTTGTAACACAATATAACAAACTATATTATAAAAATCAAACATCTTTATTATGAAAAAGATTATCAAGGTAGACAGATGTAAGAAATTACATAAATGCCCCTATGGCATACCCCTAACTCTATCACTGTATAGTTAAATTTGGAGTTTAAAGATAGTATAATTTGTTTAACTCTTCTAGAATCCTCTATTTGTTCTTAGTATATTTTCATTTGATTGACAATAAATAAAACCCATAAAAAATAATCATTGATTGATTGCTTTGATATCATATATAAAGGTTCAAGCTCATCTCGCACAGCTAGTTTGTAATCAAATTTTCACTTTATCAATTCATTTGATGCATTCTCCAATACCTCTCATGTTTTTTTACTAGTATACTCAACTTGTTGATCTTTCTTGTACACATATATTAATTACCTTGTTCTTATACCATCTGAAATATAGTAATTACCCCTATAATGATAACGGCTTCTCCACCCTTGCTTATAGTAATTCATATCTGAAATATAGAGTGGAGATTCACTCTCAGGTGTACTTCCAATGGTCTATTTGTAATTACATAAGATATTGTTTATATATTTTGTGATGTGGAACCTTTATTTTCATCAAATTATTCTATAACTAGTATACATACCACTACAAAAAAAGTCTAATATTCCGACAGCACGTAGCGACGCCTTTCGATGGCTAATTTTCAACGGCTTCCGATGGGCCATCGGCGGCTGTCGGAAGCCGTCAAAAATTCATGAATTGCAGGCCCAACCGAGCCTTCTTCTTCCTCATTTTACAGCATGAAACTTTTTATCAAAAATCCCCAAATCCCTCCTACAAGCTTTCAATCTCCAATTTCGAGCTTTCGGATCCTCTACGGCTGCCTAAGCAAACTATATTGTTCTCAATCTCAGGTGTAGTACCTTAATTTGGGAAAAAATCTAATTTTTTTCCTTAAATCTGATTTGCATAAGATGATAAATTAGAGCTAATTAGATATTGCAATTGTTTCCAATTATGCAATAATGGTTTATAGCATCACATGGTATACCTATTTCATATGTTATCGTGAAATTTCAAAGAATATGTATAATTTATGACTCTGTGTGTATATAGTTAGTAAAACTGTATTTTTTCGTAAAATACGCACATTTAATTAACTAATGTCTCTTAGAGAGTTTTTGACCCCGTCCGACGAGTGTTGTACATAATCATTATATAAATAGTAATTTTTTTCAAAAAACAACCATTCATATTCATCTGTTACAATGTTTGTTGGATTTATCCCTGTATTGGAAAAGTTATGAAAATAGTAAGCATTTACATTTTGTATACTACTTCGTCTCAAGCGGTTCATAAAATTTCAGCTTAACTTTTCTTTTTTGTTTCCTACGTACACGCATTTGTGTATAATGCAGGGAATAAAAAAGAAATGCTGCCGTAATTTTGTTGAATCGTTTGAGACGAAGTAATATATGAAATGTAAATGCTTACTGTGTTTGTAATGGAAAGTAGGATGTCTGACCATGGAAAAAAATATCTTTTTGCACAAAATTTTGCGTCGATACATTAAAAAATAAAATGTGTCATATTTGAAAATATTTTTTGATTTGTGAAATAGTTTTTTAAAATCATATATTATACGACGATGAAAATAATCTTTTTCGAATTTGTATTTTTGAAAATAAATATTAAATTTTGAAATTGTGACTCATTTTCTCAAATAGGAAAAATGATTGATTATTTTGTTGATCGGAGGAGACGGATGTACCAAAGAAAATGAGTAAGATGCTCAATAAAAGAAGATTTTTATAATGGTATAAACATATTTGTTAAATTCTCTTTGAGTAATAACGGAAGCGATCCAGAAATTCGTTGTCCGTGTAGTAGGTGTAGACATTTGAAATATTTGTTACCAGATATTGTTAAAGTTCATTTGTGCCAAAACGGTTTCGTACCGGGGTATTATGTTTGGGTCGGCATAGGGAATTTGTAGAAAATAGTAGAGTCTGAAAGTATCGTTAACGAAGTAGTTACGATGACCCTTATAGAAAATATGGTTGAAGATGCAACACGATCAATGTTTCCTATGGTCGAAGTTGACGACGACGATGGAAATGTTGAAGAACCAAATATTGAAGCAAATTTTTTATGATTTACTAGATGCTGCTAAGAAACCTATTTGGGATGGTTGTAAAAGCGGCACTCAGCTGTTAGTAATCGTAGAATACATTGCGATGAAGTTAAAATACAACATCACTGAAGCTGGGTTTACGGCTGTTATACAAGCTGCAAAAAGACATATGTCGCACGATAATCTAATGTGTGAAAATCACTCAAAAAAATTATGTCTGCTTTTGGTTTACTTTATCAGAAAATAGATACATATTTAAAAGGCTGCATGTTATTTTGAAAAGAAATGCAAACCTTAGAAATTATAAAATTTGTAATCAGGAGAGATACAAACCAAGAGAAAAGAAGGGGAAGGAAGTTCCGTACAAGGTATGCATTACTTACCCATCACTCCAAGGCTTCAAAGATTATATAAATCTTTTGTAACTGCATCTGATATGAGATGGCACAGTGTGAGAATGGAGGAAGATGGTACGCCGACACATCCGGCCGATGGAGAAGCATGGAAGCATTTCAATAAAACGTATCCAAATTTTGCAGCGGAGAGTTGAAATGTTAGATTAGGATTATGTACAAATGGTTTTTCGTCATTTTCTCAATTTGATTTTAAATATTCATCCTGGCCCATTATCGTCACACCCTATAATTTACCTCCATAGATGTGTATGAAAACGCAATATATGTTTCTTACTATTGTCGTACCTGGTCCTGATGATCCGACACAAGGAATCGACGTATATTTAAAATCGTTGATTGAGGAGTTAAAAATACCGTGGAACGAAGGAGTAGAAACATACGATGTATCCAAGAAGAAAATTTTTCGTATGTTTGCTTCTTTGTTGTGGGCTATAAGTGATTTTTCTGCCTATGTAATGCTTTCAGGATGGAGTACTGCCGGTCGTCTAGCATGTCCATATTGCATGGATAAAACACGAGCGTTTTCTTTACCTCATGGTAAGTAAATTTCATGGTTTGACTATCATCGATATTTTCTCCATGTAAATCATCCCCTCAGAGGAGACAAGAAAAACTTTTTAGCTAATAGAGTAGAAACTAGACAACCACCGACGATATGGTCAAGCGAAGACATATATGAACTTGTTAGGGACTATCCAAAGATATATGAAACTGCAGTGCAAACAGAAATTGAAAGCAAATCGATTGTTCATAACTGGTGCAAACAAACTATTTTTTGGGAGTAGACTTATTGGAAACATCTTCTACTTCGTCATAATATAGATGTGACGCACAATGAGAAAAATGTATTTGATAATGTTTTTAACACAATTTTGAATGTGAAAGGGAAGACGAAGGATGATTTGAAATCAAGACGCGATATAGAAGAATTATACAAACGTCCTGAGCATCATATGAAACCAAATGACAGTAAAAAAACCCAAAGCATGTTACGAATTAGATTATAATCAAGTTAAAGTTTTGTTAAAATGGATGGAAGGGTTAAGATTTCCTGATGGGATTTCATCAAATCTTCGTAAATGCGTTGACTTTAAAAATGGTAGATTGATCGGAATGAAAAGCTACGACTGTCACATAATGATGGAAAATTTATTTTCCGTTATGTTCAAAGAACTATTGCCGTTAAAAGTTTGGAAGGTAGTAACAAAGCTTAGTATGTTTTACAAAGAGCTTTGTTCGACTACTTTAAAAGTGCAACGTTTACGTAAATTTGAAGTAGATATTCCTATATTACTCTGCAAATTAGAGAAAATATTTCCACTAGGTTTTTTAATGTAATGGAATATTTACCTATCCATCTTCCATCTAAAGCACGACTTCGAGGTCCTATCCAATATAAATTGATGTATCCATTTGAGAAGTATGTAATATGTTATCACGTAATTTAACTGCATTTGAAAGATAAAGTTAATGTAAATTTATTTTGCATAGATATCTAAATCGTCTGAAGAAAAAAGTGACGCAAAAAGCATGAGTTGAAGGTTCGATATGTAAATCTTAGATCAAAGAAGAAGTTTCGTTCTTTTTCTCTCACTATTTCAATAACCATGTGAATATTTCTCACGACCTGCGCAGGAGGTGTTTCTATTTAGATGCAATTGGTTTAGCAATGTTTCAAGTTCTGTAATTAATGTGCACAAGGATTATAATCTTATCGAAATAAAGCATACATCGCACTATCATGAAGTACGATCCTTTTGTACTAGCCAAACAAACATTGCATGTTTATTACGCTCCTTATCCGTCTCTAAAAAGAGATAAAGTAGATTGGTTTGTAGTTTTTAAAACAAAGGTCAGATTTACATTCGACGGGAAGCATATTCCAAACGATAAGCTTATCACGTAGACCTTGAGGAAAATAACGAAATAATAATTATAGACGATCATATAGATTTTGGTCCTTTGACCGATGAATCAAATATTTTGGTAGAAGCGTTTAACATTGCAGAGGAAAATATCGTAGAAAACGAGACCGAATCTGATCAGAAGACGATGATGATTGATAAAAATACGATCTGATTTTTTTTCAATTGATGTAACTATGTCGAATTCTTGATGTATTATGAAATTGATGTAACTATGAAACCAAATCTGTACGTTTACCATTGTTTACATGTTTTATATCATTTCTGTTTGTCATTTATTTAGCAATTTTTATTAAAAATGCAATGTAATCTGTTTATTGTCGGAACATGAGACCCAATATGAATTAGGTATAACACACTTTCATTTCTATTTCCGTTCAGTCATTAATTTAGTAATTTATACCGTTGATGTCATTTACGTATGAAATATTTTTCATTATCATGTTATTATTCTCTTTCGAAATGATGTGTATATATGTCACAGGTTTATCGTAATGTCATTTAGAGGTAGGAGCTATTCCTGATCTTCAGGAGGCAATGGCAGTGTCCATCGCAAGCATCACAATGTCCTGTAGTTTCTTTAGTACCTAGAGCAGAGGGTTATCAAATTTTTAATGTATAGCTAGAGTCGGAAAGAAACTCTGCAAACAGAAATATAAATCCAGTCACTCATCACGGAGGGTCGAAGTCATTTCAGCAGTATCGGTAGGAGTTGGTAAATTTACTGAATGCAAATTGCAAATAGTTTGTGCTATATAATTTTAAATGTACAATAATTGTATGTAAAAATCAATTTTAGGAAGCTGAGGCGCATGGTTCTGTGGGCTATATGGACGTGTTTACTCGTACGCATGCTGTCGAGCATGTAAATCCGGACGGGACAGTTTCGTATACATGCACGACGATAAATTCAGCAAGAGCCATGTAAGCATATTTTATTTTATGCATTATTATTAGTTGTTCTACTTTTTAAAATATAATGAAATAAGATATAATGATATTAATTTATTAATGCAGAAAATATGGAGCAGCGTCAGAAACTCCTTGCTGATACGGGTCGAGATCAGCTGACGACGGATGAGGAGGATGCTATTTTTGAGTCAGTTATGGATCCATCGGAGCATGGCAGACGATACGGATTTGGCAATCAAGTGGTAAGTAAATAATATATTGGGTATCATATAAGTTTTCACATTCAGTACATTGGTTTTGAGTCACTTCGTTATGAAAGAATTATGCATTACCAAAATATAATAATTCATTACTTGAATGTCATTTCAAAAATAAATAACGAAAAAGACTTGTTATTTAATTTAGTTTGCCTGATATATGGTGTACACATGCATAAATTTGTCACATTTACTGTTAAAGAGATCAAAAGCAGTGATATTTCGTAATGTAATGTACTATTATTTTTGTTAATAAATGCTTGAATCACAATTCGAAAACGGCCAAAAGAACATATTTTCAAATGTATACATTATACATAAGTAATGGTTAGAACTTCATTAACGAGTAAATTATTATAACTTTGATTTTATTGCATTAAATAATAGGAAGAAATTCAATGCGACAAAATGGTAATGGACAGAGTTTTGAAATAGAGTGACTTTGCCACAAAAGCCTTGGTTGCTTCTAACGACATATTTATATGTATTTATTAGCGACCAATGTAACATTTGGATTCATTTTTGAAAATACTCGAGTAACATATGATTTCTGAATGGAAATATATAAACTGAACGAGTACTTATACATTTTTTTTAAAATAAAATAATACAAGGATAAAATTATTTTGCATCGGAATAAATTATTTTATTTCCAATTTTTTCTTCATTTTAGGACTAGTATCTTGATTAGAAAGTATAAATGAACATATAAATATGAAGTACAAATACATTACTAGAGTAGATTACATATGGCTGCAATAATTCGTAAATAAAGGCTTTTAGTGTTTTAGGTATCAAAATGGCAGTTTATGCTGTGGGAACTACATCAATTAATGTTTTTTTTCCATCCTCTAATATGTGTAAATTCTAAGTTCAAATGATGAGTAATTTGTTAAAATACAAAACAATGTTTTGTAATGGTTGATATTTTCCCAATACATTATTTGCCTCATTCAGTCTACAGTTTCATGGTTTAGTCGCATGACCCTCTTTAACCAATTTACATACCATTTTTTGAAATTAGACATTTTCATTCAAAATAGTTATCCCTTTGTCGGGTGACACAACTGTTCGTATCAATAATTTGACCAACCTCCTTCTCATTTAAGGGATAGACAACAGAGTAATTTCAAATTTATTGCTCTCATCCTTTCGTATAGTTACTTTACTTATGCTAAAAAAATTCAAAGTTATAGTATTTCAAAATATCAATCAACAATCTTGTCACTATAGTTATTTGGTGTTACCACAATCTAAGATGTTATCAATATGCACATACACTTACATAAACATGCATAAACTAAATTAAATAACATTATCACACGGCTAATCATTCACATACCTGCACATACACTTACAGAGGTCACACGGCTAAATTAAATATTTATTACAGGCAAACGGTCAGAGATGGGGTAGAAAGACTAGAGCTCATATCGATCTAACAGAGATTGAAGATTTGCAGGCTAGAGTGGCGCAGCTGGAGGAGCAGAACCGTCGGCAGGTCATAGAGACCACACAGTTGTTAGACCAGCGTATCGCCGAGTACATGCAACGGTATGATGACCGCTTCCCTTCCTCTGCTGGCTTTGGTTTTGGAGGAGATTGATAGATTGCTTTGGTCGGTATGTTTTTTCTTCTGTTCTGTATGATTTGGTAGATGGTGTAGGTAGTTGTTGATTTATGTACTATGTTATGATATACTTAGCTGTTTTGTTATAAAATTATATGTTTTGCCTTAATTTTATGAATTTTTTTTGTTTGGTGAATTGTATATGGTTTGATTTTTGATATTTGATTGGAAATTATATATTGGACTCGGCAGCATTAGTGGAACATTATTTGTATGAAAAATGTGGATGGAAGACTATATTGCAGCAAAAGTATAAAAAAAATTACAACAGATTTTCGACGACTTCCGACGGCTTCGACCGCTTTCAGATCAATTTTTCAATGGTTTCCGACTACTTCCGACAAGTGTCGAAATCCGTCGGAAATACGACCGGCGAGATGTGTCGGATGCTGTCGGAAATACGACCGACGAAATGTGTCGGATGCTGTCGGAAACACTGCATCCCGACGACTTATTTTCCAACGGCATTTTCCGACGGCTTCCGGCGACCTTCAACGGCCGCCGACGATTTTCGGCCGTCGAAAAATGCTTTTTTCCTTGTAGTGTACATACCATCTGGCATCAAGTCAACATATGAATTTTTGCTCGCTAGGAAAACATAGGAGAGTCGCATATCATTTCCATGATAGGTTTTGTTCTTCTTTAGCCACCTGAAAATGGTTAGTGGTTCTTTGATCATCTAGGCGTTTTCTGAATGATGCCGTACTATTTGAGCATCTGTACGTAAGGTTTAGTGTTCAGTTTACAATTTTAAAACTATGTTTTCACTGGTGTTACTCATTTGTTATTTGAAAAAGAAAGATCAAACACCTTCTCAGTCGGCCAATAGATTATAATACAAAGACAGCAATGTTTTTTTGCCAACATTATAGGTATAATAATAAATAAATGTACTTCTTAGTGATAGGTTATTAGATCCTTTCAATTTTGTATGAAATAAATATTTGCTACTGGTTGCATTCTAAAGCAAAGAGTGCATCTTAAGGCATTGCTTAATAAATTAGACTTATAAATAAGACCACGTATGGATAATGTTAAGCATTTGCAGACAATTCTTATACTAACGGTCTAATTACGGTTAACGTTGAGACAGCAGATTGATTGTGACACAATGGCCGATTTAATGTAATCATTCAATTATGTTATTTGACAATCATTCATAAATCAAAATATCTAATAGCCTATTAGTTTTATACTGGTAATAATTTTTGTAACCATTCGATGACTGTATGAACCCTGTTTCTGACGATATATTTGCAATTGGTTGCTCCTACTTAATGTTAAGTTGAAAAAGTATGCATATTAGTGAAAAATTTCAGGTACAACAATAAGAAACTTTTGCAATATCTTTATCAACACATTAGAGTTTGAACTTCTTTTCCTACAACTGTCATAATTTCCCTTGTTTTTAGACCTTTAATTGATTGTGTCACTGGTTTGGGCTTGATCCAGTAAATTGGTAATGATATATGCTAGTTTTGTTGGTTCGTAGCCAGGTATGGAATAATACCAAATTAACTTGTACTTCACGAACAAAATTTATGTGTCTTTTAAATACATAAGACGTCATGTAATGTAGCAATTGTCGGCTTGTGTGTCATAGTGTATCCTAGATCATCTTCACCTTATATAGCCAGATGCTTCTTGGAAACCATCTATATCCATATGTTTAGCCATTCATATCATTTTTGTTCGCTTCTTCTTGAGCTATGAGAATCGTAACTGGTATGAAAATAGCCATGAGAGCAAAATATCTAAAAAGTCTCAACAAAACTCGCTATCGACATTTAGCTAAGGAGTGCTATGAGCATACTGTAGTACCAGTAGGGCATCTTCCGGTTTATGTTGGTGAAGAGAAGCAGAGATTTGTGATTCCAATGAATTTTCTTTCACATCCACTTTTTAGCATGTTACTGGAGAAGTCGTATAGGGAGTATGGATTTGAGCAAAATAGTGGGTTGATGATTCCATGCAACACTAGTATATTCAAAGAGATAGTTGGTGCTATGAAGTGCTCTAGTGGCTGTTTTAACCTCCAAAATATTGTCAAGGAGCTATTTGAAGATTTAATTTTCTAGGAGTTGTATGTTGATTTTCTCTGTAATCTGTGTCTGTATAATGTTACACATGCATGTATGAGTATGAGGGTTGTAGTGTAATAGTACAATGACTATTATGTAATTACTAATTGTTATCTACTTTAGTTCTTTTTATTTCTCCAAAGAGAATAAAGAAATAATGTTGATGGATATATAGGAAAGATGAACTGAAAGCATACTCTGATCTTATTTGATTGAACTTGAAATTCTTGTATGTTGTATTATTATTAGCTTTTGGATTGGTAGATTTGTCCGGTCACTACCAATGGCCGTTCTCTCTAATTCAGTCATTTGGAAATCTGGCGAGTACTTTTCGCTCACAATTTATGATTTGATTATTACTTTTGATGTTCAAGCTGCATCCTCAACCAGAAGAATGTGATCGCATGGGAGGTTATACCCTGGAACAACGGCCTTAATATTGATGTATAGACGGCTTATCCTTTGCAAAGAGATTCGCATATTTTCAATATTTTAACATGAATTATACGGAATTTGCTTCATATGTTGTTTGAAACCAGTTTTAATTCATATCTTTCTGTGTTTTTTTCTGAAACAGGCAAATCGGCCCAAGCCCCAAACGTAATAAAGGAATACAAATCGGGTAACACTCCGCAAACTAACATATCTTTAGGGTTGTAACCCTAGCCGCAAGTCATTTTACATTTTCCATTCGGCTGATTAAAAAAAAAAAAAATCTTAAAACGACGATTGGGCGATTCTCTTTACTGCTCGGAATCGATGCAAAATACATTGTTCATGGAGGTTTCCAAAGCTTTGTATCTTCTTCTGTATTCTTTACATTTACTAGTGATTTTTATTTTAACTTAATACCCTTGCTATGTCGAGATCTGTCAATTTAAGTATTGCTGCTCTCACCCTTTTGTCATACAAATAAAGAGATTATATCTATTGATTAAGATTGCTTCCATGATATTTATCATTTATCCACTAAGTATTAACATCGAGTTGTAAAAGCCGAAACTTTTGCAGGTATTGATTTTCCCCCATCAAATATAGGACTGTACTTAGATTCTTTACAATCCAGGTATGTTGTAACTGTTATGCCGATTCATTTTCACATATTTGAAGGCTAATCCTGTTAAAGGCGTCTTCTGATTTGGAGATGTGAACTGTCCCTTTTCAATCGAAAATAGAATCTCGCATGAATGCAATAATATATATTATTAATCATAAAATCTTCTACAGTGGAAATTTTTACATACATCAGATATTGTTCTATATTTAACCTGAATGGTTATAAATCTTTGTTCTTACAATTGTTGAAAAACAACAAAATAAATGCAGCGAAAAATAGAATACGTTCGTAGGTATGTGAAGATTCACCACACCAAGCAGGTCTATTTGTAATACTTTTTTCGTTTAAATCTTTGTCCTTACGCTTGTTGAAAAACAACAAAACAAATGCCGTGGAAAAATAGAATACGTTCATAGGTATATGAAGATCCACTACACCAAACAGGTCTACTTGTAATACTGTTTTCGTTTAAATCTTTGTCCTTACAATTGTTGAAAAACAAAAAACAAATGCAGCGGAAAAATAGAATACGTTCATAGGTATATGAAGATCCACTACACCAAGCAGGTCTATTTATAATACTCTTTTCGTTTCAATTTGTAATGGTTATAACCGTCACAAATTTCTAATGGATATTTCCGTTATAACCATTTACAACGGTTGTTACCGTTACCAAATTTGGTAATTTCGAAAATATTTAGAAGTACGATGGACAGAATTGTCATTTTATCTATTATTATTATTCTTCGTCCAATTTCTCACTCTTCTTACTCCTTTTTTGCATTCGCTCATTCAAATTTTCATTCTAGAGTTTTCACCCCCTCTGTTATCGCCACCTCCGCCTTTAGCGCCCCATCCGCAGGATCGGCTTTTGTCCAAAGAAGCAAAAGAAGCTGCTTTGGTCTGTAAATTCCTAAGGCACAAACAAGTCTCGTTCCTCTACATACTTGTAACCATTCGTAATTTCGCTACTTTGAAAATGAGATATTTCGTTTATTTCAAAATTAAAAAGGTTAAAAACTTAAATAAATATGTTATATATAATAGATAATAATGAAGAAATTATTTATCCTTATAGTTAATAATTTAAAAAATATAAATTTGGATTTTAAAACAAATCAACAAAAGTTAAGTTTTATTAAAAATAAATAAATACTTAAATAAATAGGTTTAAATATTTATTTAATAAGTTAAATCTTATTTAAAACATATAATAAAGATAATAAAAGTATATTAATATATTTAAAAATATGTTAATAATCGTTTTATGAAAATAACCAAATTTTGTCGCATTTTATCAGCTTTACATACACTGTAAAATTATAGATTTTGATATTAATTAAATATGATTTTAAAATATAAAGAGACATGTTTTAATTTATTTAAAGAAGTAAAAAGTTAATTTTAAAGTTCGGTTTACTTCAACATATAGCTTAACAAAAATGTCAAATTTTGACTGTAAAATTTGTTAACAAAAATTCTGTTTTCAACCAAAATAAGTTGTCGTCAAGTTGTTGCAACTTGATACATTTTCTAACATACACATATGCATAAATACAACTTTACAAACTTTTAAATCACTTTACATTTAGCACTAAAAGACAATATGTTAATATTATGAAAGTTTAAATAAATATATAAAAAAGTTAAAAGGTATGATTTGACTAATTTTATTTTATTTTAAAATCTTTATAAACACCATTACTTAAATCTTATCTCATTAATGAGATGTTATGTATATGCATATGAAAGGAGCTAAATTATATGTTTAAATATTTACAAACCATAAGAAGGTGACGCCTCTTCATCTCTTAACACGCTCTTCCATAACCATCATTCCACACGTTAAATGCAACTCAAATCAAAGCTACTCAAAGTCCAAAAGTAAACAAAGATATTTATGTCATTTACCACTAAATTCTCCACTTATAAATACAAGCTCAAATTCCTTCATTTTTCCACTTCATTTCATTCTACAAAATTTCTAAACTCCTTCTCTTCCTCCATTTTTCTTCCACCTACAAGCCATTCACCACTACATCACCAAAACTTAGCCACACCATTACATAAACCATCACAACTGACGACCAAACACCCTATCCACCTCCTATTAGCATACGCACCCCTCCTCTCCACCAACCCGAGTCAATACTCCACCTACCTTAGCCTCTAGACCACCTACCCACCTCAAAACACATGCCTACCCCTTCACACATCCCTACTTCAAGGCCGTACTCTCCTCTTAGCCCACGGCCACACCTATATAAAAAAAAGAAAAAAAAAGAAGCGGCGAATTCGAAGTCGTTTGAAAATAGCATGTTAGCTTGAGAGACGCATATCTCATGTAAAATATTGACGGAGTGGATATGAAGGTGAGAAAATTCTCACCGCTATATAATTTATATTGATTGTTAAATTGTTTTGCTATGATAGATATTCACCGCTTTATGATATGGATGTTTGAATAAT
Organism: Allium cepa; assembly: GCA_030765085.1. NCBI lineage: Eukaryota > Viridiplantae > Streptophyta > Magnoliopsida > Asparagales > Amaryllidaceae > Allium > Allium cepa. The sequence continues at coordinate 459,897,488 of CM060932.1, forward strand.
CGTTGAATGTTGGATAATCCATAATAATGTTATGATATTTATCGTACTATACCCGTAATAAATATGTTAATTTCATATGATTGTTTTTATGGTTGTGATGTTAGTATGGACATCAAATTTCTATCATTTTTTATTAAGTGGCCCCTTTGTTAAAAAGACCCAATTTTGATGATATGAGATATCGAGATGAATGGTGAAATTGAAATCGATTTTGAAATTGAAATCGAGATGAATAGTGAAATTGAAATTGAAATCGAAATCGATTTTGAAAATTTGAAATTGAGATTAATGTTGAATTGAAGTTTAATTTGAAATTATATTTGAAATCTAAGTTTTAATTGAGTTTAATATGAAACTAAATTGAATTGAAATTGTAATTTAATATTAAAATAATAGGAATAAAATAATATTATAATATGGAAATATTGAAAACACATTTTAAATACTTAAAAAGTGGAAATATTGATTTAAAATGATTTGTAATGATTTTATAAAAATCCAATTTGAATAAATTATTTCAAATATTGAAAAAAAAGTTCAAACTAGGTGCATCGCGCAACGGTAGTTCACGATTTCGCACCGAAAAGTTCAAATGAGTGTATAGAGTGGAATATAGCTCGAAATTCTTCACGATAAGAAAATTCCGAACTATTATATCAATATCTTTTAAATGAAGAAAGAAAATCAAAATTTCGTTGAGTAGATTTTGAATTAAGTCAAATTCAATTTTCTAGAAAATCGAGTTAGTGCAGTTAAGGGACTATAACAGAAAATCCATTTAAATAAATGTTTTTAATTATGGAAAAATATGGAATAAATTTGATAAATTCATTTAAATAATTGAAAAGAGATTTGGATTGGAAAATATGGATTATCGAATGTTTTTAAGTTGTTTAAATCAAATAAGCTTATATAGCACTTTCCGCAGCACTTTTATGCTACGAATGGTATAACTTTTTGAATGTGAGTTTATACATAACGATTTTTTCTAGAATCAACTGTGAATGTTTTTAAAATGAAAATTAAGCGTTTAAATGATAATTTGGAATCTTTATAATCAATTCTAAAAGAAAGTTGATAATCGAGTGTGCGGAAACGACCAGTACATTTGTCCCGCCTGTAAGATTAACGAAGATAAAACAAGATGTTTAACTAAGGTTAAGGATGGTGCAACCAATGTCTTGAACTTATCTTGCCTATATTTTTTTTCTTAGGCGAGGGGTGGAACAAATCGAAAGAAAAGCTCGAATGCTCTAAAAAGACTGTATTAAGTTTCTAAAATAAAAGAAGATCAGTATTATCCAAAATTTAAAAAATCTCTAAAATGAACAGATTACGACTTGGATTGCATAGAGATAATCTTCTTATACTTGGTATTAAAATCTAAAGAGGGAACTCGTCCTATTCGTGGAATTTAAAAGGCGATTTCACCGTTAGTCCGTTCATAACACTTGTCGAATACGTTAATTGATGTTGAGTAAAATTAGAATGATTTCTATGATCCTATTTACTCAAAAATGTTTGCTAAGATTAATTTTAGGGTTTATCGTAAATGATGTCTTAAATAACGTTGTTTTTGACCTGCCTAAAAGTTAAGGACTTTAGATTGAGAGTTAAGTTAGAAAAATTGAGATATTATCCAAAGCAAAAGATTGAATTAACTTAGAATTACTCTAAGACAAAAGAAAGGGATTTCGAAATCATCCAAGAAGAATTAAAGTGAAAAAAGACTTAATGATCCTGTATACTCATATTTACTCTTTTTATCGATAATTGGATTCGAAGGAACCGGGGTCGGATTTAGGTGATTCCTATCCAATAACCACTTCGAACCAATATATACGTTCAAATAATGTGAAAAAATATTGAATATGGTGATTATTGAAGACCGTGGAACTTCATAGCGCGAGGACTGCTTGTTGACATGCTTTGGGTAGCTCCCAATATAAAGTTAATTATAGAAGTGGTCTTCTCGTTGTGGAGATTTTTCAGATTGCAAGGACTACTCACTACTAGTGATAGTAGGAGAGCGCCTTCGGTTTGTTCTTCTTCTGGACAACTTGTATGGACGTTTGTTTGACATTACATTTCTAAAAGATTACATTTCCAAAAGATTACGTGCATTGGTTTTTACAAACATACATATATGGTAGTGAAGAAGACAATTTCTCTTAGCTTAACATCCTCTTTGAGACATACAAGCTTAAGGGTTGTATTTTTGTGGAAGGCAATTAGTAGTCAACGAAAATGGCATTGTGACATTCAGAGATGTGATATGTGTTATGTGAAAAGATAATCGTTGCCTTAAGCCTCATCAACCGGAAATGTAACAACCCGGTATTTTCAGCCATTCGCAGCTGCACATGTCGGACTTGAATTGCTCAAAATATCGCATTGTAAATAAATTTGGAGCAAACGAAATACAAATCACAGAATCACAGACACAGAACAAACAGAATACCTCGCAGCGGAATATAAAATACATAGTAGTTCATAAAGCTACTACGCAGAGTTTCAAACCAAAAACATAATACAGTCTGAAAACAACAAAATATAAATTCTAAATACAAAGAAGTTCACTAATACATGAGATAAACTAGAATAACTGAAACAGAAAGTAGATATAAATGTAGATAAGCAGAAACTCCAGCAAAGACCAGCTCCAGAAAGAGAATCCAAAGTTGTGAATACTCAGGCTAACCCGAGCGTAAAGTAAAACACAAAACACTCGAGTCAGGACAATATATACTTATATAATGTAAATCAACTCAAGTGAACTATAGTAGAAATGCACCATAACTTAAAGAATGCTTGGGATCGTCCATCCTTTAAAGATCAGTTAAACCATAAAGTAAATACATCTTGTGGTTAAAAATTTCAAAATAGTATTTATACTTCGAAATCAAATATCATTTAAAAATTCAATATCATTCAAAATCCATTTCAAAATATCATATCTTCCAAACCACATTCATTTTTATTTAATTTAAATACCATTTCAAAACACATTTCAAAATAGTTTATATTTCGAAACAAATTGCTTCATTTAAATCATTAAAATGAAGATATTATATTTAATAATTAAATTATTAAATTTCTAAAATTTTAATCTTTCAAAGTTCATTCATTCACTTAAATTTATTAAAACAATGAAAATTCAACTTTCGCAGCATTTAGAAAATGCTACGGAAAGTCACATTAAAACAGTTCAATTTAACAAAAGACAACATTTAAAATGTTGTAATAGGGTTCCATTAGTTTCAAATGAACTTAGTTAAATTCAACCATTATAACAATCACAAAAATGCTATAATAGCCTTTAATTAAATTGAGCCATTTGGTTCATTATTATCAAATACAACATTTACAAAAGCTGTATTATCCTTTACATTAGAATTAATAGCATTTTAGAAATGCCGTAAATTAACTTCAAATATTCAGTATAATTTCACAAAAAATTATATTTTTATTTAAACCATTTTTAACTTATAAAGTCATATAATTTCAGTTTTAAAACAATCGTTCTAATACCCTTGTATTCATGATTTTATAAAGTTAAATCTTTATTCGATAATCAAAATTTAATAGTAATTCACTTATTAAATTCCAACATTAAATTTTAAATTCATTAAATTAAATTTAACTTAACACCTAAGTTTAAATTTTCAAATATAACTTAATTTCATTTTTATTTACTTAACTTAAAATTCACTTTTAAGCCAAATTCACAAATTTCCAATTTTTGTTATATTTCAAAATTTCAACTTAAATATTCATTCATTTCACATTTTAACTTAATTCAAAAATCATTAATATATTATAAAATTATTTTAAATTCATTTAATTCAAAATATCATAAATTTATCATATTTTCATATTTAATTTAAATTCCATTTGTCACAAAATTATAATTTCCAAAAACTTACATTTCAGATTTTCTAACTTTACCATTAATTTATTTCATTTATAAATTTTCAAAGAGTCAATAATGCTTTACAAAAATCATTTTTAATCAAATTTAAATCAAAATATTACAATATTTACATTTCTGAAATATTTTAAAATTTTAAGAAAAAAACATATTTTAACAACGGGTCTGTATTTCATTTTCTAGCCTAGATAAAATGATACGGGCAATATATCATTTCAATCCGTAATTTACAAAGAAAACCCCTTGATTACAAGTCACACAAAACAGTAATAATAACATAAGTTTCAAATGCAAATACGACAAACAATGATAGAATAGATTGCACAAATCAAAGCGGAATTGTTTTGCACTTATCTCCAACACACATTGGGTTCGGCCATGAGTGTATTACAGGTCTAAAGCAATGTTTTTGGTTCTGGTCTGGGTTGCTAAGGGTCGGCCTAACATGCTAGAAGGTGGTGCAAAGGTGGGTGGTGGTGGAACTACACTAACAAAGCAATATACAAGTGTTTAAGGCCATAGTTTGGCTTGGCCAAGGGCATAAAGGTCACGGCCATTTCAGGTGGGGTCAGTAGGTGGTGTGCAGAGGTGTCTCAGGTCTAAAACAGGGCAGGTGGTGGTGGTGTTTGGTCGGCCATGGGTGGTGGAAGTAGTGGATGTGGATGATGTGTTCGGTCTAGGCAAGTTTTATGGAGTTTTGTTGGATTTTGGTGATGGATCAATCCACAAGGAGGCATGGCTTGGGGTTTGGTCAGAGAAGAGGTGAAGATGGTAATGTTCTCAGGTGGTGGTGGAGGTCGCAGGGGCTGGAGAGGAGGTGACCGAACCTATGACATAAAAGAACAAGTGCAAATCAAATTCAAACAATAAGAAATAAACAAAAGAAGAAGAGAAAAAGAATTCTTTTACCAAACTTTCTCCTCAAGCAAGGCCGAATTTTTTTTGTTTCAGAAGTGGGGAATGAGTTTATGTGAATGGAAATGAAAATATGCGGCTGAAAAATGTGTATAATAAAAGCTAATTGATGAATGGTTATGTTGAATGTGAAAGGGTGGAAGATAAATGGCCATTTGAAAACCAAAAGTCAAAACCCTTTCAAATTTATTTTAATTTATTTATATAAGATTAAATTACTGAAAATAATAATTATTTCAGTTAAAATTTCGAAAATTTAAAAAAATATAAAAAAATATAAAAATATTTATTAATTATTTAAGGTTAAAATAAGAAAATAGCACAAGATTGCAAACTAGACTAGAAAATTTGAAAATGAACAGAATGAACTTTGGAAAATTTATATGGACATGTAAAAATATTTATAACAAAGATAATAACATAAAAATAAAAATTCATTCACAAAATAAATATATAAATTTTAATTAAATATAATTTAAATGAAGAAAATAGCAGAAAAATAGAAAACAACCTTTAAAAATAGGAAATAAATACAGTAAATTTTGAAATTTTTTTATTATCACTTAAAAAATATTAAAAGACAAAATATACATAAAATAACATATTAACACATATTAAAATAAAATATAACATAGAAAATATGATTTATATAATTTAAAATAGACAAAATTTCAAAATAAAACAAATTATACTCAAAATTGAAATGTACATTATTTTCACAAATTAAATCCATTTTCAACGAAACGAAAAGCAGTATTCAAGTTATTAAATCTATTTTCATAATAAAAGATAAAATTTAAGAATTTAAATATTTAAATTTGAAATTTAAAAGTCAAGATTTGACCGGTTTGAACAGAAATTCATCTTTCAGTAAAATATCCAATTTATACCGGTATGAAATTATAATTCACGTAATAATCAACACCTACATTTAAAAATGAAATGTTTGAAATAAAATAAGTTTAAAATAATTTCAAAATAAAACAAAGTCAAATATTAAAATATATGAAAAATCTTGGGTTGTTACACTCTCCCCCACTCAAATCTTTTCATCCTCGAAAAGGAAGGAAGCGCAGAAACAACAAGAAAGAACAATAGGTTGGAAGACATCCTGAAAGAAGGTAGGGAAAAAGTAGCTAGGAGGCAAAGCAGGTTGAAGACATGGATGAACCATTATTTTAATTTTTTTTATATTTGACATGTTAAACATTTAATGTGATAATTAGTTATTTGATTCAAATTTGATAGTTCGAAGTAAACAATATTTAAGACATTTTAAATCATGATTAGAATATCCTTTATACAATACTTTACCATAATACTTTTATAACTCGATGTCTTAACAAATTTACATTCGTTCCTGCAGACTCTGGCTAGGCGTTGATCAGGCGCAAAGCTAGAATTCTCCAAGTACTTATTAGACCTGTTTCAACACCCAGTGAAGATACTAAAAAAATAGGTATGAGAAGTTCCGCTCAAAATCCAATGTCAAATGATGATAACACGATAGCAGTGGCCCGCTGCTGATCCAGTATTTACGAAATGGACACAACACTTTCCAGAAGATCCTTCTACCTTCCAGATTCCAGAAAAATATCGTAGCCAGTTGTAAACAAGGGACCATCGACCCCTGCTGCAGTGGTACGCTGCTGATTCAATGATTTACGCAATGGATGCACTTCCTTCTCGGAAGATCCATAAACAACAGATCCCAGTATTGAAAGCGCCTCCATTGGGTAAACTAAAGAACCATCTACCCTGAAAAAAAATCGAGGAACTCATGAGTTTAAGTCCGGACAACCATATCAGTTCGAATCCATTTCTGAATTCACCCAAGTCCATTAGGGTTTATCGGTCGAATCCATTCCTGGATTCCCCAAGTCCATCTGGGTCGAAGCATATCACTATACTTCTTCCGGAGGGTACTTCCCATACCTCTTACATCAAAATATAATATACCATATATAGTAGCCCTTCAAAATCATAGCTTCAAATATCGCACTTATATAAATTCCATTATATATAAGATTTCATTTTCAAATCGAATACTTTCCAAAATCAATAGTATATCAAATAATACTTATATAAACTTCGATTATATAAGATTTTAATTTACAAATTGAGTACCTTTTCAATTCAACATTTTCAAATCAACTTCATACTTATACAAATCCATTTTATATAAGATCGATAACTCTCAAATCAAGTATTTGGTAAAACAAGGTTCTCAATTTTAATTTGTTTCAATAACATTTCAGTTTCAAAATCATATATGATTTCGCAAATCATTTCTTCTGAATTACATGTACTCGGTTTCAAAGTTTCTTAAAACAATAGATTTAGAAAATAATCCAAATTTTCAAATCAACAAAAATTTAGATCAAACAAATTCATTTTCATTTCAAACATATATTCACTTTCAAAAATCATAATACTTTTAAAGTTATAAATCTTTCGAAACCAAAATACTTGAAATCGTTACACTTTGAAAATCATAACTTTTCTAAATCATACATTTGAAATCATAAAACATCCCTTTAATTCTTTACATTTCACAAATTTATTCAATTTAAACCCAAGTCTACAAGTTCCAGCTTTAATTCGATTCAAATCATCAGTTTCAATTCAATTTAGTTTTCCAACAAAACTATTTCAAATATTATCAAATTTCAAATAAAGATCTGATCCGCAAAATAAACTATTCAATCTTTAATATATTTCAGAGCTTAAATGTATCGTATTCCAAAACTAAAATTTATAATTTCATATATCTCAAATTTTACTTCATTATTACTTAGTTTTGACATATTCATTTCATAAATCCATCATTTTTAAGTAAACTCAAATTACAAGTAAACCAAATATCCTTTCATACAAATATAAACTTTAAATTTCATTTATCAAAATTAGTTATCATTCCTGATTCACATTCTTTATCAAATAAAGATTATATCATTCAAAGCCTCATTATCAAATCATTATTTGAATTCAATTTCAAATATTTAAATTTAAATATCATTTTAAAAAAATAAAATATGTCATTCAATTATTATTTCAAATATCATTACAAAATACATTTCAAAATTCCATTCAAAAATTCATTTATCTCACTACATTTCATTTCATTTAACACATAACTAAGTAAACCTTATTTAAATTCAAATTCAATTTAAATTCCTTAAAATTCAAATTTAAATATTAAATTATATTCAAAACTCCTTAAATTTCACAAATAATCAATTCCAAAATTAAATCATTTAACTTTTTAAAACATAACTCAACAGTGTTAAAATCTATAACATTACGAAACATTGTCAAATTATAACAATGACAGCATTTAAAAGTGCTATCATAACTTATAGTTTTCAAAATAGTTTAGTTCAAGAATAACGACATTTATAATATGCCATAACAGATATTTAGTTAATTCGAACAAAATTAAATTCAAAAACAACAACATTTTAAAGTATTGTCATAAAACTATAGCATTTTAGAAATGTTATTGATAAAATTCCAGATTTTATTATAACTTTTAAAAAACAATACAACTTCAATTTTAGCAAATTTTAAACTTATAAATCATATTTCTAGACTTCAAAATTTCACATTTAAATAATTTTTAACATATGATTTATCACAACAAAATTTTAAATCAAATATTCAATTTAAAACTCACTTTCATTTGTTAAGTCAAAATTCACTGTTTTTCTTAACTTATAAATTTAACAAAAACTCAACATTTTACTTTAAATATCTTTTCAAAACTATATTTCATACCAGTATAATTCAAAATAGTCTTATTTATTTCACTCCACAACAGTTTCAAACTTATATAAATCATATTACTTTATACATTAATCATACCAGACTAAACTTATACTTTATCAAATACCTTATACCATTCAAAATTTCTTAGCTTTGAAAAGTTAACCTTGATTTGGAAGTGCTCGAACTTTCAAAATAGTCGAAGAAATCATATTTTCAATCCAAGAGTTAGAAATCACCAACAAATTAGTAAATCGATTCCAATAGGTAAGGTTATATCAAAACAAATCTGAATCTCGAGGATTGAACACCGGCTTATTTTAAATCATTTCAATTATATATATATATATATATACACACACACATATCTTTCGAATATCAAACCATACTTCGAAATCGGAAATCAAAATTTGGTTTCATAAAATCACTTGCATAACAAAGCTGCTAGAGTGGCCTCTTCCCCACTCAAAAACTCAAAAATCAATGTCGATAATGCATGTATTCATCACCGAAATTATTTTTCAGCGACATAAGTGGGTTCTGGACTTTTATTTCTTGAAACTTCTTTGAAATCTCTTTGACATCATTGGAATTCATTCGAATATATTTGAAACATTTCTTATTTGGAAAAATATCTTTAAATCATATTATTATTATATGTTTTCCAAAATCTTAAAAACCCATTTCAAAACACCGGAGTTCGATTTCTCGAAATTCAAATTCAAAACCCTTCATTTATAAATCATTTTTATATAAATCACATTTTCTTACAAATTTCCAAAATTTCAAATCCTTTCAAAGCTTCAAATTTTCAGTTTCCAAAGGTAAAAATCCTTATTGAAAACATTTCACTTTTATATACAAAATAGGGTCATCCTTGTCAAAATAATAATTTCGATGTATGCACAAACTCAAAATACAATCAAACACAAATTTCCAAAGATTGATTCAAGGTTAGATTTCAAGCAATACGGAGGTTCGAATTTAAAGGAACTCTAATCAAATAGAATTCTGTTTCGAAGATAAGCTCGAACGAAGATAAGATAATTTTATTACCAAATAGAAGATGATAAGCCTATATAAATCACGGGCGACCTTAACCGGTCAACCGTGACTTCAGTAATACAATCAATTCGGAAATCTAAGACAAACCGACATTCGATCGACAGAGATAGAATCCGGGTAGAGCAGGAGATAGATAGCATTGAAAACCGAGGATATAGGAATCTCCGGTGAATCAATGCCAATTATAAAGGATTTTCACCCCTTTACAAATCGTTCAAAGATTTGCAGAATCACCGATCTTGATATAGGTCATTCCAAAGTGGAGTTATGAAATGCTCCAAAATCAAAATGGATAGAATAGGGAAGATAAGACTTGATTTCAGAACAAGTGGGAGCGTTTCAAAGTTCAAGGAATCCTAATCGATAAGAATCCTAACCAAGAGATTTCTAACAAGATGGATACTGAAGGGATGAAGTTTTGAAAATCTTGGTTTCAAAATAAGAAAAATTTTATACCAAAATAATCTTTGAAAATCCTTTAAAAATCATTTGGAAACTAATTTATACTTCGAAAATATGTTCTCTCACAAGAAAGGATTCTGAGATTGATTTCACTCATTCTACGGTATTTCTACCCTATCTCTAATGAGTTTTTGCTCCACAGGCTATGGTTTGCCTAAAACCAAAGCTCTGATACCAAATTTAACAACCCGATATTTTCAGCCATTCGCAGCCGCACATGTCGGACTTGAATTGCTCAAAGTACCGCATTATAAATAAATTTGGAGCAAATGAAATACAAATCACAGAATCACAGACACAGAACAAACAGAATACCTCGCAGCGGAATATAAATTACATAGTAGTTCATAAAGCCACTGCGGCAGAGTCTCAAACAAAAAACATAATACAGTCTGAAAACAACAAAATAGAAATCCCAAATACATAGAAGTTCAATAATACATGAGATAAACTAGAATAGCTGAAACAGAAAGTAGATATAAATGTAGATAAGCAGAAACTCCAGCAAAGATCAACTCCAGAAAGAGAATCCAAAGCTGTGAAAACTCAGGCTGACCCGAGCGTAAAGTAAAACACAAAACACTCGAGTCAGGACAATATATATAATGTAAATTAACACAAGTGAACTGTAGTAGAAATGCACCATAACTTAAAGGATGCTTGGGATCGTCCATCCTTTAAAGATTAGTTAAACCATAAATTAAATACATCCTGTGGTTAAAATTTCAAAATAGTATTTATACTTCGAAATCAAGTATCATTTAAAAATTCAATATCATTCAGAATCCATTTCAAAATATCAAAATATCATATCTTCCAAACCACATTCATTTTTATTTAATTTAAATACCATTTCAAAACACATTTCAAAATAGTTTATATTTCGAAACAAATTGCTTCATTTAAATCATTAAAATGAAGATATAATATTTAATAATTAAATTATTAAATTTTCAAAATTTTAATCTTTCAAAGTTCATTCATTCACTTAAATTTATTAAAATAATGAAAATTCAACTTTCGCAGCATTTAGAAAACGCTACGGAAAGTCACACTTAAAACAGTTCAATTTAACAAAAGACAACATTTAAAATGCTGTAATAGGGTTCCATTAGTTTCAAATAAACTTAGTTAAATTCAACCATTATAACATTCACAAAAAATTCTATAATAGCCTTTAATTAAATTGAGCCATTTGGTTCATCATTATCAAATACAGCATTTACAAATGCTGTATTATCCTTCACGTTAGAATTAATAGCATTTTAGAAATGCAGTGAATTAACTTCAAATATTCAGTATAATTTCACAAATAATTATATTTTTATTTAAACCATTTTTAACTTATAAAATCATATAATTTCACTTTTAAAACAATCGTTCAAATACCCTAATATTCATGATTTTATAAAGTTAAATCTCTATTCAAAAATCAAAATTTAATAGTAATTCACTTATTAAATTCCAACATTAAATTTTAAATTCATTAAATTGAATTTAACTTAACACTTAAGTTTAAATTTTCAAATATAATTTAATTTCATTTTTATTTACTTAACTTAAAATTCACTTTTAAGCCAAATTCACAAATTTTCAATTTTAGTTATATTTCAAAATTTCAACTTAAATATTCATTCATTTCACATTTTAACTTAATTCAAAAATCATTAACATATTATAAAATTATTTTAAATTCATTTAATTCAAAATATCTTAAATTTATCATATTTTCAAATTTAATTTAAATTCCATTTATCACAAAATTATAATTTCCAAAAACTTACATTTCAGATTTTCTAACTTTACCATTAATTTATTTCATTTATAAATTTTCACAGAGTCAATAATGCTTTACAAAAATCATTTTTAATCAAATTTAAATCAAAATATTATAATATTTACATTTCTAAAATATTTTAAAATTTTAAGAAAAACATATTTTAACAACGGGTCTGTATTTCATTTTCTAGCCTAGGTAAAGTGATATGGGTAATATATCATTTCAACTAGTAATTTACAAAGAAAACCCCTTGAATACAAGTCACACAAAACAATGATAATAACATAAGTTTCAAATGCAAATACGATAAACAATGATAGAATAGACTGCACAAATCAAAGCAGAATTGTTTAACACTTGTCTCCAACACACATTGGGTTCGGCCATGAGTGTATTACAGGTCTAAACCAATGTTTTTGGTTCAGGTATGGGTTGCTAAGGGTCGGCCTAACATGCTAGAAGGTGGTGCAAAGGTGGGTGGTGGTGGAACTACACTAACAAAGCAATATACAAGGGGTTAAGGCCATAGTTTGGTTCGGCCAAGGGCATAAAGGTCACGGCTATTTCAGGTGGGGTCAGTAGGTGGTGTGTAGAGGTGTCTCAGGTCAAGAACAGGGCAGGTGGTGGTGGTGTTTGGTCGACTATGGGTGGTGGAAGTGGTGGATGTGGATGATGTGTTCGGTCTAGGCAAGTTTTATGGAATTTTGTTGGATTTTGGTGATGGATCAATCCACAAGGAGGCATGGCTTGGGGTTTGGTCAGAGAAGAGGTGAAGATGGTGATATTCTCAAGTGGTGGTGGAGGTGGCAGGGGCTGGAGAGGAGGTGACCGCACCTATGACATAAAAGAACAAGTGCAAATCAAATTCAAACAATAAGAAATAAATAAAAGAAGAAGAGAAAAAGAATTCTTTTACCAAACTTTCTCCTCAAGCAAGGCCGAATTTTTTTTGTTTCAGAAGTGGGAAATGAGTTTACGTGAATGGAAATGAAAATATGTGGCTGAAAAATGTGTATAATAAAAGCTAATTGATGAATAGTTGTTGAATGTGAAAGGGTGGAAGATAAAGGGTCATTTGAAAACCAAAAGTCAAAACCCTTTCAAATTACTTTTAATTTATTAATATAAGATTAAATTACTGAAAATAATAATTATTTCAGTTAAAATTTAGAAAATTTAACAGAATATAAAAATATATAAAAATATTTATTAATTATATAAGGTTAAAATAAGAAAATAGCACAAAATTGCAAGCTAGACTAGAAAATTTGAAAATGAATAGAATGAACTTTGGAAAATTTATATGGACTTGTAAAAATATTTATAACATAGATAATAACATAGAAATAAAAATTCATTCACAAAATAAATATATAAATTTTAATTAAATATAATTTAAATGAAGAAAATAGTAGAAAAATAGAAAACAGCCTTTAAAAATAGGAAATAAATACAGTAATTTTGGAAATTTTTTATTATCACTTTAAAAATATTAAAAGACAAAATATACATAAAATAACATATTAACACATATTAAAATAAAAATATAACATAGAAAATAAGATTTATATAATTTAAAATAGACAAAATTTCAAAATAAAACAAATTATACTCAAAATTGAAGTGTACATAACTTTCACAAATTAAATCCATTTTCAACGAAATGAAAAGCAGTATTCAAGTTATTAAATCTATTTTCATAATAAAAGATAAAATTTAAGAATTTAAATATTTAAATTTGAAATTTAAAAGTCAAGGTTTGACCAGTTTGAACAGAAATTCATCTTTCAGTAAAATATCAAATTTATACCAATTTGAAATTATAATTCACATAATAATCAACACCTACATTTAAACTGAAACGTTTGAAATAAAATAAGTTTAAAATAATTTCAAAATAAAACAAAGTCAAATACTAAAATATATGAAAAATCTTGGGTTGTTACAGGAAATGATCGAAACAGGGTTAGATGCAGCAAGGCTAAGTGTGTCATTGCCAATTAGGGTATGATCGTCCCCTTATAGATATATTTCATCCTGATATTACGTTCGGGATGTAAATTAATGTGGTGTATGGAAATCGAGCGCTCAGATAAAGGTCGGTAACGACCAGGGAATGATATATTCGGCACTATCTAGTTATAAAGATTGGCCGGTCTTGTGTTGGTACAGGTTCCTTTGTGATATTCCTCGGTATATTCTTCTAGAGATGTACTGCCGGAAGGTAGTCCCTTCACTTGGTCATTTGTATGGAAATCCATTTTCCAGTAAGAACCTACGATTTTGTTTGCATTAGAGTAATGTCTAGTCTCGAAATGCTATATGGGTAACCATTCCGGATAAGATTAATAAGTTTATTTGCAAATGTTTTCAAAGATATGTCATTAGAAATAATATCAATTGTTTTGATATGAAAATGTTTTAGTTATCATAAGGTAAAAACCCGTCTGTGTTTATGTTTGGGCGTGGTCTTTTGAGATACACTTTCTTTTCAAAGAAAATTTCATTTAAAGGCTGATATATGATACTGTCATTTATTATTGAATTTTTCTCACGCTGGTTCATCAAGCCTGATTTGGGTATTTTCAATATTCGGATCAGATCCGAGTAGTTTCAGGTTTATTTGAAGAAGGTTGAAGTTTCCAAAGGAGAGCTGAATATATTCATCTACGTATGGACATATTCTATTATCCGCTGTACTTTGTTAGTTTTACTTTGATATTTGTCAGCAATTGTAAGGACGGATGTTTATAACTGTTCAAGCTGAATTTAAGTTAGACTCTGATATATGTATTCGAAAGTCTTCCGCTGTAAAGATATTTGTTCAGTATTATATATTATTACATTCATGTAAGATTCTGTTCTATCTTATTTTCTTTATTACCCTTGATCATCCATACTTCCGTGCAACTTGGGACGGACATGAGTAATTATTGTCGCCTCAAAAGGTACGGAATTGTAGTTTGTCACATTTGGTATTGGAACTTTTGGTTGAGCAAACACTGAAGTATGATAGGGGTAAAGTCTTATCAGAGATATGATTAGTAACATCCTAGGATGAGTAACTCATTAGAGACATGGTTAGTAACACCCTGCAATGGGTTATGAGAGTATTATATGTGTGAGAGCATATTTGTTAATTTTATAAAATTGGTTTTGTTTTAAAGAAATTGGCAAAGAAAATAATTTTACCCTGGGTTTATATTTCAAAAATTTCAAAAGGAGATATTATTATTATTGGTTAAAAATTAAGGATTATTTGTAATTTAGCTTAGTAAAACTAAAGTATGAATATCTTGTGATTAGAATTGCACAATTTAATTATAAGATATTTCATATAGAATCAGCTGGTTGAGAACTAGAATTTAGAATTTTTATCACATAACCCTAAACATTCAGCCTTAAGAAACAATAATGATTCGATAAGTATAAATGGGTTAATTTAAAAGGACTAAGAACAAATACCTTGTGAATTAAGTTTTACAATTCGACTATAAGGTATTTGATGATAATATGTAGAAAAAATAGTGTTCTTTTCAGGAAAGACCAAATCCACTGAACTTCGTTTCACTTCGTCAGGAATTTGATATCCTAAGTCAAAGAAAGTTTTTGGGATCAGAAAAGATCAAAAAAGTTAAGGATTGATTACACAAGTGTGATGAGCTTCGGCATAGCATGATAAGCTTCATTCATGGATCATTTATGGAGATGATAAACAATGCTCTAAAATTCGAAGATGCTGTTCCACTGCCTACTATTGAAGTACCAACCAAGAAGAAAAGGCATAAGGAGAGCAAAATTTGTTGTTTCAAATGTAGACAAAGAGATCACCTTGTAAAAAAATGTAGATTAGGAGTAAATATCAAGACATTAAAGAAAGCTACCTAAAAGAGTTGTTAAATCTGCCATATTATAGGACATGTCGCCAGAGACTGTCCAATGCTCAAGAAGGCAGAGCAGCTTAGGCCTTTTGTTACCCTTACTCGTCCACCTACTGCTGCAGAAAAAGGAATAAGGATTGTGGAAGCATAAGTTAGTAGGTATGTATTAGTAAGCACAATCTAAGTATTTTAATCATATGATTTTTGTAAATCTTTTTTAGTGTACTTCTTAGAAGTCATTTAGTATGAATGTATTTTTGGAAGTAATATATATATATATATATATATATATATATATATATATATATAGACACACACACACACTATCATTTTGCTCCTTTGTGAATACCAAATTCTATTAGAACTCATTAGAAAAGCTAAAAAGATTTAATCCTATTAAAAAGAATAAAAAGAAAAACGACAATAATTAAGTAAGAAGCACTTAATAAAATGAGATGAAATAGATAAAGCTAAGATAGAATTTTTGATAGGAAATGATAATTAATTTTAAGTTATTTTATATAATTGTAGAAAATAACCAAGGCAAAAGACTAGCAATTAGGCAGAGATTTAGGAAAGCCTTGTCTAAATACGAAGACTTAGAAGTTTTGGATACACCGATTTCGAGTGATGAGGAGGATATGCAAGTAGGGGAGCCCTCGAGGATAGTACCAGGATCATTCGACCATCCGATAGAGATCTCAGAGGATAAGGATTTAATAGTTATTTCAGATAAGGAGGATGTGTTGCCAGTCGGCATAGATATTGATGTAGGGGCAGAGGCCAACAATGAGGCAGATGATTGGATCCATTGAGTGAGGATGAGAACCCTAAGAAAGAAGAGCCTATAGAGGAGCCCATGGAAGAATTAGAGGAGATCGAGCCGGTGATAGATGAACCCGTGGCAATGGAGACATAAGACTCGTTAATTTACGATGCATGGTTATATGAGGATGATGATTCAGAGAGTGATGAGCAGATCATTTGGGATATGGGTATGCCCATTCAGGAGATAGGATCTCCCGTTCTAGAGATAGCCGAGAATCCCGATTTGGAGGATATTAAGATGGAGGAGCATTTGTCGTGGATTAGAAAAGGCCCGCAGTGGCAACCAGATTGTTGGGACATAGCTCCAGAGATGATAGATGATGAGGAGCCAGTTGAGGACGGGATGAAGTAGAGAAATCAGTAGAGATCGACCTGGAGGCACTATTAGAGGGTTCATCCGATAAGTAGTGTTTCACACTTAGCGATATTTTGGGTTTGTATTATAGTAGTTGTTATTATCTTTAGCGCGTAGTACGCGCTAAGATATGAGATTTAGTCCTTTAGTATGATATTTTGGTTGACTAATGTAGATAGTTAACTTATGACTATGTATTTACCTCAAGTGTGTAGTACGCACTCAGGTTGGGACTAGGATCGATGGTTGTATTTCATGAATAATATTTAGTAGTAGTATTTCCTTTACCATATATTGTTGACCTTTATAGTTCTGTATCTTTGATTTCAATTCGAGAACGAAATGCTTTTAAGTAGGGGAGAATATAACGACCCGTAATTTCGCTACTTCGAAAATGAGAGATTTTGTTTGTTTTAAATTTAAAAAGGTTTAAAACTTAAATAAGTATGTTTTATATAATAGATATTAATGAAGAAATTATTTATCCTTATAGTTAATAATTTAAAAAGTATAAATTTGGATTTTAGAACAAATCTACAAAAGTTAAGTTTTATTAAAAATAAATAAAAACTTAAATAAATAGGTTTAAATATTTATTTGATGAGTTAAATCTTATTTAAAACATCTAATAAAGATAATAAAAGTATAATAATATATTTAAAAATATGTTAATAATCGTTTAACAAAAATAACCAAATTTTATTGCATTTCATCAGTTTACATACACTATAAAATTAAAGATTTTGATATTAACTAAATATGATTTTAAAATATAAAGATACGAGTTTTAATTTATTTAAAAAATTAAAAAGTTCATTTTAAAGTTTGTTTTACTTTAATATATAGCTTAACAAAAACGTCAAATTTTGACTGTAAAATTTGTCAACAAAAACAATGTTTTCAACCAAAACAAGTTGTCGTCAAGTTGTTGCAGCTTGATACATTTTCAAACATACACATATGCATAAATACAACTTTACAAAATTTTAAATCACTTTACATTTATCACTAAAAGACAAAATGTTTATATTAGGAAAGTTTAAATAAATATATAAAAAGGTAAAAAGGTATGATTTGACTAATTTTATTTTATTTTAAAATCTTTATAAACAACATCATTAATTATATCTTATCTCATTAATGAGATGTTAAGTATGTGCATAGGAAAGGAGCTAAATTATATGTTTAAATATTTACAAACCATAAGAAGGTGACACCCCTTCATCTCTTAACACACTCTTCCATAATCATCATTCCACACATTAAATGCAACTCAAATCAAGGCTAATCAAAGTGCAAAAGTAAAAAGGATATTTATGTCATTTACCACTAAATTCTCCACTTATAAATACAATCTCGAATCCCATCATTTTTCCACTACATTTAATTATACAAAATTTCTAAACTCCTTCTTTTCCTCCATTTTTCTTCCATTTTCAAGCCATTCACCTCCACATCACCAAAACTTAGCCACACCATCACCTAAACCACCTTAACTCACGGCCAAACACCCTACCCACCTCCTAATAGCATATGCACCCCTCCTCTCCACCAACCTAAGCCAATACTCCACCTATCCGAGCTCCTAGACCACCTACCAACCTCAAAACACACGCCTACCCCTTCACACACCCCTACTCCTAGGCCGTACCCTCCCCTTAGCCCATAGCCACACCTATATAAAAAAGAAAAGAAAAACAGAAGAAAGGAAGCGGCGAATCCGAAGATGTTTGGAAAGAACACGTTAGCTCGAGAGACGCATATCTCACAAAAAAGATTGACGAAGTGGAAATGAAGGTGAGAAAATTCTCACCGCTATATAATTTATATTGATTGTTGAATTGATTTGCTATGATAGATAATCACCATTTTATGATATTTGAATAATTGTTAAATGTTGGATAATCCACAGTAATTTTATGGCATACATCGTGCTAAACCCATATTAAATATGTTAATGTTATATGATTGTTTGTATGGTTGTGACGTTAATATGGACATCAAATTTCTATCGTTTTTGATTAAGTGATCCCTTTGTTTAAAGGACCCAATTTTGGTGATATGAGATATTTGAAAAATAAGTCTTTTCAATTAGAATTGAAGTTAAAGTAAAAATAAAAGAGAATTTGAAATTTGAAGTGAAACGGGATTAAAAAGGATAGTTGAATTGAAGTTTAAATTGAAATTATATTTGAAATCTAAGTTTTAATTGAGTTTAATTTGAAGTTAGAATTGAAATTGAATTAAAATTGGAATTTAAAATTTAATGTTAAAATAATAGGAATAAAATAATATTATAACATAGGAGTATTGAAAATACATTTTAAATACTTTAAAAAGTGGAAATATTGATTTAAAGTGATTTTTAATGACTTTATAAGTGATAAAATCCAATTTGAATAGATTATTTCAAATATTGAAAAATAAGTTAAAACAAGGTGTGTCGTACAACTGTAGTTCGCGATTTCGTGCCGAATAGTTCAAATGAGTGTATAGAGTGGAATATAGCTCAGTATTCTTCGAGATAAGAAAATTCTAGACTATTATATCCATATCTTTTAAAAGATGAAAGAAAATCAAAAAAAATTTGAGTAGATTTTGAATTAAGTCCAATTCAATTTTCTAGAAAAATCCCGCTAGTGCAATTAAGTGACCATAATAGGAAATCCATTTAAGTGAATGTTTTTAATTATGAAAAAATATGGGATAAATTTGATAAATACATTTAAATATTTAAAAAAAGATTTGGATTGGAAAATATGGATTATCGATTGTTTAAAAGTTGTTTAAATCAAATAAGCTTATATAGTACTTTCTATAGCACTTTTATGCTACAAATGGTAAAACTTTTTGAATGTGAGTTTAAATATAATGATTTTTCCTAGAATCAATTGTGAATGTTTTTAAAAGGAAAATTAAGCATTTAAAAGATAATTTGGAATCTTTATAATCAATTCCAAAAGAAAGTTGATAACCGAGTATGCAGAAACGACTAGTACATTTGTCCCGCCTGTGAGATCTGCAAAGATAAAACAAGGTGTTTGACTAATGTTAGGGATGGTGCAAGCAGTGTCCTGAACTTACTGGGCTATGTTTTCTTTTCTTATGCGGAGGGTGGAATAGATCGAAAGAAAAGTCCGGATGCTGTAAAAAGATTGTATTAAGTTTCTGAAATAAAAGAAGATCGGTATTATCCAAAATTTAAGCAATTTCCAAATTGAACAAATTATGACTTGGATTGCATAGAGATAATCTTCTTATACTTGGTATTAATATCCAAGGAGAAAATCGTCCCATTTGTGGAATTTAAAAGGCGATTTCACCGTTATTCCACCATAGCACATATTGAATACGAAAAATGACGTTGAGTAAAATTAGAATGATTTCTATGATCTATTTACTAAAATATGTTTGCTAAGATGGATTTTAGGGTTTATCATATGTTTTAAATAACATTATTTCTGACTCACTTGAAAGTTCAGGAATTTGGATCAAGAGTTAAGTGAGTAAAATTGAGATATTATCCAAAGAAAAAGAATAAATTAACCTAGATTTACTCTAAAACAAAAGAAAGAGATTTCGAAATCATTCGATAAGAATTAAAGTGAAAAGATACATAATGATCATGTATACTCATATTCACTCTTACCGATAATTGGATTTCGAAGGAACCGGGGTCGGATTTGGGTGATTCCTATCCGAAAACCACTTCGAACCAATGTATACGTTCGAATGTAAGGTAATGTTGAAGATGATGATTATTAAAGAACGTGGATCTTCATTGTGTGAGGATTGCTTGTTGACATGCTCTGGACAGCTCACAATATAGAGTTATTTATAGCAATGGTGTCCTTGTTGTGGAGATTTTTCGGATTGCAAGGACTACTAGCTACTAGTGGTTGTAGGAGAGTGCCTTCGGTTTGTCGTGTTCCTGGACAACTTGTATGGACTTTTGTCTGACATTGCATTTCTAAAAGATTATGTACATTGGTTTTTACAAACATACATCTGTGGTGGCGGAGAAGGCAACTTTTCTTAGCTTAACACCCTCCTTGAGACATACGAGCTTAAGGGTTGTATTTTTGTGGAAGGCAATTAGCAGTCAACGGAAATGGCAATTGGTATTAGATATATTTCTTCCAGCGTTGAAGTTCGGGATGTAAATTAATGTGGTGTATGGAAATCGAGCGCTAAGATAAATGTCGGTAAGGACGGGGGGACGATATATTCGGTACTATCTAATTACAGAGATAAGCCGGTCTAGTGTTGGTAGAGGTTCCTTTGTGATGTTCCTCGGTACATTCCTCTAGAGATGTACTGCCGGAAGGTAGTCCCTTCACTTGGTCATTTATTTGTGGTTTTGTTTGTATTGGCGTAATGAATAGCCTCAAAATGCTATATGGGTAACCATTTCGGATAAGATTAATAAGTTTATTTGCAAATGTTTTCAAAGATATATCATTAGAAATAATTTAAAATGTTTTGATATAAAAGTGTTTTAGTTATCATAAGGTAAAAACCCGTCCGTGTTTATGTGTGGGCGTGGGCTTATGAGATACTCTTTCTTTTCAAAGGATTTCATTTAAATGCTGATATATGGCACTATCATTTATTATTGAGTTTTTCTCACGCTGGTTTATCAAGCCTGATCCGGGTATTTTCAACACTCGCGTAAGATCCGAGTAGTTTCAAGTTTTGTTGAAGAAGGTTGGAGTTTCCAGAGGAGAGCTGGATATATTCATCTACGTATGGACATATTCTATTATCCGCTGTGCTTTGTTAGTTTTAGTTTGAAATTTGCCAGCAATTGTAAGGGTAGATGTTTATAACTGTCCAAGCTGAATTTAGCTTAGACTCTAATATATGTATTTGAAAATTTTCCGTTGTAAATATATTTGTTCAATATTATATATTATTCCATTCTTGTGAGATTATGTTCTGTCTTATTTTCTTTTTTACCCTTGATCATCCATACTTTTGTGCAACTTGGGATGGACATGAGTAATTATTATCGGCTCAAAAGGTACAGAATTATGGTTCTTCACATACTGAATAAAACAAACATGGTTGCTCCTCAAAAATATCGTTTTGATCAAACTTTAAAGGCTCGAAGGGCAGCTGCATCGACCAATGTGGAAGACAAATCAACAAACAACAACGCAGTGCACGTAGCAGGAAGAAAAGATCTTTGAAGGCTATTTCAGATTTGAGTTTTAAATTTTAAAATCTGGTAATTTCAGTCAGTAATAATTTTAATTTCAATTTTTCAATTTCTTGGTTGTTGAGTTTGGATAAAGGCAATTAACAATAATTCTTAATTGATTTAGAGTTCTATATTGACACAAAGAATGATTAACTATTTTCCGGTTTGGGAAGAAGGCAAATAGATGTAAGAGTAGATTT
Source organism: Allium cepa (assembly GCA_030765085.1). NCBI lineage: Eukaryota > Viridiplantae > Streptophyta > Magnoliopsida > Asparagales > Amaryllidaceae > Allium > Allium cepa. The sequence continues at coordinate 459,919,873 of CM060932.1, forward strand.
GAAGTTAAATGTTATCGATGTTAAGTGTAGCGTTTTGTACTTAGAGAACCTTACGTCTCTAAGAAAGATTCAATTTTTTTTTCACGATTTGTTCTCGTTTTATGGTAAAAAGTTTTGAGAATTTTTCTGGGTGGGAAGCAAAAGAATAAGGACAAAACCCATTATCATAAAGGTTGCCGAACTAATTCAAATATCTGTAGATAAAATTGGCTCCTTCTTGTTGGAAAACATTAAATTTTCATGTAATAAATACATGGGCAGGGTCAAATTTCACCAAGAAATTCAAATTTGTTTATCGTGTGGGCCGATTTTCTTTAAGATTTATAAAATATTCTTATAAGGTCATGTTTTGGTAAGAAATAAAGTTTTAATTTTTTAGAAAGAATTTCTAGCAAAGGGGTTTGGAAGTCCTCTCTGATAATTATATTTAAGAAAAATATTGAAATGTATGATATTGAATTACAATATTCATTTGTTTGATATTCTTTTACTACATGTTTAATCATTCCATCACTATGAGAAATAAAGTTTAGTATGTATATTTCCAGCAAAATTTTGTTATTTGACTAATTTATAGTACATAAATGATAATACCCGGTGGCTAGTCCAGCTTTTGGTCCCTACATGCCCGTATGCTGGAATGGGTGCATCATCAGAATGCATTGTATTGAAAATTATTTGCTAAAGTCCCATGTTAACTATATACTCTATTACATTCACATTTACATATAGAAGCAGAATTATGGTTTTAGAGTATTTTTTTATAAATGTTTTGATTTTGGGCATTCCTTTTGCTCTATAGCCTTTACCTTTAAGTAACCATTTAGATTGATCATGATGGTTCTATTAGATATGTAGTGTAGGTGCTTAATGTCTCCTCAAATTGTCAAATTAAATTAAGTTGGGGAAAAGTACATTAGTATTCTATTTGTAACGACCTCTAATTTACGATAATTAAAAAAAAAGTTTATTTAATAAGGTTTTGTGATTTAATGTTGAAAGAAACAAAAAATTTGTGAGTTAATAATAAAATATAATTGGAATGAAACGTAATAGAATTATTTAAGGTAATTGATAATTGTTTCAAATGTAATTCCAATTAATTGAAATGAAAAAAATGTTATATTTGGTTGTAGATTGTAAATTAATTGTAATAACGTGTGTATAAATTGATAATTGGATTAAAGAGTAATTGATAATTTAAATGTTGTATTAATTAATGAAATAGTATGTAATAAAGTGTAATTGAATAAAATTAGTGTTGTGTAAATAAATATAGCATTTATGTGTAGATAACAAACATACAAATGTGATTAAATGTAGAAAGGGTGACAATTGTTATTCATTACCAGTTTATTTAATCAGTTATAATTAAATGTAACTAAATTTTACTTGAATATGAAAGATGATAACTGAAAAATGTGAATGGATTAAAATGTATAGAAACGTTAATTATATTCGCAAGGCAATAATTGATTTAATAAAAAGAGTGAAACAAAGATAAATTAATTTATTGGGATTTTATGTTATAATAAAATTGATAAAAATTCAATGTAATTGGAATATTGCAACTAATATGGTAAAAGATGACGATTGTAGAATATTAGTGTAATAAAATATAAATAAATGTTAACTAGGTTTATAAAGTAATAATTGACTGAATAAAAAGATTAAAATCAAATTAGATCAATTTATTGGAATTAAATTATAATTAATTGGATTTAATTACAATTGAAATTAAACACTATAATTTGTAATATAATTAACATCGAATTGACATTTAATTTTTTTTAAACTATTGTATATATCCAAGTGATCAAATATGATAAAAAAATTGTTATTTATAAATTTTGAAATAAAAAAGTGATTTAATCAATTTAATAATAATTTATTTAATTAATGTGAAAATAGCCATTTTGGCCACTGACTTGGATTTTGACGAACCCAGTTTCATTGGATCGATAATAGTGAATTATTGTAAGGTTTCAAGTTTCGTAGCGATTAGACCCGTCGTTTGATCATACGCGTTCGAAACTCATAGAAATCAATTTAATTAAATTCAATTAAAATCAATTTTGTAATCAGATGATTTTTAAGCTAACTTCTTCATACGATGAAATTAAGACTTGGAAACTGTTCCATTGAGTTTAAAAATACTGAAAACATCTATTTTGATATATGGGATGACCTACTTTCGTTTCGGGGTCTGAACGGGCTTTTCGGGTTGTTATTATCGTTCTACCGATTTGATATGTGTTTATTTTCTTATCAGGCTTTGTTAATATATGTAGTCTTGTTCTAAACCTAGAAGCCTTTCAATTTCTTATTCATGTACTTGCAATTCCTTTTGTCTGTTCTTTCTTCAATGGCAGAAACCAATTCAACTTCAAAACCCTCAGTCCAATTTCAAAAATCATTTTCAAAAATTAAAACTCCTCATACCCTATCAAATTATATATTATTTCAAAGCTCTCGACGAGCGTAATCCACTGGTGTGATTCGTTTCTCGAATCGAATCATCGTTTGTCCAGAAATTGCCGAATTAGTTTCAGCAGTCATATGAACTTTTAATGATCCAAAAGTGGATCTTCATTCGATCGACGATCGGGAGGTGGCATTAGGATGGTGGTGTCGAGCAGGTCGTAGATCATATATTCGTTCGTGCTAGGGTGTCTTAAATTCACCAGAAAATGGCAAGAAAGGTCGGTGGCGGCGCATACACCTGGAGGTACCTGGAGTGGCCGCACCACCATGGATGGGTCAGCGTGGAATGGAAGCACGGTGGTGGTCGTTGATTTGGTTGAAGGCAAGTGTATGGGCGATGATCTGAGCGTATGGTGGCGGCTGCTAGGGTTCATGTACGAGATGTTCGTGCATTGTCTGAAGAGAGAGAGACGTGGTGATGGTAACGTGTTTAGTTTCTTTTATTTAATCAATTATTATATATAAAAATTTGAACGTTCTAATATTCATATCTTTTGCATACGAGCTCGGATTCACGCGCGGTTTTCTCCATCGTGATCATATTGAAATTTCAGACATTATGGACTAGTTTAGTCGAATTCTAAGACTGTTCAATTTTAGACCTTTATTTGGATTTCAAATTGATTTGAAATCAAAAGATGAGTGTTATAATCCGCTCACAACTACTAAATTGTCTTATGTTAGTTAAATTAAATTTATGCTGGGATTAGAAATTAATCGATTGATATTAGGTATGTTTAAATTTTCATTCCAGTTAAATTTGACTTTTATTGCATTTAATCATCGTTTAATTTAATATTGAATTTAATTATCAATTTAATACCTGTTAATGATAATTGGTGATCTATTGATGTTTGTTGGTTGATTTGGATGATGATTGTGACGAATGTTTGATTGATGATATTGGATGTTGTATTTTTATATTGTTATAACATTGTAAGTTCCATATGCGTTGAAATGATACATACCTGAACAATCTATAGATTAGAGAAAAATCATTATGGGTTGAAATGATAGACTCGGACAGTTTTATGGATTTTATTTAATTCAGGATTGTGGTTTGAAATGATGTATAACCGTAAAATTTTAAATCACAGATTAAAATGATAAATATCTGTATCACTTGACCATAGGTTAGGAAATTATATACGGACACCGAATTGGTTAAATTAAATGATTTTAATTCCTTAAATTTGATTAACTAGCATTTTGAAATAGAAATTGATTTTTATATATTGAATTATTTTCGATAATCCAAGCGTTAATGTTGAAATTGGAATTGACTTAATTAATTATTAAAAAGATTTAAATTGGAATTTAAAATTTGAAGTGCCAAATATAAATGAATTTATCGGAATTGAGTTATTGAGAATGTTTGGATATAACTTTGAAATCTATTTTAAACTAATTTAAACTATTTTATTAATTTAAACTATTTTAATCAATTTAAACTATTTTAATTTATTATAAGCTATAAAATTCATGTTAATCTATTTTACCTATTTTAAAAAATTAATTTAATTTAATCTATTTTAAATCTATTTAATATAATATTAATCTATTTAATGTATTTTAAATTTATTTAATCTATTTTTATATCTATTTAATATAATTGAAATCGATTTAATCTATTTTAAATCTATTTAAATCACTTTAAATCTAATTTAATCTAATATAAATCTATTTAAACTATTTAATCTATTTAACATATTTTAAAACTATTTTAAATCATTTAAACTATTTTAGAGCATTTTAACTACTTTAAAACTGTTGAAACTATTTATGACTATCTAAACTATTTTCTAAAATTTCAGACTGTGTAAAGTTGAAGTATTTATATTTAAATCCCTAATGATGATACAACCTAAGTTGGGATTTGAAACTAATACTTTTTATGAAATAACATACTTGAATAAATTTGATGATTTTGAAATAAGTATGATTTCGAAGGTGAATATGATTTTTTAAGTGAATATGATTTCGAAAGTGATATGTTTGAATTGAATATGATATTTGATATCAATTATGAAACGGTTTTGGAAATGTAAAGGAACCATTCGGTGTGAAATAAGAGTTTTGTTGTTAAAGAGACCGGGATTTGATATTGTCATACTCTCTGCCAATACCGAAAACCACTTTAATAACTGTGCGCGCGGTGGAGATTCCCAAAATGAAGTAGGATGGTTTGGTGTACGATTCTGTATGAGGTATTTGTGTGACCCTAACTCCCGTGGTTCAGCTTAGATGTGACTAAAACAAAAGCCATGCTGGGCCAAGTGAGGTCGCACCTCTGATCGGGCATATTTCTTCGATACCATATTATGACTTTGTGATGATTTGGTGGCCACCCCTCGATTTTGATTATGGGAGTGTGTTTCGGGGTAGGCAGTAGTAGCTTCTATGCATTACCACCATTCCGGATTTGCAATTGGTATATCTACCATAGCATTGCCTCGAGTATCGTGTTCACATCCCGTATCGCGCCTTCTATAAGTTTGTTTTGTACCATACCTATGGAATGCCCTCTGGGTAAACCTTATAAAGGAGCGTATGGTACTGTATTGGCTATGGGAATATATAAAATGTGTTAAGGGGGATATGGGTAATGCCTTAACGCTATTTTAAAACTTTACTGTACACACTGTTATAATAGCGTATTGTACTACATAGTAGATAGTTTAATGGATCCTTAGGAGATGGTAATCCAAAACATCTCCTACGTTATTGCATCCACATTAGACACTGGATAGGAGATGTCAAACCTCGTAAACATCTCTGACACCATTACACTCATATATATTTACGATTGATTTAACTTACGTAAGATCTTTTAGTTATTTTAACGACCCGTAAATTTGATAAATAAATTTGTTAATTTAATTTGATTTTTGTAATTAAATCTAGTAAGAAATAAAAACTTTATAATTTAATATGGGAATGAACGGTAAAAATGAAATATAGCAATGTTAATTAAAATTCTAATAAATGAGGTAGTGAAAGTGTTATACCTAGATATAATTTGAATATGAGAAAATAAAAGTAAGTATTGCATTAATTAATGAAATAACTTATTGCCAACAGTAATTGAATGTAAATTAAGAAAATAGGTTAATGCAAATTAATAATTTATGAACTTGAATTAACATTCCAATTTAATAAAATAATTTAAATGTTATGACCTAGTTATAAATGGAATATAATAAAAACAAATGCAATTATTGTATTAATGTGTGAAATAATATAATAGATAGTAGTTGTTGTGAAGGATAAACATACAAGTGCTATAAAGGGGTATAAATGGGGAAAAATGTTTGTCATTACTAGTAATTTACCAATTTATAAATAATAGTAATTAAATGTTACTTTCATGATAATTAATATAATAGCGGAAAGGGTGTGTAAATTGAATAGAAACGTGAATTCATTTATAAAGCAGTAAGTGATGAAATAAAAAGCATGAAACCAAGTAAATAAAGTTATTGAGAATATTTAATCGTAATTAATGTATATATTTGGCAAAGATATAATATATGGAAATAGGATAGTTAATAACAAAGGAGTTAGAAATTTGAATATATTAATGTAACATTAATACAAATGTATGATGTAAATAGGCGTATATTAGTGGAATGGGAAGTGTAATACAATGTTTAGGAATTGTTAAATTAGAGTATATTAAGAAATAGAAATTGGATTTGGAATCAATTGCAATAAATCTAAATAAATATTACACTAACGTTAATTAAGGTAATATCTGCGAATAATGTTAATATTATCTATAATAGGACAATTTGTTGAATTGGAAGAATAGAAATGAAGACTTACCAATTTAATGGGATTTGAACTATAAAAATTGAATTTAATTGCAAATAAATGAAATTTAATATCTAAACATTACGCTAATTGAAATGAAGATGGAATGTTAGAATATTAATGTATAGACTTTGAATCCAAGGTTAATTTCATACGTTTGACAACACTGAATGGAATAATTATTAATTTATTTAATTATACGGAATTATTAGGAATTTTATTATGAATTCTGAATTCAATAAATTAAGGTTAGTACTGAAATTTATAAATTAATCAACTTTAAATTGACAACTGGACTTGTTTAAATTATTGTGAGTGATCAAGAAATCAAAAAGGATGAAATTTGTCTATTAAAGAATTGAAATTTGAAATTTGATTTAATTAGCTAATTTATTAATTTATTTAATTAATGTAAAAATAACCTTTTTGGCCATTGACTCGGATTTTCGACCAAACCGGTTTCATTGGATCCGTAACAGTGAATTATTGTATGATTTCAAATTTCATAACGATCGGGCTTGTCGTTTGATCGTACGAGCTCGAAACGCCTTGAAATCAATTAAATTGAAATCATTTGAAATCAATTTGAAAAAAATTGATTTTGTCATAACTTCTTCATACGATGGAATTTGGACTTGAAACCTTTTCCATTGCGTTTAAAATATTTTAAAACACCTATTTTGATATATGGGTTGACCCAATTTCGTTCCGGAGTCGAAATGAGCTTTTCGGGCCATTTATCGTTCACCGCGTTTATAGATCGTGTCCATTCATTCTATTTTCAGATTGCCTATATATACCTCGTTATAAAACCTAATTGTTCCTCATTATAAATTGTCTGTATGTACAATTCCTTCTCACCTTCTCATTTCAATGGCAGACAATTCTAGATCCAATGGCAATTTCAAAATCAAAGCCAAAATTTCAAACTCCTCAAAAAAATTCAGAAAAATTATATATCGAACATCTCGACAATACGAATCTGTGTCATGTGTTCGTTTTTGGAATTGATACCCAAGTCAATCGTAAATCGCGGTCGAAATTGGATTGGGCGTTTTTGTTTGGGGCGACAATCGAGAAATCGGTTTCTGGGGTTGATAGAGATCGTAGAGGGGAAGCTAATGGTGGTGGTCGCCTGACGTATATCGATCTAGGGCGGCGGGAATTTGTTGATTTGGATTCAAAATCACCAACGTTGAAGAGGGCGGTGGCACCGCATGGGGAAACCGGACGTGGTGGCCTTCAGGGCGGTGGTGCGTTAGTCGAAGGCGAGTTGAACGGAGGTGGCGGCACGTCGAACGATGGTCGGAGGCGGTCAAATTTCACTACCAAAGGGGGTTTGGTTGTATGTGTTATGGGTTTGCCTGTACGCATGAATTTGGAGTCCGGATGAAGCATCTTTCGGTGACGTGGCCAACCTAGTGAGCGTGATGATCCTCTTCGTTTTATTTTTTTTATATTATTTTTTCAAATGTTCTAACTCAAATAACTCCTACATACGATGTCCGATTTACGCACGGTTTTCTCCTCTAGGTTCGTATTGGAATTCCGGACTTTTTGGAGCTGGTTTGGACGGATTCGAAGACTGTTCAATTTTCGGTTTAAATTGAATTTAAATTCAATTTAAATTCAAAAGGTGAGCTTTTAACCCGCTCACAATTTCTAATTTTTTTTATGTGTGTTAAATTAGTTTCTGATGTGATTAGAAATTTATTTATTTCTGTTTGGTATATTTTTATCATCATTCTAGTTAAATTTAATTTATTGAATGAAATTATTATTCAATTTACTATTGCATATAAACTGCCAGTTAAATTAGCTTATTATTGAATATAAATTGCCAGAATTACTTGTATTTATTATCTGTTCTATATTAAAGTTATTGTTTGAATTGGATGATGATTATGATAAATGGTTAATGATTGATATTGGGTGAATGGATGCTATATTTTATATTGTTATAAACTGCAAATTTGTTATGCACTTAATTTTATTTGGAATTTCGGTTTGAAATGATATATAACCGTAATTTTATTTTAAATTACGGATTGAAATGATAAATATCCATATCACTTGACCATAGGATAGAAAATTTTATACAGACACCGTCTGTCTATATATAAATATTCTAAAATGATTTCAATGGTTTGGATAGAAATATACGGTTTAATAAGTATTGATTTTTGATATTCCATAAATATTTTTTTTATATAGTTAAATTCTTGGTTTTAAGCTATGTATAAAATTGTTTAAAGTATGAAATAAGTTTAATAATAAAGTTTGATTTTATTAAGATATAATACGGGTAAGTATTTACTTAAATTATATTTTAATACAGAGTTTATATTGATTTTATAAATCAAAGGTGAGAAGATAGATTTGAAATTGGTTTGAGATTTTATTTAATTAAGAATTATATTTAATAAGAATCCATTTGGAACTTATTGAAATTTAGATTTTAAAAGAATATGATTTTATAACTAAATTCGGGGTTGAGGTGATTTAAGTGAATATATCAAGTCCAAATAAATTGAGGAATATTCAATGATTGAAATTTGAAGTTTTATTTAAAGGATACTAGATTTATTAAGTAAATATTTAGAAACTAAATAATAGTACAGTGAATTTGGTATACATATGAATTATAAAATTTAGTTTTGAAATATTGAATAATTAAGCTTTGAAATATATGGAAATTGAAATGGTTTATTTGGGGATTCAAATCTGTATTTGGAATTGATTTGTGAAATTAAAGAAGCAAATTTATGATATAAAGTAATTTAATATTAAACCATTTAAGTATTGGAAGTTATGTTTCAAAGTTATGAGTTTCAAGGGATTATGATCTGACAATGCTATGATTTTAGGAAAAGGATATATTTGAAATAAAAATGATATTATATTGATTTGGGTTTTATAAATGATATCATATTGATTTGGTCTTTAAACGAAAATGATATCGTATTTATATGGTTTTGAAACAAATATTTTATTCTTATTTTGAAGTATAGGGAGACCGGGATCGGAAGTTGTCATACTCTCTGCCAGCTTCGAAAACCACTTTGACAACCGTGTACATGGTGGAGATTATAGAATGAAGTGGGATGGTGGCTGCGACATTTCCTTTGAGGTAAATACATGGACTTGACTCCCGTGAGTTGGCATAAGGTGGCTAAAACAGGAGCGATCTCGGACCAAGGAGGTAGCCCCTCTTATCAGACACATCCCTTCGATATTATACTCTACCTTTTGGATAGGTTCGGTGGCCACTTTTGATTTTTGATTTTGGGGGTGTGGCTCGAGGTGGGCGGTAGTAGCTGCTACGCGTTACCACCAGTCCGTGTGTACAATTGGTATATCTACCCTGGCATTGCCTTGTGTGCAGTGTCACCTACACTATCGCGCCTTGTACGAGTTTGGTTTTCTCCCTTAGCCCATGCGGTATCCTCTGGTGGCTTCCCGATCAGGAGGGACTATGATATTGGATGGACTACTGGGACTACTACGTGTTAAGGGCTATATGGCTAACCCCTTAATGCTATGAGAAAAGTAAGTTTATTTTACTATAGATATTATTATAATAGCGAAATATTACTACATAGTAAATAGTTTAACGGATCCTTAGGAGATGTGGATCCCTAGCATCTTTTAAGTTACCGCACTCACGTTAGACACTGGATAGGAGATGTCAAATCCCGTAAACATCTCCGATGCCGTTGCACTCATATTTACCGTTGATTTAACTTACATAAGATCTTTTAGTTCTGACTCGAGTGTTTTGTCTTTTCAATTCGCTCGCGTCAGCCTGAGCATTTTAGGAATTGAAAGCCTTATTTCTGGAGGACGAAGACGAAGATTGTATTATTACTATCATTTACTATAGTGTTCCACTACATCACATTGTTCCGCTGCATTGTTATTATTCTGTGGTATGTGTAACTCTGATATATATTGTATAAGAATAATCAAATGTTTTTGTAAAACAGCTTCGTGAACTGTATATTTGATTATTATACTTTGTCGTTCCCTTGCAAGATTCTATTTTGTTTTATTTCTTTCTTGGTTCTTCTTATTTACCCTATAACAATCAGCCCTTCTGTATGGTTTAAATCTTATGTGTGTGGTTTATCATTGATTTAAAGCGTACAAAAAGGCGGGACGTTACATCTGGTATCAGAGCTTTGGTTTAGAGATAAACCTTAGCTTTGTGGGGTCTGACTCTTTATTAATAGGATAGTAATACTCTATGATGAGTCGCTGAGTGTATATATATGAGAGAACGTATTTTTTAGTGTTATAAAAAGTTTTTAATATTGCGTTAATTTATTCCGTTTTGTATTTATAAATTATGGTTGATGCAAGGGACGCTATGACATCTATAGGGATTTCTAAACACTTAATAGGATAGACTGACACAATATCTGTTTTGAATATAGGCGAGTGAAATAATTTTGCATATTATATTTCTATATATAAAATAATTTTTTTATAAAGGGTATATTTGGTTGCAATATATTGGTTGTTAGGTAATGAAATTTATGAATAATAGTTGAAATGAGATTGAAAATAAAATAAATGAAAATTGGGAATTTAGAACTTAAGCCCGGGGTTTTAAAAATTTCTTTCGAATAATTTTGGAATGTAATAATATTGTTTATAAGTTTTTTCCGATATAAATATTTCAATATAATTTGAAAGAATTGTTTAAGGAAATTTTGAAGAGAAATAAGCTTTGTGCTTCCCTCTCTGTCGCCGAAAAATAATTTCGGTGATGAGTGCACGCATCATCGACATTCATTTTCGAGTTTCGAAGTGGGAAGGCCACTGTAGTAGTTTTACTACGAATTTATTTTGATAACCAAATATAAATTTTTAATTGTTTTAAATATAATTGGATATATATAAGTTGTAAGTATATACATTTATCTATAACTTTAAAATAATTTGAAATTTAACCCGGTATTTAGTTTTAAGTTACTGTTAATTAATAGTTTCGATTATTGTAGTAAAATGGGCTGTAACTAATTTATAATTGAAACCTCTAAAGGAAATAAGAGATTTAATGCTAAGTTATAAATTAAATAAAAAGAAAATTTAAATTTGTAACATATAAAATGAAAGACATAATTATTGAACATTTAATAAATTAAAAGAAATAAGATAAACTAGTATGATTTTAATTACATTCTTAAAGGCATATATAACTTACCAAAAGATGTAAAAAGTTGAAATGTTAATAAGAAAACGTAATGGATATTATACAAGTAAAGCTTATGTAATAGGAATTTTAAGTGAAATTCTTTTATGAATAAGAATTTGATGTTGTAATTGTGTAAACTTAAGTATGACTGAAAGGTTGTAAAGAAATGACAATAAACTTAAGAAATATTGAATTTATTTATTTTAAAAATAAGTAGGAAGATGAATACTGTAAATAAATGAAATTAAGTAGTGAACAAATGAAAATAAATAGAGATTTACAAGAAATAAATGTAAATTAAAAAGATAAACCATTATGAATAAAAAGGAAATCAAACGACAAATGTATGAAATAAAATTTATAAGAACGAAACTTAATTTATTGTTAGAAATTGTTGTTTGTTTTTGGTTTATGCTTGTTTGGGTAAGAATACTTTAAATTTGTTGGATGTATGAATAATCTATTTAGTTTCATCTATGACTGTTGAGTAAAATGTACACTTAGTATTTTATTTTTCATTCCGTACAATTTAAAGTTTTGAACCCGAACAACTATTTGTGTTGTTTGATATGAATGGATAATTGATGTGTGTTGATTTTATGTGATGTTTGTTTGCTTGTTGCAAGTGATTGTTGTTTGGATCGATTTGTTTATCATTGATTGAAACAAGTTAAACATTTCATTTTATATAATTATTGACTCTTTTGGAGTATATAAGCGAAATGCAGATTATGGAAGCAATTGCTACTGCTTTTGGTTTCATAATTAAGCGTAAATTGCCTGACAAATAGGTACGTTCTCGGATTACGGTTTTCTAACGTTATTATATTTTTTTTCCATGTTGGGATATATTATTTGGAAAATATATGTTATATATTCTTAAATTTGATATTATATTTTCTCCCGTGTCTCTCCGTACAAAGGAGACTCTACTGAAATTTTTCGTAAATTTTGGACTTAGAAAAAACTTTTGAGAAAAAAAAAGTTTTCCAAACTTTACTAATTTAAGTATAAAAAGATTTAATGGTTATAAATTGGTATATTTTATTTAAATTCATTAATTTTGTAAATTTATTTGTTTATGAATTTAATATTTTAAATAAGATATATTGATTTCTTAATTCTTGTTTTCCCATCTTTTTTTCTTTTCGGGGACGAAAAATTTTGAGTGGGGGAGAGTGTAACGACCCGTAAATTTTGATAAATAATTTTTTTAATTTAATTAGATTTTTGTAATTAAATCTAGAAAGAAATAAAAACTTTATAATTTAATATGGGAATGAATGCTAAAAATGAAATATAGCAATGTTAATTAAAATTCTAATAAATGAAGTAGTGAAAGTGTTATACCTGGATATAATTTGAATATGAGAAAATAAAAGTAAGTATTGCATTAATTAATGAAATAACTCATTGCTAACAGTAACTGAATGTAAATTAAGGAAATAGGTTAATGCAAGTTAATAATTTATGAACTTGAATGAACATTCCAATTTAATAAAATAATTTAAATGTTATGACTTAGTTATAAATGGAATATAATAAAAACAAATGCAATTATTGTATTAATGTGTGAAATAATATAATAGATAGTAGTTATTGTGAAGGATAGACATACAAATACTATAAAGGGGTAGCCAATTTATAAATAGAAGTAATTAAATGTTACTTTAATGATAATTAATATAATAACGGAAAGGGTGAATGTAAATTGAATAGAAATGTAAATTCATTTATAAGGCATTAACTGATGAAATAAAAAGCATGAAACCAAGTAAATAAAGTTATTGAGAATATTTGATCGTAATTAATGTGTATATTTGGCAAAGATATAATATATTAATAACAAAGGAGTTAGAAATTTGAATATATTAATGTAACATATATACAAATGTATGATGTAAATAGGCGTATATTAGTCTAACGGGAAGTGTAATACAATGTTTAGGAATTGTTAAATTAGAGTATATTAAGAAATAGAAATTGGATTTGGAATCAATTGCAATAAATCTAATTAAATATTACGTTAATGCTAATTAAGGTAATATCTGAGAATAATGTTAATATTGTCTATAATAGGACAATTTGTTGAATTGAAAGAATGGAAATGAAGACATGCCAATTTAATGGGATTTGAAATATAGAAATTGAATTTAATTGCAAATAAATGAAATTTAATATCTAAAAATTACGTTAATTGAAATGAAGATGGAATGTTAGTATATTAATGTATAGACTTTGAATCCAAGGTTAATTTCATCCATTTGACAATAATGAATGGAATAATTATTAATTTATTTAATTATACGAAATTATTGGGAATTTTATTATGAATTCTGAATTTAATAAATTAAGGTTAGTACTGAAATTTATAAATTAATCAACTTTAAATTGACATCTGGACTTGTTTAAATTATTGTGAGTGAATAAGAAATAAAAAAGGATGAAAAAAGAATTGAAATTTGAAAGTTGATTTAAATAGCTAATTTATTAATTTATTTAATTAATGTAAATTAGACTTTTTGGCCACTGACTCGGATTTCGACGAAACTAGTTTCATCGGATCCGTAACGGTGAATTATTGTATGATTTCAAATTTCGTAATGATCGGGCTTGTCATTTGATCGTACGAGCTTGAAACGCCTTGAAATCAGTTAAATTGAAATCAATTTAAAAAAAATTGATTTTGTCATAACTTCTTCATATGATGGAATTTGGACTTGAAACCTTTTTCATTGCATTTAAATATTTTAAAACACCTATTTTGATATATGGGTTGATCCAATTTCGTTCCGAAGTCGAAACGCGCTTTTCGGGCCATTTATCGTTCAGCGCGTTTATAGATCGTGTCCATCCATTCTATTTTCAGATTGCCTATATATACCTCGTTATAAACCCTAATTGTTCCTCATTGTAAATTTTCTGTACGGAAAATTCCTCCTCACCTCCTCATTTCAATGGCAGTCAATTCTAGATCCAATTGCAATTCAAAAATCAAAGCCAAAATTTAAAACTCCTCAAAAAAATTCAGAAAAATTATATATCGAACATCTCGACGATACGAATCTACGTCATGTGTTCGTTTCGGAATTGATACCTGAGTCAATCGAAAATCGTGGTCAAAATTGGATTGGGCGTTTTTGTTTGGGGAAACAATCGGCAAATCGGTTTCTGGGTTTGATAGAGATCGTAGAGGGGAAGCTAATGGTGGTGGTCACCTGACGTATATCGATCTAGGGCGGCGGGAATTTGTTGATTTGGGTTCAAAATCACCAACGTTGAAGGGGGCGGTGGCACCGCATGGGGAAACCGGGCGTGGTGGCCTTCAGGGCGGTGATGCGTGAGTTGAAGGCGAGTTGAACGGAGGTGGCGGCACGTCGAACGATGGTCGGAGGCGGTCAAATTTCACTGTCAAAGGGGGTTTGGTTGTATGTGTTATGGGTTTGCCTGTACGTATGAATTTGGAGTCTGGATGAAGCATCTTTCGGTGACGTGGCCAACCTAGTGAGCTTGATGATCCTCTTCGTTTTATTTTTTTTTATTTTTTTTTCAAATGTTCTAACTCAAATAACTCCTACATACGATGTCCGATTTACACATGGTTTTCTCCTCTAGGTTCACATTGGAATTCCGGACTTTTGGAGCTGGTTTGGACGGATTCGGAGACTGTTCAATTTTTGTTTTGAATTGAATTTAAATTCAATTTAAATTCAAAAGGTGAGTGTTTTAACCCACTCACAATTTTAAAAATTTCTTATGTGTGTTAAATTAATTTCTGATGTGATTAGAAATTTATTTATTGTTGCTTGGTATATTTTTATCATTATTCCAGTTAAATTTAATATATTGAATTAAATTATTATTCAATTTATTATTGCATATAAACTACCAGTTAAATTAATTTATTGTTGAATATAAATTGCCAGTAATTACTTGTATTTATTATATGTTCTATATTAATGTTATTGTTTGAATTGGATGATGATTGTGATAAATGGTTGATGATTGATATTGGGTGAATAGATGCTATATTTTATATTGTTATAAACCGCAAATTATTATGCACTTTATTTTATTCGGGATTTCAGTTTGAAATGACATATAACCGAAATTTTATTTTAAATTACTGATTGAAATGATAAATATCTTTATCACTTGACCATAGGATAGAAAATTTTATACAGACAACGTCGGTCTATATATAAATATTTTAAAATGATTTCTATGGTTTAGATAGAAATATACGGTTTAATAAGTATTGATTTTTGATATTCCTTAATTTTTTTTATATAGTTAAATTCTTGGTTTTAAGCTATGTATAAAATTGTTTAAAGTATGAAATAAGTTTAGTAATAAAGTTTGATTTTATTAAAATATAATCTGGGTAAGTATTTACTTAAATTATATTTTAATATAGAGTTTATATTGATTTTATAAATCAAGGGTGAGAAGATAGATTTGAAATTGGTTTGAGATTTTATTTAATTAAGAATTATATTTAATAAGGATCCATTTGGAACTTAGTGAAATTTAGATTTTAAAGGAATATGGTTTTATAACTAAATTCGGGGTTGAGGTGATTTAAGTGAATATATCAAGTCCAAATAAATTAAGGAATATTCAATGATTGAAATTTGAAATTTTATTTAAAGGATACTGGATTTATTAAGTAAATATTTAAAAAGTAAATAATAGTAAAGTGAATTTGGTATATATATGAATTATAAAATTTAGTTTTGAAATATTGAATATTTAAGCTTTGAAATATATGGAAATTGAAATGGTTTATTTGGGGATTCAAATCTGTATTTGGAATTGATTTGTGAAATTAAAGAAGCTAATTTATGATATAAAGTAATTTAACATTAAACCATTTAAGTATTGGAAGTTATGTTTCAAAGTTATGAGTTTCAAGGGATTATGATCTGACAATGCTATGATTTTAGGAAAAGGATATATTTGAAATAAAAATGATATTATATTGATTTGGGTTTTATAAACGATATCATATTGATTTTGTTTTTAAAACGAAAATGATATCGTATTTATATGGTTTTGAAATGAATATTTTATTCTTATTTTGAAGTATAATTATTTTAAAATGACCGCGGTGTTATAATAACGTTTGGCTGTTAAAGAGACCGGGGTCGAAAGCTGTCATACTCTCTGCCAACTCCGAAAACCACTTTAACAACAGTGTACGCGGTGGAGATTCCAGAATGAAGTAGGATGGTGGCGGCGTTTCCTCTGAGGTAAATACGTGGACTTGACTCCCGTGAGTTGGCATAAGGTGGCTAAAACAGGAGCGATCTCGGACCAAGGAGGTAGCCCCTGTATCGGACACATCCCTTCGATATTATACTCTACCTTTTGGATTGGCTCGGTGGCCACTTTTGATTTTTGATTTTGTGGGTGTGGCTCGAGGTGGGCGGTAGTAGCTGCTACGTGTTACCACCAGTCCGTGTGTATAATTGGTATATCTTCCCTGGCATTGCCTTGTGTGCAGTGTCACCTACACTATCGCGCCTTGTACGAGTTTGGTTTTCTCTCGTAGCCCGTGTGGTATCCTCTGGTGGCTTCCCGATCAGAAGGGACTATGATATTGAATGGACTACTGGGACGATTACGTGTTAAGGGCTATATGGGTAACCCCTTAATGCTATGAAAAAAGTAAGTTTATTTTACTATAGACATTATTATAATAGCGAAATATTACTACATGTAAATAGTTTAACGGATCCTTAGGAGATGTGAATCCCAAGCATCTCTTAAGTTACTGCACTCACGTTATACACTGGATAAGAGATGTCAAATTCCATAAACATCTCCGACGCCGTTCCACTCATATTATTTACCGTTGATTTAACTTACATAAGATCTTTTAGTTCTGACTCGAGTGTTTTGTCTTTTCAATTCGCTGGGGTCAGCCTGAGCATTTCAAGAATTGATGGCCATATTTCTGGAGGACGAAGACGAAGATTGTATTATTACTATCATTTACTATAGTGTTCCACTACATCACATTGTTCCGCTGCATTGTTATTATTCTTTGGTATGTGTAACTCTGATATATATTGTATAAGAATAATCAAATGTTTTTGTAAAACAGCTTATGAACTATATATTTGATTATTATATTTTGTCGTTCCACTGCAAGATTCTATTTTGTTTTATTTCTTTCTTGCTTCTTCTTATTTAGCCCATAACAATCGTCCCTTCTATATGGTTCAAGTCTGACATGTGTGGTTTATCGTCGATTTAAAGCATACAAAAAGGCGGGACGTTACAGTTATGACTCGAGTTTTGTCTTTCAATTCACTCGAATCAGCTGAGCTTTTCAGTTTATTGAAGACTGCTTTCTGGAGGATAGAGATGAAGATTTGTACTATTATTATTTATTATATATATTCCATTGCATCATGTTGTTCCGCTTCATTTATTTATTATTTATTCTTGTTGTATGTAACTCTGATCTGTATTATAAAAGTATAATCAATGTTATTTGTAAACAACTTCATGAACAGTTTATTTTATTATCATATTTTGTCATTCCGCTGTGAGATTCTGTATTTTTCTTTCTTTCTCTGCTTTTTCTCTTTACCCCATAACAATCTGCCCTTTCGAATGGTTTGGGTCTGACATGTATGGTTTATCGTCGATTTAAATCGTCCAAAAAGGCAGGTCATTACAGTTGGTATTGGAGCTTTGGTTTAGCGATAACCTTAGCTTTCTGGGGTCTGACTCATTAGAGAATACGGTAGTAATACCCTAGGATGAGTCGTTGAGTGTGTGTGTATATATACGAGAGAACATATTTATTAGTGCTCTAAAAGGTTTTGCATTGTGTTAACTTGTTCTGTTTTGTGCTTATAAATTCTGATCGGTGCATAGGACGCTATGACATCGATAGGGATTTCTAAACACTTAATAAGGCAGACCAACAAAATATTTTTTTGAAATATAGGTAAATGAAATAATTTCCCTATTATATATTTGAATATAAAATAATAAATTTTATAAATGATATAGTTGGTTGTGACATATTTGTTTGTTAAGAAGTAAAATGTATAAATATTGGTTGCAAATTTATATTTTAACTAAAATGAATATAAATTGAAAATTTGAGAACTTAAGTTTTAGGATTTTGAAACTGCTTTCAAAGGATTTTTGGAATATAATATTAGTATTATTTGGAAGTATTTTCTGATATAAATATTACAATAAGATTTGGAGGAAATGCTTTAAAAGAATTTTCGAAGGAAA
Organism: Allium cepa; assembly: GCA_030765085.1. Lineage (NCBI taxonomy): Eukaryota > Viridiplantae > Streptophyta > Magnoliopsida > Asparagales > Amaryllidaceae > Allium > Allium cepa. The sequence continues at coordinate 459,938,633 of CM060932.1, forward strand.
TAAGTTCTGTACTCCCCTCTCTATCATTGGAAAATAATTTCGATTATAAGTGCATGCATAACCGACGTTCATGTTCGAGTTTCAAAGTGGAAAGACTGCTGTAGTAGTTCTACTGCACATCTGTTTTGATAAACGAATCTTGATTTTAATTTCTAAAGTTTGATTTGATATATATATATATATATATATATATATGTATGTATGTATATAAGTCATGAGTGTGTGTGTGTGTGTGTATATATTTATATATATATTATTTTAAAAGGATTGAAATGGAACTCGGTTGTTTAGTTCTTAAGTTTCACTAAATTAGAAATTGAAATTATTGTAATGAATGGAATCTTGACTATATTAATAATTGGAAACTTCTAAAATGAAAATAAGAAATTTGACGTTAAAATGATCAATGAAATGGATAAGAAATTGAAAATTTGTAAACTATAAATAAAAAGGAAATGAAAATAAGAAATGGAAACGATTGAACATTTTGTTAACTAAATATATAAGAGAAACCTGGGTAATATTCAATTGCATTCTAAAACACACACACACACACACACACACGCATACTTACCAAAACATTAAAAGTTGAAATGTTAATAAGAATATGTAATGGAATATTATATAAGTAAAACATAGAAAATGAAAGTGTTCAATAGAATCATTTCTATAAACAAGAATTTATGATGTTACGAAATGTTATATACTTAAATTAATAGTTGAAATGCTACTAATTAAATGAATAGTAAAAGTGAATACTATATTAATTGAATGATTATAACTTCAAAGAATGTTAAATGATTTAAGAATGGAATTAACATTCAACAACATTATATATGAAGGAAACGTATGTGGAAAAGAAAATATCTATTAATGATGAACTAAATTATAAAGAAACTTACATAGTAATGGATATCTAGACTTGGATGGAAATAGCTTATGTAAGAAATGAATCTAAGTAACGAAAAGAGAAAAATAGCATTGTATGTATAAATGAGAAATGAAATTTTGTAAGTAATAAATGTAATTTAGTAGGAAATGAATTTTGAAAGTGATAAATGAAAACTAAAGAAAATAATCATTGTATGAATGAAGAATTATGAACAATAAATGATGTGAAATAAAATTATAAGAATGAACTTGAATAATACTTGAAATCATTATTTATTTTGGCTTATGGGATGTTGGGGAGATGACACTTTGAATTGTTTAGGATGTTTGAATAATCTCTTAAGTTTTATATAAGACCATTGAGTGTATGGTATACTTAGTAGTTTATTTATCATTTTATACGATTAAAAGTTTCTGAACCCAAACGCACCATTTGTTTTGGTTGCTATAGATGGACAATTGCTCTCTTTGTTGAAAATTATGTTTATACTATTTGATTTGTGCATTATTATTATTATGTTGTGATTGGTCGAAACGACTTAAATATTTCACTTTTACTAAATTATTAACCTCTCTGGATTACAAGACTGAAATACAGGTTTATGGAAGCAATAGTTACTGCTCTTAGTTTCATAAATTAAGCATTGTTTGCTCGGCAAATAGGTACGTTCTCGGATTACTATTTTCTAGTGATATTATATTGTTTTTACCATTGTTTGGGATATATTATTTTAAAAAATATGGTATATATTGTTATTATTGATATTATTTTTTCTCCTAGACCTCTTCGTACAAAGGAGATTCTACCGAAAAAATTTCGAAAATTCTGGACTTAGAAAATTTTGTGAAATGTTTTCCAAACTTTTATTAACTTGGGTATAAAAGGATTTAATTGTTATAAATTGACATATTTTTTTTACTTATTTAATTATGTAATTTAGTTGTTTATAAATTTTTACTTTTTATTTAAGTTATTTAATTTTGTAAATCTAGTGTTTATAAATAGAATATTTTGAATAAAATATATTAATTCCTTCATTTTCCTTTTTGAGGACGAAAAGTTTTGAGTGAGGGAGAGTGTACGACCTGTAATTTTCGATAATTACAAAAAATTTAATTTAATAAGCTTTTGTGATTTAACGTTGAAAGAAATAAAAAAAATTGTGATTTAGTAATAAGATTATAATTGAAATGAAATGTAATATGATTAATTTATGCTAATTGACACCTACTTTAAATGTAATTCCAATTAATTGAAACGAAAAAAGAAGAAGTTATAATAGGTTATAAATTGTAAATTAATTGTAATAATGTGTGTATAAATTGATAATTGGATTAAAGAGTAATTGATAATCTAAATATTATATTAATTAATGAAATAGTAAGTAATAAATTGTAATTGAATAAGATTAGTGTTGTGTAAATAACTATAACATTTATTTGTAGATAACAAACATACAAATGTGTTTAAATGTAGTAAAGCCGACAATATTTATTTGTTACCAATTTATTTAATCAATTATAATTAAATGTAACTAAATGTTACTTGAATATGAAAGATGATAACCAAAATTGTGAATGCAGTAATATGTATAGAAACGTTAATTATATTCACAAGGCAATAATTGATTCAATAAAAAGAGTAAACAAAGATAAATTAGTTTATTGGGATTTTGAATTATAATAAAATTGACAAAAATACAATGTAATTGGAATATTGCAAGTAATATGGTAAAAGATGATGATTATAGAATATTAGTGTAATACTAGTGTAGTAAAATATAAAAAAATGTTAATTAGGTCTATAAAGTAATAATTGATTGAATAAAAATAAATTAAATCAATTTATTGGAATTAAAGTATAATTAATTGGATTTAATTATAGTTGAAATTAAACACTGCGGTTAGTAATATAATTAATATTGAATTGACATGTAAATTTGTTTAAAACTATTGCAAATATTCGAGTAATCAGACATAATAAAAAAATTGTTTGTTATAAATTTTGAAATAAAAAAGTGATTTGATCAGTTTAATAATAATTTATTTAATTAACGTGAAAATAGCCATTTTGTCCATTGACTTGGATTTCGACGAACCTAGTTTCATCGAATCTGTAATAGTGAATTATTATAAGGTTTTAAGTTTTGTAGTGATCGGACTTGTCGTTTGATCGTACGGGCTAGTAACGCGTTGAAATCAATTTAATTAAAATCAGTTGAAATCAATTTTGTAATAAGCTGATTTTTAAGCCAACTTCTTCATACGATGGAATTAGGACTTGGAACCTGTTCCATTGAGTTTAAAAATATTGAAAATGTCTATATTGATATATGGGATGACCTATTTTCGTTATGGGGTCAGAACGGGCTTTTCGGGTCGTTATTGTCGTTCGTACCGATTCGATATGTGTTTATTTTCTTATCGGACTTTATTAATATATATAGTCTTGTTCTAAACCTAGCAGTCTTTCTATTTCTTACTCCTGTATGTACAATTCCTTCTGTATGTTCTTTATGGAAATGGCAAAAGCCAATTCAACTTCAAAACCCTCAATCCAATTTCAAAAATCAATTTCAAACATTAAAACTCCTCAAACCATATCAGATTATATACCCTTTCAATGCTCTCAATGAGTGCAATCCACTAGTTTGATTTGTTTCTCGAATCGAATCACCATTTTTCCAGAAATCGCTGAATTAGTTTCAACCGTCCATGTGAACTTTTGACGTTCCAACGGTTGATCTTCATCCGATCGACGATCGGGAGGTGGCGTTAGGAAGGTGGTGTCGAGCAGGTCATAGATTATATATTCGTTTGTGCTAGAGGGTCTTGAATTCAATAGAAAATGACAAGAAAGGTCGGTGGATGCGCATACACCTGGAGCCGCCTGGAGTGGCCGTGCTACCATAGATGGGTCGACCGTGGAAGGGAAGCACAGTTGTGACGCCCCACCTCTATACCCACTCTAACCAAGGAAACTTCGGTGTAATGCCGTCAACTAGCGCAGAGAATAAGGCAGTTGAGGAGAGACCCTCCGTGTAATTGCTTTGTGCGAGCACCGATATGTCAGATAGTACAACATGCATTTGGTTTCATGAGGAAATCTAACATATCGATACAAACTCAAAGCTACTACACAGTGGCTATATATATTCTTCGGAAACAAAGACAGAAATAAACATAACACAAATCAGTCACAGACATCCATATCACAAAGGCGGAAATAGACATGAATAAATAACACATGAAAGTGTACATCAGAGTAGTGGTCAGACAAGATCCACTATGTCACAAAAAAATAGCTACAAGTGCTAGACAAAAGAATATGGATACATCAATGAGTCTATATCTCAAATGTATACAACAAAAACTACTAATCATTGTATTTAGCCAAAAGTCAGGGTGATAATCCCAGATGTGAAGTCAAGCAGAAGCACCTGTAACATCTCGGTCTGACCCGAGTTTCATTTAATAAGAAAATAATAAACGGATCAGTCTAGCTATAAATATGAGATAAAATGATATAGAATAAGGGATATAACGTAAACATATGATAACCATAAAGCCATACCGTAATAAGTATGTAATTGAAAATCAACAAGAGATTAATCAATATCACAAGAATCTTCTCAAAGATCAAAAAGAATGTCATACTCTTTATTTATATTCACCAAACCCTAAATATTGACAATAATATCAATGCTAATCACAAAAGTTAATGACACACAAATTCACCAATGCACAAATATTGATAAAACTTATCAATGTAAATCACGAAAAATTGGTGAAACACAAATTCCAGAAATCATCAATGGAAATCCAGAAATCACAAAAATGGGGAAGGCCTATCACAAAACGGGAGCATGAAAACTCACCAACAGAGCATAAAACTCACCAACACATGTATCACAAAATGGAACGCTATTCCATGGTTGCTAACCATTAATTTTGAGCCGAAGCTCCACAAAACGGCCCGAAGACCATGGGTCGCTACCCCACCAAATTGAGCCGAAGCTCCACATAAACGAGGTTTAGTCCCCCTCGTAGACAAAAAGACATCGCACATTTGCTAGTCTAAATCACAAAAATGATCATCAATGATCATCAAGAAGTGTCAATTACAGTGAGCTAGTAAATATATAAGCTTAGCTTCATGTCCCACAACCACTAGCTTAACCTAAATATTTACGAACAAATTGTAGATCTCCACTCGAAAATTGTCACAAGAGATTCAATCGAACAAGTCCAAGAATTAACCGGCGAAGTAAATGCAAGCGTTTCATACCACCTGTTTTACTAAACCGTTTAATTAGATTTCTCGTACGAGTGAGGTAAAGGTTTGTATATACTAGTAGAATGGAAAACGGTTTAAGAAACGAGCATTGTAATAAAATAGTGTTGAAATCGTTTTAAATGGAAGAGTTTTGATATTTACTACTAGTATAGAAAACCTTTATATTTTTAAAGTGACAAATCACAAAAATGATTGTAGAAATAATAAGTCACAAAAATTCACATTCGAAGACGTGAATAAAATCCCAAGAATTCGAATACAAATCCATCGAAGTGGAAATACCCTTGCGACTTAACAGCCACGACTTATGACTTAACATAAGTCAACACAAGAAATCAGCGACTCTACGTATGCGAATCCTCGGCATACGACCTAAGAGATTAGCGACTTAAGAAATAACATGCGGCCTAACTGCGCAACTTAATATGGCGCGATCTATAGCCTGGCGCGACCCAAGGGGTGCAAGATATAGCAGGTGCGGCCCAAGGTATGGCGCGACCTAACAGTGCAAGCAGACCGAGCGACCTAAGGAGGTCAGCGACCTAAGGCAGCTAGCGGCATAACATGGCCGAGTGACGTAAGGGGTTGCGACCTAAGGAGTTTGCAACTTAAGTCATCGAATGGCCTAACACAAGGCGAGCGACCTAACTTGTCGCCACCTAAGTTGGCAGGTGCGACCTAACACGGCCGAGCGACTTAAGATGGAACGACCTACCTTGTCGCGACCTACCTTGTCGCGACCTAAGGGGTAGAAAGGCCGAGCGACATAGATGGAACGACCTAACTTCTCGCGACCTATAGCGTGCGACCTGACAGGCCGAGCGTCATATGTGCAGGTCGAACGACCTAAGCAACAAAAATGCCAAAAACTTTCTCAATTTGCAACCGATCGAGCACGGACGCTTGGGGATTACGCTCATCGGCTACCCGGACCTATTGGCTCCTCGATGCATCACCAAAAACGTGTTCAAACATCAAAGTTAAGATTTTTAAAGATTTGAACCCAAAACACTAAAAATTGGGATTTTCACCAATTCAAACCAAACCAAGAGCAAATGCATATGAAAATGTGTTAGGAATTCATACCCCACAATCAAAGATAGTTATAGACAAAGATGTGAGATAAAAATCTCACCTTTACACAAAATCAATGAAGAAGAAGCTTGAAAGCAAAGGAAGAATCAATGGCTTCTCTTTGAATTTGGAGTTGGATGTTGGATTTGCAAATGAACTAGGGCTTGGAGTTTTAATTTCCCATTCCACCCTCCATTTTTGATGAAGCTTGAGTGTTAGAAAATGAAAGTAAAGTTATGAAGGGAAGGGGGTTGAGCTAGAGTTAATAGTTTAGGCTAATGGGCTAAACCAAACCCAAAGCCTAAAGTGAAAAAGTGGCAAAATTCCACTAACTCCAAACATATCAAAGTTTATACTCAAAAAGATCGCAAACGGTGTTTTGGACCCAATGGAAGTGGTTCCGAGTCCTAATTCGACCGTATGCAAAAAAGTACCTTTTCGGACTAAAATCCGACTAACGATAAAATATAAAAATAAAATATTTAAATATTCAATCGTAAAATATGCGGGTTGTTACAGACTCCCCTCCTTAAAGAAATTGCGTCCTCGCAATATTTAAGAAGAAAATATAAGGTAACAACCATGAAAGCATATCAACACAAAAGAAATTTAAAATAAAAAATTCACCTCAAAGAGCACGGGAATGTAAGTTCGGATGTGTTCGCACGATGAACTCTCTAGATTCCCAAGAGCAATCCTTAGGATTTGAGGACCATTGAACTTTAACAAGCGAAACATCTTTATTTCAAAGGCGTTTGACCTCCGAGGCAATAATACAAATAGGATGTTGCTCATAAGTTAAATTAGGCGAAACTTCAATTTCTTCCATAACACCGGGCTCAAGAATAGAATCGGAATCTCGAAGGCATTTCCGTACTTGAGAAACGTGAAACACGTTATGAATAGCAGAAAACTGAGCCGGTAATAAAAGGTGATAAGCCACGGAATCAATACGTTCGGTGATAGGAAATGACCCAATATATCGAGGCGCTAACTTTCCCGATCGACTGAAAGTACAACACTCTTCATAGGTGAAACATGGATAAACACAAGATCTCCCACAGAAAATTCTAATTTCCTTCTCCGGTTATCGGCATAGGATTTTTGTCTACTATGGGCTTCTTTCATCCTATGATGAATAAGGTCAATCTTTTCTGTGGAATCACGAATAAAATCTGGACCTAAAACCAGCTTCTCACCGGCCTCAAGCCAACAAGAAGGAGATCGGCATGGACTTCCATAGAGTGTCTCAAAAGGTGCCATACCAATACTAGATTGGAAGCTATTATTATAGGAAAACTCAACATGAGAAATATGATCTTACCAACTTCCACCAAAATCAAGAACACATGCACGAAGAAGATCTTCAAGAGTTTGATTCACACGCTCAGTTTGTCCATCGGACTAGGGATGATAAGCGGTGCTAAAATTAAGCTTCGTTCCCAAAGTTTTTTGAAGACTCTTCCAAAATCCACTAGTAAACAATGGATCACGATCACTAACAATAGAAGAAGGAACTCCATGCAATTTTATAATTTCTTTAATAAAGAGTTTGGCCAAGAGAGGAACGGTTCGATTGGACCGAACGGGAATTAAATGGGCGGATTTAGTAAGTCTATCGACTATCACCCATAAGCTATCATGACCCAAACGAGAAAGGGGAAGGTCGTCTATAAAATCCATGGAAATTTGGTCCCACTTCCGAAGTGGAATTTCTAAAGGTTGCAATAACCCACCGGGACTTTGATGTTCGGCCTTAATGAGTTGGCAAGTCATGCAACACTTAACAAAGTTAGCAATATCAGATTTCATTCCCTCCCAATAATAAAGCCGCTTCATATCCATGTACATTTTACTACTACCGGGATGAATGGTAAATTTAGAACGATGAGAATCTTCTAAAATGTCTTTACGAAGATTACTAATATTTAGCACGAGAAGTCTACCAAATTTTCGAATACTGCCACGAGAATCAATATCAAAGTTTTTCAAACCTTCAATACCAATTTTATCCCTAAAATTTTGGCTAAGAAGAGCCAATTCAGGATCTAGCTTTTGAGCTTCAAGAATGCGGTCTAAAAGAGAAGGATGAGCCTCAAGGCTACATAAAACAAGAGATGAACATAAATCGAAAACATGATCTCGAATCTCACAAGTGGATAGAATTTCGAGATCATTCCATTCGGATATCATCATAGAAATGACTGCTTATTGCTTACGACTAAGTGCATCGGCAACACGATTTCCTTTCTGGGAGTATAAAGAATATCAAGATCACAAGCTGCAAGAAATTCGAGCCAACATTGTTGACGTAAATTAAGTTCCTTTTGAGAAAATAGGCACTTCAAAGATTTATGATCGGTGTAAAGAATAAATTTTTCTCCCAAAAGACAATGACGCCAAATTCGAAGGGGGAAAACAATAGCTGCGAGCTCTAAATCATGAGTGGCATATCTAGTCTCGGCTGTCTTCAATTGCTTAGAAGCATAAGCAATAACACGTTCTCTTTGCATAAGAACGACACCCAAACCAACACAACTAGCATCGGTATAAACAATGAAATCTTGGTTTCCCTCGGGAGTCACAAGAATAGGAGCATCGGAAAGGAGTTCTTTTAATTTCTGAAAAGAAGCTTCACATTTGTCCGACCAAATGTATTTAACTCCCTTCTTTGTCAAGCTAGTAAAGGGCACGGAAATTTTGAAAAAGTCCTTTATGAAACGGCGGTAATAACCTGCCAATTCAAGAAAACTACGGATCTCCATCACACTCTCCGGTCTCTTCCAATTTTGAATCGCTTCAACCTTTGAAGGATCCACGAAAATTCTGGATTTGGAAATAATATGACCCAGAAACTTCACACGAGATTGCCAAAAGTGGCATTTAGAAATTTTTTCTTTTAATTGATTGCTCCTAAGAGTTTCCAACACAATCCGAAGATGTTTTTCATGCTCCTCCTCGGTTTTAGAATACACAAGAATATCATCAACAAAGATGAGAACAAACCGATCGAGGAAGTCTTTGAAAACTCTATTCATAAGGTCAACGAAACAAGCCGGAGCATTCGTTAAACCAAATGGCATAACAAGCCATTCATAAGATCCATAACGAGTACGAAACGATGTCAAAGGAATGCTATCCTCTGCAATACGAAGCTGATTAAAACCGATAGCTAAGCCTAATCATGAAAAGACTCTAGCGCCACTAAGTTGATCGAATAGATCATCAATCCGAGGTAAAGGATATTTATTCTTGATAGTAAGATCATTAAGCTTGCGGTAGTCAACGCAAAGCCTAAGTGTACCATTGGATTTCTTCACAAAAATAGCCGAAGCTCCCCAAGGCGAGGAACTAGAGCGAATAAATTGCTTCGTCTCCAATTCGGATAATTGTTTGCGCATCTCCTCATTTTCTTTATTGGACATACGATAAGGAGGACGAGTGATAGGATGAGCTCCAGGGATGAGATTAATTCTGAACTCAATTGCTCGCTTAAGTGGTAATCCTAAAACAGGCTCAAATATGTCAGAAATTCACGAACAACGTGAATAAGAGAAATAATATCTTCCTCATCATCATTATCGTCATCATGAGGATTTAAAGGATATAAAGACGCAACCAAGCTGGAATCCGAATCTTTAAGGTCAATAGAAATCTGCTTAACAGATTGAGGATGTCGAAGATGAATAGTTAAATTAAATTGCTAGTTAAATTAAATTTAGGATGTGATTAGAAATTAATTGATTGATGTTTGGTATGTTTAAACTGTCATTCTAGTTAAAATTGACTTTTATTTCAATTAATCGTTGTTTAATTTAATATTGAATTTAATAGTCAATTTAATTCCTGTTAATGATAATCAATGATCTATTAATGTTTATTGGTTGATTTGGATGATGATTGTAATAGATGTTTGATTATTGATATTGGATGACTAGATGTTGTATTTTTATATTGTTATAACACCGTAAGTTCCCTATGGGTTGAAATGATACACCCGAACGATCTGTAGATTTAGGAAAAATCGTAATCGGTTGAAATGATAGACTTAGCCGATTTTATGGATTTTATTTAATTTGGGATCGCGGTTTAAAATTATGTATAACAGTAAAATTTTAAATTGTGGATTGAAATGTTAAATATCAGTATCACTTGACCATAGGGTAGAAAATTATGTACAGACACTGGATTGGTTAAATTAAATGATTTTAATTCCTTAAACTTTGAATTCAGTTAACTGGCAAATAGAAACTGATTTATATATACTGAATTATTTTCGATAATCCAAGCATTAATGTTTAAATTGGAATTAACTTAATGAATTGTTTAAAAGATTTAAATTGGAATTTCAAAGTTGAAGTGTCAAAAATAAATGAATTTATCGAAATCGAGTTATTAAAAATGTCTAGATATAACTTTGAAATCTATTTTAAACTAATTTAAACTATTTTGATTAATTTAAACTATTTTAATCAATTTAAACTATTTTTCATTTATTATAACCTATTTAATCCAATTTAATTTATTTTACCTATTTTAAACAAATTAAATTTATTTAATCTATTCTAAATCTATATAATATAATTTTAATCTATTTAATCTACTTTAAATTTATTTAATCTATTTTTAAATCTATTTAATATAATTGAAATCCATTTAATTTATTTTAAATTTATTTAAATCATTATAAATCTAATTTAATCTAATATAAATCTATTTAAACTATTTGAACAATTTAAACTATTTTAATCTATTTTAAATCATTTAAACTATTTTAGAGTATTTTAACAATTTTAAAACTATTTTTAAACAATTAAAATTATTTATGACTATCTAAACTATTTTCTAAAATTTCAGACTATGTAAAGTTGAAGTATTTATATTTAAATACTTGATGATGATACAACCTAAGTTGGGATTTGAAATTGATACTTTTTACGAAATAAATATTTGAGTAAATATGATGATTTTGAAATAAGTATGATTTCAAAGGTGAAAATGGTTTTATAAGCGAATATGATTTCGAAAGTGATATGTTTGAATTAAATATGATATTTGATATCAATTACGAAACAATTTTGAAAATATAAAGGAACCATTCGGTGTGAAATAAGCGTTTGGTTGTTAAAGAGACCGGGATCGGATATTGTCATACTCTCTGCCAATACTGAAAACTACTTTAACAACTGTCCACATGGTGAAGATTCCAGAAATGAAGTAGGATGGTTTGGTATACAATTCTGTATAAGGTATTTACGTGACCCTGACTCCTGTGAGTCAGCTTAGATATGACTAAAACAGGAGCCATGCCGGGCCAAGTGAGGTCGCACATCCGATCGGACACATTTCTGCGATACCATATTATGACTTTGTGATGATTTGGTGGCCAACCCTTGATTTTGATTATGGTAGTATGTTCCGATGTGGCGGTAGTAGCTGCTATGCATTACCACCAGTCCGGTTCCACAATTGGTATATCTACCCTAGCAATGTCTCGAGTGCCGTGCTACATGCCCTATCGCGCCTTCTACGAGTTTGTTTTGTACCATACCTATGGATTGCACTCTAAGTAAACCTCATGGAGAAGCGTATGGTGCTGTATAGACTATGTGAATATATAAACTGTGTTAAGGGGGATATTGGTAATTCCCTAACGCTATTTTAATACTTTACTTTACTGTAGACACTATTATAATAGCATATTGTACTATATAGTAGATAGTTTAACGAATCTATAGGAGATGGTAATCTCGAACATCTCTTAAGTTATTGCACTCACATTAGACACTGGATAGGAGATGTCAAACTCCGTAAGCATCTCTGACACCGTTACACTCATATTTATTTATGGTTGATTTAACTTACATAAGATCTTTTAGTTCTAACTCGAGTGTTTCGTCTTCAATTCACTCGGGTCAGCTTGAGCTTTTTAGTTTATCGAAGACTGCTTTCTAGAGGATGAAGGCGAAGATTTTGTACTATTATTATTTATTATATTTATTCTATTGCATCATGTTGTTCCATTGCAATTATATATTATTTATTCTTGTTGTATATAACTCTGATCTGTATTATAAAAGTATAATCAATGTTATTTGTAAACAGTTTCATGAAATGTTTATTTGATTATTATATTTTGTCATTCCGCTGTGAGATTCTATACTTGTTTTCTTTCTTTCTCTGCGTTTTCTATTTACCCCATAACAATCTCCCTATTTGAATGGCTGAGTCTGACGTGTATGGTTCATCGTCTTTTTAAACCATCCAAAAAGGCAGGTCGTTACAATATTTAAGTTGGTTAGTATTTTAATTTACATGGAAGGATGGTATTTAGTTATGTATTTTAAATAGAAATGAAATATTAAAATTTCTTTTCAAAATAGATTTAAATCATATTATATTAATTTGGAAAAATAATAAAAATTCAAACTTATAATCCATTAATTCCAAACTTACATGTAGACAATCACTTATATACAATATTCTTTTAAACACACACAGTTTGATATTCAAAGCATGTCTAATTGTTTACGTGTATAATATATGAAACTTCCAGTATTTGAACACGCGCTGTTATATTGTGAATAATAATTATTATTATATTGCCTCTTTGTATTGTAATGGAGGCAAAAGAGTTTTAAACATGCATGTTACTTCCTATTGACAAGAAGCCTTCTTCAATCATTGACCAGTTTTGCGACTAAAATACTGTTACTTTACTGTTTTTACTTCTTGTGTAATGAGACAACGATTTGCATGTGGTCATGTTGGATTACTTTATGTCGATCCTTTCTGTCATTATCAGTTATGGAAAAAAGTACATGGTTAATGTAAAATTAAATTTAACATATTTAATGACTTAATGGAAATAGGTTTTGAATTAAAAAAATAACAAAAATAATTAAAAAAATACAAAACACTGTCAATAAGAGATCAATAGGATGCTATAGCGATGCTGCGCTAGGCCGCTGAGATGTAGCAAGCTGCTTTGATATTGATCTTGAATCATATATCAAGATTTTAGTTTGGGGCGATGCAATTTGCACCATAACATGAACTTCTTTTGTAGTCAGTTTCTTGTTTCACCTAGCATCTTTGGGTGGAAATATGGAATAAATTGCAATGTGTGGATAATATGTTTTGTGGACCTTTCTTACATTTCTACCATGCCTAGCTACTATGATTGTTACTTGGTTACTGATTCCAAATATGTTCTTTGAACATTTTTTTCCTGTTCAGTTGTTTTAACTTCTATTGAAGGTTGTCTTACAAATTTTATCACTAAAGCATCTTAAGTTTTAGCATATATTTATTTGTATATTGACTCGATGTGAAATGGAATCGAGTTGACAAAAAGATGAGGAAAAAATTGACTGGAGAATTTGATCAAATTTATACTGCCACATGAGTTCCGACGTACTAAAGGATTGTTTATATTTCCCTATGGCTTTGTTTGGATGTTTAACAAACACCTAATCAGTAAATTTCATCAATTTGGCCAAGCAAAAACATTATCATTTTACATTTTCACATACCACATGATGTTTATTGATCAACAAACTTTAGTATATCAGTTCACTTGTGATAAGCATTATAATATTTGTGCTATTATACTGTAAGCATAAGCTTAAATACTTTATATGGTTGATGTTAGTAGGTAATTGTAACGATCCCATTTTTAAACCAAATTTAAATTAGAAATTAATATAAATCTTGGGATTTAATGGTGAATTAATTTGAAATTTTCAAAACAAATAAGATAAGTGTTTGATTATACATATATATATATATATGATTTGATTGTAATTTGAATGTGAATTTGAAATTCAAAAACTAATATTTTGAAAATAAATGGAATTTAAAAATAATATATATGATTGTTATTAGTGTATAATTTAGTTTCAGATTATATTCTCCAAAATTATATAAATATTAATATAAGGAAATATATTTAATAAGGATATAAAATTATATATATATATATATAAACTAAATATAATGTGACATATAAATTATATAAAAGACATTATTAACATGCAAATTACAAATGTAGGAAAGATAATTTGAAAAATAACAAGTGTTAAGATTTTAACATATATTTTACAAGTGTTAACATAATTTGATCATGCAAAATATAAGCGTCCAAATTTTTTAATTTTCTTTTATTTTTAAAAATGACAAGATCAGGCTATAAATATATCTCTACTTCTTATTTCTCATTTTTCTTTTATTTATCAAAACCAAAAGTAGGAAAGTAAAAGAAGAAAAACAGAAAAGAAAGATCAAAACCTAAACCTGTACAAACTAGTAAAACAAAATCAAAGATCACCTTACGAAAAGATCCAACTCAGTAATTAAGAAAATCAAAGTTCCAAAATCACAATGAAGATTAGATCATCATAATCAAGTCTAGATCAAAAATTATTCCAATTTTCAAACTCAAAAGCAAAAACATTTTTCCCGGCTCTCTGTTTACAAGTATCTGGTGAGTAAACAACTTATAAATGCTTAAATTTTGGTTTGCATGTGATGATGAATGATAGTAATAACTAGTTTACTGTTGCATGGACGAAAAATATGCCTACATGTATTTATATACATGAAAATGATGTGTGCATGCCTATACACATGAATATTCCCTCTATTCCAGGTTTACAGGTTTCGAACCTATATCAAAATCCAAATTCTCTCCCTCTAATCCTCTTTAGGCTTTAAGATTCAAGCAAAACATGTTTTTTTAATCAAGATCTATGTCCTAAAAATATTTTGAAGTAAAATTAGTTAAAGCATTTTCTAGAAATTGGAAAATATAGGAAAACTCAATATATGTTGGAAATTCCAGCATCATGATTTCTGGTTTCAATTATATCATCTAAAACGATTTTTAAAATGATGACTTTTAAAAGAAGAATCATGATTCTTAAGTATGTATTCAAGGAGAACTTGCAAGTTGAACTAGAACCACGTTTTTGATGTTCTTTGGCGATCGGGAAAGGGTGGAGTCTCGTGATCGTAGCTGAGCATGCTTGGTGGTCGGGGATCATCAGAAAAATGCTCGGTTAATTTATAATTCATCGAGGCGGCGGTATGACATCAATTTAGGGTTTAAACAAAGTTTTTGGTCGATCCTATTCTTGAAGCAATTCCAGCGTCATTGGTGAATCAGACTTGACCGAGGCAAGTGGAATCGAAGCATGGGTCTTCAATAAAGGGATAAACGAGATGGCGAGGTTTTAGATGGTCGGGATCGATGAGGCGAGTTGATTTTGTTGATCGGAGTTTGGGTTCAAGGTTGTGTTGAGTGGCTCAACTTCGAGTTCGTCGTCAATTTGAAGTTTTGGGTGTTCGTGAGGCTCATGTAGGTCGTCATCTATGTGTGGAGGGTCGAAGGATTGGTCGGAGGTGGCCAGATCACCTGTGCATGTGCACGGTGTCAAGATTGTGTCTGTGGATTGGATTCGAGGAAGAATGTGTTTCCTCGGGAGAATGGGTTGCTGGATCGAGTAAGCGCTCGGGTATATTCATGGTTTTAAATCTCTTATATATCGCCCAAGATCTCGTTCGAGATCTCATTTTCACTCTTAACCGAGACGAGACATCAAATCTCCTCCATATCTCTCTCGACACTCATATGCCCGAGATATTCAAATCTCATCCGATATATGGATCAAAATCTCAATCCGAGATCTCACCCGAAGTTATATTTTTTTTATTTTTTATAATATTTTTTATTTTCATGCTGCTTCAAAAGAAACTACTCAATCCAATTATAATTTGCCAACTTCTTGAACATATTCTTTACATTTTATCTTAATTAGTCATAGCGAAAGGTTTCACTTCTTTATTATGTTCAAATAAAGGATATTATTCAATCATTACCAAATCAATTAAACTAATTAAGCAACTACTCTTCTAAAAATATTCTTTTTTTCTACGTAAATCAAGTATGTTATCATTTTTATTTTTACTAAGAAAGTTAAAACCGTTAAATAAATTTTTGACACGTCAATTTTAGACACATAAGTACATCCGAGATATTCCTGAGATGCATTATAAGACCCGAGTTATCAATCTGATATGTACACCAGATATGTACTCATCTCATCTGAGATCTCCCCCGATACGAGACAACTTGTGTAAAAACTCCTAGACGAAACATGACTGAAATCTAATATTTAAAACCTTGGGTATATTCGAGTGGGTTAATATGTTTAACAAGTTTAAAAAAAACTTAAATCAAATTAAAGGAAAAAATAGGGTGGCACAGGGAAGTCTCGAGAAAATTTTCATTTGTCTCTGGGGATCACTCGGGATTGTCTCGGGTATAAGAAGTTCCAGTTTTAAACTTTAAACAAACTGAATTCAAATTAATTTCTAAGTTTATTCTTTTAAAAATAATAATTGTTGGTTAAGTTTGGAATGTAGTTAAGGGTTTTGAAATAATTTTTTTTATAATTAAGTTTAAAATGTTTTAAACATATATAACTTTTATTTTTAAAGTTTATTTTAAACAAACTTAATAATGTAATTAAGGAATTAATCGAGAATATAAAATGTTTTGAAAAGGTTAATTAATTTAAAAGTCTAAGTTAATTTATTTGTTAATGATAATTAATTACAAGGTTTATTAAATAAAGATTTTTAATGATAATTAAGTAATTAATTGAGATAAGTGATTTATCTTTTAATTAATTAAAGTTTAAGTAATTAAAGATTAATTAATTAGTGATTAAAAGATAATTACTTAAAGGATAATTGCTTAATGACGGTACTTAAAGAATAATTAATTAATTTATTAATTGATGATTAAAGGTTAATCAAATAATGATTAAAGATTAATTTATAAATAATTAAGGTTAATTAGTTAATAACTAAGGATTAATTAATTTATAATTAAGGATAATTAATCATTAATTTAGGATGATTAATCATTAATTAAGGATAATTAATGAAGGTAATTATGTGATTAATTAATTATAATTAATTAAAATGGTGGTAATTACTTAATAATAATAATTAAATTAGACTTAAAAGTAATTAAAGTAATTAATTTAATTTATTTGAAATTTAATTTAATTAATTGGGGATTGAGCAACTAATTAATCCTGCTTATGAATGATTGGATTATATTGAATGCCTTGATTTGGCTGATATCTCCGATATATGATTGTGAAAGTTTGTGATATGAATTGCTTTTATTTGAGCTGTGATATTTGTGATATATTGCTGTATGAATGTGAACTTATGAATTGAAGTAAAATTGTTTACTTAAACCACTTTGCCTTTAAACGACATTTGAATTTCGATGCGACCAGGGGTCGGATTTCAGATGGTTATCCGAAAACCACAACGAATCTCAAAGATGAATTTTTTGTTTAAAAGGTTATAAATGGAAATATGTTGTGACTTGTGTATTCATGTATTTTTAAAATAAGCGCTCATTATTCGGTTAAGCCGGGAGAGGACATTGAGTCATAAAACCCATTCCGAATAATGATACGACGAAATGGGATTGCATTTGAAGACGGTGGTTGAAGACCGAGTATTTTCGAGAATGAAAGGATTACCTATCGATTGTCTCTGCACTAAGTTGCTCTGGTATAGAGAACTCCATATGTGAGGGTAGTCCGGTCGGGATTGTGGATATCTGGATTTGCGAGGGCGTCTCCCTTTATTGGATGAAGTGCCTTCGGTTCCATTCAGACCCAAGATGGACTTGTATGGATGTATGTCCGACGTTACACTTTGAGATGTAAAGCTGGTTTCTATCAAATACATTTTTGTTTAGTGGCGGAGAATTTATTCTCTTAGCTTAACACCCTTCTCTGAGACGTACGAGCTCAGAGGTTATGTAGTTGATGGTTACTAGTGATATATTCCCAACTTGGTAGTGTGGCATGCTAAGTGCTGATCATCGGTTGATCGAAGCATGGCTTTTGTGAAAAGTGTAGCTTTGTGGAAAGAGACTTCTTCGAACCTCATTCCTCGGAAAAGGTCAAAACAGGAAGGATGAGGCAAGATTATGGGGGTCGCGCCCCTCAGGGTATGTGCACTTCCTTCTAGATAAAAAGTGGTATTATTGGATGGAGTCTAGATATTTAACTTATGTGATTGTTGGTTGTTGTTGGGCCCCCGGATAAAGGTCGGTTACGACCGGGGGATGGCATACTCATGACAATTAGTTACCTAGTTACAGTGGTGTACCATTCAGAAAGGAAGTTCCTAAGCCCGGCCATTTGTTGGAAATCCAATCACCCAATACGAGCCCTGTACGGTTTTAGTTGTATAACCTACCATTTAACATTGTAGCTATAATAGGTATACTATAATGGTTGTATGCTGGCTAAGATTAATATTGTACTTTCGAAATGTTTTCTACACTATGCACTAATAATAATATCAAAAGGATTTTCATGTATCAAGCATATTTGACTATCATAAGGAGAAATCTCTCCTAAGTGTACGATTGCATTGTGTGTGCGCTAGAGGCATATGGTAGTTTCATTTTCGAAAAGCATGAGTGGATTTATTTTTGTAAATTTTTTTTTTCAAACAACTGTTTCGTTTACTCATACCAGTCCCATGACTAACCCGAACTTTATTGTTCCCTTTCTAAACTCTGGTGCCCATAATTTTCTACACGGGCAGCCTAGAGTCAGGTTATCCGTGTTCTGGAGCGAAGTTGGAATGTAGATTTGGATCTAGATGTCTTTTGAAGCCTTTAGTCTTTGAAGTTTTTGGTTTGGAGCTTTGGACCTTTTGCATTGAAGTCGAAGTATGTTGGATTCTATTGAAGTTATTGTAGCCCTGTCGTTGTTCCGCTCTTATGTTATTGTTCTGTTGTTGTATTATATGAACAGTGCTCTGATGTTGGTGGTCGTTGTTGCAATGAATGTTATATCAATCTTGTATCCATGTGTTGTATATCAATGAAATTCATTTTGTTTCCGCTGTGTTGTTATCATGTAATGTTGTTACAAGCTCCAGCGAACTAGACTCCGACGTTTGAATCTCTGGCATTGGAATACGAGTGAGGTATTGGATGTCAATTTTCAAACGCTAGATTCTGGGTCGTCACATTTGGTATTAGAGCTAAAGGTTGAGTTAGAACTTTAGCTTTGGAGTATAACTCATTAGGTGACTCATAGAGATAGGGTTAGAAATACCCTAGAATGAGTATATTCCCTAAGATATCTTCTCCGTATGCCTAAATCAAGTTTTCTTACTATTTAAAGATAGTGAGAATGAGTGCAAGAAAAGGATGAGGTAAGGGATGGGGAAGTACCAATAAAAATGGTCAAGACCTTGCAACAACAGCAATGGAGGGAGCAGCTATTTCCATCCAACCCCAGCCGAATCTGGCAGATTTATATCAAAGTTTCTCAAGACTTGGGGGAAAACCATTCATAGGCAAGGAGACTATTATAGAAGCACAAGCCTGCATTCGATCTTGTGAAAGGATTTTCAAAGGATTGAAGTTGGAAGATGATCAAATGAGGTTGATAGCTTCTTGGTAGCTGTAGGAAGAAGCTTTTACGTGGTGGGAGACTATTACATTGGCTGAGTCGGAGGATGAGTTCACTTGGGACAGATTCAAGGAAGTGTTTGAGCAGCGTTATGTGCCGTCTGCTAACATCTCCAGGATGTACCAGAAGTTTACTGACTTGAAGCAGGGGAGTCTATCGTTTGAAGAATACTTGAACAAGTTTAACGAGTTATCTCGATTTGATCCAGAGTTAGTGAATAACCCTCTGAAGAAGAATGAGAGATTTATTGGAGGGATGAACAAGAAGTTTCATGAAAGAATGTCAACCCATATGAAGGAGTCTTTTGCTGATCTGATAGATATGGAATATAGATATGCTACCTTGGATAAACAAAAAATTACAAAGGAGAAAGGAAGTGGAAGCAATCCGAATTGGATGAAGAGGAAGTTTGGAGGAAAGAAACCGTGGCAAGGCAAAGAAAAGAAGAATAATCAGAAGAATAAGGCAAAGGAGGTTAATTGTTTCAATTGTCTGCAGAAAGGCCATTATTCAAGTAGTTGCAAGAAGCCTAAGAAGTAAGGAAAGAAAGATCAACCTATGAAGACAAGTCAAGGAACCAGGGAATAATATTATTGCCATAAACCTGGACACATAGTTAAAGAATGCCCGACAATGAAGCAGGGTCAAGTGGCGAAGGTGTATGCAATCAAGGATGACCCTTCGACCTCAAAGGCAGATAAAGAGAAAGGAGTTTTAGAAGGTAACCTGCTTATTTATGATAAAGTTGTTAGAGTTCTATTCGACGTTGGAGCCACATATAGCTTTATTTCCCAACAAACCGTAAATGAGTTAAAACTTGAACCCGAATTCGTAGATGAACCCATTTGTGTGAAGAATCCAGTAGGAGGCCCTGCGAATCTTTGTTTGCGTTGTAGATAAGGTCATATCTCGTATTCTCGTCATCAGTTTCCTATTTGACTTTTTGTTCTCGACTTTAATGAATTTGAAATTTTACTTGGAATAAATTAGTTAACAAAATACGAAGTTAAATTAGATTGTAACAATCAAACGATTTCTGTTAGAACCAAATTTGGGAATTTTGTTGTGATTTCTTGTGAGGATCTGAGTCCGCAAAAAGATAAGGTAATGTATACTTTAGGGTATCCCGACCCGAGTTTGGAATCCATGCCTATTGTTCGAGAATTTCCAGATGTATTTGAAGAAGTTAAATCTTTGCCTCCACATAGGGAAACTTAATTCAGAATTGACTTGGTTCCCAATGCCCGTCTAGTTGTGCATGCAAGTCATAGGATGCCACCAAGGGGAAGAATAGAGCTAGTCAAGCAAACCCAAGATCTGTTAGAGAAAGGATTCATACAACCCAGTCGTTCCAGTTGGGGTTCAGCTGTGGTATTCGTAGCCAAGTCCGATGGATCCTTAAGATTGTGCGTGGACTACCGTTATCTCGATAAATTAACTCATAAAAATAAATTTCCTTTGCCTCGAATCGACGATCTATTCGATCAATTGCATGGTGCTCGATTCTTTTCAAGGATGGATCTAGCCCAAGGATTCCATCAGTTGAGAATTGTTGAAGATTGTATTCATTTGACTGCTTTTAGGGGTCCAGATACATTCTATGAATGGTTAGTTATGCCCTTCGGACTAACCAATGCCCCTGCATATTTCGAAAACTTGATGACCCAAGTATTCCGAGAAGTATTGAATAAATTTTTTCTAGTAGCTATTGTTGATATTCTGATTTATTCCAAAACTAAAGAAGAGCATGAATAACACTCGAGAATAGTTTTGGGGATATTGAGGAGGAATATTCTTTTTTTCCAAATTTTTTAAATGTCATTTTTGGGTAAAAGAAGTTAGATTTCTGGAACATATTGTAAACGAAGAAGGAATTTCTGTAGGCCTTGGTAAGGTCTCGGCTATGCTAGATTGGAAGAAATCCACAACCCCAAAGGAGGTCGGAAGTTTTCTAGGATTAGCCGGATACTTCCGAAAGTTTGTCTAGGATTTTTCTAAGTTAGCCAGTCCGTTGACTAAGCTGACTATGAAGAATACTAAATTTAGTTGGACTCCGAAGTGCGAGGAAGCATTTCAGGAATTGAAGAAAAGGTTGACCACTACTCCCATTCTTGCTATTATTAACGGGAATCAATGTGACGACCCAGGATTTTGGCAATATTAGTTTAATATGCATTTAATCTAATTAATAAAATACAAACTTATCATTTTAAAAATGAATAAGACTTTTGGCCCTTTACCATATATATATATATATATATATATATATATATATATGTATATGTATTGTGAAGAAAGCTATGATTTGAAAATTTAAAATAAAATCTTTTAAAAATATTTAAAATATTTTATCTTATTCACATTAAACTAAAAGCTCTACCTTATTAACATTTGATCTAAATAATATATATATATATCTATATACGAGTGTAAAATAGATAATAATGCTTATAATAAAATCAATCTTATCAATATTAAATAAGTATAAAATAAAGTATATGATTATAATTAAGTGTTGATAGTTTAAGCTTAATAAAAAAAATAAGGATTTATGTTAGAAATAGAATTAAATATATAAGGTAAAATTATATGGATATATGAAAACATAAACAAATACATATGGTAATTCTTGTGATATACTATGGAAATTTATTTGTGTAAGCAAGGCAAGAAAAAAAAAGAAACAAAATATCTACAGACAAAATCAATGGATAAGGATATAAACTTATAATGAGACATGCATTAAATGTTATTATCTCAAGCACAAAAGAGGTCATTTTGAAATATTCACAAATCATTTCAGTTCAAAGAAAAAATCTTGTTTGGTCAAAGAAGGGAAGAAAAAAATCCGATCAAAACAGAAAAAAAGAAAAGTTTGTACCAGTAAACACCTACCCTGTAAAACCCTTTCCTCTTTATATATACATATATTCTTATCCCTGTTCGTTCACAACATAGCAAAGCAGAAAGAAAAATAATAATAATAAGCATCATCATCTTATAAACTCAAATACAAATCAGCTGAACAAACAGGAAGATTAAAGGAAGATCAAACTAGCAGTTTCAAAACAGTAGTTGCTCTCTGTTCACACATTTTTCAAGTGAGTAAACACATTTTTAAAGACTTGAGTATAATTAAAACCGTGTAGGTGATTTATGGCTAATATTGTGTTTGCATATGTATTATTTTTTAATATAGCTCGGTGTATGTATATGAGTTGCTCTGTGAAAATTTAACATACCTGTTCTTTCTGTTTTTAGTTACTGGGTTGAATACCTATTCAAAATTCAAAATACTTTCATCCAACCATTGTTAGGATTAGAGTTTAAAACAAAATAAGCCGTTTAAACATAAATCAAGATTTTAAATTTTGTTTTAAACATATTGGTGAAGTATCACCACTGGCAAACTTGTTTTACAGAGCAACATGTAATATTATGTTGAATTCGAGTGTTTTAAATTGCTAATTCAATTATATAACTTGAATCCACTCTTCAAAATAGGAGTTTTAAAATGAAAATGGTAATTTTTAGTTAAGAACACTAAGAGGAGTTCATTGATGAACTGGAAATGGGTTTTAACCAATTTCTGGTGATCGAACAAATATTGGATGTTGAATTTTCGATCGAAGCTAGCTTGGTGATTAATGAAGTCAGGAAAATTGCTAAATAATTTTTCTATTGCAAGATATGATGGAACAAGGCAAATTTAGGGTTTAACACATAGGTTTGGACGTGGTCAGAGACGAGATGATTTCGTCACCTTTGGTTGATCGAGCTGCTCGAAACTCAAGGGAATGGTAGAATAGGGGATTGACGTGGTGAGGCCGGAGTCTTTGCTTTTCTGATGGTCGGAGCGAATGGGGAGAAGTGATTTGCTGGGTGGAGTCAAGTTCAGGATTTCGAATGAATGGCTAAATCTCGACCTGGAATTTCTGGCATCGAGTTGATCTTCGCTTTCGATTGTAGTGATCGTTCGTGAATCGCTGGAGGTAGCGTGGTTCGCTAGAGTGTCGGTGAGACGCTATGCACGTGCACGGTGTTGGAATGGTGCCAAGAAGTTGGCGGTGAAAGGCTCAAGTAGTTACTCGAGTAGGTGAGGGGATTGCTTCGAGCTGGAACCTGAGTGCGTGAGAGTGTTTCCTGTTATTGAAGTTTAAAACTTAACTGAAAGAAAAAAAAGGAAAAAAAAGTATGCGAAGAAGAAGAGGGTACTCGGGGAAATGGTGGGAAAAACTCGGGTGGAACTCGAGTGAACCTGGGAATTTTCTCGGGTTTATTATTCAAGTGCTTAGCGTAATAAAATTTAAGTTATTTCATGTTAAACAAATTTTAAGTATTGATGACTTAATTAATGTTTGACAAATTTAAGTTAAGAATTCTATTTTAAGTTTTAATTATTTAAGTAAATACTTAAGAATGTTTTTAAAATCCAATTAATACTTTAATTAAGTAGTTAATGTAAGATAAATGATTCTAATTTAATTAATTTATATTGTAAGGTAATTAAAAATGTTAATTCATTGATAATGGTAATTAACTAAGTGAATTGAGATTTATAAATTTGTTATTAAAGATTGATTAACAAATGATTAAGTGTTTAATAAATTTGAAATTAAGGATTTGAAATTAACTACATAAAGTTAATTAATATATGATTAGTAGTTAACTAATTAAGTAATTCAATTGAGAATTAATAATTGATTAATTAAGCAATTAGTGATAAATAAATGGGTAGTTAAGTTTTATGAATTAATAGTTAAGGTTATTAATGAATAATTAAGGAGTAATAAATTAAGTATAAATTGATTAAGAAGCGATTAATTAATTAAATGGTTTGAATTGGAATAATTAATTAATTGATTAACCAGGATGAGATATACCCCTGTCTAGATGTCCCTTTATTTCGGCTGTATGGCCAGTTTTGGCCACAACTGCGGGGTTATCTTATTCGGGACTGTCCAGTAAGGGATGGTTCCCGCCTTGTGTTGTAGTGGGGTCGGGAGTGATCATCGGCACGGTGATCTAGGCCCCGTACTGTGACCGACGGTACCCCACATGCCCTGCCATTGTATTTTATCCAATCTCCAATAAGCGCCATACGTTTTGATTGTGCCCAACCATGTTGGAATGTGAGATGTAAGCATTTCAGCTATTTCTGTATTTTACTTGAAAACCCTAGACACTATTATAATATCATTGGATTTCCTTTAAAATGTTTTGGTTAGCGTAAGGTAAAAACCTTTCCGTGTTTATGTGTGGGAAGTCTTACGTGATACCTTTATTTTCAAAGGATTTTCAAAGTTAAGCAACTTTAACCTGTTTACTCACACCAGACCCATGTATGACCCGGAGTTTATTCTATTTTTCCTAAACTCTTGGGTACTCGAATTTTTATGAGTAGCCAAGTGATCAGGTCTTGGATTGTTGAGTTCTGAAGGAGCTTGGAGCAGGAGTCCAGACGTATCTATCTATCTATTTCCACTGTGTTAGTTGATGTATGTTGTATTTTGGGATTTATGTATAGGCAGATATATATATATGACTGTCTTGTTTGAATGATGTTGTGTAACTCTGATATATGTAAAACTATGTATTAGTTATGTGATGTATTATATTTTGTTCCGTTTCCGCTGTGCGATTCTGATGTTGTTATTCTTTTTTCTATCTTTTCTATTTCTATCTCTTTCTTTTCTTATTGATGATACGTCTTTATGTGGAATGAAAGGCAGTCGTTACAGTTGGTATCAGAGCAAGGTTGAGATAATACATAGGCTCTGGAATAGTATCTATTTTGTGAGTGCGTATTTGTAATTTTCATATAATTATATACCTATCTAAATTTGTTGGGTTACCTGTCCAGGTTGCCAACATGAGTTCTGGAAGGAGAGGTAGAGGTAGGGGCAGTACCTCGATCGATAATGGATGAAGTCGAGCTGCTAGTGAGGCTTTGGATCCAGCAACGCCTCAGGTTAGTTTTGCCGCTTTATGCAAGGACTTCACCAACCTTGGAGGGAAGCCATTCAAAGGGTCAGAGATGATAATTGAGGTTCAAGCTTGGCTACGCTCATGTGAGCGCATCTAAGAGTATGAAGTTGTCTGATGAGCTGAAAAGGTAAATGACTTCATGGCAATTGCAAGAAGGCACTGCAGCCTGGTGGGATGCAGCGGTAGCAAATATCTCTGAGAATGATATTACTTGGGAAAGATTTAAAAAGTTGTTTGAAGAGAAATTCATGCCAACGGCGGGGAAAACTCGTATGTATCAGGATTTTTTGAATTTGAAGCAAGGGAGCATGACTATGGCGGAGTATGAGACCAAATTAAATGAACTTTCTTGCTATGGACCAAGGCTTATAGACACTCCCCTCAAAAAGAACAAAATGTTTGTGCAAGGCTTGACGCCAGAATTTCATGAGAAGATGACAGAGCATTTGAAAGGATCCATTATTGAGTTAATTGATATGGCTCTGAGATATGAGGATTTGATGAACAAGAAACCAGTGGTACCAGTAACAGCATCGGGAGGAAAATTTTCTAATCTAAATAAGAGGAAGTTCAATCCCAATTGGAGGTAGATGAATAAGAATAAGCCTGGAAGTAATAACGGACCTCGCAAATGCTATATATGTCAACAAGAAGGTCACTTGGAGAATAAGTGTCCCAGGAAAGGATCTCAGCAACAACAACAGCAATCGCATCAAAGTGGACCGGGTTCGGCTTTGGTTCAGAAATCTCTATGCTTCAATTGCCACCAACCAGGTCATATGATCAAGGATTGCCCGCTACTTCATAAAGCTCAGCAGAATAAAGTATTTGCTTTGGAAGGTGCACCATCAACTTCATCTAATGGCAAGGAAGTATTGGAAGGTACATTACTTTTAGATGGCAAGTATATTAACGTTTTGTATGATTCGGGTGCTTCTTTGAGTTTTATTTCTCTGGAATCTGTAGAGAAGTTCTTTCTTACCCCTAGTACTGTAGACTGTCCTATCTTTGTATCTAATCCTATCTGAGGGATAACCAAATTAGATATGATCTGTAAGGATTTGAGGATTTCCTATCCATCCCATAGTTTTTCTTGTGACCCTTATGTGTTGGATTTTAAGGGATTTGACCTTATTTTGGGAATGGATTGGCTTGATAAGTATAAGGTTGTCCTGAATTGTGAGGAGAGAATAGTTTCGTTGGAAACCGATCTGGGTAGAATTGCTAGAGTGGTGTGTGATAATTCTGGAATTCATTTGAGTAGTCTTTTACATAGGGTTGAGACTTCTCAAGAGAAGGTTGAAGATGTTAATGTGGTCCAAGATTTCCCAGATGTATTCGAGGAAGTCAAGTGTTTACCTCCGCATCGAGAAATAGAGTTTCATATTGATTTGGTTCCAGGAGAAGTACCAGTGATTCAGCCTAGTAGGAGGATGGCTCCTAGAGAAAGGGAGGAGCTAGTGAAGCAAACTCAGGATCTTTTGGAGAAGGGATTGATTAGGCCCAGTTTTTCTTGTTGGGGTTCTGCTGTGGTGTTTGTCACCAAGTCGGATGGCTCGCTAAGGTCTGTGTAGATTATAGAGAGTTGAAAAAAGTGACTATTCGAAATAAATATCCTCTTCCTCATACTGATGATCTCTTTGACCAGCCGCATGGAGCTTCTGTCTTTTCTCAACTGGATTCAACTGGATTTAGCATCAGGTTTCTATCAGTTAAGAGTAGCTGAGTATAGTATCCCCTTAACTGCATTTAGGGGACCAAATTGTTTCTATGAGTGGTTGGTAATGCTTTTCGGCTTAACTAATGCTCCTGCTTACTTTGTCGACCTGATGAACTGAGTCATTCGAGATGTATTGAATAAGTTTGTTCTGGTGTTCATCAATGATATCTTGGTCTACTCTAAGTCTGAAGAAGAGTACAAGCAGCATTTGAAGATTGTGTTAGAGACTCTGAGAAGGCATGTTTTGAAGGCGAAGTTCTCTAACTGCCATTTTTGGAAATCGAAAGTCAAATTTTTGGGACACATTGTTTTTGGAAAAGGTATCTCTGTAGATCTAGCAAAGGTTGAGAATATTCTGGAGTGGAAGCAACTGCAGACACCGACTGAAGTTTGTAGTTTTCTAGGATTGGCTGGCTACTTCAGAAAGTTTATCAAGGATTATTCCAAGATCTCTTCGTACCTAGCTAAGCTGAGAAGGAAGGGAGCTAAGTTTAAATGGACACCCCAGAGTGAAGAGGCTTTCCAGGAGTTGAAGACGAGGCTAACCAGCGCACCTGTGCTAGCTATTACGGATGGGAAGAGAAAGTTTGAGATTTATACAGATGCTTGTATAGTTGGACTGGGAGCAGTTCTGATGCAGAATGGAAGAGTAATTGCGTATGCGAGTTGGCGATTGAAGCCTCATAAAAGGAACTACGCTACGCATTATTTAGAATTGTTGGCCATTGTTTTTGCTTTAAGGATCTGGAGGCACTATCTTTTGGGAGAGAAGTTCGAGTTGTTCACGGATCACAAACTGTTGAAATATCTTTTATCTCAGAAGGATCTTAATCTGAGGCAGCATTGATGGGTTTAGTTTTTGGCATCATATGATTTGGATATTTTGTATACCCCAGTAAAGGCGAATGTTGTGGTTGATGATCTTAGCTGGAATGCAGTTCTGTCTCTTTTGGAAGCTGTTCCGTTTCTCTAGGAAAGAATCATAAATAAGAAAATGGAGGATAGATCTTTTGAAGAATTGATTCTTGGAACCAAGGATGGTCGATATTCAGATTTCAAGGTGGCCGATCAAGGTGTTTTGAGGATTAATGGTCGTTTGTGTATACCTAACACAGATGGATTGAGGCAAGAAGTCTTATCTGAGTGTCATCGCTCTAGACTGAATATTCACCCAGGAATATCTAAGATGTATAAGGATATGAGAAGAGTTTTCTGGTGGCCGAGCATGAAGAGGGACGTAGCTGCGTTTGTCAATAGTTGTGCTATCTGCCAGCAAGTGAAAGGTGATCAACAGAAGTCGACAGGTTTGTTGCTACCTTTGAAAGTTCTAGAATGGAAATGGGAAATGATTTCGATGGATTTCATCGACGGTTTGCCTAGAGCCAAGAAAGGAAATGAAGGAATATGGGTGATTGTGGATCGTCTAACTAAAAGCGCCCATTTTATACCGATTAAGGCAACTCGTACTGCAGCTTCTCTAGCAGAGATTTTTTTGAGAGAGATAGTTAGATTGCTTGGTATTCCAGTTAGTATAGTAAGTGATCGAGACCCTATCTTCACCAGCAAATTCTGGGAGGCATTGCAATCAGCTATGAGAACAAGTTTGAGATTGAGTACAACATATCATCCCTAGACAGACGGATAGATGGAGAGACTTAACCGAATTCTAGAGGATATGCTGCGAGCTTGTGTTTTGGATTTTGGTGGATCGTGGAAAGACCATCTTCATCTAGTAGAATTATCTTATAATAACAATTATCAAGCGAGTATTAAGATGGCTCCTTATGAAGCTCTGTATGAAAGACCGTGTAGATCTCCATCTTGTTGGATATAGTCGAGAGATCGTCTTGTGCTTGGACCAGATTTGATTTGTGAAGCTTCAGCGAAAGTTGAGCTTATCAAGAAGAGAATGAAAGCTGCTCAGGACCGTCAGAACAAATATGCAGATAAAAGGCGAAGACAATTGGAATTTGAGATTGGAGATTTAGTCTTTGTCAAAGTTTCCCTGATCAAAGGAGCTATTAGATTCGAAAAGACGAGAAAACTTGCCCCGAGATATATTGGACCATTCCGAGTGCTGCAAAGAATTGGTACCGTGGCTTACAGAATTGAATTGCCAGAACGGATGTCTGGAATTCATAATGTATTTCATGTATCCCATCTAAGGAAGTTTGTACATGACCCATCACTGGTTGTAGAACCAGTAGTCTAGGAAGATTTAGAGGTCGAGCCAAACTTGACTGTGGTCAGGAACCCTGTTCAGTTGTTGATCAAGAGGAGAGGCAACTCAGGAGCAAAGTAGTGAAGCTTGTCAAAGTGCAGTGGAGCGAGGATCCTAGAGATTGTACCTGGGAAACTCTGGATAGTTTTAGAAAAGCCTATCCAGATTTGTGTCTAGATAACTAGTAATGTTTGTTAGGATAAACTGTTTAATTATTTGTTAATGTATGAATGATATGTATGCTTGGGTTGTTGATATAAAAGCTTTTGGATTATCTTTTGCTTTAAATTTCGGGGACGAAATTCTTTTAAGGGGGAGGAATGTGACGACCCGGGATTTTGGCAATATTATTTTAATAAGCATTTAATCTAATTAAATAAAATACAAACTTATCATTTTGAAAATGAATAAGACTTTTGGCCCTTTACCATTTCTATATATATATGTATGTATGTATATATGTATGTATATGTATTGTGAAGAAAGCTATGATTTGAAAATTTAAAATAAAATCTTTCAAAAATATTTAAAATATAATTTATCTTATTCACGTTAAATTAAAAGCTCTACCTTGTTAACATTTGATCTAAGTATATATATATATATATATATATATATATATATATATGAGTGTAATCTAGATAATAATTCTTATAATAAAATCAATCTTATCAATATTAAATAAGTACAAAATAAAGCATATGATTATAATTAAGTGTTAATAGTTTAACCTTAAAATAGAAAAATAAGGATTTTGTTCGAAATAGAATTAAATATATAAGGTAAAATTATATGGTTCTATGAAAACATAAATAAATACATATGGTAATTCTAGTAATTTACTATGGAGATTTATATGTGTAAGTAAGGAAAGAAAAAAAAGAAACAAAATATCTACATACAAAATCAATGGATAAGGATGTAAACTTATAAGGGGACATACATTAAATGATATTATATCAAACACAAAAGAGATTATTTTGAAATATTCACAAACCATTTCAGTTCAAAGAAAAAACCTTGTTTGGTCAAAGAACGAAAGAAAAAAAATCTGATCAAAATAGGAAAAAAAAATAAAAGTTTGTACCGGTAAACAACTACCATATAAAACCCTTTTCTCTTTATATATACATCTATTCTTATCCCTGTTCGTTCATAACATAGCAAACCAGAAAGGAAAAAAATTAATAATAAGCATCATCATCTTATAAACTCAAATGCAAATCAGCTGAACAAACAGGAAGAGTAAAGGAAGATCAAACTAGCAGTTTCAAAGCAGTAGTTGCTCTCTGTTCACACATTTTTCAGGTGAGTAAACACATTTTTAAAGGCTTAAGTATAATTAAAACTGTGTAGGTGATTTATGGCTAATATTGTGTTTGCATATGTATTATTTTTGAATATAGCTCGGTGTATGTATATGAGTTGTTCTGTGAAAATTTAACATACTTGTTCTTTCTATTTTTAGTTACTAGGTTGAATAGCTATTCAACATTCAAAATACTTTCATCCAACCATTTTTAAGCTTATAGTATAAAACAAAATAAGTTGTTTAAACATAAATCAAGATTTTGAAATTTTTTTAAACATATTGTGAAGTATCACCATTGGGAAACTTGTTTTACAGAGCAACATGTAATATTATGTAGAATTCGGGTGTTTTAAATTGCTAATTCAATTACATAACTTGAATCCACTCTTCAAAATAGGATTTTTAAAACGAAAATCGTAATTTTTAGTTAAGAATACTAAGACCTGTTCATAGATGAACTGGAAATGGGTTTTAACCAATTTATGGTGATCGAACAAATATTAGATGTTGAATTTTCGATCGAAGCTAGCTTGGTGATTAATGAAGTCAGGAAAATTGTTAAATAATTTTTCTATTGCAAGAGATGATGGAACGAGGCAAATTTAGGGTTTAACACATGGGTTTGGACGTGGTCGAAGACGAGGTGATTTCGTCACCTCTGGTTGATTGAGCTGCTCGAAACTCAAGGGAATGGTAGAATAAGGGACTGACGAGGTGAGGCCGGAGTCTTTGCTTTTCTGATGGTCGGAGCGAATGGGGTGAAGCGATTCGCTGGATGCAGTCAAGTTCACGATTTCGAACGGAAGGCTAAATCTCGACCTGGAATTTTTGGCATTGAGTTGATCTTTGCTTTCGATTGTAGTGATCGTTCGCGACTCGCTGGAGGTAGCGTGGTTCGCCAGAGTGTCGGCGAGACGCTGTGCACGTGCATGGCGTTGGAATGGTGTCAGGAAGTTGGTGGTGAATGGCTCGAGTAGTTACTCGAGTAGGTGAGGGGATTGCTTCGAGTTGGAACCTGAGTGCGTGAGAGTATTTCCTGCTATTGAAGTTTAAAACTTAACTGAAAAAAAAAGGAAGAAATGTATGTGAAGAAGAAGAGGGGACTCGAGCAAATTGTGGGAAAAACTCGAGTGGAACTCGAGTGAACCTGGGAAATTTCACGAGTTTGATTATTCAAGTGCGTGGCGTAATAAAATTTAAGTTATTTCATCTTAAACAAATTTTAAGTATTGATGACTTAATTAATGTTTGACAAATTTAAGTTAAGAATATTATTTTAAGTTTTAACTATTTAAGTAAATACTTAAGAATGTTTTTAAAAAACAATTAATACTTTAATTAAGTAGTTAATGTAAGATAAATGATTCTAATTTAATTAATTTATATTGTAAGGTAACTAATAATGTTAATTCATTGATAACTAGTGCGTGGCCCATGCTACGCACACGGGTAGATAAGTAAGGACAGATGATATGTTTTTTCTGGTTATTTGTTATTGCTTGTAGGTCTGTGTTTTATGTGATTTACTGTGTGGAATATGATGTTCACATTGGACTTCTTTTTTTTGTGTCTTATGTAAAGTTGGTAGATAATATTGTAATAATTTTCTAGTTAGGTAACTGCTATAGCCAATATATTTGGTAATTATGTTGGGCAACAGAGTTAGCAAACGGAAGCGAAGGGAATGAAAGAATGGTCAAAGTTGAGTTTGTTTAGTGTAATGTAACTATGTAGTTGTTTGATCTTGTGTATTTGCTTTTATGGTATCTGTCATTTACTCTATGTTAATCATTGAACTTGTAGTTTAAAACATGGTAAATGTAAAGACCAATATCCATTGGTGTTTTGAATATACTAAGGAGCCGTCTGACCGGTAAACTGATGACGTTTAAAATGAAGTTCACCAAATATCGCTATTATGTAAGTGACCTTCTTGTAATGAAAAGCAGCAGTACTGAAATAAAATAAAGTTCACCAAATATTCAAAATTGTTAACAGCACAACAGAATTTGAAGTTGTAAAAATTGAATCCCAAACCGGCTGAAGTATAAAAGAGAGTTTGAAAAAAAGTAATTATTATTACAAATAACATAATAACTACTGTGTTGATAAGCTGAATAGGAATCCTCACATGAAATTTATTCTAGTACTGCCTGATCCATTGTCATGCTTTAAATCATCCATCGTCAGATCATCCAGTGAAAAAACACTATCAAATCACGTAATATTGTTTGTTTTTGAACTTTCTAACTAATAACATAATACATAGCATTCTCACAGTAATATAATAAATATCAGAAACTATTGTGCATGATGCACTCTTTGCATGTAAACATAAATGATACCTTGTTCTCCAGGGATATGCCTGTAGATGGTTCATGTAAAGATAGTGGGATTGAACCCTTCTAGCGTAAATAGTAATGAGACATCTTGAATGCAGTCCAACTTAACTTTAAAATGAAATAAATATTAGGTATCAAAAGATAACGTAAGACACAAATGAATCAGTGACGGGATCGTAATCATAATTTGTTACATGTTACACAATTGAATCAGTTTAACTTATATTTTTTGTCTCAAGGTAATTTGACAGATTTTATCAACCTAATCATAATTTGTTATATGTTAATTTACTGCAAGCAATTATGTCAATATTTATGAAATTCGATGGTCTATCAAGGCATGATGATATAATATTTTATTGCAAGAAAATATATCAATATTTATGGAAGGGAACAACAGTCTATCAGGTATTAATATGTATGCAATCAAATGAAAGATATTGCAAGCAAGACTTGATCCTCTTATACATGCTCTTCCTCCTTGTTCCCTGGTTGGAGCTCATTCAACAACTGGTTGCTGAAGCTCTTGTTCTAGGCTTTGAATATGCACACTCAGCACATTCAACTACCGGCGTTGAACTGCCATGTCATCAAACACACTTTGTTCCTGTTCGCATGATGATGCTATAGCTGCTCCATAAGTTGAAGATGTTGCAATGGTCCAGACTCAGGCATAACCATTGCAGGATGATGTGCATGTTCTAGTCCAAATGTAGCGTCTATCTACTGCACATCCATAAGCGTCTTCTTCATCGTCGAATGCTTCAGAAGATACCATCTTTAACCGAGTTTTGAACCTACGAGTGTTATCTAGTGCTCCTTCTATGCATGACCAATATTCTTTCTCATAGCCTTATCCAAAAAAACACTGCAAATGCTCGGGTTTTATTAAAATATCGTCTGCTTTGCTTCAGTCTGTTGCGTTGGCCTGTGCACTATTGCAAGTCTATCCCCAGTTTTATTATTACAAATTACTACTGTTTTTATTCGTAAAGTTGTTTTGCAGCGCGTAAATGTATTTAGCAGATATATTGCAGTGTATTAGTTATTTCCTGTTAGAAGGTAAGTAAATAATGTGGAAGTGACCGTTGCTTTATTTTGATGTTTATTGACACATCATTCAATTTAATATGCAATGGAACTTGCGTGCAGATGTGTACGTAGTAATATGTGTTTGACAACACTAATAGCCCGTAATGAAGATGGTTTAATGCTGGACAGTGAGTTGACAATTCGTTGACAGTGTAATTTGTCAGCACACAAATAAGACGCAGAAGAGGGTGTAATAAATATGTGAAAAAATATTGCGACCAAACAACAGTGCACAAAAATGGGATCGAAATATATATGTAGTAATGAAATGCATATGCAGGAAAGTACGTACGAAATATATGTGCTGTGCGCAAAGTACGTAGGAATTTAGGGAAGATTCGTGAAATTTTATACCGATGAAATGTATATGTGTGGGCGAAAAGAATAAAAGCAGAAACAAACATTTATCTTAACTCTGTTTGTAGTGTTCCAGAAGGTGCAAATAAACAGTGGTTAACAGTAAAGTGAAGTGGGTATAAATGAAGCATAATTGTACCGTAGTAATAACTGTCATTCATTACACTGGTTAAAAATACAGGGTACAGCCGTACAGATCTTTAAACAAACATAAACAGGTGCAGTAAGTAAATAGAGTTGGACACTTGCAGACAGAACAGAATAGAAAAGTTAAGACTGGGTAAGACAGGGGTAGGATGGTGCTGCAGACGTACGATGGTCCGT
This sequence comes from Allium cepa, assembly GCA_030765085.1. Classification (NCBI taxonomy): domain Eukaryota; kingdom Viridiplantae; phylum Streptophyta; class Magnoliopsida; order Asparagales; family Amaryllidaceae; genus Allium; species Allium cepa. Next base: position 459,973,777 of record CM060932.1, read on the forward strand.
CTTGCGATTGCCGTCATGTCTGCCTACTTCTTCCTCTTACTTCCACTCAGTCGTCCCCGTTTTTTCTGCTTACCATCAGACAGCATGTGACAGGTAGGTTCATTCTCCCCTTCAACGGTGTGTTCAGTTATGCTGCCGTCTTGTAAAAACTCGTCAGTCTCCTACAGTAGTATATACGTTAGTCAGTTATTGTGTTATGTGGAAATAAGGGTGGATTGTGGGTTGGAACGCAGACCTGTTTAACTTTAATATTTTCTGTGTTTCACACCTGGACAATAAAAGCAGCGTAGCAGTAGGTAAAATGTATGTCAGATATCGTTAAAGGAATGGACGGAGTATTGAGAAGGAGTCATACCAATTTTTGTGATAGTGCTTGATTCAGCAGTTAGCTGTGTACCATCACCTTCTTTTGGATCCTTTGGTTCCAAGGGGTCAGGCCGATCAGGCATAGGGTTGTAAGGCTGGTGAATTTGTGAAACTCTACTAACAGTGAGCGATTTTCCATAATTCATTATGTCGTACTTTGACGGTTTGAATTCAAACCGGGCTTCTGTTCCCATCAAGCTGCTGAACAGTTTATCAATCACTTCGTCACCGTTGGTCTTAAGAGAAAAATATAGTAGGGTTAGGTCGGGTGAGTTAGTGGAAGAAGGACATGGACAATAGTTGATTGCGATGGTTAGACACATGGAAGCTAGTGTTGTAAAATGAGAAAATATAGTAGGTGTAACATGTGTACCGTTTTGGATATATCCATCATCTCGTTGACGCTCCTTTTGAGGAGGTAAGCAGCATCTTTGTCAAAAGCAGTTACAGTCGCAGTACCGGTATGGTCAAAAATTTCCATAGATATCCTATACCTGTGAGGATATAACATAAGGGAAGGGAGTTGAAAAGGAACAGTGAACTTAGTTGTGCACACCTGTTAACTGGATGAGTAACATTGTTATTGCATTTGGAGCAGCTAAAGACGGTTGCTTCCTTTGTCACCGTCTTCCTACAAATGGGACAGGAAAGATAACTCCATGTTGATGAAGTGTTAATCCTCATCAATGTTGCGTTTACGACATACTTCTTTGACTGCAAAGGAGGGAGAACAATCGAAAAATGATAACTACGAAGTAAAGGTAACATAGTGGTACAAATAAAAGATAATGACATACGTGACAGTTATTAGAGCGTATGTCATCTAACATATTAGCTATGGTACTTCTGATTTCCGAGTCGTAAGTAGTTGAAGATGTAGGCCGTTGATGCTCAACTGATGTAACGGTACTGCCTTCACTGTCAGTGACACTGAAATGTAATGCGGTAACAATAAGGTCGTGGATGATGTGTACATATCAGATAAATTTGTTAGCAATTAGGTGGAGGTATACCGTGAAAGTAATTTTGCCACCTCTGGACAGTCAGTGCTGAAGTATATTTGTGTAGCATTGGTGGATGAAAAGGTAAACTCTCCTACAATTATTAGTTTGGGGATAAAGTAGATATTCGTCAATGAAATATAAAGGAGGAACGACATTTTACCTTTGAATAGCTTGACTAACATTGAGGTGAATACCACCGACGGTGCTTGTTTTTCTGATTCAATAGCAGTTTCATCTATGAGGTCAGTTTTGTCAGCCCACAAAGTAATAGATGTATTTTTTAAACTGTGTAATAGTTAAAAGGGAGAGTGTTAGTGAGGCAAAAATGTAGATGTACATGTGAAGCAGTGATAAATGTTAAACCTTCCAGTGTAAACAGTGATCTCTCTTTTAGATGTTTGAAATCCGGTCCTTGTTGTCAGCTGGACAACATCTGAAATACCTCGCAGTACCCCAGCAACATCTGATAGGAAGAAAGGAAAAAAAGGAATGTCAAACAAATTGGAGGAGAAGTGTTAGTTGAAAGGGTAGAATGATAGTATACAGCGTGTAGTAGTTGGAAAAGTGAGTGCACCTGTAAGTTGAGCCACCTTATCTATGCGTTGAGCAAGAGTTTCATTATCGACAAAACCAAATTTGTATCGTGGAATATTGTGCAGCGTTGGTGGAAGCCGTTTGACTTTGGTGTCATTGCGAAAGATGATCATTAACTCTTCATCTATAGGACGGTACGTATTCTGGGCAGGGTAGACGTTGAATGTTTCAATCTCGTATAAACACTGTTCTTCAAACGTCTGTGAGTATTTATCTACCAAGCTCTTTGGCACGACAGCATGCTTTTGGTTGCCCTGTCGTATACTCAAGTGTGATTTAGTAGCAAAATGAAAGTTAGTGATAATAAAATGTCTGCATATTAAGTGGATTTATGACTCACCTTTATGTCAATGGTCGAGTAAATCTCTTTTGCGGCTTTGGAGATTGAATTCCACATCCTAGACAGTCGTACATGAATGCGATCCCAGTTAGGACCGACTTGCAACTCAGATAGTAGTTGATATTGGGTTGCCATTGTGATAACTGTTGAAAGAAATGTAAAAATGGTTAATAACAGTGGCAAGCAGAATAGTGGTAGAGCATGTACAGATATGATATTTGCAGTGGGGTATGTGCCATAGAAGGTTTACCGGGTGAATGGATTTTGTTTTGTTCAGAAGGAGGGTGGTACCAGGGAAGTATGTCGTACAGTGGGAGATTAAAATTTGTAGAGGCCTATGGTACATAAAAAATGATATTGCTGAGTTATTTGTAGGTGGAAACTGTAGGCTGTAATTGATGTACAGTTTTGAAAAGCCATATTTTCAATGCGTGTACAGAAGGTGGTTTGCCTCTGTTCGTGGTTGATGTAGTTACCTACGGAAATGGGTTGACTGGTTGACTGGAAAAATAAGTGTATCCAAAAGACAGTTGCAAGGGAGAAAAAAATTACGTGGAGTTGAACTCTTTAGCAGTTGGTGATGAAAGTTTTTTGTATGTGAAAAATTTGGAGTTCGTGAATGGATTACATGTAACGCTTGCGATTTTTCGTTGACGAAAAACCGAAATGTTATGGGTTTAAGAAAGAAGAAAAGAAAAAGAAAGAGGTAGAAGAAGAGAGAAGGAAAACAGAACAGAAAGAAACAACAGAAACAACATCAGAATCTCACAATTCGCAGCGGAACAACATATAATAATAAATGAATAATCTTTAAACAAAGAACTATGTCAGTTATTACATTACATCACATTACAATTCATTACATCAGAGTGTACAACAACAAACAATTTTAAACAACGGAAAAGAAATACTATATACTAGTAATATGTCATGCCATCCAGCTTGCCTCCTGCAACTCCTGAATATCCAGAATATCCTGATAAACCTTAACTCTTGACTGCCCGTGTGAAAATTGGTGGGCACCCAGAGTTTAGGAAGGAAAACAATAAACTCCAAGTCAGTCATGTGACTGGTGTGAGAACTCAAAACAGTTTATTTTCTTTAAAATAAAAAATAGAGGAATATTTTTAAATCAATTCGCAATGCTTTTTTAAAAAATGAGACTACCATAAGACCTCCCGCCACACACACAATGCAAACGCAGACTTGGGGAAGATTTCTTCTTATGTTAGTCAAAGACGCTTGATACGAATTTAAAATCTAATTAATTTTGATATTTACTAGTGCATAGTGTAGAAGATATTTCGAAAGTAGAATATAAATCTTAGCCAGCATAGGTACCATTATATTATGCCTACTATAGCTACCTCCTGAGGAAGCAGGTTCTACAACTAAAACCGTACAAGATCGTATTGTTTCTTTGGATTTCCAACGAATGGTCAGGCCAAGGAACTTCCCATTGCCACATGAGAATGCCTCTGGATGGACATCCCCGAGAACCAAACCGGATCTCTACCAACACAAGGCCGGGTTACCCCTAACTGAGTAACAACTGACCGAATATGCCATCCCCCGGTCCTTTGGGACCTTTCAACCGAGCGCTCGCAATCAATTCACACAATCATAAAGTGTTTTCAACATGAGTAAGTATCTGGGCTCCATACCATGATACCACCCTTTTCCAGAAGGAAATGCACATATCCTAAAGGGCGCTACCCCTCATAACCTTGCTGCTTCTTTCCTATTTTGACCATTCCGGGGTGTGAGGCTCGACGAATTCACGTCCACAAAAACATACTTTATACAAAAGCCATGCTTTGGGTCAACAAATGATCATAGAGATGATCACAAAGATAAACGATCAAACAAATGATCCTATCACAAATAATCAACACAATGATCATTTCACAGCAACACTCAGTATGTCACCTTACCAAATTGGGAATATATCGCTGATAACTTCAAATATATAACCTCTGAGATCGTACGTCTCAGAGAAGGGTGTTAATCTAAGAGAATAAATTCTCCGCCACCAACAGAAATATATTTGAAAGAAATCGGCTTTATAACCCAATTTGTAATGTCAGACATACAATCCATACAAGTCTGTTCCAGGCTCGAACAGAACCGAAGGCACTTACAAAGAAGTCCTTGCAATCCGGATATTCACTAATCACGTTCGGACTTCCCATCACATATGGAGTCTCTATACTGGGGAGCAGTCGACGCAAAGACATTCGACAAGAAACCCTTTCGTTTTCGAAAATATCCGGTCTTCAACACCGGTCTTCGAATGCAATTCATAACGACGTATCACATATTCGGAATGGGTTATACGACCCCATGGTCCTTTCCCGGTTAACCCGAATAGTGAGCGCTTATTTAAAAAAAAATAAGTGTGGCATTCAATTTCAAACAAATTACAACAAATACGATTCAAAGGTAAATATTGATAGTCGGTTATTGAACTATCAATAGATATGCACACATCACCAGATTCCAAATAATTTTCCAAATTATTTATTTCCCAATAATATCTTTACAAGATATAAAGTTTTCACACTTCAAAAATAAATCAACATTTATTTCTAAACAAATTCCCCTTTTCATTTATAAATTCTATTTCCTAAAATATCTATGAATATACTATTTTAATTATTCATTTCAATTTATCTTCAAAAAGATAAATTCTCTAACATATTCACTTTATATTGGAAAACATTTCCATACTTATTAAATAAGTAATTCACAATCTTTTTATTTTCTACACTTGGAAAATATTCTATATACTTTAATCGAAATTAAGTATATATTTCATTCGTTAAGGAAATCATTCTCTTAAACATATTTATTTGGGCCAAAACGAATGTTGCGTAAAACACCGTTACGACAACCCAAATTCACTAGTATAGGGATTCGAAATTAAAATAGATATATAAATCCCAATATTATACAAACCATTTCCCTTTAGAAATCATTTACTATAACAACAGTGTTATAGTCCACTATTTCCTTATATTTCTCGAAAACATCTATTTCAACAATAAGTGTTGAAATCTATGGTTTCAAATCTCAACATATTTTAAAACATCGTTAGATCGTTTTAATTCTATTTAAAACATCACATTCTAAATAATTTCTTTAACATATTATTCATTTTTCAAAAACGTGAATATACTACGTTAATAAATTTCATCACTTCTATTCATTTTATTTTAAAGGATTATTCACTGTCTAACACGTGAATATAACTCCATTGATAAATTACAACAATTCACTTATCAAAATAAGTCGTTGCGGATTTATAAAACAATGTTTATAAATTTCATTTCCATTTATTTTACAATAACTTCCTTTTATAAATTTCCTTTATAAATCTATTCAATTTTATATCTCAATGATATACTAAAATTTCATATTATAAGTTAAATACTTATAATTTATTGGTTTACAAAATCGTTCCTTTAAACTTTCCAAATTTATAAATCTTATAACTTATAAGATTCATTTATTTATCCAAAATTCATTCCTTTAATAACTTTATAAATTTTATAAACCTACTGCTTATAAAATTCCATTTATAATTTCACCGTTCATAATTCTATAAATTTCATTTATCTATGAAATTCATTCACAATTCATTCTAACTCTTATAAAAACTTCGTTTTATAATTCCAATATTTTAATTTACAAATATCAATTTGTAAATCTTTTATATAAATCAATTTATATCATTCTTTTAACATCTTTAAACTCCTTTATAATTTCACCATTTTCTTTATAAAATAATCAAATTTTATAAACCCTATATTTAAACTTTTCACAATAGATTCAAAAATCCCAGTTTAAACTATTTTATAAAATCATTAATCCCATATTTTCAAAAATCAACTTTTAATTATATTTCTCAAAAATCATAATTTTATAACATTTAAAATTTTAATGTTTATTTATCTATAATGGATCAATTCCAAAAATATTTATAAAACATATATTTTCACAATCACTTTAGAAATACTTTAAAAATTAAAATCGTTATTTTTAAACTTCAAAAATTGGATCCGATGATGCGACACATTAATAGTCAATCACGACTTTCAAACATCATATATCATCCATGATAAACAATCAAATATCACAATATATGAAATCAAATAAATATTTGTGAGGAATCCAGTTGGATCCCTCCAACCTGTTTCCCTGCATCCACAGACATTAGCACAATACCATTCCGTTTCAAGACGGAATATCGCGGTATATGGGATTTTTATAAATATGATCTGCTTACTAACGGCGCATAGGGTCTCATCCGCTAAAAGAAAATGCGGGAAATCAATCAACTGCAATATATACATATGCCAATATATATATATTGCTATATACTAATATATAATACCAATTCCGTTTCAAGACGGAATATCGCGGTATATGTGTGTAATAAATAACCTCCGCTTACTAACGGCGTATAGGGTCTATTCACATCCAATATATATAACAATCATCATTCAATCATTCAATCAACACAGTCAATCAATTTTAAATCTAACTATTTAAAATTTAAATAATTTCTTTAGAGTGAGAAGTTCTCACCTTTATTCTCGTTTGCAATCCACTTCCAATTCAACTTGTTTTCTTCATTGATACCTTGTATAAATATTTACACAATTTATTAATATTCGAATCAATCGAATAAATTAAATTTTCATTAGATAATTTCGATTCATCGGCGATTTCATTTTTTTATAGTTAAATTAACTGATAGTTTTATTTTTAAACCAATTTCTCGTTTAAACAAATTTATTTAACTAATTATTAAATTTCCTTTCTTTCAATAAATTTAATTAACCAGTGGCCTTTATTTTAAATCAATTCCTTTTAGTAAATTAACCAAACATTTAAATTTTATACTAATTTTCTTTTTATACACACTTTTCACATTTAAAAAAAAATAATACTCCTGTCTTTAAAATTTTAACTTCAACAATTTATCAAATCCACTTGAATATTTATTTTTATTTAACAGATTATTTTTAGTGACTTAAAATAGATTAACTAAATAAATCTATCACCTTATTATTTTAGTTTTAACATAACTTTATAAATCAAAATATTCTTTTTGATAAGTCATTTTATTTAATAAATTAAATCTCTAACAAATTTTCTTTCACAAAATATTTTCCTTTTGAAACTAAAATTCAAATTCAACTAGTATTTTATTTATAACTCTAAATTAATATCCTTATATCAATTTCTTTGAATAAATTTATTTAATCGAAGAATTAAATCTCAAACAAAAATTCCTTAAATAAATTTGTTCAATTACAATTAAATTATAAAACTAAATTCTATTTCTATTTCTTTTTCTGTATATAATCTTCATTTGCTGCTTAAAATTAAATTCTCAACAAAAGTTTATTAAATTTCAAAATTTAAATTGTAAACTAAAAGAATACCTTATTGTTAATATATATCCATACACATTTATGTATATATTATAAAATTTAACTAAATAATTTAAATTAAATTATTCAAATTCTACCTCACAGCATCAATCGATCAAGCACCCAACCCTAACAGTAAATTTCGTTTCTTTTAAATCTAAATATATTTCATTTAAATTAAATTAAACAAAATCGATACCTCTGTAACCACTGCCTTGAATCCCCCATCACCAAACAACCATTGCCACTGCAGTCTCGATGCCGTCGCGCCCACGCGACTTCAACGTCGCCTCGGCCCCTCAGCGCTGCCATCATCCCCATACGCGCGCGCTTCCATGCCCTAGCCTACATCGATTTCGCCGCTTCATGCTTCCCCTCACCTCGCGTGCGCACACGAGCTACTCCACGTCGCCTCCACCTTCAATCGCGCGACATCATCCACGCGACTTCGCCACCCACGAGATCAATCTCCTTCCCACGGCCACGCCTAGCCGCCGCTTGCTTGAAGCCGTCGCCGCCCACTTGCGCCGCCGCTTCCCCAAAAATCGAACGCCATCAGAATAGACCCCACGCACGAACGCGAGGCTTGAATTTGTTGGAGGAAGTCGCGATTTTTGATTTAGGGGAGAGGAAAATGGACACGGCCATTAAATCTTTATTTTCTTTCGTTTTTGATTTTGCGTTTGAATCTGAGGAAATGAGGGAGAGACGAGATACTTAAAATCGAACGAAGTATGTTTGGCACGATATATTTTGTGATTATAGGCATGGTTTACACGATCATCATCGTGATATTGGCATGATTTTCTGCGTGAGAAGAGGAGAGTAACGTGTGTTAGTTGACTAAATTTAAATTTAAATTTAAATTGAATCTAATTTGATTTCGACGCGTTTATCTCTCGTACGCTCACATAACAGCTCCGAAAAGTACGAAATTTGAAATCCGGCAATAATTCAATATTACGGACCCAATGGAACTGGTTTCGTCGAATTCCGAGACCGTGCCTCGGACGGCTATTTTAAATATCGATTCAAACGATTTAATTTCAAAACTGAACAATTCACTTTCAATTTCAATTATGAAGCTTCTAAAATCTTCAGTATTATCAATACGAATTTTACAAGCCTTTGAAATATTTTTAATCGGCTTAAAATTGAAGATTCAAATTTTTATTCAACTCTCAAATAGATTAAACTCTATAATTTAATCGCCAAATTCATTATGAAAAATTGAAATTCAATTCGAACCATCATTCAAATATTTAAAATTAATTAAATATTCTCAAATTAAATTATTAAAAATTTTAGGTCGTTACAATCTTCCCCCCTTAAAAGAATTTCGTCTCGAAATTACAAGTTAAGAAGAATGCCCTTATCCCGTCTATCATTTTTCACATCCAAATAGTTTTATCAACTTACCAACCTAAATTTTTTTTTTACTAGAGATTCACTATCTTTTCAACTAGCTTTCTAACTTTTATTATAGGTTTCAAACTATATTGTTTTCCCAACAATTCAAATTCAAATTTCAAACTTTCAAAATTTTGTCAAAATTTTTCTAACACCCTAAATTTTCGAAAAATTTCGCCAGCGTTTCCTTTGCGCGGCTCGATCGGTACGACTACAAAATGGCTCCACGGCCCCTCAGAATCAAAAAGAAAAGAGAAAAGCCAAGTGGCTAGAGAAGAAAGTCATCAAATCTCATACTGAAATTGAAATACGTACCTTTTTGTCGAGCAATTCAATTTTATCTTTGAAATCAAAATTTCAATTCCTTTATACACCTGTATAACCTGCTAGTAATAGCATCTAATTCCAACATTCAAACCATTTTGCCAATTTTATTACAAAATTTTCAACATATGCTTCTTATACATTTTTACTTCACTATTGAAGTTGCATACCTATTTCATTCAATTTTATATTTCAATTCAATTCACAATTTCAATTTTATTTGAATTCAATTCTCAATTCTAAATATTGAATTCTAACGATTAGCTTTTATTTAGTAATTCATATTACTACCTTAAATTAGTTTCATCCACTAATTCATTTCAATTTTCAATTCTCATATTCCATATTCATATTCATATTCATTCCATTTGAAATTATTTCACAAATGAATATTATCAAGTTAATTTACTTGAATTCAATCCCTTTTATTTAATTCCCTTACTAATGATAATAGTTCAATAGTATCACTTCTAACAATCATGCAACCATATACTATAATAATTCATAGAAAATCATTTCTTTTCTATACAAAATAGTTTTGGGCAAAATTATCTTATTTACCCGATTCAAAAACAATTTTATATTCACTAACAAATGCGCTCTCATATCTATTATTACACTCAAACTCATTCTAGAGTACTGCTGACTCTATCTCTAATGAGTAATACCCAACAGAACCATGGTTGTCGCTTAACCAACAGCTCTGATACCAAATGTAACGCTTGCGATTTTTCGTTGACGAAAAACCAAAATGTTATGGGTTTAAGAAAGAAGAAAAGAAAAAGAAAGAGGTAGAAGAAGAGAGAAGGAAAACAGGACAGAAAGAAACAACAGAAACAACATCAGAATCTCACAATTCGCAGCGGAACAACATATAATAATAAATGAATAATCTTTAAACAAAGAACTATGTCAGTTATTACATCACATCACATTACAATTCATTACATCAGAGTGTACAACAACAAACAATTTTAAACAGCGGAAAAGAAATACTATATACTAGTAATATGCCATGCCATCCAGCTTGCCTCCTGCAACTCCTGAATATCCAGAATATCCTGATAAACCTTAACTCTTGACTGCCCGTGTGAAAATTGGTGGGCACCTAGAGTTTAGGAAGGAAAACAATAAACTCCAAGTCAGTCATGTGACTGGTGTGAGAACTCAAAACAGTTTATTTTCTTTAAAATCAAAAATAGAGGAATATTTTTAAATCAATTCGCAATGCTTTTTAAAAAAATGAGACTACCATAAGACCTCCCGCCACACACACAATGCAAACGCAGACTTGGGGAAGATTTCTTCTTATGTTAGTCAAAGATGCTTGATACGAATTTAAAATCTAATTAATTTTGATATTATTACTAGTGCATAGTGTAGAAGATATTTCGAAAGTAGAATATAAATCTTAGCTAGCATAGGTACCATTATATTATGCCTACTATAGCTACCTCCTGAGGAAGCAGGTTCTACAACTAAAACCGTACAAGATCGTATTGTTTCTTTGGATTTCCAACGAATGGTCAGGCCAAGGAACTTCCCATTGCCACATGAGAATGCCTCTGGATGGACATCCCCGAGAACCAAACCGGATCTCTACCAACACAAGGCCGGGTTACCCCTAACTGAGTAACAACTGACCGAATATGCCATCCCCCGGTCCTTTGGGACCTTTCAACCGAGCGCTCGCAATCAATTCACACAATCATAAAGTGTTTTCAACATGAGTAAGTATCTGGGCTCCATACCATGATACCACCCTTTTCCAGAAGGAAATGCACATATCCTAAAGGGCGCTACCCCTCATAACCTTGCTGCTTCTTTCCTGTTTTGACCATTCCGGGGTGTGAGGCTCGACGAATTCACGTCCACAAAAACATACTTTATACAAAAGCCATGCTTTGGGTCAACAAATGATCATAGAGATGATCACAAAGATAAACGATCAAACAAATGATCCTATCACAAATAATCAACACAATGATCATTTCACAGCAACACTCAGTATGTCACTTTACCAAATTGGGAATATATCGCTGATAACTTCAACTATATAACCTCTGAGCTCGTACGTCTCAAAGAAGGGTGTTAAGCTAAGAGAATAAATTCTCCGCCACCAACAGAAATATATTTGAAAGAAATCGGCTTTATAACTCAATTTGTAATGTCAGACATACAATCCATACAAGTCTGTTCCGGGCTCGAACAGAACCGAAGGCACTTACAAAGAAGTCCTTGCAATCCGGATATTCACTAATCACGTTCGGACTTCCCATCACATATGGAGTCTCTATACCGGGGACCAGTCGATGCAAAGACATTCGACAAGAAACCCTTTCGTTTTCGAAAATATCCGGTCTTCAACACCGGTCTTCGAATGCAATTCATAACGACGTATCACATATTCGGAATGGGTTATACGACCCCATGGTCCTTTCCCGGTTAACCCGAATAGTGAGCGCTTATTTAAAAAAAAATAAGTGTGGCATTCAATTTCAAACAAATCACAACAAATACCATTCAAAGGTAAATATTGATAGTCGGTTATTGAACTATCAATAGATATGCACACATCACCAGATTCCAAATAATTTTCCAAATTATTTATTTCCCAATAATATCTTTACAAGATATAAAGTTTTCACACTTCAAAAATAAATCAACATTTATTTCTAAACAAATTCCCCTTTTCATTTATAAATTCTATTTCCCAAAATATCTATGAATATACTATTTCAATTATTCATTTCAATTTATCTTCAAAAAGATAAATTCTCTAACATATTCACTTTATATTGGAAAACATTTCCATACTTATTAAATAAGTAATTCACAATCTTTTTATTTTCTACACTTGGAAAATATTCTATATACTTTAATCGAAATTAAGTATATATTTCATTCGTTAAGGAAATCATTCTCTTAAACATATTTATTTGGGCCAAAACGAATGTTGCGTAAAACACCGTTACGACAACCCAAATTCACTAGTATAGGGATTCGAAATTAAAATAGATATATAAATCCCGATACTATACAAACCATTTCCCTTCGGAAATCATTTACTATAACAACAGTGTTATAGTCCACTATTTCCTTATATTTCTCGAAAACATCTATTTCAACAATAAGTGTTGAAATCTATGGTTTCAAATCTCAACATATTTTAAAACATCGTTAGATCGTTTTAATTCTATTTAAAACATCACATTCTAAATAATTTCTTTAACATATTATTCATTTTTCAAAAACGTGAATATACTACGTTAATAAATTTCATCACTTCTATTCATTTTATTTTAAAGGATTATTCACTGTCTAACACGTGAATATAACTCCATTAATAAATTACAACAATTCACTTATCAACATAAGTCGTTGCGGATTTATAAAACAATGTTTATAAATTTCATTTCCATTTATTTTACAATAACTTCCTTTTATAAATTTCCTTTATAAATCTATTCAATTTTATATCTCAATGATGTACTAAAATTTCATATTATAAGTTAAATACTTATAATTTATTGGTTTACAAAATCGTTCCTTTAAACTTTCCAAATTTATAAATCTTATAACTTATAAGATTCATTTATTTATCCAATATTCATTCCTTTAATAACTTTTATAAATTTTATAAACCTACTGCTTATAAAATTCCATTTATAATTTCACCGTTCATAATTCTATAAATTTCATTTATCTATGAAATTCATTCACAATTCATTCTAACTCTTATAAAAACTTCGTTTTATAATTCCAATATTTTAATTTACAAATATCAATTTGTAAATCTTTTATATAAATCAATTTATATCATTATTTTAACATCTTTAAACTCCTTTATAATTTCACCATTTTCTTTATAAAATAATCAAATTTTATAAACCCTATATTTAAACTTTTCACAATAGATTCAAAAATCCCAGTTTAAACTATTTTATAAAATCATTAATCCCATATTTTCAAAAATCAACTTTTAATTATATTTCTCAAAAATCATAATTTTATAACATTTAAAATTTTAATGTTTATTTATCTATAATGGATCAATTCCAAAAATATTTATAAAACGTATATTTTCACAATCACTTTAGAAATACTTTAAAAATTAAAATCGTTATTTTTAAACTTCAAAAATTGGATCCGATGATGCGACACATCAATAGTCAATCACGACTTTCAAACATCATATATCATCCATGATAAACAATCAAATATCACAATATATGAAATCAAATAAATATTTGTGAGGAATCCAATTGGATCCCTCCAACCTGTTTCCCTGCATCCACAGACATTAGCACAATACCATTCCGTTTCAAGACGGAATATCGCGGTATATGGGATTTTTATAAATATTATCCGCTTACTAACGGCGCATAGGGTCTCATCCGCTAAAAGAAAATGCGGAAAATCAATCAACTGCAATATATACATATGCCAATATATATATATTGCTATATACTAATATATAATACCAATTCCGTTTCAAGACGGAATATCGCGGTATATGTGTGTAATAAATAACCTCCGCTTACTAACGGCGTATAGGGTCTATTCACATCCAATATATATAACAATCATCATTCAATCATTCAATCAACACAGTCAATCAATTTTAAATCTAACTGTTTCAAATTTAAATAATTCCTTTAGAGTGAGAAGTTCTCACCTTTATTCTCGTTTGCAATCCACTTCCAATTCAACTTGTTTTCTTCATTGATACCTTGTATAAATATTTACACAATTTATTAATATTCGAATCAATCGAATAAATTAAATTTTCATTAGATAATTTCGATTCATCGGCGATTTCATTTTTTTATAGTTAAATTAACTGATAGTTTTATTTTTAAACCAATTTCTCGTTTAAACAAATTTATTTAACTAATTATTAAATTTCCTTTCTTTCAATAAATTTAATTAACCAGTGGCCTTTATTTTAAATCAATTCCTTTTAGTAAATTAACCAAACATTTAAATTTTATACTAATTTTCTTTTTATACACACTTTTCACATTTAAAAAATAATAATACTCCTGTCTTTAAAATTTTAACTTCAACAATTTATCAAATCCACTTGAATATTTATTTTTATTTAACAGATTATTTTTAGTGACTTAAAATAGATTAACTAAATAAATCTATCACCTTATTATTTTAGTTTTAACATAACTTTATAAATCAAAATATTCTTTTTGATAAGTCATTTTATTTAATAAATTAAATCTCTAACAAATTTTCTTTCACAAAATATTTTCCTTTTGAAACTAAAATTCAAATTCAACTAGTATTTTATTTATAACTCTAAATTAATATCCTTATATCAATTTCTTTGAATAAATTTATTTAATCGAAGAATTAAATCTCAAACAAAAATTCCTTAAATAAATTTTTTCAATTACAATTAAATTATAAAACTAAATTCTATTTCTATTTCTTTTTCTGTATATAAATCTTCATTTGCTGCTTAAAATTAAATTCTCAACAAAAGTTTATTAAATTTCAAAATTTAAATTGTAAACTAAAAGAATACCTTATTGTTAATATATATCCATACACACTTATGTATATATTATAAAATTTAACTAAATAATTTAAATTAAATTATTCAAATTCTACCTCACAGCATCAATCGATCAAGCACCCAACCCTAATAGTAAAATTCGTTTCTTTTAAATCTAAATATATTTCATTTAAATTAAATTAAACAAAATCGATACCTCTGTAACCACTGCCTTGAATCCCCCATCACCAAACAACCATTGCCACTGCAGTCTCGACGCCGTCGCGCCCACGCGACTTCAACGTCGCCTCGGCCCCTCAGCGCTGCCATCATCCCCATACGCGCGCGCTTCCATGCCCTAGCCTGCATCGATTTCGCCGCTTCGTGCTTCCCCTCACCTCGCGTGCGCACGCGAGCTACTCCACGTCGCCTCCACCTTCAATCGCGCGACATCATCCACGCGACTTCGCCACCCACGAGATCAGTCTCCTTCCCACGGCCACGCCTAGCCGCCGCTTGCTTGAAGCCGTCGCCGCCCACTTGCGCCGCCGCTTCCCCAAAAATCGAACGCCATCAGAATAGACCCCACGCACGAACGCGAGGCTTGAATTTGTTGGAGGAAGTCGCGATTTTTGATTTAGGGGAGAGGAAAATGGACACGGCCATTAAATCTTTATTTGCTTTCGTTTTTGATTTTGCGTTTGAATCTGAGGAAATGAGGGAGAGACGAGATACTTAAAATCGAACGAAGTATGTTTGGCACGATTTATTTTGTGATTATAGGCATGGTTTACACGATCATCATCGTGATATTGGCGTGATTTTCTGCGTGAGAAGAGGAGAGTAACGTGTGTTAGTTGACTAAATTTAAATTTAAATTTAAATTGAATCTAATTTGATTTCGACGCGTTTATCTCTCGTACGCTCACATAACAGCTCCGAAAAATACGAAATTTGAAATCCGGCAATAATTCAATATTACGGACCCAATGGAACTGGTTTCGTCGAATTCCGAGACTGTGCCTCGGACGGCTATTTTAAATATCGATTCAAACGATTTAATTTCAAAACTGAACAATTCAATTTCAATTTCAATTCTGAAGCTTCTAAAATCTTCAGTATTATCAATACGAATTTTACAAGCCTTTGAAATATTTTCAATCGGCTTAAAATTGAAGATTCAAATTTTTATTCAACTCTCAAATAGACAAAACTCTATAATTTAATCGCCAAATTCATTATGAAAAATTGAAATTCAATTCGAACCATCATTCAAATATTTAAAATTAATTAAATATTCTCAAATTAAATTATTAAAAATTTTAGGTCGTTACATTACAGCTGTATTGCCCAGACACTATATTTGAAGTCAGTTATGTTTTTGCTTTAGTACGTTGACATAGGGATAAGGGGTGACACAGTTTGATGGTGAGGATAAAAATAAGCAGGAATGTGCATACTGGCGCAAAATAAATGTACATAGTAAGTGAGCGTACAGAAATATGCCTGTACTATTATATGAAAGTACAACGCAGCAAACAGCAAAGGTAGAACGTATAAAGGACAGAAAACAGGTAAGAAGTAAAATATCATGGTACTCGTTGGTATGTTAGTGGAAATGTTAATATTAAAGAATGCGGTTGTCTATTAGTTAGGTGATTTTGAAGGACTGTAAGTATGGAATGATATTCAGAAACACCGTAAGGAACAGAATACGTATATGTAGGTACACCGAGAGGCTTACAACGTTAGAATTCAGAGGACATGATTAAAAGCAGCAGCATTTGGAAATATTGAGAACAAAGGATTGTGGAAAAGCCAAGCAAATTCCATTGAACATGAAACGACTCATTTGATTACAGTATATACAGTAACAGCCTTCATACAACAATCTACCTATACTTACAAACTACCATCCAATCAACTGTAACCCCTATTCCAGCCAAATACTTTTTCTGGCCACCTTTGTGACACCATAACCCAACCGGGACAGTTAGGCATGTGTATCATTACCAATTCATCCTTCATTCCATATCATTTAAAAAGTTTGTTTATAACGAACATTTTTCCTTCAACTGTGTTATCTTCTTTGTTTACCTTTTTCTTCATCCTGTCCACCTGAAGCAAAGTAATTCATATTTGTATATTACGATCTGAACAAAATGTATATTAGTGTGAAATAAACCATGCAAGTGATAAAAGATTGAGAAAATGACGTAGGTTCGACAGAAGTTGCCTCTAAGTAGTACCAGCCTTCTTCTCGATTCCATCTCAGTATTGCCTCTCTCCGCACCTACTTTTTTATTTTTTTGCCTTTTCCAATTATTTAGGTCAAAGCTCCTCTGGAAAGAATATCCAAATACGTCATAATATAATAGTAAAACTTTGTTTCTACCTGTTGATGTACAATTTAATTGCCAGTGTTCTTTGAGGTTTACAAAGAAATAGAGTTAGAACTTGTATCCATTTAAAATCCATGAATATCAAAACATAAATATTTGTACCTTCAGACAGTATAAAAAAAACATTGAAGTTGTAAGCATTTGTTTATCTTTGTTACGACAAAACGTCATAAAATTTGCACTTAATATAAAAAACAAACGTATCTAATAGTTGTACAATAAAAACCTCCAAAGTGTCGAGCACTAATAACACAGGACTGTACCACAGTGTGCATATAGTTTTGTACCCTTTGTACATTTCACAACACAAAGCTACATTAGTTTATTGGCTAATTTTGAACCATCAGTATAGGGAAAGGCTGTCCCATGATGTGCGGGCAAACCATAATTTGCTGTTGCATCCGTATATAGTTTAGAATTTTATATGTTTTTGCCACTAGTTTTATGCACACGTGGAGTAAGTATACAATTTTTCAAACTTATTTGTCTCAATCATTATGGGTCAGTTTATCACTAAAATATAGAAGCAATGATCAATTGTGAAGATTGATCATACGCTGTAGGTAATTTTATCTACCACAACTGCTAGCATGAAGCTTGATAATATATGTTTTCATGTATCATGATTCCACCATAGGTAAATATGTTTAATCATCAGTAGAGCCGGGGATGTTGACAAACATTTGCCACAAATCCATATTTCTTCTATGACAAAATAAAATCAAAATCTACAGTAGAAAATTATGGTTACCAAAAATTTGGGTCCAAATCAATTGATAATTTATGTATCTAAACAGTAAGCAGTTTAATCAATTTCAATACAACTGTAGACAGTTTAGGAAAAACTCAGGAACGGAGGAAAGTGAAAGATCAGTGCAGTAGTAATTCCACATCAAGTTGTAAGTCATAAATCAATTTTAAACTGTGTTTTACGGTTAGGGAAGCATCATAAATTATGTATAACATAGTCAGGCCTCGGTTCTCGCAATCGAACATGGAACTGGCATTAGAGTTTACGTACAAACATAATAAGGGGAAAAGCAAAATTTATGGAAACCAGTACACAAAAGTCATCAGCCAGACGATCACATCTGCTAATCATTGGTTTGGGAAAATTGGTGTACGGAGACAGTGTGGTAAAGCATATGAACTAACGGTTGGAAGTCATGTGGGTAAGGTCAACAAAGTCGACAGTTCGTACGACGTGATTAAAATTGTCAAGTTCACTTTGTTAAATGTAGGAAGACAACAGCAGATAGAATAAATAAGGCGGTGCAGAAGAAAATAAAACTACAATCACGCGGAGGAAGGAAGAACTTTAATATAAAGTAATAGATTTTGACCTTTACCGGGATGCTTTCCCCTGCCTTCAAATCATTTTACTTCGGCTATTTACTTCTGAATGAACTGAGGATGTTGAAAATCTTAATACATAACCTATTTTGGAACTCCTACAGCATTACCTGTAAAATTGATGGACTTGTCTTCACTAAATTTCTCGGCCAAAGATTGGTTCATACCCCTTTACATCATTATATTTAACTCTGAGTAGAAATGGAAGTATGAACATAAATTAGCACATTTTGATTTCCGAATGAGCAGTCAGAGTATCAAAGTAAATTAGTAAGCTTTCTACAAGCATTTAGTGAAGACAGTATTTGCAAAGTGCTAATTGGTAACACCACATAGTAGTAAAACCATTTAAACTGATGAACTTTGTTGGTAGAAATTCATGAGTTGAACATGATGAAACAATTATAATATCAGAACAGAAATGTATTGATGTCATAATATAAAATGATAAGGTGAAACTAAATCTGGCATTGACATGAACATAAACGGTAATATTGTGAACAGTAATAAAATATCACCTCATCTCACAATTTTGGAATGCATAGAACAATTCAAGTAATTCCCTCCGCTTCCTAGTCTGAAATGGATAGAAAATACATGAATCATACTTAGTATTTTTGTAAATAGCTGCATCCATAGAAGCGGCAATGTGTTCTAACAACATTTACATTAAACAATTATAACTAATACGGTAGAAAAATGAAAAAAATGCAACAGCTTTTGATTTTAGTAACACAGAGTAAAAACAGATACCAAAAAAAAACCAATCCATCATTTTATGTTCATTATCTGAAATGAATCAAATCCAATAAGTAATTAGTAATAAAATAAACCAAGTACCCAGTTGATGTCCAAGCACTGTATACGTAAATCAGTAATAACATGGTACATAATTCAAAAGAAATAAGTAAATAAAATAAATGGAAGAAAAATAGGTACAAAAAAGCACCTCGAAAAGGCAGCAATGGAATTTATCATATGAGTTGAGAAAGCATGAATCCACCAGTGGGGAAGAAGGAGGTGCCTCTATCGATACGATTGACGTTGTCCCCACCAATAAGTTTTAGGTTTTGCTTTGAATCGATTATAGTTGTGTCATTTCGTTGGGCAACTGAAAAAAGGACTTTCGCCCATAGTATTCAGTAGAAACTGTGGATCAGCAGTGATCTGCACAGGAAAATGAAACGGTTACGAATGTAACAAATTTTTTTGTAAATTGGTGGTACAGTACATAAATTTATTTTACAAAAAATTTTCGTAGAACCCATTTGCTCAGAATTTGGATTGTCCCCGTCTGACCACTGTGCCTATTAAATAGAGAAGAAGAAAACAGGGAAAAGGATGATATGTTTAGTAATTAATATGAAATGATTTGTACATTGGTATCAATCTATGAAAAACAAATTTGACTGGTTATCATAAA
Source organism: Allium cepa (assembly GCA_030765085.1). Lineage (NCBI taxonomy): Eukaryota > Viridiplantae > Streptophyta > Magnoliopsida > Asparagales > Amaryllidaceae > Allium > Allium cepa. Next base: position 459,993,946 of record CM060932.1, read on the forward strand.
TATGACAGGAAAAGGAGTTGTCAAACATGTTTAACAGCTGAAATAAAACTTATAATATAACTCATAAAACTTAAATAAAAAGGAACTGCAAATAAGGCCGTTGTTATAAAAACCTATTATGTAGTTGATTTGCTTTAAAATTGGTCAGCCAACATTGTATTGTGAAGCCAATGTGTTAGATACGCACTTTTATACTGACAGACTTGTTTTTATTGCAATCAGCAATGTATTGCTTAACAGTTGTGCAAAGTGGAGTAGGTATTAGGTTGCAAGCATAATCATTCTTAACTGTATAGTTAAACAGTTACAGAACTATTCTACATCACTCTGCACTTGATCTGATACTACAACAGCTGAGTGAACAACCACCAAAAAACAGTATGACGTAAACGGTTTAAAAAGCCATGAACATACGTGTAACATAATAATATCCGCTGCAGTAGTAATTAAAAAAAATAAAAAGAAGACACAAAACAATTACATTACAGTAAAGTTTAGACTGAAGTCCAAAAAGTTAAACGGATATGAGTATCCATTTCTCCAAATATTCAAGCAAAACCAAGCAAATTTGAACCAAAAAAGCCATAAAAAAATGTACTAAATGTTATAGTCGTCACAAATTGGATCAAAACATCAGTTGTAGTAAATGTGTGTATGATCAAAATGTTATACAGTCGTGTTTTGACGGCTACGGACTTTGCCAAAAATAAATTTTGTTTATCTTGGAGGTTTTCAGGAGGAGAAAACTGAACAAACAGTAAGAGAAACTAATATACAACATGAGGAGCAATGTAGCAGATGGTAATCCTGATGAGCTCGATTCAGTTGTCACCAATTAGTCTGTCCATATTCTCATCCTATAATTATAATTATATCAGTAATACACAAAACTGGGCATATTGGAATGGTATGTGTCAGTGGAGAAATCTGTGTTCTTGCCATACTCCCCGCACATAACAACAGTTAAGGTTGAGTTGTTCAGGTCAGAAGTGTAGAATGGTAGGTCAGTGTTGTTAGGCTTAAACAGAACATGCAGTAAACAGTACACCAGACACAGATCGATAACGTAGAAATTTAAATTAACTCATAGTTAGTTAGAAATAAATGTATGATCATAGGATGCAAATGACCCACTAAATTTTCTAAAGCGGTGGACAATAATTTTTTTTTAACATATGACAGAATGTGAAGACATAACAGCATCCATCTGGTTACTAATATTCGTTACACATGAGCATCAAACAGAGACCATTTAAAGCTGTAGGTGCGGAATATAAATCGGCCACAACAGGAAATGAACTGTGTTAACAATGAATATATCATACCAGTAAGTTACAAATATATAAGTGCATGGGAAAAAATATACAATAAAAATTCAGATAGTAGTAGTGAGGGTAGAGAGTGCGTGAAGTAGGGGCAAATGAATTTGCACTGTGAAGATGAAGAGATGGTAGTGGGTAAAAATAGATACAACAGAAACCGGTCGTTTAACTGCATTTTTTCCCTCCATAAGCTCATCCTGAAAGCAGAAGGAAGAATGTTAACAGAATTGATTGAGAGAGTCAGCAGTAAAGTGGATGTAGTAAACGATGTAAGATGTGATTACCGGATAAACCGTTGAAAACTTCTTTATATACAATATTTTTGGTTAGCCCATGATGTCCACCTTCCAACTGACCAATTAAAAACTTAATACCCTTGTATGAAGATGTTCTTGATACAGCAACATACAGCTGACCATGGCTAAAAACAGGGAGGGGCAAATATATGCCTATATTCTCTAATGTTTGCCCTTGGCTTTTATTTATTGTCATTGAGAAGCAAACCTTCACGGGGAATTGTCGCCTACGTAACACAAACGGCCATTTTGTATCGGCAGACGTGAGGATGATGCGGGGAATGAGCACCTTCGTACCGATATTAGTACCAGTTATTTCTGCTTCAATAACTCTTTCAGCAAGTTGAGTTACAATTAACCTCGTTCCGTTGCAAAGGCCTAACCTCTGGTTCAAATTTCGTAACAACATAATTGGAATCCCTATCTTCAACTGCAGAATGTGGTTAGGTAATCCAGATATTTTTAGAGTGTTAAGAAATTCGGTAGGATAAAGAGTATGTTGATCATCCACTTGTTCAGATGAAGGACTGATGGAATCAACACTGAAATAGGACCTTAATTCACCGTTAATTTGAGAAAGGATGTAGGAGTTAATTTCCTCAACAAATTCGTTAGTCGTAGCGAGCACGCACCGTGTGCGCAAATACTCTTTGTCTGGTAACCTACTATGCAAATCAGGATATATAATGTCAACCATATTTTTTAGACCACAATCTCCAACATCGATAAGATATTCAGAAGGTATAGTAATCCACGAAGGATCATCGTCACCGTCTAGTGAAACTGCATCCAAGTTTCCATCTCCAATGTCAAGCACCCATTGTGCAAACTTCTCAATTTTCTCCATTTCACGGGGGTTGCATGTTGAACGTTGCAGTCTCATGTTTGTTCTGAGGATGAAAACCTTACACTTTGCCCATAGATACGAATTGCTGATGGAAGCAGAGACCACCATATCTCTAGTACCTTTTTGAACTACTGGCAAAGTTTGCCGAAAATCACCTCCCAGTAAAACCGTCTTTCCTCCGAAAAGCCTGGAAGGACCGTAATCAGTACCAACCTGCATTATATCCTGTAAACTTTTTTCAAATGCCTCCAGGGCATTACGATGCATCATAGGCGCTTCATCCCAAATAATTAAATCAGTGGATTTGAGCAACTGTCCTAATGGAGATTGTTTTGATATATTGCATGTTGAATTATCATCAACAATGAGTGGAATTTTGAATTTTGAATGGGCGGTTCTACCACGAGGTAAAAGTAAGGACGCTATACCAGAAGAAGCGACAGCTAAAACAATCTTCCCTTCTGCTCTAAAGTAAGTGATAATGGTTTTCCAGAGAAAAGTTTTACCAGTACCCCCACTTCCGTAAACAAAGTAGAAACCACCTTCATTATGGTCAACAGAGTCACGCACAGCGCTAAATATCTTTTGCTGCTTAACATTTAAAGACGACATAAGCGGTTGTGACTCAGCTTTCAACATTTCAATATCATAATCATTTTCAGATGTTAGCAAGGTACAGTGACCTGTGAAAACTGAAGTAAGATCCGATGGAGGGATGAAGTCAAATTCTGCCATAGATCTACCACTTTTATTCATTATCTTTTCTACTTCACGTACAATCTCCAACTTAAGCTGACGGTCATCATAACGCTCGGTTTCTTCTTCATACATACGAACGTGACGCCATTCAATATCCTCTGCCAACATTTTCCAACATCTATTCCAAAGTTGTAGTGGGTTGGATACTTCGCAGAAAAGCAGCAACATAACAAAAGGTTCACGTAGAGACGCTGCAGTTGCCCAACATGATGCCTCGTTTAAAGCTATGTTCCATTCATTATCGTCTTCAAGTAATCCGCGTGCAACACACGCACTTTTAAAAGAGTCATAAACAACGGAATTAACGGTTCTTATCTCTTCATAGCTGGTTGGTCCTTTGACAATGTTTAGAAGCAGACGTAAGTAAAATCATTCGCTGCATGTTGGATGAGCAAAATAAACTCTACCTATTGTGTCCCCTTTTTTCCGTGCTGTCCACTTGCCAATTTTTTTGTTCCACACCCATTTTGTAGGAAAATCTACATATGTTAACTTTCGTGCCTCCGCACTAATTTTATTAGTTTCCATCCATTCAGTGAAAATAGTATTGTTAACAGTAGGTTGACGTACTAACTCAGCCAAATTATCATCATCGTGAAAAACAACGTTTTGCTCTTCTGGTAAATGAAAGTGCAATCGTTCAACTGCAGGTTTTCGATAGTGAATATCAAATTTGAAAATTCTCCAACTTGCTTCTGAAGCTGATATATAACGACAATCTATATACGTCTTTATTTCATCCACCTCTCGAATAAAATTCTGCTTTGTAACATTGTTTTCCTCAATTACAACAGCAGCCCTATCGTGGCCTTTGTGAATGTATTTGAACAAATACTTAACAGACTTCGCCCGATTGCATATCTCAACATTAATATGTGCTTGAAACTTCACAACCAAACTCACATTATGCGGAATTACCCAACAATTATTGAGATTAACCCCAGATAATGTGTGACAAAGTTATCGTTGCTGCGTCTTCTGTACTTTGGAAACCCATGCTTGTCGTACGTCGTTTCTGAATTGATCCGTTTTGGGTAATGTTTTGAACATTTACCGTTTATCATACATGGGCAGTTAGGATTAAGAACGCCGCACGGTCCATGTACCATAAACTGACTGACTGATTGGAATGCAACAGGATCTGCCTCACGGTCTGGTAGTTCTGCACTGACCATCTTATCCACCTCAGCTGTCGTTTTAGGTCTGTCTTCCCCCCGTACAAACAATAAGATACGTGCATGAGGCAAGCCACGCTTTTGAAATTCAATAGCATACAAAGCTGCAAAAATATTTACCAACATTAATCAATATTGGTAGGGTACGTAACTATTTTCAACAAAATTTTAGTGCATGATGTGATGTACCTGCATTTACTTTTCCAAAATGTTCTTTTTCCTTTATGTCATGCATTAATTGCTGCAACTTGATGTGGAAAACACGTGAAATTATATCCGGTCTATCTTCTACCCTTTGACCTGGAATTGTTTTTAGACCCTCCTTAATCTCTGGCCATTGAGAGTTGTATGTAAATGTGATAAAGTAATCCGGAGAACCAGCCCATCGACAAATTGCCATTGCATCTTGGTAGTTTTGAATCATATACCTAGGGCCACCAGTGAAAGAAGAAGGCAAAACCATTCTCCTGCCAATAGACAAAGCTGATGTGTCACCCGCTACAACCGCATCCTTCAGCCCTTTGTACAGTTCAGATCTTATGTTATGTTGGTTATTTCTAATCCAATTCAATCTGTCCTCCTCAATGCAACAGTATGCATCAACTATTAGCTGCTGGAACAATCTCCCACCGTAAAGCAAGGTATTACCATCTCCCTCTCTGTATTGCAGTATGTAAGCATAATATTCACGCATGGTTACCATGTCGTCCTTATCGATATCAGATGGGTCGATGGATTGATAAGGAATGTTAAGTCTGTAACCATCCTCTGCATAGGGAAATAAGAGGGGATACTGCATGGCCATAAAACTGGGATGTTTCTCGTTAATTCTCTTAAGAAGTCCACTTTTCTCCTCGATTATGATGTCCCTATAACCTTCACTTCGACTACCATTCCCTGTAACTAACGCTGCAATCTCAGAACTTGTTGGTATATTGTACTGTCTACCATCTCTATCCCTCCTTTCCAACAAATGAAGTGATACATTGGACAAGCTACTACTCTCATACCTGTCTCTAGCCATGCGGAACACCTTAGCCAGCTCGTTACAGTCATTGAACATAGATATTAAATTTTTAATAATATAGGGGTTTGTAGACTGGCTAGCGGACAACCCAGGCGCATTAAGTCTGTTCGTAACCTCGTTGGCTGTGTCGTAGATATATAGCCGTGCAAATTTAGCATTCCCCTCGGTGGGAAGCATAGAGCCTATTTTATGATAATTCTGCCCGCTGATTCTAAATACGTAAGGACCCCGACCTATGTTCACTGAATTATCAATACGCCCACCCATAGATGTAAATGCAAACATCCCGTTATATACCCGTATGTTCTCTTTGAAATTAGAACTATCACGACCATCATTGTAATCAAGCAGGCTATGTAAATAGTCAGGGCATTTTTTGTAGCGTGGTAACTTAATTTTACCTCCCTTGCAGCAAATAGAAAACTTTGGATTCACGGGTCTTATAGACTTCCTGTTCCTTTCTTCGTACCAAACTGATGCATTACAACTTGAGCACACATAGGTAGGACCACCAAAATTCCATGGCTGAACTGTAGCACCTGTGTCAACAGTTTATGAGTCAGTGTTCCTAACACGAATGTGCAATGTAAACCTACCAAGAGTAAAGAAAGTGGTGGAAGAACGTTTTTTACTTTACTTAACAGCATAGTTAAATTTACTGCCTAAACCGTACAATTTCTGAATTGGATATTAGCAAACGTAAATATGTTTAAAACGAAATATGTAAATGAGTTCTTCCAGGTTATATTATATTTTCTAGGAGATAGGAAGATTCAGAGTACACCATTACCTATGCCTATTTTTGCAAACACACTAATGCGTGAATTCGGCGAGGCAATTTGTCCAATTTTTTCCCCCTGTTTTTGTTACAGCGCAAAGCAGCAGTTGTAGTCTAGTAATACGTGAATGAAATAACAATACGTAACCGACAGAACCTACCATAACGGCCACTTCTTCCTGAAGTTATCATTCTCCTATACGACGCATCTCCATGGGAGTCGCTTGTACCTTCCACCACTGAACCCTCTTTCTGCAAAACTATAGTCCTTTTCCTTTTTCTCATGTTGATTGCACCTCTTCTTTCAGCTCTAGCATTCCTAGCCACATCGGTGGTTTCCATCACTTCTGCTTAAGCGAAAGACTTGGAAGATGTTACAATCGTCAGGAACACAGTATGTAGTTTGTACAGCCTGCATCAGTGGCAATAAATAGTATTACGTACACAGTACAAATAAATACGGTACTACTCCCCATCAAATTTATTAACTTGTGTCAGCGGGGAGGAACAGAATTCTACATACTTATGTACATACAGAACGTGTAGTCCGTTAGTCAGTCATACGGTAAACAATATTTGACTGTAGTCGACAGGCTTGTGTAGGGAAATATGATCAGGAGGACATGTTGTGCAAAAAACAGTGTTTAGTAGGAGGAATATTGTTCGGTAATGCCATACAAAAGTATAAAAGTAGATGATTGTAGAACGCGGTTAGCATGTTGAACATGGCATGTCTGACGGAAAACAACTCATTTATATGGTTTGAACAACACAACCCGTTCATATGGCATTGGAAGCTGCAAGTGAAATCTGTAATTCTGATGGCAAATTCTTCAACGAAAATAGTACAAATTTTTTTTAAAAAATAATTGGTTGGATGATAAAGGCTGGCCACACAAAACAAATAACAAATTAACAGATTTACAGATTCAGATGATAAATCACATGACAAAACTATAATGAATACATAGACTGTAATGTAGGAAATTTGAGTAGGCCATTATGGCTCCGCATCGTCCTGATCTGTCAAAATCTTGCCTAGCTGACAAATACTGTGCCGCTGATAGGGGCTCATAATACGAAGACGCATAGTATAAGGAAAAAAAATTTATTCTATGAAACTTTATGGTTTTCATGCACGACTACTGCTGTGTAATTTTTTATTATAATGTCATGCTTTCTGTAATTGCAGATGAGAATTGAATTTTGTTTGGGAGGAGCAAATGTATGACATAGGCACAGGACAAAAAAAGAGTTAAGTTCTGGATACATATATAGATTGTACGAAGTGTACACCCAAACTGATCAACCATAGCAAACAAAATACATTGCATCTACAAAAAGAAACAGTACCTCATTTGTACCATGTACACTCCTGGCAGTCTACAAAATATCAATACAAAAATTCCGCTTCATAGTATGAAAACATTATTTAAGAATTCATTATAATGTAGGAGAAAAAATTTCAAGGACATTTGTTTAATCAAAAATGAAAAAATTCTTTCACGTTATAATCAAATGAATGGGCCTTTTGGTCTGTTCTCTCAACAAAATACATCTATGTTTTTCCAGAATTTTATAAGAACAATAAGGTAATAAAATTTCGTTGTTCTACTCATACAACAGGAAGTAACGAACAAAAACAGGATAACACAGCATAAAACGACAGTTACTCCATGGTTAGATAAAAGGTAAGAAAAATAGAAATAGAAATAGGGCATTAAAAATTGAGCAGTTCCATGCTTGGTATAAATTGGTGATGTACCAGTAGAAAATGGGGAAAAACTATGTTGAACATTAAGTACCGGAGGATTAAAATGAGTATCAATACAATCGATGGGATTGGGTGAGCAGATAAATACCTTTCCGGGAGCACTAACTCTTCGTTATTCAGCAATCAAAATCATCCCATTTCAACACCTGGAAAAAAAAGTGGAGAGCAAGTTACCGGGCTGTATGTGCTTCATTGGAAAAGATACCATAGTATATGTCATATTTTGCATAACTGTAAAGACACATCTAATACATAGAAATTTGGACATACAAAGGGGAAACATGGGTGGAAGTGAAAAGCTGTAAAATTGTACACATGTTATGTCACATCTTTGTATAACGTACACAGTTACGAAGTTGAAATGGAGGACGTCCAGAAGGGGAGGTGTTTGCAGATCATAATGTAGTTAAACAGTAACATCAACTCCAAGTATGTGGAGTAAAGTAAGGTGCATTTAAAGGGGTGTTAACATAACAGGATGATGCAGAAAATCAGTTTACCATACAAATTTTGTTAAGCGCATTCGAATTGACTGTCTGTATTTGGGCTGATACAGATGGTCGGAGGGGAAAAATAATATATCTTAGTTTGTTTGATTACACTGTAAGCACCATACTGTATGACTGTCCGTGAAATAATTAATTAGAATATGAGGAGAAGTAAACACGTAGCAGTAGCAATCACGACAGATAATGAGATCAACTTATATCGTACCACATATGGAGAAAGGACCGAGCAAGCGTGTGTTGGTAGCAAAGCGATGCAATTTTGAACGAACCACGGTTCTACTGGCCGCAAAAGGAGAGGAGGGACAGTTAGAGAAGAGCAATGATTTGAAATTTATACAGTACAATTATGAAGGAACAAACACTGTCTCTCCCAACGGTACGTACACCTGAACATCCGTCTGTCTACCTAAAGACTGCACTATGGACCAGGAGTGCCACTTCCACATGCAAGTAGTAGCACACACAGTAAGCGTTACAAACCAAACTACTATACCAACAGTTTGTTACAACGACGTGTGTCCAACTCATTGTATATTTAAATGAGTTATGTAACTGTTAAATTTAGCTATGTCACAAAGAAGAAGCGATAAAAAGTTATAAGTACGCATACAATGAGCAGTATAATCACAGTAGTTCCGAGTATTGTAACTGCAGTACATAGGTTGGTTTTAAAAAAAGGTGGGGAAGTTGGAACAAAATGTAACTGGTCATGTGCATACCATTGAAATACTCCTTAATTCATTTGAGTTGAAACAACAGGTTAAAAATTGAATAAACCATCCCGAGCAGACAGGACAGAACCGGAGTGAACGCGTATCGTACACACTTAGTTTAAGAGCAGTATGATGTGACTAACATCATGCCGTCACTGTGAACTCTTACTACCAATGTCTGATATTTGTTGGAGTGTGAAAGTAGGGAAAAAAGTAAGTTGCACTTGTCCGTCTTCCTCCATACATGTGTGGGGGGTGTGGGTGAATGTATAAATAACAGTGTGCAACTGAGATGAGCTCATAATACGCGCAGGCAGTGGAAAGTAAAATAAATATTATGTTACGAGCGTAGAAATCATTTACAGCAACAAGAACTGAGCATAAAACGGTCATATGAATTTATGAGGAAAAAGTATGATAAGCATAAAGTACTGCAGGACGAAAATGAGTATGGGTACAGTCATAGGGAATGGGTGAGGAGTTACATACCGTTCCAGGAGTACTAAGCCCTCGTCAGTCAGCAGACAGAATCATCCCTGCTCAAGACCTGAAAAAGACAGCGGGCAGCAAGTTACCGGGCTGTATGTGCTCAGTTGGAAACGATAGTGTAGTGTGTATCATAGTTTAGAAAACAGTAAGGATACGTGAAATAAGAAAAAATACGGACATACAAAGGTGAAACGTGAGTAGGAGAGGAAGACAGCAGGTTCATAGTGCTGTTTACAGTAGTTGCCAGACATATGTTAACAGTACTATCTATGCCATAAACGTTCAGGTTGTCAGAATTGACCGAATAACATGTTGCCCTTTGCGCATGTTTTAAACATACCATCCAGTTTACATAACACTCAAATGGCAGACTGTAGGTGAACACATCGGTAGCGATAGTGCGCAAGTGCAGGTGTGAGTAAGAAAATATTGCTACAGCTACGTGGGCTCATGTTCACAAATTATTTTGAACATGCTTCACAAACTCGCAACATACAGCTTTCAAATAGAGAAATGATGTGTTGGTAGAAAAATTAAAACAACTGTTATGTTCTTGAATTTCAGTTGTGAACAGAGCGGGGAAAAATGAGGATGACCGAGTAAATGGCTTCCAAAGTGTTGCGTTATCACATATTTTTTCATGTAAGCACCTTCCTTTTAGGTGGAAGGAAGGTGGTACAGACTGCTACAGACGGTCGGAGGATAAAAACAGTATGTCGTAGTAAGATTGATCAAACTGTACGCAATACTATCTCCGCCTGAACAGTCGACCTGAACACACCGTCAACTGAAACCAAGAGGAACATTTGTATACAGGGGAGCCACGGTAATGTATTCAAAGTGGGTAACGAATGGCGTGGGCACGTTGAAGTAAGGGAGAACAACATAAACGCAGGCAGTGCAAATTACTAAACATTGGGTGAGTCGTACATTGGAGATAGGGTAATTCGTTGACGGATATACAGCAACGTGGAGAATGTAGAAAGTAAAGAAATTGAAGTGCTGACCTATTTCGGAGCGAAGACTGAGGACGACAACCAAGTGGACGTAGCAGGCAGTCGCAACGGGGTTGACGCGGAGGGCAGGTAAGCAGGGGGATGCGGAGCAAGGCGAGAAGAGGAGGAGAACGGATTGTGGGTCGTTGTGAAGGGGGGCGGCTGAACGGCCAGATTGAATAGGACGGTAAGTGTCAATTTGTCGGAGCCTGAAGGGGAGGGGAAATAGGCATCAACGGCGAAAAATTGGGTGGGCTGAGGGAATGAATGTGGAAATAGAGGGGAAGGAGTTGGGGGATGAGGATAACGGGGAGGGAATATAAGTTAGAAGTGGAAGGGAGTGGTTTCAAAGGGACACATGTCGACATACGACGGTCCTGGTTTCTGCTTTCCTTTATAAGTAATAGATGGTAATTAACTAGGTGAATTGAGATTTATAAATTTGTTATTAAAGATTGATTAACAAATGATTAAGTGTTTAATAAATTTGAAATTAAGGATTTCAAATTAACTACTTAAAGTTAATTAATATATGATTAGTAGTTAACTAATTAAGTAATTCAATTGAGAATTAATAATTTATTAATTAAGTAATTAGTGATAAATAAATGGGTAATTAAGTTTTATAAATTAATAATTAAGGTTATTAAATAATAATTAAGGAGTAATAAATTAAGTAATTAATGTTTAATAAATTGAGTAAGAAGTGATTAATTAATTAAATGGTTTGAAATGGAATAATTAATTAATTGATTAAGCAGGTCGAGATATACCCCTGTTTAGATGTCCCTTTATTTCGGCTGTGTGGGCAGTTGTTGGCCACAACTGCGAGGTTATCTTGTTCGAGATTGTCAAGTAAGGGATGGTTCCGGCCTTGTGTTATAGGGGGTCGGGAGTGATCCTCGGTACGGTGATCTAGGCCCCGTACTGTGACGGGCGGTACCCCAGTAGCCCTACCATTGTATGGAATCCAATCTCCGATAAGCACCGTACGTTTTGGTTGTGCCCAGCTATGTTAGAATATGAGATTTAAGCATTTCATCTATTTCTGTATTTTACTAGAAAACCCTAGACACTATTATAATATCACTGGATTTCCTTTAAAATGTTTTGGTTAGCGTAAGGTAAAAACTTACCCGTGTTTATGTGTGGGAAGTCTTATGTGATACCTTTATTTTCAAAGGGTTTTCAAAGTTAAGCAATTTTAATCCGTTTACTCACACCAGACCCATGTCTGACCTGGAGTTTATTCTGTTTTTCCTAAACTCTTGGGTACTCGAATTTTTACGAGTAGCCAAGTGATCAGGTCTTAGATTGTTGAGTTTTGAAGGAGCTTGGAGCAGGAGTCCAGACGTATCTATTTATCTATTTCCACTGTGTTAGTTGATGTATGTTGTATTTTGGGATGTATGTATTGGCAGATATATATATGACTGTCTTGTTTAAATGACGTTGTGTAACTCTGATATATGTAAAACTATGTATTAGTTATGTGACGTATTATATTTTGTTCCGTTTCCGCTGTGAGATTCTGATGTTGTTATTCTTTTTTTCTATCTTTTCTATTTCTATCTCTTTCTTTTCTTATTGATGATACATCTTTATATGGAATGAAAGGCGGGTCGTCAAAATCAAGGTCTATCTGTCAACACAAATGCTTGTGGTGAAGGTGTGGGTGTTGTTCTAGTGCAAGAGGGTAGAGTGATTGCTACGCGAGTAGACAATTGCGACTACATGATAATAACTACCTGACCCACGATCTTGGGCTTTTGGCAGTTATTTTTGCTTTAAAAATTTGGCGTCATTATCTTCTGGGAGAAAATTTTGAATTGTTCACCGACCATAAATCTTTGAAATGCCTCTTTACCTAAAAGTATTTGAATGTAAGGCAGCAATGTTGGTTGGAATTCCCAGCATCATACGACTTGGAAATTCAGTATACACCTGGTAAGGCCAACGGAGTAGCTGATGCTTTGAGTATAAGACATGCTGTTTTTTCTTATCTTGTTTTCACTCCTACTCTTCTTGAGAAGGTTGCTAGTAAGCAGAAGGAAGACAAGTTTCGTTGAGAAACTTATGGGAAAATACTTCGAGGTTAAGATTCTAGCTTTGGAATCCGTAGTAGTGGAATTATATGGTTGAAAGGGAGTATCTGTGTCCCAAACATCCTAGATCTCAAACGAGAAGTATTGGACGAGTGTCACAAGTCCAAGCTTAGTATTCATCCAGGGGTTAAAAAAATGTATCGAGATATTAAAAGGACTTTCTGGTGGAAATCAATGAAGAGAGATATTATGACGACCCGTCTTTCTAACCACAGAAAGACGTATCATCAATAAGAAAAGAAAGAGATAGAAATATAAAAGATAGAAAGAAACAATAACAACATCAGAATCTCACAGCGGAAACGGAACAAAATATAATACATCACATAACTATTACATAGTTTTACATATATCAGAGTTACACAACATCATTCAAACAAGACAGTCACATATATCTGCCATTACATACATCCCAAAATACAACATACATCAACTAACACAGCGAAACTAGATAGATAGATATGTCTGGACTCCTGCTCCAAGCTCCTCCAGAACTCAACAATCCAAGACCAATCACTTGGCTACTCATAAAAATTTGAGTACCCAAGAGTTTAAGGAAACAGAATAAACTCCGGGTCAGACATGGGTCTGGTGTGAGTAAACGGGTTAAAGTTGCTTAACTTTAAAATCATTTGAAAATAAAGGTATCACGTAAGACTTCCCACACATAAACACGGGTAAGCTTTTACCTTACGCTAACCAAAACATTTTATAGGAAATCCAGTGATATTATAACAGTGTCTAGGGTTTTCAATTAAATAGAAAATAGCCAAAATTGTTACATTCATTAAATTACAGCTACTAGCCACAAAAGTGGGTAATACAAACAAAACCGTAGGGTCTCGTAGGAAAAATGGGTTTCCATCAATGGCAGAGCTACTGGGGTACCGCCCGTCACAGTATGGGGCCTAGATCACCGTATCGAGGATCACTCCCAGCCCCCTACAACACAAGGCCGGAACCATCCCTTACTGGACAGTCCCGAACAAGATAACCCCGCAATTGTGGCCAACAACTGCCCACACAGCCAAAATAAAGGGACATCTAGACAGGGGCATATCTCGTCCTGCTTGGGTGCTACCCACCTAACCTTGCCGCACCTCCCCTGTTTAAGCCATTTCCGGTTGAGGGCTTGAGGCGACAATTACCTTTATAGAACATATCTCTTAGAATGCTTATCGTCCACCTGACGATGTTCTGAAAGCATTCAACCCATACAAGTTCGTTCCGGGTTCGAATGAAACGGAAGGCATTATCTCATTGCATTCATTTTGGAACCACCCTCCGAGTTAACGATGATAACCCTTACATTCTGAAACACCATCTCGATCTTCACTTGAGATGCCACAACCTATCATTTAATTTGGATCGATGTGGTTTTCAGATAATCGTAACTGACACCCGATCCCCGTCTCATCGAAATCCAAACGCCATTTTAAAGGTCAAGTTGTCTAATAGTTTAAACAATTTAATTCAACACTTTGAATTCACATAGCATTTATCACAAATAAATTATACTCAAACATCACGGATATATCTAATGCATATCATAGAGTATAACAGACTATCGCCAAATAGATATCACAAATCCAGATATTCTACTCATACAAACATCTAAACAGGAATTGTTAATCCATGTTATAATCAATTTAATTATCTCAAATTAAATTAATTACTTAAAAAAATTGCACTTAATTCTTCTTAATTAATTAATTACAAACCTTTTAATCAATTAACAATTTCTTAATTACCCTTTTAAATCAATTAATTAAATCTTAATTATTCAATTAAGTACTCCTTAATTATTAATTAATAACCTTAATTATTAATTTATAAAACTTAATTACCCATTTTTTATCACTAATTACTTAATTAACCAATTATTAATTCTCAATTGAATTACTTAATTAGTTAACTACTAATCATATGTTAATTAACTTTAAGTAGTTAATTTAAAATCCTTAATTTCAAATTAATTAAACCCTTAATCATTTGTTAATCAATCTTTAACAACAAATTTATAAATCTCAATTCACTTAGTTAATTACCATTATCAATGAATTAACATTCTTAATTACCTTATAATGTAAATTAGTTAAATTAGAATCATTTACCTTACATCTAAAAATCTTCCTTAATAACTTTAAGTAAACTAGTTATTAACTTTGAAGGCTTAAATGTTTATTAAATTTAACACTTATCATAAATTAACGACTTAATTAAAGTATAAATTGGATTTAAAAACATTCTTAAGTATTCACTTAGTTAATTAAAACTTAAAACAAATTCTTAACTTAAATTGTCAATCATTAATTAAGTCATCAAAATTTAAAATTTGTTTAAAATGATATAACTTAAATTTTATTAGACTAAGCACTTGAATAACCAAACCGTAGAAAGTCTCTAGGTTCACTTGAGTTAAAACTTGGGTTTCTTCACCATTTCCCCCGTGTTTTTCCCCTCTTCTTCTTCATATTTACATCTGTTAAAAAAAAATTGAGTAACAGGGTATAAAACACTCACGCGAAAACCAGAAGAACTTCGAGTAAAGAACTTCCCTTCCCCGTGCATACTCTCGAGAACCCAAAGTTCAAAATACCCAAACGTGCACACGACCAACTATGCACGCGCACCCACCGTCGACGAACCTCCATCACCAGAGACGATCGCCAACAAGTCGCATATTGACTATTCTTTCGATCACATCAGCCAAACCCTGATGAAACACGAGAAAAAAATGACAGTTTCGAGCTTCTAAACAAAATGACCTCCTGACCATCAATCTCCTTGTTCCGACGACGCCAACCTCAGGAAGATTTAAAACTCCGGCCACGACACCACAAGGCTCCACGCAATCATTTCCCCCAGCCACGTGCAACTCGATGCATTAACGTCGCCACGGGAGTTTGGTCCACGTAATATACCTTGAGAACGTCGCCACCATCCTACTTCATTCTGGAATCTCCACCGCGTACACAGTTGTTAAAGTGGTTTTCGGTATTGGCCGGCTATAAGACAATATCCGATCCCGGTCTCTTTAACAACCAATCATTATTATAACCCGTAGTTACTTTAAAACAATATTTTATTCTTCAAAATAAAATGTCATTTCAACCCAAATCTTTATCAAAATAAAGATTAAATCATTTCCAAACCATTTCAATATATCATCATACCATATATTTCAATTCAAATATTTATCAAAATAAATATCAAGTCATTTCTAACCATTTCAATATATTAAATTATCATATCCTTTCAAAACTTCCTTTCAAATCATTTAATATCAAAATATCATATCTTTCAAAACTTCGTTTCAAATCATTTTAATATATCAAAATATCATAACCTTTCAAAGCTTCATTTTTCAAATCTTATAATATATCAAAATATCATATCTTTCAAAACTTCGTTTCAAATCATTTTAATATATCAAAATATCATAACCTTTCAAAGCTTCATTTCGAAAATATCATATCTTTCCGAACTTCTTTTCAAATCATTTTAATATCAAAATGTCATATCTTTCAAAGCTCCATTTTTCAAATCTTTTGATCTCAAAATATCATATCTTTCAAAACCACATTTCAATCATTTTAATATATCAAAATATCATATCTTTCGAAACCACATTTCAATCATTTTAATATATCAAATAGTTATATTTCAAAACAAATTACTTCATTATTAAATCATAAAATGAAGTTATTACATTTATTAATTAAGTTATTAAATGCAAAATGTTTAAACTTTTCAATGTTCATTTATGCACTTAAATTTATTAAAACAATGAAAATTCAAGTTTCGCAGCATTTAGAAAATGCTACAGAAAGTTACATTAAAAAAAAACAATTAAATTTAACAAAAGACAGTATTAAAAATGCTGTTAATTAACTTCAAATATTCAATGGAATTTCACAAACACATATATTTTTATTTAAATCATTTTAACTTATAAAATCATACATTTTCACATTTATAAGCATCATTTAATTTTCCTTAAATTCATGATTTTATAAAGTTAAGTTTCCTTCCAAAAATAAATATTTATTAATAATTCACTTATTAAATTTGAACGTTCAAATTTAAACTCATTAAATTAAATTTCGACTTAACACTTAAGTTTAAAATTTTCAAATATAACTTAATTCCATTTTATTTAACTTAAGTTAAAATTTCACTTTTAAACCAAATTCATAAATTCCAATTTAAGTTATATTTCCAAATTCAACTCAATATTCACTTATTAACATTTTTAACTTTATTCAAAAATCATTAATATGTTATAAAAATCATTTTAAATTAATTTAAAATTCAAAATATCATAAATTTATCATATTTTCAAAGTTAATTTAAATTCCATTAAAAATTAAATCAAAATTTCCAAAATAACTTACATTCAGATTTTCTAACTTTTCCATAATTTATTTAACTTATAGATTTCCAGAAAATCAATAATACTTTACAAAAATTATATTTTTATTAAATTATAAATCGAAATATTATAATAATTAAATTTCTAAAATATTTTAAAATTTTTAGAAAACATTTTTTAACTACGGGCCTGTATATAATTTTCTACGCTAGGTAAAGTGATACGGGTAATGTATCATTTCAACACGTAATTTACAAAGAAAAATCCGGGTTTTATCATTTCAAACCCACAGTCCAAGTAAATAAAATAAGTTGAAAATCATTCAAGCCTATTATTTCAGCCCATAACGATTTTCCCCTATTCTAAAGTCCGTTCAGGTATGTATCATTTCAACCCATAGTGATTCTAATCTAAAAGGAACTTGTAGTGTGATAAACTGATAAAAATAGCAGAACAACATAATATAACAGTAAAAGATGTTATAACAGGTGTATAAGCATGGGTGAACATCATAAAATCATAATATAGCAGGTGTAATATGATAATGCATTTTACAGATTCAAATGGTGTCAGTTTATCAGTTATATAAGTACATATTAGTCTGGTGAGATTTACTCACATGTTCAAAGCTGGAGATATCCACCAAAGCACACAACACAACACAATGAAGGCATGATGACATGGTTATGACTTGAGAGTGGAGAGCCAAAGCAATTTGACTTGTCCAAACATTTACACAAAACAATACAAATATATGTAAGTTTTTACACGATTTAAACATCAAATAACATTAGAATTCAAAGCCCAAAACAACATCGAATGGATTGCACTTGTTCTCAACCTCATCTACTTCAGTTAGGCAGTGATTAGGCTCAGCTAACTCAGGGAATTGGTTCAGGTTTGCGTGTGTAAGGGTCGGCCTACACATGGGTTTGAAGGTGGGTTTAGTCTAGGTGCATAAAACTAGGTGTACATGGCTAAAACTATGCAACATACATCATTTGTTGCTTTTGTTTGGTTCGGCCAGAGGCTAGGTGGGCCCAACCAGTGATGTAGGTGGTTGTGGGTGATGTGGTAGAGGGTGGAGGTCAGGTCAGAGGTGGTGGTGGTGGTGGGAGTGGCGGCAAATGGTGGTAGAAGAAGGAGATGACAATTCTAGGCCATAAGTGATAGTTTGTGATGGTTTTTGGTGGATTTTGTGGTGGTCTTCACCTTGGATTTGCTTGGCCTGAAATGGAGAGGTAGTAGGATGGGAGATGGTCAGAGGAAGGGGGTGGTGGAGGTCAAGTCAGATCTGGTTTAGGAGGATCCAAACTACGAAGGTGAGAACAAGTACAAAATTCAAATAGAAAAGTAGAAAAACAAAGGAAGAAGAAGATGAAATGGAAGCCATTACCTTCAATACTTTTAGCCGTGAGTTTGATGATGGAAAGTGAGAAGTTTCTCACGTGAATAGGAAGGAAAATACATGGATATTCAATAGAAAAAGAAAAAAAACAGCCAAAGAGTAAATGAGGAAACGGTAAAAGAAACGGTAAAAGAAACGACTTAGGAGGTGAAACGACTTTACGTTTCAAAGCTTTTAAAACCTTTCAAACTTCCTTAATTTTGTTTATATAACTAGATATTTATGAAAATAATCATAATCCCAGATAAAATTTCGAAAATTTATCAAAATATAAAAATATATATAATATTTATTAATTATATAAAGTTAAATTAAGGAAAATAGCTAAAATAGTAAACTAGTCTAGAAAATTTGAAATTACATGAAATAAATTTTATAAAATTCATATGAGCTTGTAATATATTTTTAAACATAAATAATAATATAAAATAAAAGTACATTCACAAAATAAAAAAATTAAATTTAAATATAATTTTAATGAAGAAAATAGCAGAAAATAAGAAAACAGCCTTTTAAAAAAGAAGAAGAAATCAACACAGTAAACTTTGGAAAAATTATAACATCACTTTAAAAAAATATTAAAAGACAAAATATACTTAAAATAACCCATTAACACATAATAAATTATTTTTTAAAGAAAATAGAAAA
Source organism: Allium cepa (assembly GCA_030765085.1). NCBI lineage: Eukaryota > Viridiplantae > Streptophyta > Magnoliopsida > Asparagales > Amaryllidaceae > Allium > Allium cepa. The sequence goes on from CM060932.1 coordinate 460,013,166, forward strand.
AGATTTAAAGAAATTTCTTAAAATCCAAAACAGTGTCCAGAAATTACAAATAAATCACCATTGACTTTGAAAAATTGTTTACTTCATTTTAAAATTATTATAATACTAAAATATAGATACAATAACATATTAAAATAAATATGACAAAGAATTTTTTTTATATAATTTATAATAGACAAAATTGTTAAATAAATCAAATTACACTCAAAATTGAAATGTACATAACTTTTACAGTTTAACTCCGTTTTCAACGAAACAAAAAGCAATGTTCAAGTTATTACATATATTTTCATTATAAAAGATAAAATTTAAAATTTTAAATAATTTAAATTTGAAATTTAAAAGTCACAGTTTGAACAGCTTGACCAGAAATCCACTTTACGGTAAAATATTCAAATTATACTGGTTTGAACTATAAATCATTTAATAATCATCATTTATATTTAAAAATGAAATGTTTGAAATAAAACAAATTTAAAATAATTTAAAAATAAAATAAAGCCCAATTTAAATAATATACAAAAATCTAGGGTTGTTACACTCTCTCCCACTCAATACTTTTCATCGTCGAAAAGGGATGAGGTACGGAAAGCACAGAAAAAGATAGAGTGAAATGGATTAAGATAAGATGACAAGAAGATTGAAATTATGTCTGATAACTGTTGTTATAGGTAAGTTTAACAAGGTGGAGATGATCTTTCCAAGATTCTCCAAAATTAAGAACAAAAGCACGAAAAATGTGGATCCAAAATGATTACCAAAGATTATCAAGGATTATAGAAAGATTTCTAAATGGAAACATTATAGAAATATGTCTATACCAGTCTGTAGGAAGATAAGGATAATAAGGATAACAAAAAGACATTTGAAAAACAAAATAAGAAATAAATTTGAAAGCATGGAAATTTCATCTTAAATAGAGAATAAATCTTTACACAAGTTAAATAAATCTTAACTATCCCAAATTTCATCATCTTATTATCCAATCATCTTAAATTAACAATTTTTAAAACCATGGGTTTGAAAAATAATCATTTATTACACTCACAATGTACTTAATAAATTTAATTCTTCTTTATTCCTAACTAAAATTAAATTTATTCCTCTCAATATATTTATCACTTATGTTAAATATGCTTACACTTATTATAACTGCTTTCTTTAATTCTTAGTTCTTTTAACATTATTTTATTGTAAGTTATTCAATTACCCTTTATAATATTTACCTCTGTTAATCATTTTATAATTAAGATTTTAAGTGTATAACATTTATTATAACCACTCAAATTTTATTTATAAAAACTTTTTATATTGTATATTATCCAATCACATTGTTAACATTTGAAAAATTAAGGTAAGTTGTATTGAATGCAATTGTATTATACAATTAAATCATTTCATGCTTGAATATTCATCCAAAAAATTTATTTTCTTTTTATAATTGAAATTATTCTTTAAAATAAAATTTAAGAATTAAATTTCTGATTTCTTCAACCCATTTAGACATAAATAAATGCATGTACATAATTTATCGAATCAAATTTAAATCATATGTCTATATATATTATGGATCAAGTCATATTTTAGAAATTCAAATCAAATTGATTTACCAAAACAAAGCTGTAGTAAGTCTACAGAGCGGTCTCTTCACTTCGAAACTCAAAAATGAAAGTCGATGATGCTGCAGTCATCACCGAAATTATTTCCCAGCGACAAAAAGAAGAGCACTAATTTTTAAACTTTAAAATCCTTTGGAAACATATTCTTATTCGAAAATACTTTAAATAATATACTTTAAAACTTAAACACAAGGTTTGAAACCATCGGAAATTAAATTCTCAAATTTCTTGTTATAAATTCATTTCAGTTCCTAAATCAATTTATAAATAACAATTTATAAATTCATTTATAGAATAGTAAATGATAAATCAAGTATTATCACTTCAAATAATCAATTTAAATCAGTTTATTAAGTTCCATAAATTTACTTATATATCAAAATTTATTTCATTAACCAAATTTCAAAATAATATTGTGTCAGTTTGGTCTGTCAAAGTGTTTTAGAAATCCTATCGATAGCGCTGATCAAACGAATCGATCAGAAACCCAACTCAACATCAACAACTAAAACAACACAATATATAAACAAAACATAGATTTACAAGTATAATTCAAAATGTTTGAAAATAGGTTGGAAACAAAAGACAAGATGATTAAATAACAAAATAGGGAGGTGGATAAGCTTAAATAAAGCACGGGCAACATTTACCGGGTCAACCGTGGCTTAAAGTATAAGATCAATGTGGATTTTTCTAGGGTAAATCTACATTCGATCTCAATAGATAAAGTTTGGAATTAGCATCTAAACCACGGATAGATATAAATCTCTGGTGAATCGATGCTAATTGTAAAGGAGTTTCACCCTTTTACAATTCAAATTTTTTTTTTGAGATTGGCGGGACTACCAACTCATTATAAAGATCATTTTGAAGTGGAGTTATGGGATACTCCAGAACCAAAAGAAGATGAATAGTGAGGGACATGAATGGATTTTGGAACCGCAGGGAACGTTCCAAAATTCAAAGGAATCGAGTCAAAAAGGAAGAGATTCAAACTGAATGAAAGTGATTCTGTAAATACATTCACTCCATATGCTGAGTTTTGCCTAGAGCTACCAAAGCTCTGATACCAACTGTAACGGGCCACGCCAGTGGGGTAACACCCACCGTAGCATACACTGGTACCTGTGTTCTGCCTTTACGACCAGCCTCTCGACTGCATCACCAACCCCAGCGGGGACATGTAGGAGTAAGAGTTAACCGTTCGCTACCAAACCAGGAAGCGAGAACCCCCTATCATGCTGCACCCTCCAAGTGCAGTGGCAGACACACATGTCGGAATTGAATTGCTCAAAATACCGCGTTGTAAATAAAAATTTGGCAAATCTCAGAATATACAGTAAATAAAAATCACAGATCACAGACACAGAGTAATAATAATGCAGCGGAAGTAGAAGAAATAGTAGTTCATGAAGCTACTATATAAATATATCAGAGTTACATAAAATACAACAGGAGAAATAAAGTACAAAAGAAGTCTCACTACAAAGAAATCTACTAATACAAGAGCTGAAAGGACCAACAGACTGAAAAGATAAAACTAGACAAGCAGATAATCTCCAGCGATTTCAATCTCCAGAAAGTGGAAATCCAAATCTGTGAATACTTAGGCTGACCCGAGCGTAAATAAAAATACAAACACTCGAGTCAGGGCATACATACTTATACAATGTAAACCAACTCAAGTGAACTGTAGTAAAGGTACAAGTAACTTAGAAGATGCTTGGGACCGCCCATCCTCTAAGGATCCATTAAATTATTTATTATGTAGTAATATACGCTATATACAGTAGTGTCTAATCATTAAAGTATAATCATATAGAAAATAGCGTTAAGGGGATGGTGAACCTTAACGCGGTTGGATCTTTAAAACCAAAATCATAGTGGGCTCGATATAAGGATATGACACGGCACGCGAGGTAATGCAAGGGTGGATACACCGTTTGCACTCCCGGACCGGTGGTGACGGCAAGCCAGCAGCTTCCGCCTACCTCGAACAATACCCCCGAATCAAAGTGGCGCCACGTATCGAATCACAAAAGTAATAGAATGGTTTCCGACGGAGCATGCTCGATGAAAGGGTGCGACCCTTTGTGTAGCCCGGTATAGCTCCTGTTTTAGTCATATATGCCAACTCATGGGAGTTTGGTCCACGTAATATACCTCGAGAACGTCGCCACCATCCTACTTCATTCTGGAATCTCCACCGCGTACACAGTTGTTAAAGTGGTTTTCGATATTGGCCGGCTATAAGAGAATATCCAATCCCGGTCTCTTTAACAACCAATCGTTATTATAACCCGTAGTTATAACTTTAAAACAATATTTTATTCTTCAAAATAAAATGTCATTTCAACCCCAATCTTTATCAAAATAAAGATCAAATCATTTCCAAACCATTTCAATATATCATCATACCATATATTTCAATTCAAATATTTATCAAAATAAATATCAAGTCATTTCTAACCATTTCAATATATTAAATTATCATATCCTTTCAAAACTTCCTTTTAAATCATTTAATATCAAAATATCATATCTTTCAAAACTTCGTTTCAAATCATTTTAATATATCAAAATATCATAACATTTCAAAGCTTCATTTTTTTCAAATCGTTTAATATATCAAAATATCATATCTTTCAAAACTTCGTTTCAAATCATTTTAATATATCAAAATATCATAACCTTTCAAAGCTTCATTTTTCAAATCGTTTAATATATCAAAATATCATATCTTTCAAAAATTCATTTCAAATCATTTTAATATATCAAAATATCATAACCTTTCAAAGCTTCATTTCCAAAATATCATATCTTTCAGAACTTCTTTTCAAATCATTTTAATATAAAAATATCATATCTTTCAAAACTCCATTTTTCAAATCATTTAATATCAAAATATCATATCTTTCAAAACCACATTTCAATCATTTTAATATATCAAAATATCATATCTTTCGAAACCACATTTCAATCATTTTAATATATCAAATAGTTATATTTCAAAACAAATTACTTCATTATTAAATCATAAAATGAAGTTATTACATTTAATAATTAAATTATTAAATGCCAAAAGTTTAAACTTTTCATTGTTCATTTATTCACTTAAATTTATTAAAACAATGAAAATATAAGTTTCGCAGCATTTAGAAAATGCTACAGAAAGTTACATTAAAAAAAAACAATTAAATTTAACAAAAGACAATATTAAAAATGTTGTTAATTAACTTCAAATATTCAATGGAATTTCACAAACACTTATATTTTATTTAAATCTTTGTTAACTTATAAAATCATACATTTTCACATTTATAAGCATCATTTAATTTTCCTTAAATTCTTGATTTTATAAAGTTAAGTTTCCTTCCGAAAATCAATATTTATTAATAATTCACTTATTAAATTTCAACATTCAAATTTAAATTCATTACATTAAATTTCAACTTAACACTTAAGTTTAAAATTTTCAAATATAACTTAATTCCATTTTATTTAACTTAACTTAAAATTTCACTTTTAAACCAAATTCATAAATTCCAATTTAAGTTATATTTCCGAATTCAACTCAATATTCACTCATTAACGTTTTTAACTTTATTCAAAAATCATTAATATGTTATAAAAATCATTTTAAATTAATTTAAAATTCAAAATATCATAAATTTATCATATTTTCAAAGTTAATTTAAATTCCATTAAAAATTAAATCAAAATTTCCAAAATAACTTACATTCAGATTTTCTAACTTTTCCAAAATTTACTTAACTTATAGATTTCCAGAAAATCAATAATACTTTACAAAAATTATATTTTTATTAAATTTTAAATCCAAATATTATAATAATTAAATTTCTAAAATATTTTAAATTTTTTAGAAAACATATTTTAACTACAAGCCTGTATATAATTTTCTACGCTAGTGAAGTGATAGGGGTAATGTATCATTTCAACCCGTAATTTACAAAGAAGAATCCGGGTTTTATCATTTCAAACCCGCAGTCCCAAGTAAATAAAATAAGTTGAAAATCGTTCATGCCTATCATTTCAGCCCATAACGATTTTCTTCTATTCTAAAGTCCGTTCGGGTATGTATCATTTCAACCCATAGTGATTCTAATCTAAAGGGAACTTGCAGTGTGATAAACTGATAAAAATAGCAGAACAACATAATATAACAGTAACAGATGTTATAGCAGGTGTTTAAGCATGGGTGAACATCATAAAATCATAAGATAGCAGGTGTAACATGATAATGCATTTTACAAATTCAAATGGTGTCAGTTTATCAGTTATATAAGTACATATTAGTCTGGTGAGATTTACTCACATGTTCAAAGCTGGAGATATCCACCAAAGCACACAACACAACACAATGAAGGCACGATGACATGGATATGACTTGAGAGTGGAGAGCCAAATCAATTTGACTTGTCCAAACATTTACACAAAACAATACAAATATATGTAAGTTTCAACACGATTTAAACATCAGATAACATTAGAATTCAAAGCCCAAAACAGCATCGAATGGATTGCACTTGTTCTCAACCTCATGTACTTCAATTAGGCAATGATTAGTCTCAGCTAACTCAGGGAATTGGGTCAGGTTTGGGTGTGTAAGGGTCGGCCTACACATGGGTTTGAAGGTGGGTTTAGTCTAGGTGCATAAAACTAAGTGTACAGGGCTAAAACTATGCAACATACATCATTTGTTGCTCTTGTTTGGTTTGGCCAGAGGCTAGGTAGGCCCAACCAGTGGTGTCGGTGGTGGTGGGTGATGTGGCAGAGGGTGGAGGTCAGATATGGTGGTGGTGGTAGTGGTAGTGGCGGCAAATGGTGGTAGAAGGAGGAGATGACAATTCTAGGCCATAAGTGATAGTTTGTGATTGGTTTTGGTGGATTTTGTGGTGGTCTTCACCTTGGATTTGCTTGGCCTGAAATGGAAAGGTAGTAGGATGGGAGACGGTAAGAGGAAGGAGGTGGTGGAGGTCAGGTCAGATCTGGTTGAGGAGGAGCCAAGCTATGAAGGTGAGAACAAGTACAAAATTCAAATAGAAAAGTAGAAAAACAAAGGAAGAAGAAGATGAAATGGAAGCCATTACCTTCAATACTTCTAGCCATGAGTTTGATGATGGAAAGTGAGAAGTTTCTCACGTGAATAGGAAGGAAAATACACGGCTATTCAATAGAAAAAGAAAAAAACGGTCAAAGAGTAAATGAGGAAATGGTAAAAGAAACGACTTAGGAGGTGAAACGACTTTACGTTTCAAAGCTTTTAAAACCTTTCAAACTTCCTTAATTTTGTTTATATAACTTGATATTTCAGGAAATAATAATAATCCCAGATAAAATTTCGAAAATTTATCAAAATATAAAAATATATATAATATTTATTAACTATATAAAGTTAAATTAAGGAAAATAGCTAAAAATAGTAAACTAGTCTAGAAAATTTGAAATTACATGAAATAAATTTTAGAAAATTCATATGAGCTTGTAATATATTTTTAAACATAAATAATAATATAAAATAAAAGTACATTCACAAAATAAAAAAATTAAATTTAAGTATAATTTTAATGAAGAAAATATCAAAAAATAAGAAAACAGCCTTTTTAAAAAAAAGAAGAAATCAACACAGTAAACTTTGGAGAAATTATAACATCACTTTAAAAAATATTAAAAGACAAAATATACTTAAAATAACCCATTAACACATAAGAAATTTTTTTTTAAAGTAAATAGAAAAATATTTAAAGAAATTTCTTAAAAATCCAAAACAGTGTCCAGAAATTACAAATAAATCACCATTGACTTTGAAAACTTGTTTACTTCATTTTAAAATTATTATAATACAAAAATACACATACAATAACATATTAAAATAAATATGACAAATAATTTTTTTATATAATTTATAATAGACAAAATTGTTAAATAAATCAAATTACACTCAAAATTGAAATGTACATAACTTTTACAGTTTAACTCCGTTTTCAACGAAACGAAAAGCAGTGTTCAAGTTATTACATCTATTTTCATAATAAAAGATAAAATTTAAGATTTTAAATAATCTAAATTTGAAGTTTAAAAGTCACAGTTTGAACAGCTTGACCAGAAATCCACTTTACAGTAAAATATTCAAATTATACTGGTTTGAACTATAAATCATTTAATAATCATCATTTATATTTAAAAATGAAATGTTTGAAATAAAACAAATTTAAAATAATTTAAAAATAAAATAAAGTCCAATTTAAATAATATACAAAAATCTAGGGTTGTTACAAGAAGATTTTTTTCTTCTTTACTTCTTAAAACTGAAATGATTTGTAAATATTTCGAAATGACCATATTCTGTTTTGTGTTTGAGATGAAGGTATTTAATGCAAATGTCTCCTTCTATGTCTACATACTTGTCCTATTTTTTTGTATGCAGATATTTTGTTTTCTTTTTTTTTCGTTTTCTTGCATAATTTACATACATACATTCTTGTCTGGTTTTGCTTTGTGCTTAATATAAAATTATTGTAGTTATTAGTATATGTTTATCTTATGTTGCATATACACAATAACCATTTAAATACTAATTTCTAACATAAATCCCAATATTTTTATTTCTATTTTAAGCTTACTATCTACATTTAATTTATAATCATATACTTTATTTTATACCTATATTTAATATTGATAAAATTGATTTTATTTTAAGCATTTTAATCTAGATTGCATTCATATATATATTATATAGATCAAATGTTAATAAAGTAGAGCATTTTAATTTAATTTCATGTGAATAAAATAGATTTTATTTTATATATTTTTGAAAGATTTTATTTTAAATTTTCAAATCAAAGTTTCCTTCACAATACACACATATATATGTATAAATAAATGGCAAATGTCCCAAAAGTCTTATTCCTTTTTAAAATGATAAGTCTGTATTTTATTTAATTAGATTAAATACTTATTAAAATGATATCGCCAAAATCCCGGGTCGTCACATTCCTCCCCCCTTAAAAGAATTTCGTCCCCGAAATTTAAAACAAAATATAATCCAAAAGCTTTTATATCAACAATCCAAGCATACATATCATTCATACATTAGCAAACATTTAGACAGTTTATCCTAACAAACATCACTAACTGTCTGAACACAAATCCAGATAAGCTTTTCTAAAACTATCCAAAGTTTCCCAGGTGCAATCTCTGGGATCCTTGCTCCACTGCACTTTGATAAGCTTCACTACTTTGCTCCTGAGTTGCCTCTCATCCCGATCTATAATCCGAACTAGATTCCTGACTACAGTCAAGTTTGGCTCGACCTATAAATCTTCCTGGACTACTAGTTCTACAACTAGTGACGGGTCATGGACAAACTTCCTTAGATGGGAGACATGAAATACATTATGAATTCCAAACATCTGTTCTGGCAATTCAATTCTGTAAGCCACAACACCAATTCTTTCCAACACTTGGAATGGTCCAATATATCTCAGTGCATGTTTTCCCGTCTTTCCGAATCTAATAGCTCCTTTGATCGGGGAAACTTTGACAAAAACTAAATCTCCAATCTCAAATTCCAATTGTCTTCGCCCTTTATCTACATACTTCTTCTGACGGTCCTGAGCAGCTTTCATTCTCTTCTTGGTAAGCTCAACTTTCACAGATGCTTCACGTATCAAATCTGGTCCAAGCACAAGACGATCTCTCTACTCTACCCAACAGGATGGGGATCTACACGGTCTTCCATATAAATCTTCAGAAGGAGACATCTTAATACTCGCCTGGTAACTATTATTATAGGAGAATTCGACTAGATGAAGATGGTCTTCCCAACATCCACCAAAATCCAAAACACAAGCTCGCAGTATATCTTCTAGGATTTGGTTCAGCCTCTCCGTCTGTCCGTATGTCTGAGGATGATAGGCTGTATTCAATCTCAAAATCGTTTCTATAGCTGATTGCAAAGCCTCCCAGTATTTGCTGGTGAAGATAGGATCTCGATCACTTACTATAATAAGAGGAACACCATGCAATCTAACTATCTTGCTTAAGAAATCTCTGCTAGAGAAGCTATAGTACAAGTTGCCTTATTCGGTATAAAATAGGTGCTTTTAGTTAGACGATCCACAATCACCCATATTCCTTCGTTTTCCTTCTTGGTTCTAGGCGAACTGTCGATGAAATCCATAGAAATCATCTCCCACTTCCACATCAATATTTCTAAAGGTTGTAATAATTCGGCTGACTTCTGCTGATCTCCTTCAACTTGCTGCCAGATAGCACAACTATTGAGAAAAGCAACTACATCCTCCTTCATGCCCTTCCAACAAAAGACTCTCTTCATATCCTTATACATCTTTGAGATTCCTGGATGGATATTTAATCTGGAGCGATGACTTTCTGACAACACCTCCTGTCTCAGATCCTTGTCATTCGTAACAGAAATCCTACCGTTAATCCTCAATGTTCCTTGGCCATCAATCTCAAAACTTGAACACTGATCTTTCCTAACTCTTTTGATGATTCCTCTTAATCTACTATCTGATTCTTGCTTGCTCGAAATCCTTTTCAGAAGAGATGGAACCACTTCCAAAAAAGACAGAACTGCATTTCTGTTAAGAGCATCTGCCACAACATTCGCCTTTCCCTGAGTATACTAGATATCCAAATCATATGACGCCAGAAACTCGACCCATCGCTGCTGCCTCAGATTGAGATCCTTTTGAGAGAAAAGATACTTTCATAGTTTGTGATCCGTGAATAACTAGAACTTCTCTCCCAAAACATAGTGTCTCTAGATCTTTAAAGCAAAAACAATGGCCAACAACTCCAGATCGTGCGTAGCGTAGTTCCTTTCACGAGGCTTCAATTGCCGACTCGTATACGCAATTACTCTTCCATTCTGCATCAAAACTGCTCCCAGTCCAACTATACAAGCATCTGCATAAACCTCAAACTTGCTCTTTCCTTCCGGAATAGCTAGCACAGGTGCACTGGTTAGCCTCGTCTTCAACTCTTGGAAAGCTTCTTCACATTGGGGTGTTTGTTAGCTTAGTTAGGTGCGAAGAGATCTTGGAATAGTCCTTGATGAATTTCCTGTAGTAGCCAGCCAATCCTAGAAAACTAAGAACTTCAGTCGGTGTCTGCGGCTGCTTCCACTCCAGAATTGTCTCAACCTTCGTTGGATCTACAGAAATTCCCTCTCCAGAAACAATGTTCCCCAAAAATTTGACTTTTGATTTTCAAAATTGGCACTTAGAGAATTTCGCCTTCAGAACATGCCTCCTCGGTGTCTCCAACATAATCTTCAAATGCTGCTTGTGCTCTTCTTCAGACTTAGAGTAGACCAGGATATCATCGATGAATACCAGAACAAACTTATTCAATACATCTCGAAAGACTCGGTTCATCAAGTCAACAAAGTAAGCAGGAGCGTTGGTTAACCCGAAAGGCATAATTAACCACTCATAGAAACAATTTGGTCCCCTACATGCAGTTAAGGGGATACTGTCCTCAGCTACCCTTAACTGATGGAAACCTGATGCTAAATCCAATTGAGAAAAGACAGAAGCCCTATGCAGCTGGTCAAAGAGGTCATCAATATGAGAAAGAGGATATTTATTTCGGATGGTCACTTTGTTCAGCTCTCGATAGTCAACACAGAACCTTAGCGATCCATATGACTTGGTGACAAACACCGCAGCAGAACTCCAACAAGAAAAACTAGGCCTAATCAATCCCTTCTCCAAAAGATCCTGAGTCTGCTTCACTAACTCATTCCTCTCCCTAGGAGCCATCCTCTTACTAGGCAGAATTACTGGTACTGCTCCTGGAACCAAATCAATGCGAAACTCTATCTCTCGATGCGGAGGTAAACACTTGACTTCCTCGAATACATCAAGAAAATTTTGTACCACATCGATATCTTCAACCTTCTCTTGAGAAGTCTTAACTCCTGTAAAAGACTACTCAAATGAATTCTAGAATTATCACACACCACTCTAGCAATTCTACCCAGATCGATTTCCAACAAAACCGTTCTCTCATCACAATTCAAGACAGACTTATACTTATCGAGCCAATCCATCCCCAATATAAGGTCAAACCCCTTAAAATCCAACACATAACGGTCACAAGAAAAACTATGGGATAGATAGGAAATCCCCAAATTCATATAGATACCTAAGTTGGTTACCCCTCCTATAGGATTAGATACAAAGATGGGACAGTCTACAGTACTAGGGGTAAGAAAGAACTTCTCTACAGATTCCAGAGAAATAAAACTCAAAGAAGCGCCCGAATCAAACAAAACTTTAATATACTTGCCATCTAAAAGTAATGTACCTTCCAATACTCCCTTGCCTTTAGATGTAGTTGATGGTGCGCCCTCCAAAGCAAATACCTTATTCTGCTGAGCTTTATGAAATAGCGGGCAATCCTTGATCATATGACCTGGTTGGTGACAATTGAAGCATAGAGATCTCTGAACCAAAGACGAATCTGGTCCACTTCGATACGGTTGTTGCTGCTGTTGCTGAGATCCTTTCCTGGGAAACTTATTCGCCAAGTGACCTTCTTGTTGACATATATAGCATTTGCAAGGTCTGTTACTACTTCCAGTCTTCTTCTTGTTCTACTTCCTCCAATTGGGATTAAAATTCCTCTTATTTGGATTAGAAAAATTCCCTCCCAATGGTGCTACAGGTGCCACTGATTTCTTGTTCATCAAAACCTCATATCTCAGAGCCATATCAATTAACTCAATAAAAGATCCTTCCAAATGCACCGTCATCTTTTCATGAAATTTTGGCCTTAATCCTTGCACAAACATTTCGTTCTTTTTGAGGGGAGTATCAATGAGCCCTGGTCCATAGCAAGATAGTTCATTGAATTTGGTCTCATACTCCGCTATAGTCATGCTACCCTGCCTCAAATTCAGAAAATCCTGGTACATATGAGTTTTCCCTGCTGTTGGCATGAATTTCTCCTCAAATAACTCTTTAAATCTTCCCCAAGAATTATCGTCCTTAGAGATATTTGCTACCGCTGCATCCCACCAGGCTATAGCGCCTTCTTGCAATTGCCATGAAGCCATTTCCCTTTTCCTCTCAACAGACAACTACATACTCTTAAAGATGCGTTCACATGAGCGTAGCCAAGCTTGGACCTCAATTATCGTCTCTGACCCTTTAAATGGTTTACCTCCAAGGTTGGTGAAGCCTTTTCATAAAGCGGCAAAACTATCCTTAGGCGATTTGACTTCTTCCATTGTCGGTCGAGATACTGCCCCTATCTCTGTCTCTCTTTACAGAACTCATGTTGGCAACCTGAACGGGTAACTCGACAAATTTAGATAGGTATATAGTTATATGAAAATACAAATACGCACTCTCAAGATAGATACTATTCCAGAGCCTAGGTATTATCTCAACCTGGCTTTGATACCAACTGTGATGACCCACCTTTCTAACCATAGAAAGATGTACATCAATAAAAAAAGGAAGAGATAGAAATAGAAAAGATAGAAAGAAAGAATAACAACATCAGAATCTCACAGCGGAAACGGAACAAAATATACTACATCACATAACTATTACATAGTTTTACATATATCAGAATGACACAACATCATTCAAACAAGACAGTCATATATATATATATATATATATATCTGCCATTACATACATACCAAAATACAACATACATCAACTAACACAGCGGAACTAGATAGATAGATATGTCTGGACTCCTGCTCCAAGCTCCTATAGAACTCAACAATCCAAGACCTATCACTTGGCTACTCATAAAAATTTGAGTACCCAAGAGTTTAAGGAAACAGAATAAACTCCGGGCCAGACATGGGTCTGGTGTGAGTAAACGGGTTAAAGTTGCTTAACTTTAAAATCATTTGAAAATAAAGGTATCACGTAAGACTTCCCACACATAAACACGGGTAAGTTTTTACCTTACGCTAACCAAAATATTTATAGGAAATCCACTGATATTATAATAGTGTTTAGGGTTTTCAAGTAAATAGAAAATAGCCAAAATTGTTACATTCATTAAATTCCAGCTACTAGCCACAAAAGTGGGTAATACAAACAAAACCATAGGGTCTCGTTGGAAGAATGAGTTTCCATCAATGGCAGGGCTACTGGGTTACCGCCCGTCATAGTATAGGGCCTAGATCACCGTACCGAGGATCACTCCTGACCCCCTAGAACACAAGGCCGGAACCATCCCTTACCGTTGGGTATGTTTCAACCGGTCCAACACCACCGAACCGAATCCCTTCCTATGCATAGCCGAACTAGCCCACTACCCCTTATTCACCTCCGAACCAGCACAAAACAAGCCACCGAATCAAACCCCTCCGAACCAAACACCAACTCACTCCCAAGCTACCACCGGTCCAGTTCCACTAACCACCGAACCACCCACCACCAGACCAAGCTACGTCCTCACCACCGGACCAACACACATACCACTCACTACCGAACCACCTGCTACCGAACCAACCTCAACCCTCTACAACCGGACCAAGTCCACACCAACTCTCCACCGAACCAAGGCCTTGCCGAACCAACACTGCCAGGCCAGATTGCATCAGCCCACACCCACCAACAGCTATATACATCCAAGACCCCTGCCCCCAACCTCACTCTATAAATAGAGGGGCAGGGGTACAACAATGGCGGACAAGTTTGAGGGCTCAAGCACGGATAGAACTTTCAAACAGTTTTCAGATACTTGTAACCAAAGCTTTGTACTTGTAATCTGAAGAGAAAATGAGAATAAAATATAAAGTGGACGTAGGCACATTCTGGCCGAACCACTATAAATCTGTGTGTCTTTTACAGTTTAGTCCATCTATTTTATATATTTGCATAAATCACCCAAATCACTAAGAACAACACACAATCAACTAAATCATACGACTTGGAGGTGTTTGCCCATTTTTTGTGCAAACATTTTTGGTGCTTTCACTGAGAAAGGAGCTCGAAGCTTCAGCTTCTCCCACTTAACCCTTTTTCTATTAGCATCGTTCATTGCTTGGAAAACATGCCTCCCAGATGTAAGAAAGATGCTAACAAAGGAAAGAACATCGCAACTGGCAGTATCCCGAGTCCAGTGATCAGAGATCAAGACAATCGTCCGATTCCAACAGCAAATGGAAATCAGGCAAATCCGACAGCCCCTGCTACGGAACAACCAATTACGAGGGCGGATCTGGATAGGGTTGTGGATGAAGTAACTAACCGCTTCGCATCTCAATAAGAAGCCTTGGTGGATCAACTCATGTCACGCTTAAGGGATGTTGAAGAAACCAACCGCAACACTGAATCATGGGGTGAGTCTCGGTCTGGAGGGTCTGGGAGACGACAAAGGTCTTTCTTCTTTGAAGTGGCTAACAACAGAAACAACAATGGTAGGAGCCGAGCCCGGACTCAGCCCGAATTCCGACCCGAGGAAACACTTGGAACCGAACCCAACAGGGCAGGTACCAGGCAGGGGTCGGATGTAGCTGAGCCTGCCACACTACCTAACCATGGAAACACTAATAGACGGGACCGAGCTGGAGTCCAGCCCGAAGTTAGACCCAAGGAAGTGCTGAGAACAGAACCCAGCAGGGGAAGATCAAGGCAAGGGCCAACTATGGCTGACCCCAGCGTGCCCCGGAAGACCAGAGGCCGTCATTGGAGAATGTTAGGAGTGATAGACGATACCATCCCTACAGGTCATCTGGACGGAATTAATCCCGCAGGGAAGAACCAAACTAATTTCTATCCGCTCCAAGTTCTGATGAAAGGATGGCACGATTTTTTAGAGAGTGCGTCCAACGGGACCAAAGGGATCGGGGGATAGGCGCTAGGGTAACCAGCCCCTTCACTCGCAATATCGAAACTGCCATCACCCCTAAGAATGGAAAATGCCAACAATAGAACCTTACAAGGGAACCTCTGACCCCGTTGCACACTTGCAGAGATACACACAACATATGCTCATGAGCGGAGCAATAGAGGGAGTATTATGTAAATGCTTTCCACTATTCTTGGCAGATCTAGCTACCTCTTGGTTCTGCCATCTACCCCAAGGATCCATCAGCTCATGGGAAATGTTGAAAGAAAAGTTCATCAGCCAGTTCCGCATTCATGTGGAGCAACCCAAGGACGCTTATTCCCTATCTAATATCAAACATAAGCCCGGAGAGACAGTGCAACAATATTTAACCCGATTCAACGTCGCAGCGGCCGCAGTCCAAGATGCCGATGAGAAACTTATCCTAATGGCCCTCTGCAGTGGTGTGCATCATGATACTAAATTTGCTAGGAGATTAACGAAAGAAAAACCAGCTACCTTACCCGATTTCTTCCACGAAGCCGGAAAATATATGAGACTTGAAGATGCTGCCATTGAAAGGCAGACAGGGCAACAAACCAAGGCAGCTCATGGCAACACCCCGCAGTAGCAAAGGACGTTCGAAGAAATGACTCCAGAGATAGTGCTGGGGGCAAGAAGGGGGAAAAGCGCTTATATAGGCCAGGACCGTGATTTTACTCTTACACTCCTTTAAATGAAACAATCGAAAACATCTTCTTGGCCACCCAAGACAAAGTTAGATACAAGCGCCCCCCGCACAAGAAGGAATCAGATAATGCAATTAAGTCTGGAAAGTTCTGCCGCTTCCACGAATCTCATGGGCATGACACTAATGAATGCCATCATCTCCGGGACTTGATTGAAGAATACATCAGAAGGAAGAGACTAGAGCGCTATGTGAAAGGTCAGAACAGGACTTCAACTCCTGCCAATGAGAACCCAGGGCTACCCTTCCCGGAAGTAGGCGGAGGAAATCACAACCCCAGCGGCTCCAGTCAAGAGAAGATAGTGGTCCTTACCATATCAGGAGGACCACACATCGCCGACGGAAGCTGGGCAGAGATGGAGAGATATGGTAAGTCACTTAGAAACAATGAAGGCTACGTTAATTCTGTTACAGAAGAACGCCACCCGAAACGGAAAGAGAATGATGGCATCACATTCAGTAGGCATGATCTAGAGGGAAGGCAGTACCCTCACATGGATCCTATGGTCATCTCTGTCTGGTTCGGTCTAGCCAAAGTTTTCCGAATTCTAATAGACACTGGAAGCTCAGTAAATATCCTATTCAAGCATGCTTTCGACAAAATGAAGCTGTCAATGAAGGATGTGTCTCCCTGCAGCAAACCGCTACATGGTTTCACTAGAGATGCGAAGATGCCCCTCGGGCAACTGGACCTCTTTGTCGAAATAGGAAGTCATCCCCGCTCCGTTGTTCGAAAACAAACATTTGTGCTAATAGAGAACCACTCAGCCTACAACGCCTTTTTGGGAAGACCAGCTCTGTCTGACTTCCAAATTGTCCTAGCCCCGTGGTGCCTGAAGATGAAATTTCCAACGGATAACGGAATAGGAGAAATAGAGGAAGATCAAGACACTGCCCGAGATTGCTATATGACTGAACTTTGCAATAACCGTAGGAAGGATAAAGGGAAGGATGCATAGACTTCTCTCTGCAAGAAAAACTTGAAAGCATAGCAATTAAAGAATGCCCCTCCTCTTCGATATACCGGCGATCCTTTCAACGAATTAGACCCCAGGGACAAGGAGGTGGACGCCACCACCGAGCCTGCAGAGGCTATGGTGTTTGTATCTATAGACAAACACGACCCAAGTAGACTGCTGAGAGTAGGGTCTCAGTTAAGAGCGGAATTGAATGATCAACTCGTCGATTTTATTCGCCACAACTTGGATGTATTTGCATGGACGCACGCTGACATGACTGGAATCTCCCTAGACGTAGCATGCCACGTACTGAACATCGATCCCACCAAGGTGCCAGTAAAGCAGAAAAAGAGAAGCATGGGGGCAGAACGATCAGCAGCCCTCGAGGAAGAAGTAAAGAACCTACTTGCCAATAACTTCATACGAGAAGCCATCTACCCAGAATGGATCGCTAACCCGGTACTGGTAAAGAAGGTTAATGGGAAGTGGCGAACAAGCATCGACTTCTCCAACCTAAATGACGCTTGCCCGAAGGACTGCTTTCCACTCCCTCGAATCGATCAACTTATGGACAGCACAGCCGGACACGAACTCTTATCCTTTATGGACGCATACTCAGGATATAACCAGATCCCCATGCACGCCCCCGATCAAGACCACACTAGTTTCATCACTGACCGGGGATTGTACTGCTACAGAGTAATGCCTTTTGGACTTAAAAACGCCGGAGCTACTTATCAGCGCCTCGTCAACAAGATGTTTGCGGAACTAATAGGACGAACTATGGAAGTTTATGTGGATGACATGCTGGTAAAATCAAGGAAAGCCAACGATCATATAAACCACCTGGACGAGATGTTTCAAGTACTTCGCCAATATGGAATGAAGCTGAATCCTCTAAAGTGCTCCTTCGGAGTATCGTCGGGAAAGTTCTTGGGATTCATCGTCCATGCCAGGGGAATTGAAGCAAACCCCGAACAAGTCCAGGCTTTGCAAGATATCAAGATACCATCCACTCGAAGGGAGATGCAAAGCCTAAATGGGAAGGTGGCCGCCCTAAGCAGGTTCATCTCTAAAGCAACCGACAAATGCATCCCTTTCTTCAAAGCTCTAAAGAAAGACAAAGGAAAGTTCGAATGGACTGATGAATGCTCGACATCCTTCTTTAACCTAATCGAACGCCTCCAGAGACCACCAGTACTCTCAACTCCAAATAATGACGAAGAACTATACCTATACCTTGCTGTATCGTCCCACGCTTTAAGCGCCGCTTTGGTGAGAGAAGACAACCGCGCGCAGCGGCCCGTATACTTTGTAAGCAAGAGATTTACTGGGACAGAAGCCAGATATCCTAAACTTGAGAAGCTAGCATACTGTCCGCTAATCACATCACGGAAGCTGCGACGCTATTTCCAATCTCATTCCATCAGAGTCTTAACCGATCAACCGCTAAGGTAGGTACTCCATCTTCCCGACACTTCTGGGCGACTACTTAAGTGGTGCATTGAAATGAGTCAATATGATATCACCTACCATCCTCGCACCGCCATCAAGGGACAAGCCTTGGGCGATTTTATTGCCGAATTCACTACCAACGAAGGTAAGGATCAATCTGAAATAACAAAAGATATCAAGTGGAATCTCTTTGTAGATGGAGCATCAAACGAACAGAGCTCGGGGGCAGGTATTGTAATAATCACCCCCAGGGGAAGGAAGCTGCACTACGCCCTAAGGTTGGAATTTGCTTCCACCAACAATGATGCAAAATACGAAGCAGTAATAGCAGGACTAGAACTTGCCTTAGAAATTGGAGTCAGTTCTTTATGTCTCCATAGTGATTTTCAACTTATTGTAAATCAAATACTGGGAGAATTCCAGACTCGAGGAGAACTACTCACAGCATATCTAAGGAAGACCAGGCTGCTGCTCAATCAATTGGATCACTATTTAATCAAACACATTCCTTGAGGAGAGAATCAGGAGGCCGACGAACTGGCAAAGCAAGCTAGCATGAAGGACGACACCACTTCCGGAACAATAACCCTCTCAAAGCAACTTGCCCCGAGTTTCGAGCAAGTGAATCTGATAGCTGCAATCGAAGAGGAAACTTGGACGACTCCCATCCGGAAGTACTTACAAAGTGGCACACTTCCCAACGGGCGTAGCGAAGTTAAGAAAATCTTGAGGAAAGCTTCCCGCTACACAATACAAGAAGGCATCCTCTATTGGCGTGGCTTCTCTAACGCCTTATTAAGGTGTGTTGCTGGAAGGGAAGCCAAAGAAGTCCTGTCCAACATCCATCAAGGAAGTTGCGGAGATCACACTGGAGGGCAGACTCTAGCAAAGAAAATACTCCGATATGGGTATTACTGGCCCACTTTAAACAAAGACGCCTTAGACTTCGTCAAAAGATGTCACAGATGCATGAAATTTGCTAAGATTCCTCGACTACCAACAAATGAGATTACTCAAATGACCAGTCCTTATCCCTTTGCGGTATGGGGAATTGACTTGATTAGCGAACTGCCGATGGACCAAGGCGGAGCCAAATATGCTATAGTAGCAGTCGACTATTTCACCAAATGGGTGGAAGCGGAACCTTTAAATAAAATATCTTCGGCAAAAGTTATTAACTTCTTGATCAAAAATGTTCTATGCAGATACGGGGTTCCGCTCAAAATCGTATCGGACAATGGACTTCAGGTTGACAGTGAGGAGTTCACCGACTGGTGCCAAGAGCACGGAATTCACAAAAGCTTCTCATCTGTGGCTTATCCCCGGGCAAATGGACAAGTCGAAGCTGTCAACAAAATTCTCAAAACTCTGATCAAGAAGAAGCTTGAAAAGTCAAAAGGCGCTTGGGTGGATGAACTTCCTACGGCACTTTGGGCCTACCGCACGTCTTTCAGAACATCAACAGGGCATACTCCCTTCTCTTTGGCATACGGATCGGAGGCCATGCTCCCAGTTGAAACTACAGTGCCCTCCCACCGTAGGATCCACTACAACCCAGAAGAGAATGAAGAACTCCAACACATGTCTTTGGACCTAATTGAAGAAAGAAGAAATGATGCGTTACTTAAAGCGGCAGCTCACAAGCAAAAAGTGACAGCACGATACAACTCCAAAGTCAAGCACCGCAGCTTACGAGAAGGAGATCTTGTTCTCAAACGGATCTTCCCATGCCCCGGAGCGCTAGATCCAATCTGGGACGGACCCTATGTAATTCATAAAGATCTCTACAACGGAGCTTATATTTTGTCAACAGTGGACGAAGAGGTGTTCCAGAGGGCATGGAACATCCAACACCTTCATCGATACTTTTCTTAACTTGTACTACCCATATGAAGTGAATTAACGAAGAGAATCAGTGGACGTGTCGAACCACTTTAAAAATCTTGTCTCTTTTTAACTTGTTCCTTTATATCTTGGCTGCTTGATAAGCTTTATCCTTTTTCTGTTGAACAAAATCCTGTATAACGGCATTTCCATTCTGGACACTTCACGGCACAACCTCACCTGGACAAGACCTAACAGGTACTATACGAATCTATGCCCTCGTCAATGAGACACTCTTGCTCCAGCATCCCTCTGCTGCGGGTTAACTCATTGCTCGCGACGGCCCTCAAAGCCAACTTTAATGAGCCGATCATAAGCCACCGAGAAGGCTGACTACAGCCGAGGCAAATTATTACGGCGTTCGGCTCGCCGGCGACTGTGAACCGATTATAAGCCCCAACATAAGGTGTGGCCAGCCAGCGGCAGTTCATACTTGACGATCGGCACCCACGCTAGCCGGCCACGGTAAATCGAATAATACCCACGATTACGGGCCATAATGGCCCGGGTAGTTACCGTGCGCGATCTCGGCTCCGATGTGTCTTAAGTACGGCTGTGGTAAAAAAGAAAATTCCCCGCGGAGGCGTAAGATGGGTGACGAATGTCTCAAAGACCCACAGCTAGGGAAAGTGACTACAAAACCCGTTTGCCACGAACATAAGCACATCGAAGGCCTTTCGTGATTGGAAGTTTTACTATTCCTTATATTTCCATTTTATTTATAAAAACATTCCTCCTATCCTCTATAAAAACCCTTAAAGTACAGGACACCAAATTGGATGCACTCGCTAATGTGAATGAGAACTCTCAGCTGGATGACGGGTCACTCAACCCGTATTCGATAACACAAGGCATTCAAAGCTACCACCTACAGCTAAAAATCGAAAGGGCGGTACTTTCTTCTCTTGTATACAAATAAGTAACTCTGATATATTCACACATCACATTAACATTGCAAGACATGAAATTATACTTTAAGCAAGAACTTGGCATCAAACACAGTCGAATCACTAGCACATGCACGGCTATATTTCTTATGCAACACATCAAAATAATGACAGCATCCAAATATGACAGAATCAGCTTATGTTATAAAATTACATGTAAAAAAAAGTCGTTCGTTGCAATGACATAATTACAACCTGAAAGTACATTAATGTTTTGGAACTAGTATATACAGGAATGTCAAGTAAAATCAAAAATATCCGGATAAAGCCAAAATAGTCGGCAGCATCAGAATTTCATCTCTATCCTTCCGACCCCCCAAAGATCTACTTGACCGCAGGATCAAAGCTCCCAGCATGCTAACCAGAGGTCCCACCTATCCAATTCAGGTGTAGAATCTATTAGATAAATGATAAGCAACCAAGCTATGAAAAGGCTAAAATGGGAGACTTACCAACATCCGTTCCTTGATCGTCGTCTCCCAACTGCACGCCTACCTCCTCGGCAGCAAGCAGCTGCATGCCCTCCTTCACCGCCACTTTCTCTTCCTTAGTAAACTGGGTCGTAACCACATCCATCCTGAAGGCCATACCACCCTCCATATCCGCGTCAGCCTTGGCCTCTTCCAGAGCACGAAGATAAATCCTGGCCATGATCCGGGGATAGTCATCCATCCAGGATAGGTTGCCCTGCTTCCAAGTACAGAAATACATATCCTGGAGCATCTCGTCCATCATCCCCTCGTTTTCCTCGAACTCCCTCATCCTGATTTCAGAAGCTAACAGCTTTGCAATGGCAGCATCCCTTTCCGATCGGTATCGCGAGCGGTCAGCCTGAAGGGATTTCCTCATCGCCTCCATCTCCTCCTTCAGCTTGGCTTGAGCAAGCTCCGCAGCTTCAAGCTTCCCGGATAACTCCTCTACCCGCTCGAGGTCCGCCTTCCGAACATCGTCTACCGTTGCAATGGCTATATCGATCCGTTCCTTGCAGATGGCCTCCATTTTTCGCAGCTCGGCTTTGCTAGTCTCTTCCATAGTTTTCTTTAGCCGTCTGGAGGCAGCCTTGTGCTGAGAAATCTGGATGGCTTGATCGGCAAGTTGCTTAGCCTGGTCGGCAATCACTAGCCACAATCTTATGTTGGCACTCCCAATTTCCTCCCCGGCCTTGACCAGTCGGGCGTGATGCCCCATCAACTTCCTGGTCTCCTCAGCCACCCGATCGATGTTTGCCTTGGCCTCATCCCCCATAGTCACAATCCGAGTGGTCAACAAGTCGAGATCCAAAGACTTAGCCTCATCAAGCACCCTTACCATAGGATTGCGGGGTAGGAGGTGCTCACCGGTAACCTCA
This sequence comes from Allium cepa, assembly GCA_030765085.1. Classification (NCBI taxonomy): domain Eukaryota; kingdom Viridiplantae; phylum Streptophyta; class Magnoliopsida; order Asparagales; family Amaryllidaceae; genus Allium; species Allium cepa. The sequence continues at coordinate 460,035,980 of CM060932.1, forward strand.
TCGAAGGAAATATCATGAGAACTCGGGTCCAGACCTGGATGACCCACAAATGGGTTACGAGCGCAGCCGGGACGATCAACATGAGTAACGGTAGGACTCTCTGATGGATGCGGAGATGGTATGGACTCAGTATCCTCCCCCATGATATCATGAATAGGCTGGGTTGGGGGATGAGGTCCAAGTGAAGGTTCGAACATGAAGCAACTCCTCTTCCTCTTTTGAATATCCTCTTCAATAACTCCGAGAAGAGGACGGTAGCCGACTACGTCCCCGGAGCGGCTGGTCGAAGGCTTCGGTTTAGCAGAAGCTTTTAGGAGTTTGAATTGCTCGAGGTGGTGCCGAATGTCTGATGTTTTGGCCGCCTTACCCGTTCCTGGAATAAAAACCAAGTTTTACAAGCATGCATGAGACTATAATCCAAGAAACATGTGAAGTTAAAAGAGGAGTCAAAAATTCACCTTGAACCGCCGGAGTTGCCCTAGCTGAAATGCTCTCAGAAGATGGACTGGCGCCAGTCTCGGCCTTATCAATTTTCTTCGGTTTCTCCACCAAGGCCGACCCTTCCTCCAACCCCTCAAAAGCTTGGCGGAAAGCATCATCCGTCCAATCTTGAATCTCACCTGCTTGCCCCGAGATCAAGGCACCAACGCCACTACCACTATGTCCTTCGCCACCATTACCACCATCACCTTCTCCATCACCTCCGCTCTCCTCCTCGCCTCTTTCCTCCTCTCCACTTTCCTCCTTCGGAACATCTGGGCACGTGCTGGGAGAGGGTCCATCAGTTTTCTTGAGCTTCTTCCCCCCGACGACTGGAGGTATCGAGAAGGGTTTCCTCTTGCTGCTCTTTGTCGTGGCCCTCCTTTGGATTTAGTAGCCCTTTCCTCAGCCGTATCCCTCTGCTTGACCACCGACTGATGTGGTAGAATCAAGTTGTGTCCTAGGAGAGTGGCATTCCTGATCAGGTAAGAAGCTGACCTATCCCTTCCCGAAATGGTTTCTATCTCCGCGGCCATCTGAACTAGGTGATCGTTCTCCACGACCACAAAGCCACCTGTCGCTAGCAGGAAATAAAAACACATGAGAAGAAGCATTTCAGTCAGAACAGAGATTATAAATAAGCTTCAACTTACAGCCAGAGGTGAAGCGGTGGATAGAAACGGAGTCATCCTGGACGAAGAACCATTCCTTCTTAAACATGGTGAACTATGAATACAAATCCAGGACCGGCTTGAAGGACACGGCCGATTCCAAGCTGATGCATGGAGACCCCTTCTTGTAACCCCTCAAGTTATATAGGTACCGAATCTCCCGGTTGGAAGGGGGGCCCGTACTTTCTTTGGAAAATCACGAATAGACACGCCAGGATAGCGTAGGAGTTAGGCTGGAGCTGGAAAGGGGCCACCTTCAAATAGGTGACAAAGCTAACTATCCAAGCATTGATTGAAGGAATGGCCCCACACATGCAGTGGTCCCTACTATAAGTGAAGTATCATTCAGGGGGATTATATGGCATGACCCCCTTCCCTAGCAACAACATGCGTGCTCTATCAATCCCAAAGGAGCGGGAGATAACATTAAGCTGCTCTTCTTTGAGAGAGCTAGGAAAGCAGTCAGGTGGAGAATTCAGAAGCTCTTGAGGACCATACCCATCTACTAGCGATCTCGGGGTGGGTCCATGACGTTCCGGTCCTGGCTGAGCTGGGGGCACTACGGGGACTCTCTTCTGTCCGTAGATTTCTTCTTATCCGATCGAGTTTCCACTTTATGAGACATTTATCTACAAACACAAAGAAGTACGTCGTTAGAACAAGGGGTGTAGAGATATAAACAAGCAAGTGTATACAGCCTGAAATTTCATTCGTAATTCAAGACACCAAAATTCCATTCGGTAGTGTGAGCCTAAGGATCCATTCGGCCCTCGCACTCCCAAAACCCCCATTCGGTAATTCAAGCCTAAGTGCCCATTCGATGCTCATCCTCCATAAGTGTCATTCGGTAGTCCCATCATAAAAAATCGATCGGCAGAAGTAAACTCACCTGGTCTGGCAGTTGAGTAGATCCGACAAATGAGTTGATTCGGTGGTCGATTGGTTTGGCTATTTCAAGCAAACAAGTTTGGTTCGGTATTCAATTGATTCGGCTGATAAGGAATAACGAAAACCCTAGAACCATACTTATAGGCGAAATATAAATAACCGGACCAACTGGCTCGGCACACAAGGCCGGATGTGGATGTCCAAGCTAAAACAAAGCACGCCATATGCATACACATGCCCTACTTTGGGGGCAAGTGTTGGGTGTGTTTCAACCGGTCCAACACCACCGAACCGAATCCCTTCCTATGCATAGCCGAACCAGCCCACTACCGCTTCATTGACCTCCGAACCAGCACAAACCAAGCCACCGAATCAAACTCCTCCGAACCAAACACTAACTCACTCCCAAGCTACCACCGATCCAGTTCCACTTACCACCGAACCACCCACCACCGGGCCAAGCTACGCTCTCACCACCGGACCAACACACATACCACTCACTACCGAACCACCTGCTACCGAACCAACCTCAACCCTCTACAACCGGACCAAGTCCACACCAACTCCTCACCGAACCAAGGCCTTGCCGAACCAACACTTCCAGGCCAGATTGCATCAGCCCAGGCCCACCAGCAGCTATATACATCCAAGACCCTTGCCCCCAACCTCACTCTATAAATAGAGGGGCAGGGGTACAACAATGGCGGACAAGTTTGAGAGCTCAAGCACGGATAGAACTTTCAAACAGTTTTCAAATACTTGTAATCAAAGCTTTGTACTTGTAATCTGAAGAGAAAAGGAGAATAACATATAAAGTGGACGTAGGCACATTCTGGCCGAACCACTATAAATCTGTGTGTCTTTTACAGTTTAGTCCATCTATTTTATATATTTGCATAAATCACCCAAATCACTAAGAACAACACATAATCAACTAAATCATATGACTTGGAGGTGTTTGCCCATTTTTTATGCAAACACTTACCGGACAGTCCCAAAAAAGATAACCCTGCAGTTGTGGCCAACAACTTCCCACACAGCCGAAATAAAGGGACATCTAGAAAGGTGTATATCTCGTCCTTCTTGGGTGCTACCCACCTAACCTTGTTGCACCTCCCCTGTTTTAGCCATTTTCGATTGATGAGGCTTGAGGCTACGATTACCTTTATAGAACATATCTCTTAGAATGCTTATCGTCCACCTGACGATGTTTTGAAAGTATTCAACCCATACAAGTTCTTTCCGGGTTCGAACAAAACCGAAGGCATTATCTCGTTGCATACATTTTGAAATCACCCTCAGAGTTAACGACGATAACCCTTACATTCTGAAACACCATCTCTATCTTCACTTGAGATGCCATGACCTATCGTTTAATTTGGATCGATGTTGTTTTGGATAATCATAACTGACACCCGATCCCAGTCTCATCGAAATCCAAACGCCATTTTAAAGGTCAAATTGTTTAATAGTGAAAAAATTTAATTCAACACTTTGAATTCACATAGCATTTATCACATATAAATCATACTCAAACATCATAGATATATCCAAAGCATATCATAGAGTATCACAGAATATCACCAAATAGATATCACAAATCCAGATATTCTACTCATACAAACATCCAAACAGGAATTATTGATCCATGTTATAATCAATTCAATTATCTTAAATTAAATTAATTACTTAAAAATTTATCACTTAATTCTGCTTAATTAATTAATTACAAACCTTTTAATCAATTAATAATTTCTTAATTACCCTTTTAAATCAATTAATTAAATCTTAATTATTCAATTAATTACTCCTTAATTATTAATTAATAACCTTAATTATTAATTTATAAAACTTAACTACCCATTTATTTATCACTAATTACTTAATTAACCAATTATTAGTTCTCAATTGAATTACTTAATTAGTTAACTACAAATCATATATTAATTAACTTTAAGTAGTTAATTTCAAATCCTTAATTTCAAATTAATTAAACACTTAATCATTTGTTAATCAATCTTTAACAACAAATTTATAAATATCAATTCACTTAGTTAATTAACATTATCAACGAATTAACATTCTTAATTACCTACAATATAAATTAGTTAAATTAGAATCATTTACCTTGCATCTCAAAATCTTCCTTAATAACTTTAAGTAAACTAGTTACTAACTTTAAAGGCTTAAATGTTTATTAAATTTAACACTTATCTTAAATTAACGACTTAATTAAAGTATGCGTTGGATTTAAAAACATTCTTAAGTATTCACTTAGTTAATTAAAACTTAAAATAAATTCTTAATTTAAATTGTCAAACATTAATTAAGTCATCAATATTTAATTTTTTTTTAAGATGATATAACTTAAATTTTATTAGGCTAAGCACTTGAATAACCAAACCTGAGAAAGTCTCCAGGTTCACTCGAGTTAAAACTCGGGTTTCTTAACCATTTCCCCCGTGTTTTTCCCCTCTTCTTCTTCATATTTACATCTGTTAAAAAAAATTTGAGTAACAGGGTACAAAACACTCACGCGAAAACCAGAAGAACTTCGAGTAAAACACTTCCCTTCCCCATGCATACTCTCGAGAACCCAAAGTTCAAAATACCAAAACGTGCACACGACCAACTGTGCACGCGCACCCACCGCCGACAAAATTCTATCACCAGAGACGATCGCCAACAAGTCGCATATCGACTATTCTTTCGATCGCATCGGCCAAACCCTGATGAAACACGAGAACAAAAAAACGATAGTTTCGAGCTTCTAAACAAAATGACCTCCTGACCATCAATCTCCTCGTTCCGACGATGCCAACCTCCAGAAGCTTCGAAACTCCGGCCACGACACCACAAGCCTCCACGCAATCATTTTCCCCATCCACGTGCAGCTCGATGCACTAACGTCGCCACGGTGACCAAATTTTCAACCATCGACAAAACTAGGGTTAGAAACCAAATTCGCCTCCCGCCATCGCTACGACGAACTGGGACACTTGCCACTATTTTTCCCGGCTTCGACGTGCCTTCCACCTCCTCCAGTGGAAAACTCGACTTCCAAAACTTCGCAATCGCCGAAAATTGGTTAAAACCCATTTTCGGTTCATCTACAAACTGCTTGTTTTTTACTTAACTAAAAAACACTATTTTCGTTTTAAAAATCCTATTTTGAAGAGTGGATTCAAGTCATGTAATTGAATTAGCAATCTATAACACTCGAAACAACATAATATTACACGTTGCTCTATAAAACAAGTTTCCATGTGGTGATACTTCACCAATATGTTTAAAACAAATTTTAAAATCTTGATTTAGGTTAAAACAACTTGCTTTGTTTTAAACTCTAAGCCTAACAATGGCTAGATGAAAATATTTTGAATTTTGAATAACCATTCAACCCAGTAACTAAAAACAGAAAGAACAGGTATGTTCAATTTTCATAGAATAACCCGTATACATACACAGAGCTATATTCAAAAATAATACATATGCAACACAATATTATCCATAAATCACCTACACAGTTTTAATTATATTTAAGTCTTTTAAAAATTGTGTTTACTCACTTGTAAAAAAGAAGTTTGAAAAGAGAATAAATTCTGGAAACTGCAAACTTGATTTCCTTTTAAATCTTCTTGTTTATTTAGTTGAGATGTATTTGAGTTTGTACAGGGTGATGCTTACTTTTTTTCTTTCTGGTTTCCTATGTTGTGAACGAACTAGAACAAGAGAATATATATATATATATATATATATATATATATATATATATATAAGTGTTTTACAGGGGTAGGAGCTTCTGGTACAAGCTTATTTTCTATGGTCAGAGATATCTCTTTGACCAGAAGATTTTTTTTCCTTTACTTCTTAAAACTGAAATGATTTGTAAATATTTTGAAATGACCATATTTTGTTTTGTGTTTGAGATGATAGTATTTAATGCAAATGTCTCCTTCTATGTCTACATAGTTATCCTATTTTTTGTATGTAGATATTTTGTGTTTTTTTCTTTTCTTACACAATTTACATACATGCATTCTTGTCTGGTTTTGTTTTGTGCTTAATATAAAATTGTTGTAGTTATTGGTATATGTTTACCTTATGTTGCATATAAACAATAACCATTTAAATACTTATTTCTAACATAAATCCCTATTTTTTTATTTCTATTTTAAGCATACTATCTACGCTTAATTTATAATAATATACTTTAGTTTATACTTATATTTAATATTGATAAGATTGATTTTATTTTAAGCATTTTTATCTAGATTACATTCATATATATATATATATATATATATATATACTATATAGATCAAATGTTAATAAAGTAGAGCATTTTAATTTAATTTAATGTGAATTAAATAGATTTTATTTTAAATATTTTTTGAAAGATTTTATTTTAAATTTTCAAATCAAAGTTTCTTTCACCATACACAAATATATATATATATATATATGTATATATATATATATATATATATATAAATGGCAAATGTCCCAAAAGTATTATTCATTTTTTAAATGATAAGTTTGTATTTTATTTAATTAGATTAAATACTTATTAAAATGATATCGCCAAAATCCTAGGTCGTCACAAATATATCCATTTATGTTAGTCGAGGTGCAATGTGCCAACAAATCAAGAGTAATCAAATGAAGATGGCGGGTTTACTCCAACCACTAGAAGTGCCTAAATGGAAATGGGATCAAGTGTCATCCATGCCATGAACTCGGAAGGGTAATGAGGCGATTTGGGTTATTGTAGACTGTCTAACCAGGACTGCCTACTTTATTCCAGTAAAATCCACCCAAACAGCAGCGAGTATGGAAGAATTGTATATGAAAGAGATTATTCGACTCCATGGAATACCAAGTAGTATAGTGAGTGATCGTGACTCGGTCTTCACTAGCAGATCTTGGAAGGCGTTTCAAGCCGCACTAGGAACCAAGTTGAACTTCAGCACTGCTTACCATCTGCAGTCTGATGGGCAGACGGAAAGAATAAATCGAATCTTGAAAGATCTTTTGCATGCTTGTATTCTTGATTTTGGACATTCTTGGGAGGACCATTTGCATCTGGTTGAATTTTCATGTAATAATAATTATCAAGCTAGTATTAGAATGGCTACTTTTGAAGCATTATATGGTCTTCCTTGTAGATCACTTGCGTGTTGAATTAAGTCATGTGATAGGCTTGTACTTGGTCCAAATATGATAAAGGAAGCTACTTAAAAGGTTGATTTTATTCAGAAGAAATTGAAAAATGGTCAAGTCGACAGAAAAGTTATGCCGACCGCGGAGAAGAAATTTAGAGTTCCAGGTTGGAGATTTAGTTTTCTTAAAGGTTTCTCCAATGCGTGGAGTTTTGAGATTTGGAAAGACTGGTAAGATGGCACCATGATATATAGGTCATTTAACTATACTTGAGAAGATTGGTCCTTTGGCTTATCGAGTGCAGTTACCTAATTAGCTAGCTAGCATGCATGCTGTGTTCCCTGTTTCTCACCTTCGAAAATTTGTGAACGATCCAGAGCATATCATTGAAGAGGCCGCTCAGTAGGATTTAGAGATCACACCTAATTTGGCAATGAAGAGAGAACCATTAAATATTATTGATCGAGATGAAAAGCGATTAAGGAATAAAGTGGTGAAATTGGTTAAAGTACAATGGAGTGGGGATCCAAATGATTGTGCTTGGGAAATGGAGGAAATCATATAGAAGTCCTATCCCAATTGTAGAATAGATATTTCGGCTTAATCTGGTAAGCCATTTTTCTATCTTTTTATGCGTGTTCATATGTTCTTTGTTTGTCTCCCTGTCTTTCAAATTTTGAGGATGAAATTTTCTTAAGAGGGAATCTGTAACGAACCCGTTTTTAAACCAAATTTAAATTAGTAATTAATATAAATTTTAGGATTTAATGGTGAATTAATTTGTATTTTTCAAAATAAATAAGATAAGTGTTTGATTATATATATATATATATATAAATAGAATGTAATTTGAATGTGAATTTGAAATTCAAAAATTAATATTTTGAAAATAAATGGAATTTAAAAATAATACATATGATTTTTAGTAGTGTATAATTTAGTTTTAGGTTATATTCTCTAAAATTATATAAATATTAATATAAGGAAATATATTTAATAAGGTATAAAATTATATAATATATATATATGTATAAATAAACTAAATATAATGTGACATATAAATTAAATAAAAGAAATTATTAACATGCAAATTACAAATGCAGGAAGGATAATGTGAAAATTAACAAGTGTTAAGATTTTAACAAATATTTTACAAATGTTGAAATAATTTGATCATGCAAAATACAAGTGTCCAAAATTTTTAATTTTCTTTTATTTTTAAAAAATGACAAGACCAGGCTATAAATATATCTCTACTTCTTCTTTATCATTTTTCTTTTATTTATCAAAAGCATAAGCAGGAAAGTAAAACCAGAAAAACAAAAAAGAAAGATCAAAACCCAAACCTGTATAAACCAGTAAAACAAATTCAAAGATCACCTCAAGCAAAGATTCAACTCAGTAATTAAGCAAGTGAAAGTTTCAAAATCAAACAACAAAGATCAGATCATCATAATCAAGTCCAAATTAAAAACAAATTCCAGTTTTCAAACTCAAAAGCAAAAACATTTTTCCAGGCTCTCTGTTTTGAAGTATCTGGTGATAAACTACTTATAAATGCTTAAATCTTGGTTTGCATGTGATGATGAATGATAGTAATAATTTATTTACTGTTGCATGGATGAAAAATATGCCTGCATGTGTATATATATATATACACATGAAAATGATGTGTGCATGTCTGTACACATGAATATTCCCTCTGTTCTAGGTTTACAGGTTTCAATCCCATATCAAAATCCAAATTCTCTCCCTCTAATCCTCTTTAGGATTTAAGATTCAAACAAGAAATGTTTGTTTAATCAAGATCTAGGTCCTAAAAATATTTTTAAGTAAAATTAGTTAAAGCATTTTCTAGAAATTGGAAAATACAAGAAAACTCAATATAGGTTGGGAATTCAAGCATCATGATTTTTGGTTTCTATTATATCATCTAAAATGATTTCTAAAAATATGATTTTTAAAAGCGGAATCATGATTTTTAAGTGTTTATTCATGGAGAACTTGCGAGTTGAACTGGAACCACAATTTTGATGTTCTCTGGCGATCGGCAAAGGGTGGAGTCTTATGATCGTAGCTGGAGCATGCTTAGTGGTCGAGGATCATCAAAAAAATAATCGATGAATTTATAGTTCATCGAGGCGGCGGTACGACATCAGTTTAGGGTTTAAATGAATTTTTTGGTCGATTCTATTCCCGAAGCAATTCCGGCATCAATGGCGAATCAGACTTGAAAAGGGCAAGTTGAATCGAAGCATGGATCTTCAACGAAGGGATGAACGTGATGGCGAGGTTTCAGATGGTCAGGATCGACGAGGCGAGTTGATTTTGTTAATCGGAGTTTGGGTTCATGGTTCTGTTCAGTGGCTCAACCTCGAATTCGTCGTCAATTCGAAGTTCTCGGTGTTCGTAAGGCTCATGTAGTCCGTCGTCGATGTGTGAAGGGTCGGAGCATTGGTCGGAGTTGGCCAGATCACCTGTGCATGTGCACGGTGTCAAGATTGTGTTAGTGGATTGGATTTGAGGAAGAAAGTGTTTGCCTCGGGTATTGGCTCGGGAGAATGGGTTGTTGGCTCAAGTAAGCGCTCATGTATATTCGAGTGGGTTAATATGTTTAACAAGTTTAAAAAATCTTAGATCAAATCAAAGGAAAAAATAGAGCAGTCGGCGAAGTCTCGGGAAAATTTTCATTTGTCTCGGGGGATCACTCCGGATTGTCTCAGGTATAAGAAGTTCCAGTTTTAAACTTTAAACAAATTAATTTTAAATTAATTTCTAAGTTTATTCCTTTAAAAATAATAATTGTTTGTTAAGTTTGGAATGTAGTTAAAGTTTTTGAAATAATTTTTTTTAATGAAGTTTAAAATGTTTTAAACATATATAACCTTTATTTTTAAAGTTTATTTTAAACAAACTTAATAATGTAATTAAGGAGTTAATCGAGAAGACAAAATGTTTTTAAAAAGGTTAATTAACTTAAAAGTCTAAGTTAATTTATTTGTTAATGATAATTAATTACAAGGTTTATTAAATAAAGATTTTCAATGATAATTGAGTAATTAATTAAGATAAATGATTTATCTTTTAATTAATTAATGATTAATTAATTAATGATTAATTAATTAATGAAAGTAATTAAAAGATAATTACTTAAAGGATAATTACTTAATGACAGTAATTAAAGAATAATTAATTGATTTATTAATTGATGATTAAAGGTTAATTAAAGGTTAATCAAATAATGTATAAAGATTAATTAATAAACAATAAGGTTAATTAATTAATAATTAAGGTTAATTAATTAATAATTAAGGATTAATTAGTTTATAATTAAGAATAATTAACCATTAATTAAGGATAATTAATGAAGGTAATTATGCGACTAATTAATTATAATTAATTAAAACGATTGTAATTACTTAATAATAATTAAATCGGACTTAAAGTAATTAAAACAATTAATTTAGTTTATTTGAAATTAAATTAAATTAATTGGGAATTGAACAACTTATTAAGCCTGCTTAAGAATGATTGGATTATATTGAATGCCTTGATTTGGTTGATATCTCTGATATGTGATTGTGATACTTTGCGATATGAATGCTTTGATTTGAGCTATGATATCTGTGATATATTGCAGTGTGAATGTGAACTTCTGAATTGAAGTAAAATTGTTTACTTAAACACTTTGTTTTTAAACGGAATTTGAATTTCGATCCTATCGGGGGTCGGATTCCAGATGGTATCCGAAAACCGCATCAAATCTTAAAGATGAATCATTTGTTTAAAAGATTATAAATGGAAATTTGTTGTGACTTGTGTATCCACATGTTTTTCAAATAAGCGCTCATTATTCGATTAAGATGGGAGAGGACATTGAGTCATAAAACTCATTCTGAATAATGATACGACGAAATGAGATTGCATTTGAAGACAGTGGTTGAAGACGGGGTATTTTCGAGAAAGAATGGATTACCTGTCGATTGTCTCTGCACTGAGGTTCTCCGGTATAGAGATCTCCATATGTGATGGGGGGTCCGATCAGGATTGTGGATATCCGAATTTGCAAGGGCTTCTTCCTTTATTGGACGAAGTGCCTTCGGTACCATTCAGACCCAGGTTGGACTTGTATGGATGTATGTCGACGTTGCACTTTGAGATGTAAAGCTGTTTTCTATCAAATACATTTCTGTTTGGTGGCAGAGAATTTATTCTCTTAGCTTAGCGCCCTTCTTTGAGATGTACGAGCTCAGAGGTTATGTAGTTGATGGTTACTAGTGATATATTCCCAACTTGGTAGTGTGGCATGCTAAGTGTTGATCATTGGTTGATCGAAGCATGGCTTTTGTGAAAAGCGTAGCTTTGTGGGACGAGACTTCACCGAACCTCATACCCCGAAAATGGTCGAAACAGAAAGGATGCAGCAAGGTAATGGGGGTCCCGCCCCTCATGGTATGTGCATTTTTATTCTTGGATAAAAAGTGGTATTCCTGTATGGAGTCCAAATATTTAACTTATGTGGTGTTGGTTGTTGTTGGTGCCCCGAAGAAAGGTCGGTTACGACTGGGGGATGGCATACTCGTGACAGTTAGTTACCTAGTTACAGAGGTAACCCGCCTTTGTGTTGGCAGAGATCCGGTTAGGTTCTTGGGGAGTCCCTCCAGAGGCGTACCCATTCAGAAAGGAAGTTCGTTAGCTTGGCCATTTGATGGAAATCCAATCACTCAATACGAGCCCTATACGGTTTTAGTTGTATAACCAACCATTTAACATGGTAGCTATAGTAGGTATACTACAATGGTAGTATGCTAGCTAAGATTAATATTATACTTTCGAAATGTTTTCTACCCTATGCACTAATAATAATATCAAAAGGATTTTCACATATGAAGCATGTTGGACTATCATAAGGAGAAATCTCTCACAAGTGTGCAATTGCATTGTGTGTGTGCCGGGAGGCCTTATGGTAGTTTCATTTTTCAAAAGCATGAACAGATTTCTTTTTGTAAATTGTTTTTGTACAAACAACTATTTTGTTTACTCATACTAGTCCCATGACTGACCCGAAGTTTATTGTTCCCTTTCTAAACTCTGGGTGTCCATAATTTTCCACACGGGCAGCATAGAGTCAGGCTATCCGTGTTCTGGAGTGAAGTTGGAATGTAGATTTGGATCGAGATGTCTTTTGAAGCCTTTGGTCTTTGAAGTTTTTGGAAGCTTTTGGTTTGGAGCTTTGGAGCTTTTGCATTGAAGTCGAAGTATGTTGGATTCTATTGAAGTTTTTGTAGCCCTGTCATTGTTCCATTGTTATGTTATTGTTCTGTTGTTATATTATATGCATTGTGCTTTGATGTTGGTGGTCATTGTTATAATGAATGCTGTGTCAATGTTGTATCCATGTGTTGTATATCAATGAAATTCATTTTGTTTCCGCTGTGTTGTTATCATCCAATGTTGTTATAAGCTCCAGTGACCTGGACTTCGATGTTTGAATCTCTGGCATTCGAATACGAGTGAGGTGTTGGATGTTGATTTTCGAACGCTGGATTTCGGGTCGTCACAATAATAAACTTTGCCATAGGTTTGTTAGAAAGTTGTTTCTATACATTTAACTAGTTAAATGAATACCATGTTATTATACATTATTTATATGAGACTTGCATTTAATTTAAGTTGAAATTAGGTACATGAAGTCAATTTGGATTTATTTTGATGCGTAATTGCATATGAGTTAAGTAAATTTGCTTCAAATTGCAAAACTAGGTATGTTTTTACTTAAAAGTTGTGTATATTGTGAATTATATGTCGTGTAACAAGTTTTTGATATATAAATCGTTCCGACCATGTTTTGATCAAATGTGTTGCATGGATGCAAAATTTGATCAATTTAATACTTCTGTACGTAAAATTTATAATTGTACTATCTTTGATCGGTTTGTGGTACATTATAAAAGAAAAACGTTTTTATTTAGAAGAACGAAGAATAATATCAAATTTAATCACAATAATAACATAAAATTACTATTACAAAAATCCAATAAGTAAGCTATAATAATAAACTATCCGTTACTGACTACTTCATGAATACAAAATTATAATTCAAAATGCATTTTTTGTTTACTATTGTTTTTAATCATATTACATTTACTATTGTTTTTGCTATTATAATTCAAAATGCATTTTTTTTGTTTATTATAATTCGAAATCAGCATGAATAAATCATACTACATTTACTATTGTTTTTGCTTTCAGTATTTATTGTTAAACAAAGGAAAAAAGGAAAACTTTGATATAGAAAATATATGCGAAAGCCTTCGAGTTACGCAAATAGTGATTTTGGAGTATGAGCTTAGGTACATGCTTCTTGATTATACTACCTACTATTATATATTTGTCCTTGACCTTTATTATTATTATGGTTTTTTCATTTACCCAACCTGCACGGCTACTCCTAACATCAAACTATCACAATGTTAAATGCTAATTACATACATTATATGAGGGCTAATTCTCATATTTATGAGGGCTGTAAATAAGTGGATATATAATTTATCCATTTTATTTAAAATTTTATTTAAATGCTAATTACATACATTATATCTATCTCATATTCTAATCACTTTCTGTGTAACGACCCAGAACTTCCGTCATTTGAAATTCGTATATTTAATTAATTTTAAATATTCACGAATGAATTTTATAAGTCGAATAAGTTATATTTCGAATATCTAGATTTAATTGGATAATTAAATCGATAATTTAATAATTGAAATTACAGAAATAATTGGAAATTGGGTCTAATGTGGTTAAAAATGATTTGTAAGTTGTATTTAATCACATTGGAGTTAGAATGATGTTATAGAACTTTTAAAATTGAATTAAAAGTTAATTTGCAGAAATTGAATATTTTAATATTTAATTTACGAGTTAAAATAGCCATTTTTCTAACAGTCACAGATTTCGACGAAACTAGTTTCATCGGATCCGTAATGTTATATTATTGTATGGTTTCAAATTTCGTGTCAATAGGACTTACGGTTTGTCCGGGGCAAGCTAAAACGCGTAGAAATCAGTTTGAGTGAATTTTGAAATTAAATAATTTGAATCAAAAACTTATCTTTCAAATTTGATCGAATTGGCTCCCGATATATATTCCATTGCGTTCGGAATGGGGGTAAAACATTATAAATGCTAGGCGGCACGCTTCTTTTGGAGTTCGAAAAAATTTCGGGTGAATAGTGTCGCGTAATTTTCTATGTAAGGACCTCAAATTCATTATTTTGCTCAAATCCTTGGTCAAAGCTTCAGCCTCCACCTTCTATATTCAATAGATGGAACTTTGCCTTCTTTCTCTCTTAATCTCTTCGAATCCATCAACTAATTCGAGAAATCTTCAACACGAGAGTTGTAGATCTAAGTGAGAGCTTCAAATCTATATGGTGATGATCGTGAACGACGCAACGATCGAGGAGATATCTGCTCGCGTTCATCAGGAAGTCGTGCACGTTTTTCGAGGAGCTTAGGGGACGGAGCTCCACCTTGCTTCGGCCGAAGGTTGCACTCGTAATGGGCTACGTCGTGAAGGTCGTTGATCGTCACCAAAGTGAAGGAGGTGGTCACGATAATCAAGGGAAATACGGCAGCCGTGGGTTCTTTGTGACCTGGGAGCAAACGTTTTGGGGAAGAAAGGATGTTGCGGCCTGGATTCATCAAGCAAAAAATCAACGGCCCTGATGAATTAGGTTTTAAAATATAAAAATAAAATGTAAATTTATTTATATTTTAATTCGTATAAACTTTAAAAAGCTGTAACTCTTTCATACGAGGTCAAAAAACGACGAAACAAATTGCGTTGGGTTCGTATTGACGAGCACTACGGGATGGAGCTGTATTGGAATCAATTGGAGCTAGTGAAAATTTTAGGAAAAATTAAACGCGTGTTTAATTTTATTCGAAATAAAATGCTGAAACTATTATTGGAAAGCAAGTTGAGAATTTCTCACTCAATCGAATCTGTTTCGATTTAAATTTTAAATAGTTAAATTTAAAATTGCTTGATTGTATGTTTGGATGATAAATTATTATCTATTGCTTTGAAATAGACCCTATGCGCCGTATATTAAGCGGATGTTATTTATTAAAGACATATACCGCGATATTCCATCTTGATGTGGAATTGGTATTATATATGTACTTGGAGTTGATTTTCCCGCATTATATAGCGGATGAGACCCTATTGCACCGCATAATAGCGGATAATATTTTATATAAACCCATATACCGTGATATCCCGTATCGAAATGGAATTGGTATTGTGCTAACATCTGTGGATGCAGGGAAATAGGTTGAAGGGATCCAACTGGATTCCTCAACAGTGTTGATTTATTTACAGATATTTGCGATATATTTTGTTATCGTATTGATATATGATGTTTGGATGCCGTGGTTGATGTTTTGGTGCTGTTGCAGCATTTGGCCTATTTTTGGAGTTTTAAAAATGTTAAAGTAATGATTTTTAATTTAAAAGGATTTTCAAGTGATTTTTGAAAGTATACATTTTATTGAATTTTGGAATTGATTTATTTTAAACAAATAAACGTTATAATTTTTATGTTATAAAAATTATGATTTTTGTGAAATATAACCGAAATGTGATTTTTGAAATAAATGGTTGATTTATTTGTAAAATGGTTTAAATTGGGATTTTTTGAATTATTATAAACAGTTTATATAAAGGATTTATAAAATTGATATTTATAAATTAAAATATTAGAATTTTAAAACGAATTTTTATAAGTGTTAGGATGAAGTATAAATTGATTTCATTAGTGAATGAAATTTATAGATTTATAAATTGTGAAGTTATAAAATGAATAGAATTGGTAAAATAAAAGATTTATAAGTGATTAACTTATAAATTGGATTTTTGGCATTCAAATGGGATTTAAATAGAATTTGTTAGTTAAGGGATTTTATAAGTTGAAGTTTTTATAAAATAAATATAAATGGAATTTATAAAACTTGTTTTATAAATCCGAAATCGACTTATTTTTATAATAAAATATGAAAGCTTATTGAAGGAGATATATCCACGATTTCAGACACTAGATAATCCTTTAAATAAAATGTGTAGAAATGTTGAATTTGGTTAACGAAGTATATTCATGATTTTGGACAGTGAATAATATATTAAAGAAATATTTTGAGGAAGTGATCTTTTAAATAGAATTAAAATGATTTGAAGTTGTTTTAAAATGTGTTAAGGATCGAAACCATAGATTTCAACATTCATTGTTGAAATAGACGTTTTCGAGAAATAAGAAAAAGATGGACTATAATACTGTTGTTATAGTAAATGATTTTTGAAAGGAAATGTTTTTGTATAATATTAGGATTTATGTATCTATCTTAATTTCGAATTCCTATACTAGTGATTTTGGGTTATTATTACGATGTTTTACGCAACATTCGTTTTGACTCAAATGAATGTGTTTAAGAGAATGTTTTCCTTAAAGAATGAAATGCATACTTAATTGTGATTTAAGTATATTGAATATTTTCTAAGTATTGAAAATAAATAGATTATGAATTACTTATTGTTAAATAAGTATTTGGAAATGTTTTCCAATGTAGAAATTGAAAGGGTTTAGAGAATATATCTTTTCAAAGATGAATTGAAGTGAATATTTGGCAAGTTATTTAATTTATGGAAGATTAATAAAAAAGGGCCTAGTGATTGTTATGGTGCTGAACATTTGTTGGCTTTTATAGTTAAATAACCGTCTATCGATGTTTACCTTTAAATGGGTATTTGTTGTGATTGCTTGAATTTGAATGCTACACTTATTTTTAAAAATAAGCGCTCGTTATTCGGTTTAGCCGGGAGAGGACCTTTGTGTTATAAATCCCATTTCGAATAGTGATATGTCGTAATGGATAGCATTTAAAGACCGGTGTTGAAGACCGGATATTTTTGAAAACGGAAGGATTACCGTCGAATGTCTTTGCATCGGCTGATCTCCGATATAGAGATTATATCACCCTTTGTGATGGGATGTCCGGTCGTGATTAGTGAATATCCGGATTGCAGGGGCTTCTTTGGAAGTGCCTTCGGTTCTGTTTGAACCCAGAATGGACTTGTATGGATGTGTGTCTGACGTTACAATTTGAGATGTAAAGCTGGTTTCTATCAAATACATTTCTGTTGGTGGCGGAGAATTTATTCTCTTAGCTTAACACCCTTCTCTAAGACATACGAGCTCAGAGGTAATGTAGTTAATGGTTACTAGTGATATATTCCTAAATGGGTAATGTGGCATATGAAGTGCTGTTGAGCATTTTTTGATAAAGCGTGGCTTTTATGAAAAGCGTAGCTTTGTGGACGAGACTTCGTCCGACCTCACACCCCGGAAATGGTCAAAACATCAATGATGCGGCAAGGTTATTAGGGGATAGCGCCCTCTTAGTGTATGTCATTTCCTTTTGGATAGAGGTGGTATTATGGTATGGAGCCCTGATACTTAACCTATGTTGTTGCTGCAAACTTATTATATTTGTGGTTGTTGGTGAATCTCGGGATTTAGGTCGGTTATGACTGGGGGATGGCATATTCGTGTCAGTTGTTACCCAGCTAGGGGTAACCCGGCCTTGTGTTGGTAGAGATCTGGTTAGGTTCTCGTGGCGTCTTTTCAGAGGCGTACCTATGTGGCAATGTGAAGTTCCTTGGCCTGACCATTTGTTGGAAATCCAAAGAAACAATACGAACCCTGTACGGTTTTAGTTGTAGAACCTGCCATTTAAAATGGTAGCTCTAGTAGGCATAATATAATGGCACCTATACTGGCTAAGATTTATATTCTATTTTTGAAATGGTTTTCCACATTTTGCACTTTAATAATAATATTGAAAAGAAATTTTCATATCAGGCATCTTTGACTACCATAAGGTGAAATCTCCACCAAGTTCCGCGTTTGCATTGGGTTTGTGGCGGGAGGCCTTATGATAGTTACATTTTCCAAAAGCATTGCGCATCTATTTTAAAAATATTTCTTTGTTTGAAGGATAACTGTTTTAAGTTCTATCTATTTATAAAATATTTCTTTGTTGTTTTTAAAGATAAACTTTTTAAGTTCTCACACCAGTCCCATGACTGATCTGGAGTTTATTGTTTTCTTCCTAAACTCTGGGTGCCCACCAATTTCCACACGGGTAGCCTAGAGTCAGGTTATCAGGTCATTCTGGAATTCAGGAGTTGCTGTAGAGATCTGGAGGCAAGTTGGATGGCATGGCGTATGAACTAGTATATAGTATTTCTTTTCTGCTGTTTGTTTTTGTAAACTATGATAATGTAATGTAATGTGATGTAATGTAATAACTGATATAGTTCTTTTGATTTAAAGATTATTCATTTATATATTATATGTTGTTCCGCTGCGATTGTGAGATTCTGATATTGTTTCTGTTGCTTTTTCTTTCTTTCTTCTTCTATCTTTTTCTTCTTCTTTAACCCTAACGGTACAGTTTTCCGGCGTTCGATTGCTCGGCAGTTGATACAGTGGACGTATTAATGTCGACCCTCGTGAGTCGAAAATCTCGTCTGTTACATTTGGTACCAGAGCATATGGTTAAGCGACAACCTTGGCTCTGTTGGGAATTACTCATTAGAGATAGAGTCAGTGGTACTCTAGAATGAGTGTGAGTGTAATAATAGATATGAGCGCATATTTGCTAGTGAATATAAAAAATGTCTTATATTGTGTTTGCTTATTCGTTGAGCTGTTTGTGAATTTTGGTCGGTTTGTGGGACGCCATATTATCGATACGGGTTTCTAAACTCTTAAACGAGGCAAGTTGACATAGTATCATTTTAAATTGGGTAAATGAAATAATTTTACCTCGTTTATGTTTTACATATAAAAGGAATAATTTTTTAGAAATTATTGAAGTGTATATATAAATTGATTGTTTGGTTGTTGAAAAATGTAAAAATATATGTAAGTTAAATAAAACATATTGGAAAAGATTAATTGTATAAGCAAATGAATTATTAAGTATGGAATTATAATTAATATGATTTACAATTGTGAAATAATCTTATATATAAGAAGTGAAACTATATGAATATAGTATAAATATGAGTTGTAAATAAAAATGAATTGAACTATGAATTGAAATTGTTGAATATAAGTGAAACGGGTTGTGGACTTATGATATGAGATAATAAATTTTACTTTGGTAAAGTTAAATAGAATTTACTTTAGAATTGGAATCTAAATTGGATTTATAAGGGGAAATTCAAGTTAAGTTAAACAAATGATGTTTAAATGGAATATAACTTAAGTGGAGTTTAATGAAGTTGATTTTGATATCGAAGTATAAGAATAAAGTGAATCAAATGAATGTGAACTTGAGTTATATATATGAAATTCAGCTTTATATTGTAAAATGAATTAGCAAATGAATTAATGAATGAATTGAATGTAAATCAATTGAGTGTAAATAAATTGATAATAAATAATGGATGTAAGTGTTAATTCATTAAAGCTAATTAAAATTGATGAACCAAATTGACTTTGAATTTAATAATTTGGTTGTTATATGATTGTTAGTTGATTGTATATAATTCATTAAGTGTTAGTGAAGCCGAACTGATAAAATTGGAAGCTATGAAATTTGATTTGAATATGGAAGTGAACTAACTTGAATGTGATTTAGTGAATATAAACTAATTGAATATGAAAATGAATGTTAGTAAAGTCCAATGTTAATGAATCAAATGTGATTAAATGAAAAACCAATTCATTGAATATTAATGAGAAGTGAATGTATATTGATTTGATATGGATTTGTTGTTTTGTTGCATGTGCTATAGTGATATATGTTGTATATCGATATTATTTTCATATATGCATGTTTCTCATTATTGTTGAGTGTTTAGTAGGTGTGGATTGTGCTTGCTTCGTATTTGGAGCTCGCTTTCGTGCTATATTAGCCGTATATGCTCGCTAATAATATATAAGGTACATATCTCGGATTACATATCGTACTTACACTTTTTTCCCTGTGCGATGCCTCATTACTTCGATGAGATGTATATTTGTGATATATATATTGCCATTTTTTTGGGATCGAGCCGCGCAAAGGAGACTATTGCGAATTTTTCTGAAAATTTAAGGCGTTAGAATATTTTTGAGAAAATTGAATTTTTTTAAAAAGATAACTAAGTATGATTTGAAAACTTAGTAAAGTCATTGTAAGGAGTTTAACTATGGATTTTGGGAAAGTTAAATACTCAAATGAATTTGAAATTTAATTTGACCAATTTGTTTTGAAAAGTTAATGGATTCTGTAACTTTTTCTTACTTGGTAATTTCGAGAATGAAATTCTTTTAAGGGGGGAGTTTGTAACGACCCAGAACTTTCGTCATTTGAAATTCGTATATTTAATTAATTTTAAATATTCACGAATGAATTTTATAAGTCGAATAAGTTGTATTTCGAATATCTATATTTAATTGGATAATTAAATCGATAATTTAATAATTGAAATGTGGCGCCCCACTCCGAGAGCCTCGTTAACCAAGAGCATTACAGAGATAATACTGTCGGCTAACGCGGAAAATAGAGTATAATGGAAGCGACCATGTGTAATCTTACCTTAACTATTCACTAAATACGTCGAAAAGTAGTCACATTAAAATTTGACCTATTCAATAAATATTTAAAGCAAAACTACAATGGCTATAGGATCTATCAGAAGAAAATATAACAACTCAAATGTAATTCACATCATAGAATAGTCGATCATAATATACACATACACAGATACACAACAGAGTATACAAAATAATACATGTCAAGTGGTACAGGAGACCACAATATACAGACGAGACGAAAGAGTATAAATCAGAGTTACAACAGATAAGGACTACAAAAGACGCTATAACAAAAGGAAGCTAGCGAATAGTCCATGCGGAAGCAAAATAGGCTAAGTCCAAAAGCACCTAACCTGAAACATCTCGGTCTGACCCGAGTACAAAATACACGGGTCAGTCTAGATAACAAATCAGTTAGATAAACTGAACAATAATAAACCTGCAAGGTCATACAGTACAACAAATATCTCTAGAGGAGATAACACAATCATCAACAAGAGATGAATCATATAGTACAAGCCTCATATCATTGGCAACATATAAAAACAAAGGATACAAATATCCCAAAACAAGCCAGAAGGCAATAACAAATATCCATAAGGTATACAAGTTCCACAAGGAAATCGCTATTCTCCATGTGGCTCAAAAGACCAACACCGAAGGGCGATACCAAGGGAATATACACATCAATGAAACATCATAAAATTTGCTCGAGTTCAGTACTGTACAAACAAGGATCCATGAGCCCGAAGACTCCAAACCCAAGTATCACCCATGCGGCACATAAGGCCAACATCAGAGCGAAACTATATAGGGCAACAAACCCGAAGGCACACACCCGAAGGTAACATACCTGAAGGCAACAAACCTAGGGAGACAGTCCGAAGACACTATCCCAGAGGCAACAAACCGTAGTGGTGAAGGTCGAAGACCCAGTACTGGACACCACTAACTGGCGGAATGTGTCACAACTCTCGAAAAGGAATCCGAAAAGTGTTAACATATGTCCCATAACCACTCGTTCGCACTAAACGGTTTACTATCCGTCTGTCACTTTCACACTCAAAGCAGTACAAAGTTTACCTCATATCATCGATAAACCAAACCCGAAGGTCAAAACAATCAATCGAATAGGTCGAGGATTAATCGGAAAGATAAACGCACAGATTCATGGTCCGTGTTTTGCCCAACCATTTAATCACCCTTCCACTTCGCTCGAAGTGCGAAAGTGTGTGTTTTAAATAGAATTTATAAATTGGAGAAACGAGCTTTTAAAGGCGATTCGAGAGATTATTTTATAAAAACCCGTGGGTGAAGTTAAGAGTAAATTATCAAAGCCAAATATGCAATAACAACCACTAAAAAGCAACTTGAATAAATAAAGTCCGGAAAAATCAATCAAATATGCAAAATAACCAAACCAGGCAAAACAAAGCAGGTCGGTCGACCGGACTGCAGAGCTCGGTCGGCCGGCCAGATGCAGAAACCCAAGTATGGCTTGGGGCAGCATGTCGGTCTACCGAAGCCTGCACTCGGTCGGCCGAACCTGATGAATTTGCAATTCTTGCCCTATTTCAATGAAATGCAAATTCTTTCCAATCCAAAACAATGGCACATGCATATTTGTTAGGAATTCATACCAACACTCATGATATCAAGAGAAATAGATGTGAGTTCAAAACTCACCTTTTAACCTCACAAACAAAGATGATGAAGAAGCACAAAAGCAAGGAATCCACCAACTACACTCCACTTCAACACTACAAGCTTCAATCTAGAATCAAAGCAAGTATTTCCTAAGTTAGGGTTAGGAAAATTACAGAAATTGAAGAGGAGAAGAGATGGAGAAGATGGAGATGAAACTACCAATGGATTTTCTATGAATTTGGAGCAAGAAATCAAGATACAAAGGAGAACTAGGGCTTGCTAATTTCTAATTTCCTTTCTCTTCCACCATTTCAGTTTCTAAGCTTAAGAAATGAAATAAAGTGGAGATGAATGAAGAGAAGGGGCTAAGCTAAAGGGTTAGTTAAGCTAGTGGGCTGAACCCAAACCCAAACCCAATAGAAAAAGTAGCCAAAATTCACAAACTCCAAACATATCAAAGATTATACTCAAAAAGGTCGCAAACGCCATTTTGGAACCAATGGAAGTAGTTTCGAACTCCAATTCGGCCATTTGCAAAAAGTAACATTTCGGACCAAATCCGACTAACGACGCTATATTTAAATTAAACATTTAAATATAAAAATCGTTAAATATGCGGGTTGTTACAGATCTCCCCTCCTTACAAAATTGCGTCCTCGCAATTCCTAGAGACGATATTTGTAACAACTACATACAATTAAAAAGAAAAGAAAATAGGCTTGAGATGAAAAGACATACTCACCGTTTCAAAGCAAGGAAAGAAAACCCGGATAAGATCGCTCAATAAATTCTCTGGTTTCCCAAGTACAGTCATTGGGATTAGCGGACCATTGAACTTTAACGAGCGGCACGTCCCTGTTCCGAAGGTGTCGCACCTCCGTGTCAAGCACGCGAATAGGTGGCTGTACAATCGATAAGTCCGGTGAGACCTCAAGCTCTTGCAAATCAGGAGAAGTAATAACAGAATCCGACTCCCGAAGACATTTACGAAGTTGCGAGACGTGAAACACGTCATGAATGCCAGATAAATGAGCTGGAAGTAAAACTCTATAAGCCACAGGGCCAATACGTTCAGTAATAGAAAACGGTCCTATATAACGAGGAGCCAATTTCCCAGTCGTACTGAAGCGCATAACCCCCTTCAAAGGAGAAACACGAATAAAAACAAGATTGCCAATTGAGAACTCGAGAGACTTCCTACGGTTGTCCGCGCAGGATTTCTGGCGACTCTGTGCCTCTTTCATTCTCAACCGAATAAGATCAATCTTCTCGGAAGAATCACGAACAAAATCTGGACCAAGAATAAGCTTCTCACCAGATTCTAACCAACAAGAAGGTGATCGGCATGGCCTTCCGTATAAGGTTTCGAAAGGAGCCATACCGATACTAGATTGAAAACTATTGTTGTAGGAGAACTCTACAAGAGGTAGATGATCCTCCCAACAACCACCAAAATCAAAGATACATATATGGAGAAGATCTTCCAAAATACGATTCACCCGTTCAGTCTGTCCGTCAGACTGCGGATGATAAGCTGTAGAAAAATTAAGCTTTGTTCCCAAAGCTTGCTGAAGACTCTTCCAAAAATGACTCGTGAATAAAGGATCACGATCACTCACAATAGAACTAGGAACACCGTGAAGTCTCACGATTTCCTTGACATACAACTTAGCCAAATGCGAAGCAGTCCTATTAGACTTAATAGGGACAAAATGAGCAGACTTGGTGAGGCGATCAACAATAACCCAAATGCTAGAATGACCCGATCTCGAACGAGGTAGGCCGTCAATGAAATCCATGGAAATCTGATCCCATTTCCACAATGGAATCTCAAGAGGCTGAAGAAGACCCGAAGGACGTTGATGCTCGGCTTTAAAACGCTGACAAGTTATGCAATTGCTCACATAATTCGCCACATCGCGCTTCATGCCTTCCCAATAATAAAGACGACGCATATCAGCATACATCTTACTGCTACCAGGATGAATGGTATACTTAGAACGATGGCAATCATCAAGAATGTCATGCCTAAGTGCAAAATCAGAAGGCACAAAAAGACGGTTCTTCTTACGAAGACACCCATGAGAATCAATGCTAAAATCTTGCAACGCCTCATCACAAGATCCAGACTCACAAAGCTGAATAAAATGCAACAAATCAGGATCACGCCGTTGGGCATCGGCAATACGATCCAATAAAATAGGTCGAGCTTCCAAACTGAACAATAGAATAGGAGAATCAGAAGATGAACCTCGATCACGAATTTCACAAAAAGATAGAGTCTCAAGAACATTCCATTCGGCAAGCATCATAGAAATAACAGCCGAATGTTTGCGACTAAGCGCATCTGCAACACGATTACCCTTACCAGGGGTATACTAGATATCAAAGTCATAAGAAGCAAGAAACTCGAGCCAACACTGTTGTCTCATATTGAGTTCCTTCTGAGTGAACAAATACTTCAAAAATTTATGATCGGTATAGAGAATGAAGCGCTCGCCCAATAAATAATGTCGCCAAATCTTCAAGGCGAAGACAATGGCGGCTAACTCAAGATCATGAGTGGCATAGCGAATTTCATTCAGACGCAGTTGCCTAGAAGCATAAGCAACTACCCGATCCCTCTGCATAAGCACAACACCGAGACCACTATCACAAGCATCGGTGTAGACAACAAGATCATGATTCCCTTCGGGAACCACAAGAATAGGAGCATTAGTGAGAAGTTCCTTTAATGACAGAAAGGAAGCTTCACACTTGTCGGACCAATCAAAACGAATGCCTTTCCGAGTAAGGCAAGTGAGAGGAAGCACAACACGGGAAAAATCCTTAATGAACCGACGGTAATAACCCGCCAATCCAAGGAAATTATGAATCTCATGAATATTTTCAGGCCTCTTCCAATTCTGGATGGCTTCGATCTTTGAGGGATCGACAGAAATGCCATCGGAAGATACAACATGGCCTAAAATCTTAACCTTATTATCCCAAAAGTGGCACTTGGAGAATTTGGCTCTAAGCTGATGACGACTAAGAGTACTTAAGACAATTCTCAAGTGATTAGCATGCTCAGCTTCAGACTTAGAATAAATAAGGATATCATCAATGAAGACAAGCACGAACTTATCGAGATATTCCCAGAATACCCGATTCATGAGATCAACAAAGAAAGCAGGAGCGTTCGTCAAACCGAACGGCATAACGAGCCACTCGAAAGAACCATAACGAGTGCGGAAAGCGGTAATAGGTATGCTATCCTCCATGACTCGTAACTGATGAAAACCTGTGGCAAGGTCAAGCTGAGAAAAGACCTTAGCACCACTCAATAGATCGAACATGTCATCGATCCTAGGCAAAGGATACCTATTTCTAATGGTCAACTCGTTAAGCTTGCGATAGTCAATGCAAAGCCTAAGAGTTCCATCAGACTTCTTCACGAAGACGACCGCAGATCCCCACGGAGAAAAACTAGATTGAATCAATTGCTTGGATTCAAGCTCTAAAAGCTGCTTCTTGAGTTCCTCATTTTCCTTTGTAGACATCCTCGTGGGAGGCCGACTAACTGGCTGCGCGCCTGGAATGAGATCAATGCGGAACTCAATTGCCCGTTTGGGTGGCAAACCCGATACAGGCTCAAAAACATCAGAAAAGTCACAAGCAATAGGAATACGAGATATATCATCACCATCTCGCGAATCAAGAGAATACAAAGCCATCTCGGAATTATCCACATCCCTAAGAACAAAAGATAACTGAGAAGGCAAATCAGGATGACAAAGATATAAAATTCTCTCGGAACAAATAATCCTGGCATCGTACCTCACTAGCCAGTCCATACCAAAAATCATATCAAAACCCAAATGAGAAACAACGTGCAGATTCACGCGGAAAGAAAAGCCAAATAAAACAATCTCAATATCATCACAAAACAAACTAAGGGTCGCGGATCCCCCAATTGGATTCGCAATCCTTAAAGAAGTAACCATACAAGAAACATCCAAGGATAAATCATCTACAAGCTTCTTCGATACAAAAGAATGTGAAGCACCCGTATCGAAAAGAACTCGTATACTATGATCATGAAATAGAATAAAACCTTCCAAAATAGATGGAGAGATACCTTTGGATTGAGATGAACCTCCAGAAGCACTAGCCACATTGAGCTTGCCAGATTTTGCATTAGCAGGAGAAGTAGGATAAGCTGAAACATGATGACCTTCCTTCTTGCAATTACGGCAGAAGAGAGGCTTAGGTGAAGCTCGAATAATATGATCCGGAGAACCACAATTGAAACACTTTCGAACGAAAGGTGTTCCGGAAGATTGAGGCTGAGAGCTAAGACCACCAGTCTTCTTCTTAGAAGGAAAAGACTTCTTCTGAATTGGAAACGGTCTCTTGTTGGGGTTCTTAGAAACCTCAACATCAACATCACTATCACACTCCTTCTCGACAGCTTCGAGATGAAGTGCCGAATCAACCAATTCCTCGAAAGAAAGTTTAAGCTGGAGCAACAAGGACTTCTTCAGATATTTCTTAAGGCCAGAAACAAACTTCAAATTCTTCTTGTAAGAAGTGCTGATGAATTCAAGACCATACTGAGATAAAGCCTCGAATGATGCGACATACTCAGAAACAGAATATTTCCCTTGCTTCAACTCAAGAAAGCGACGGGTCAATAAAACTTTTTCAAATTCAGGAACGAACTTGAGTTCAAATCGTCCCTGAAAATGAGTCCAAGAAAGAGTAGACTCATCAATTTCAGCTACAGGAAGCTCATACCAATCAAGAGCACGCTCTTGTAATAAGCTAGAAGTCACAAGAACTCGATCATGGTCAGAAAGATCCATGCGAGAGAAGATACGCTCGCACGTGCGAAGCCAAGCTTGGACTTCAAGAACAGATTCGGAACCCTTAAACGGTTTTCCCCCAAGATGAACAAAATCACTGCACTGACGTACAAAAGCAGACTTGCGAGGTGGAGACACTCGAGGAGGAACGGGAGGCTGAGTGCTCCTAAACAACTCCATAAACTGATCGGCAGACATATATACGCCATCCGGATGTGAGCCACTAGATTGCCCAGCATCCGAACGTCGACCTCTGCCTCTTCCAGACATAAGTTGAAAGTCAAGATAAGGAAAAGATTATTCACAAGGTAGATATTGCAATATGGAATACTACGGAATTAAATGCATTCCTAGACGTATTTCCAATATATATCTAACCTTGATGGAATAAAGAAACACGATGATTCAAGGATCTGTATCACTTGTACACTTTGATGTACCATAATATGTGCATCTATTCTGTGTTTATCATATTTTGTTCTGAATTCAGCTCCGATACCACGCTATGACGCCCCACTCCGAGAGCCTCGTTAACAAAGAGTATTACAGAGATAATACTGTCGGCTAACGCGGACAATAGAGTATAATGGAAGCGACCATGTGTAATCTTACCTTAACTATTCACTAAATACGTCGAAAAGTAGTCACATTAAAATTCGACCTATTCAATAAATATTTAAAGAAAAACTACAATGGCTATAGGATCTATCAGAAGAAAATATAACAACTCAAATGTAATTCACATCACAGAATAGTCGATCATAATATACACATACACAGATACACAACAGAGTATACAAAATAATACATGTCAAGTGGTACAGGAGACCACAATATACAGACGAGATGAAAGAGTATAAATCAGAGTTACAACAGATAAGGACTACAAAATACGCTATAACAAAAAGAAGCTAGCGAATAGTCCATGCGGAAGCAAAATAGGCTATTTCCAAAAGTACCTAACCTGAAACATCTCGGTCTGACCCGAGTACAAAATACACGGGTCAGTCTAGATAACAAATCAGTTAGATAAACTGAACAATAATAAACCTACAAGGTCATACAGTACAACAAATATCTCTAGAGGAGATAACACAATCATCAACAAGAGATGAATAATATAGAACAAGCCTCATATCATTGGCAACATATAAGAACAAAGGATACAAATATCCCAAAACAAGGCAGAAGGCAATAACAAATACCCATAAGGTATACAAGTTCCACAAGGAAATCGCTATTCTCCATGTGGCTCAAAAGACCAACATCGAAGGGCGATACCAAGGGAATATACACATCAATGAAACATCATAAAATTTGCTCGTGCTCAGTACTGTACAAACAAGGATCCATGAGCCCGAAGACTCCAAACCCAAGTATCACCCATGCGGCACATAAGGCATCAGAGCGAAACTATATAGGGCAACAAACCCGATGGCACACACCCGAAGGCAACATACCCGAAGGCAACATACCCGAAGGCAACAAACCTAGGGAGACAGTCCGAAGACACTATCCCAGAGGCAACAAACCGTAGTGGTGAAGGTCGAAGACCTAGTAATGGACACCACTAACTGGCGGAATGTGTCACAACTCTCGAAAAGGAATCCGAAAAGTGTTAACCTATGTCCCATAACCACTCGTTCGCACTAAACGGTTTACTATCCGTCAGTCACTTTCACATTCAAAGCAGTACAAAGTTTACCTCATATCATCGATAAACCAAACCCGAATGTCAAAACAATCAATCGAATAGGTCGAGGATTAATCGGAAAGATAAACGCACAGATTCATGGTCCGTGTTTTTCCCAACCATTTAATCACCCTTCCACTTCGCTCAAAGTACGAATGTGTGTGTTTTAAAAAGAATTTATAAATTGGAGAAACGAGCTTTTAAAGGCGATTCGAGAGATTATTTTATAAAAACCCGTGGATGAAGTCAAGAGTAAGTTATCAAAGCCAAATATGCAATAACAACCACTAAAAAGCAACTTGAATCAATAAAGTCCGGAAAAATCAATCAAATATGCAAAATAACCAAACCAGGCAAAACAAAGCAGGTGGTCGACCGGACTGCAGAGTTCGGTCGGCCGGCCAGATGCAGAAACCCAAGTATGGCTCGGGGCAGCAGGTCGGTCGACCGAAGCCTGCACTCGGTCGGCCGAACCTGATGAATTTGCAATTCTTGCCCTATTTCAATGAAATGCAAATTCTTTCCAATCCAAAACAATGGAACATGCATACTTGTTAGGAATTCATACCAACACTCATTATATCAAGAGAAATAGATGTGAGTTCAAAACTCACCTTTTAACCTCACAAACAAAGATGATGAAGAAGCACAAAAGCGAGGAATCCACCAACTACACTCCACTTCAACACTACAAGCTTCAATCTAGAATCAAAGCAAGTATTTCCTAAGTTAGGGTTAGGAAAATTACAGAAATTGAAGAGGAGAAGAGATGGAGAAGATGGAGATGAACTTACCAATGGATTTTCTATGAATTTGGAGCAAGAAATCAAGATACAAAGGAGAACTAGGGCTTGCTAATTTCTAATTTCCTTTCTCTTCCACTATTTCAGTTTCTAAGCTTAAGAAATGAAATAAAGTGGAGATGAATGAAGAGAAGGGGCTAAGCTAGAGGGTTAGTTAAGCTAGTGGGCTGAACCCAAACCCAAACCCAATAGAAAAAGTAGCCAAAATTCACAAACTCCAAACATATCAAAGATTATACTCAAAAAGGTCGCAAACGCCATTTTGGAACCAATGGAAGTAGTTTTGAGCTCCAATTCGGCCATTTGCAAAAAGTAACATTTCAGACCAAATCCGACTAACAACGTTATATTTAAATTAAACATTTAAATATAAAAATCGTTAAATATGCGGGTTGTTACATGAAATTACAGAAATAATTGAAAATTAGATCTAATGTGATTAAAAATGATTTGTAAAGTCGTATTTAATCATATTGGAGTAAGAATGATGTCATAGAACTTTTAAAATTGAATTAAAAATTAATTTGCAGAAATTGAATATTTTAATATTTAATTGACGAGTTAAAATAGCCATTTTTCTAACAGTCTCGGATTTCGACGAAACAAGTTTTTTCGGATCTGTAATGTTATATTATTTTGTGGTTTC
The DNA here is from genome assembly GCA_030765085.1 of Allium cepa. Lineage (NCBI taxonomy): Eukaryota > Viridiplantae > Streptophyta > Magnoliopsida > Asparagales > Amaryllidaceae > Allium > Allium cepa. The sequence goes on from CM060932.1 coordinate 460,066,473, forward strand.
AAATTTCGTGTCAATCGGACTTACGGTTTGTCCGGGGCAAGCTAAAACGCGTAGAAATCAGTTTGAGTGAATTTTGAATTTAAATAATTTGATTCAAAAGCTTATTTTCAAATTTTATCGAATTAGCTCCCGATATATATTCCATTGCTTTCGAAATGGAGGTAAAATATTATAAACGCCAGGCGGCACGCTTCGTTTGGTGTTCGAAAAAATTTCGGGTGAATAGCGTCGCGTAATTTTCTATATAAGGACCTCAAATTCATTATTTTGCTCAAACCCTAGGTCAAAGCTTCAGCCGCCACCTTCTATATTCAATGGCCGAAATTTTGCCTTCTTCCTCTATTAATCTCTTCTAATCCATCAACTAATTCGAGAAATCTTCAACACGCGAGTTGTAGATCTAAGTGAGAGCTTCAAATCTATATGGTGAAGATCGTGAACGACACAACGATCGAGGAGATATCTACTCGCGTTCATCAGGAAGTCGTGCATGTTTTTCGAGGAGCATAGCGGACCGAGCTCCACCTTGCTTCGGCCGAAGGTCGCACTCATGATGGGCTACATCGTGAAGGTCGCTGATCGTCGCCAAAGTGAAGGAGGTGGTCGCGATAATCAATGGAAGTACGGCGGCCGTGGGTTCTTTGTGACCTGGGAGCAAACGTTTTGGGGAAGAAAGGATGTTGCGGCCTGGATTCATCAAGCAAGAAATCAACGGCCCTGATGAATTAGGTTTTAAAATAAAAAAGAAAATATAAATTTATTTATATTTTAATTCGTATAAACTTTAAAAAGCTGTAACTCTTTCATACGAGGTCAAAAAATGACGAAACAAATTGCGTTAGGTTCGTATTGACGAGCACTACGCGATGGAGTTGGATTGGAACCGATTGGAGCTAGTGAAAATTTTGGGTAAAATTAAACACACGTTTAATTTTATTCAAAATAAAATGCTGGAACTATTATTGGAAAGCAAGGTGGGAATTTCTCACTCAATTGAATCTGTTTCGATTTAAATTTTAGATAGTTAGATTTAAAATTGCTTGATAGTATGTTTGGATGATAAATTATTATCTATTGTTTTGAAATAGACCCTATGCACCGTATATTAAGCGGATGTTATTTATTAAACACATATACCACGATATTCCATCTTGATGCGGAATTAGTATTATATATGTACTTGGAGTTGATTTTTCCGCATTATATAGTGGATGAGTCCCTATTGCGCCGCATAATAGCGGATAATATTTTATATAAACCCATATACCGCGATATCCCGTATCGAAATGGAATTGGTATTGTGCTAACATCTGTGCATGCAGGGAAACAGGTTGGAGGGATCCAACTGGATTCCTCAACAGTATTGATTTATTTACAGATATTTGCGATATATTCTGTTATCATATTGATATATGATGTTTGGATGCCGTGGTTTGGTGCTGTTGCAACATTTGGCCTATTTTTGGAGTTTTAAAAATGTTAAAGTAACGATTTTTAATTTAAAAGGATTTTCAAGTGATTTTTGAAAGTATACATTTTATTGAATTTTGGAATTGATTTATTTTAAATAAATAAACGTTATAATTTTTATGTTTTAAAAATTATGAATTTTTTGGAATATAACCGAAATGTGATTTTTGAAATAAGTAGTTGATTTATTTGTAAAATGGTTTAGATTAGGATTTTTTGAATTATTATAAACGGTTCATATAAAGGATTTATAAAATTGATATTTATAAATTAAAATTTTAGAATTTTAAAACGAGTTTTTATAAATGATAGGATGAAGTATAAATGGATTTCACAAGTGAATGAAATTTATATATTTATAAATTGTGAAGTTATAAAATGAATAGATTTGGTATAATAAAAGATTTATAAGTGATTAACTTATAAATTGGATTTTTGGCATTTAAATGGGATTTAAATAGAATTTGTTACTTAAGCAATTTTATAAGTTGAAGTTTTTATAAAATAAATATAAATGGAATATATAAACCTTGTTTTATAAATCCGAAATCGACTTATTTTGATAAGTAAATACGAAAGCTTATTAAAGGAGATATACCCACAATTTTAGACACTAGATAATCCTTTAAATAAAATGTGTAGAAATGTTGAATTTGGTTAACGAAGCATGTTCACGATTTTGGACAGTGAATAATATATTAAAAAAAAGTTTTGAGGAAGTGATCTTTTAAATGGAATTAAAATGATTTGAAGTTGTTTTAAAATGTGTTAAGGATCGAAACCATAAATTTCAACATTCATTGTTGAAATAGACGTTTTCAAGAAATAAGGAAAAGATGGACTATAACACTGTTGTTATAGTAAATGATTTTCGAAAGGAAATATTTTTGTATAGTATTGGGATTTATATATCCATCTTAATTTCGAATTCCTGTACTAGTGATTTTGGGTTATTGTAACAATGTTTTAGGCAACATTCGTTTTGACTCAAATGAATGTGTTTAAGAGAATGTTTTCCTTAAAGAATGAAATGTATACTTAACTGTGATTTAAGTATATTGAATATTTTCTAAGTATTGAAAATAAATAGATTATGAATTACTTATTGTTAAATAAGAATTTGGAAATGTTTTCCAATGTAGAAATTGAAAGGATTTAGAGAATATATCTTTTCAAAGATGATTTGAAGTGAATATTTGGCAAGTTATTTAATTTATGGAAGATTAATAAAAAAGGGCCTAGTGATTGTTATGGTGTTGAATATTTGTTGGCTTTGATAGTTAAATAACCGACTATCGATGTTTACCTTTGAATCGGTATTTTTTGTAATTGCTTGAATTTGAATGCTACACTTATTTTTAGAAATAAGCGCTCGTTATTCGGTTTAGCCGGAAGAGGACCTTTGTGTCATAAATCCCATTCCTAATAGTGATATGTCGTAATGGATAGCATTTGAAGACCGGTGTTGAAGACTGGATATTTTTGAAAACGGAAGGATTACCGTCGAATGTCCCTGCATCGGCTGATCTCCGATATAGAGATTTTATCACCCTTTGTGATGGGAAGTCCGATCGTGATTAGGGAATATCCGGATTATTAGGGCTTCTTTGGAAGTGCCTGCGGTTCTGTTCGAACCCAGAATGGACTTGTATGGATGTGTGTTTGACATTACAATTTGAGATGTAAAGCTGGTTTCTATCAGATACATTTCTTTTGGTGGTGGAGAATTTGTTCTCTTAGCTTAACACCCTTCTCTGAGACGTACGAGCTCAGAGGTTATGTAGTTGATGGTTACTAGTGATATATTCCCAAATTGGTAATGTGGCATACGAAGTGCTATTGAGCATTTGTTGATCAAAGCGTGGCTTTTATGAAAAGCGTAGCTTTGTGGACGAGACTTCGTCGGACCTCACACCCCGAAAATGGTCAAAACAGGAAAGATGCGGCAAGGTTATTAAGGGATAACACCCCCTTAGTGTATGTCATTTCCTTCTGGATAGAGGTGGTATTATGGTATGGAGCCCTGATACTTAACCTATGTTGTTGCTGCAAACTTATTATATTTGTGGTTGTTGGTGAATCTAGGGATTTAGGTCGGTTACGACCGGGGGATGGCATATTCGTGTCAGTTGTTACCCAGCTAGGGGTAACCCGGCCTTGTGTTGGTAGAGATCCGGTTAGGTTCTCGGGGCGTCTTTCCAGAGGCGTACCCATGTGGTAATGGGAAGTTCCTTGGCCTAACCATTTGTTGGAAATCCAAAGAAACAATATGAACCCTGTACGGTTTTAGTTGTAGAACCTGCCATTTAAAATGGTAGCTATAGTAGGCATAATATAACGGTACCTATGCTGGCTAAGATTTATGTTCTATTTTCGAAATGGTTTTCCACATTTTGCACTTATAATAATAATATTGAAAAGAAATTTGCGTATCAAGCATCTTTGACTATCATAAGGAGAAATCTCCTCCAAGTTCTGCTTTTGCATTGTGTGTATGGTGGGAGCCCTTATGGTAGTTACATTTTCCAAAAGCATTGCAGATCTATTTTAAAAATATTTCTTTGTTTGAAGAATAACTATTTTAAGTTCTATCTATTTATAAAATATTTCTTTGTTGTTTTTAAAGATAAACTGTTTAAGTTCTCACACCAGTCCCATGACTGATCTGGAGTTTATTGTTTCCTTCCTAACTCTGAGTGCCCACCAATTTCTACACGGGTAGTCTAGAGTCAGGTTATCATGTCATTCTGGAATTTAGGAGTTGCTGTAGAGATCTGGAGGCAAGCTCGATGGCATGGCATATCAACTAGTATATATTATTTCTTTTCCATTGTTTGTTGTTGTAAACTCTGATAATGTAATGTAATGTGATGTAATGTAATAACTGATATAGTTCTTTTGATTTAAAGATTATTCATTTATATATTATATGTTGTTCCGCTGCGATTGTGAGATTCCGATATTGTTTTTGTTGCTTTTTCTTTCTTTCTTCTTCTTTATCCCTAACGGTACGGTTTTCCATCCTTCGATTGCTCGGTAGTTGATACAGTGGACGTATTAATGTCGACCCTCGTGAGTCGAAAATCTCGTCTGTTACATTCTGACCAAAACCTAATGTTGGATTGAAATGCTTTCTGTAATAATTACATATGTAATTATTATGCTATTCGATTGTAGGGAACTCCAGTATCGATGATACAGATAGGCATTTTCATTGCATTTAAACCAAATAAAGTAATGTTCCTTCATTGATTAATTTTAAAAAGGTTATTATTATTGAAGTAGTTGAAATGCTATTTAGTTTCCATTGTATGTTATTTTTATTACTTTTGCTTTTACGTTTTCTTCTTCATGAACATATGTGTTATAACAGCAGGCCTTATTATTTGTAGCTCAGAAAACCTTAATATCTGTTTCTGCACTTTTTAGCATGCTAATTTGGATTTGTTTTTCATATTCAAAGTATTTTATATATTTATTTACTTAGGTTTGTTGAATTGACATTTTGGTGTTGTTTTACCAAGTAGAAATTATAAATGCTCAAATCTAATGACTTTTTGTCATTTTATTCGAAAGTATAGTATTATGCCCTTGATTCTATCCTTTTTATTTATATATTTTGGATATCTTTCTACTTTTGGCTTTGCTTGGATAATTTATGGAATTGTTTCCATATTTTTTAGAATAAATAATAACATATATTTCTCGGAGATATTGTTGCATAATTGATTTTATTAAGTACCACAATTTAATTTTATCAATTAATCTCCATCGAAGTCCATTGTTTATTTAGTGGTTTATGTCATTAACATGCAATTTATTTGTTTGGCGTACGTTCAAGGTTTTCTCTGCTTGGCTTAAGGCAATGGCATAAGGTCTTATGCTATTTGGCTTCATTTCAAGGCGTGGTATGTTTCTACTATATTAGACTTTATTTTATTTTTTTGAACTGGTACTTTATATACAACAAATTATTGGGACAACATATCACATGTCAAATAAACATTCGAAAGTAAGTTTCGAACTTGTGACCTCCTGCACCAAAGCCGAATCAATTAACCACTTGGACAATGGTGCTTGTCTTATTTTATTCCCATGCCAAAAGTATTAGTCTTTATTTATGTTTCTCTTTTATATTATTGGCGTATTTTTTTGCATATTTGTATAATGTTATTTATACAAAAAAAACATTAAATAGTTTATAAGTTTAATTATACCGAAATATCTGTGTAATTCATTATACTACTGTAAGAGTGTGTTTTAGTAGATTACATCTGCATATGAGTATTTTAGAAGAATCACATGTCTACAAATTTGTAACAAAATACCATATTACAAATGATTTCCTTTTTACGTACAAGGTTTATCTTATTTTGAATTCATAATAAATGCTTTTATAACCACAATTATGGTTTTAATTATCCATAATGTGGCAGTAATTCTAAATTGTATTTCATTGAATCATCATAATGAGAATAGTAGAGGAGAATTGTTTTGTTTAAGAGAATTGAAAAAAATTCAATCAGGGGATTTTATAAAAGGGGGTAATCAAATAGTGATTACTCCCTTATATAACAGTGAAAGAAATTTTTTAGTTTGAGCTCTCTATAATTAATTATTTTCTTATTATTTTTTATTGTGAAGCAGAGTACGTTTCAAGGAACTAAGTTTTAAATGCGAATGAATTTATGGAAAATTAAAATAAAATCATTCTTTGAAAATACTTGAACATGTTTGCGATCTTGGCCATTATATTTTGCAATAATCATTGACATTTACAACATTATATGACTACTAGGAGACCAAAAAACATGGTTTGTTAAAAAAATTAGGTCATAGATCCAAGAAAACAGACAACATATTGGTAAGATATACGTGCAAATGAATGATGGTAAAGATTTCGTAGAAAAATAAAACATTTGATAAGCTGAGGTAAGAAGGAGCATGGAAATAAATTGCAGCAATAAATATATAATTTAATAAAGACAAGAAATAGAAGCAACTTTGAAATTAAGGGAAGGAAAGGGGAGCACAAATATAAACAGTACAAAATGCAATGATGGATCAGTAAATTAAATTAAGGAATTAGTAAAACTGAGTGCGGAAATAATATGTGAATGAATGCATGATAAAAATTGATTACCCAAAATATTTAACATCCAAGTTTAAAAATTAACAAAATAAAAATGGATGACATTAAATATGTACAATTAAATCATAGATGGATTTTAATTATCTAGCAGCAGAGATGATAAAATACTTTCAGCAAATTGAAACATATAGCAGTTAAGAACAATTATAAGTATGAAAATCAGTTAAGCAAATTGAAGAGTGAACAAGCTAGCTTTGTATATATGGATGGACTTAGCAAGCATTTGCATATATAGGGCAGTAGTATCTTCTGCTAATAAAGTAAATGGGCATCAATCAACATGCAATAAATTATGTAGTAGCTAAGAATAATTCAAAGACTAGGAATCAATTAAGGAAATTGAAGAGCGAACAAGATAGCTTGGTATATATAAATTGATTCTAGTTTCCTCTTTTGTTTGTTCTACCGAAATATGTGAATAGAGCATCTTTCAAGCTGTTGGTGGTTGGCTCTAGGTTTATAATAAAGAACCTCGTTCAAACAAGGCAGGTTGTTCACATATTGCACTAGCAGCTATGACCGTTCAAGCAAATATATAGAACACATAGGACATGCTGCTACAATTGAGATCATGTTATAATGTTTTATTAAATTCGAATTTGAACTAAGGCATAGTGTTGAAGTAATACTTTCAGCTTTACCAAATGTACTTTGATATTTGATATTTGAACACATATGGGAATGGTTTTGTGATGCGTTTTGATATTTTGATGTTTGTCGAACTTTAATTTTCTTCAGGAAATGAATTATTATATTTTGCTATATGCATTTCAGGAAATGAAATTATTACATGCAGCTATATATACTTTAGAAAATGAATTGTGATATGATGCTGTAATTTGATTAGTGTATGCTTCAGAAAATTAGTCACGTTCATAAGTGTTACGAATTTTTATTTTACAACAGTTATAAGTGTTACAAACATTTTACTTGCAACGTTAACAAGCATGACAATTATTACATTCATCATGGTTATAACCGTTGTAAATAAGGAATTTCCCAACGATTATAACTGTTGGAAATATGGAAATTCCCAATGGTTATAATCACTGGAAAATGTGTTGCAAAATTTATCGCATTCCTATAACCAATGGTTATAACCGTGGTTATAACCGTTACAAAATGCCAATTACGATGTTGTGATCTCCAGCTTTCCTCTTGAAACTCCTAGCATTTTTAGCTAATCCTAAAACCATTTGTGTAACGACCCTGACTCGACCTTCGAAAATCAGCACCGAATACGACACTCGTATTCAAATGCCGCAGAGCCAAATGCCGAACCTGGTTCGCCGGAGCTTATAACACAATAAGTACAACATAGCGCAAGAAATATGCATGATACAATTGATATAAAACATTTAATACAATATCTGATACAACAGAATACAATAGAATGGTACAATGGATAACAATACTATCAGAGATACAAGAAAATAGCAGCGGAAAAATAGTGTCTTCAATGCCAAACTCCAAGAACTCCGTCTTCAATCCAAAGCTAGCTCAAACCCTCATCACGTTTCACCAAGAGAGTAAGACTGGTGTGATGCTGAAGTGCAGCAAATGCGATCCACAAATCCGAAGAGCTTCGAAGGGTAACGAATCTATACCTATTACAGGATTATCTGAAAACCCAACTCTAGACTGCCCGTGTGGAAAATAGTGGGCACCCAGAGTTTAGGAAAGGAACAATAAACTCCAGGTCAGTCATGGGACTGGTGTGAGAAAACAAAACAATTTGGCCTTTTAAAATAAACAACAAAGCTTTTAAAGTTTAAATCCGCAATGCTTTTGGAAAATGAAACTACCATAAGGCCTCCCGGCACACACACAATGCAAACGCACACATGGGGGAGATTTCTCCTTATGATAGTCAAACATGCTTACTACGAAAAAATTCTTTTTGATATTATTATTAGTGCATAGTGGAAAACCTACAAAAGTATAATATAAATCCTAGCCAGCATAGGTACCATTATACTATGCCTACTATAGCTGCCATGTTAAATGGCAGGTTCTACAACTAAAACCGTACAAGGCGCGTATTGGATGAATGGATTTCCAACAAATGGTCAGGCTAAGGAACTTCCTATTGCCACATGGGAACGCCTCTGGCGGAACGCCTCTGGCGGGACGCCTCGAGAACCTACCCAGATCTCTGCTAAACAAGGCCGGCTACCCCCTTCCCGGGGAATAAAACCTGAGATATGCCACCCCCGGTCCTTTGGGACCTTTATCCGAGGGCCCTCCAACAACACTATCACACAGTAATAAATATACTAGTGTCCACATGAGTAAGTATCTGGGCTCCATACCATGATACCACCCTTTTCCAGAAGGAATGGTCATACCCTAGGGGAGCTACCCCTGAAACCTTGCCGCAACTTTCCTGTTTTCGACCATTACCGGTTTGTGAGGCTCGATGAGGTCTCGAACACAAAGCTACGCTTTTTCACAAAGCCATGCTTTGATCACAAATCATCAACAAATGATCATCAATCAAACAGCAGCACTTAGCATGCCACACTAGAAAATTGGGAGTATATCGCTGATAAACTTCAACTACATAACCTCTGAGCTCGTACGTTTCAGAGAAGGGTGTTAAGCTAAGAGAATAAATTCTCCGCCACCAACAGATATGTATTTGAAAGAAATCGGCTTTACATTTCAAAGTGTAGTGTCAGACACACAACCATACAAGTCTGTTCCGGGTTCGAACAGAACCGAAGGCACTTCCGAAGAAGCCCTTGCAAATCCGGGCATTCACAATCCCGATCGGACTTCCCATCACTTAGGAAATCTCTATACCGTAGCTACTCAGTGCAGAGACAATCGATAGGTCATCCTATCATTCTCGCAAATACCCGGTCTTCACCACCGGTCTTCAAATGCTATCCATAACGACGTATCGTTATTCGGAATGGGTTATATGACACAAGGTCCTCTCCCGGCTAAACTGAATAACGAGCGCAATATTTAAAAACATATGGATATAGGATTTTTAGTTAAGTCACAACTTATTATCCCAAACTTCCATTTAAATGGTTTAAACCAAATTACCATTTCAAATCTTTAAACAAAAGATTTATTTCACAAAGTTTAACCAGTTTCACAAAGATCCATTTACGATTTCCAAAACAATATCCATTTTAATCGGATTAATTCATTTAATCTTTAAATCCAAGGTTTTACTCATAGCTTCCAAACCCGTTTTCAATTATTCATTCACAACTTAGAAAACCATTTCAATTCAAACTTGAAATTCCTTTTATACAAATTGGAAATTCATTTCTTATATGAAAGCCTTTATCATTTGCAAACAAGCAGTTTTCAATTGGAAAAATCCAATTTCATTTATAGAAGTTAAAATCTTTGGGTTAAATTTAATTTCCAAAACAACACTTTAAAAATGGTTTGAAACCCATATAAGCTTCTATAACCTTTTTACATTTTAAATTCTCAAAACAGAATTCAATTCCCAATTTTTTTTAATTCAAATTCAAATTAGATTTCAAAACTAAATTAAGTTATTCAAAAATAACTTTTATCTTTGAAATTCTTTTTCAAAGCTTTTTACTTTAAATCCCATCCATTTCAAAATCCATTTGAATTTAAAAATTCAAATTTAAATATTTTCAAAAGTCCATGACTTAACCGATTTCCACGTGCAATCCATATTTGTGTGTGTATAGTGTAGTCTGGGGTTATTACACGATAGTGCACAACAACAATCATCACAGATATATCGATAAGCGGTATAACCTATAACGCTTATCTTCATCAACAAATTCATAGATAAAGTAAATTTATCAATCACAAAGATTCACTGATATGATTCGATGTGGGTTTCGGATTACCAACTGGAATCCAACTCCCTATCGCATCGAAGTTTAAATGTCGTTTTACGGGCAAAAGGGGTTTCACAGTCATATGGAAACGAATCACAAATCACAGTCCATCACAAAGCAATCACAACATCACCACAAAAATATCAATCCAATACAGAACAATTGATGATAGTTAATCATCTCTAATTAGGGTAAATATGGTTAAGTGTGTTAACCACACAATTTATTTTGAAAAAATTTAAATCAACGATTAACTATTCTTAACTATAAATTGGTTCAATCCTAATTAACTTTATCAACTAACTTTTCTTAATTTAATTATCCTAATTCATAAAATCCTTAATTTAAAATTAATTAAATCTTAATTACTTTCATTAATTAGTCACCCTTTAATTAAATCAACTTTTAATTATAAAGTAATTACAAATTTTAATTGTTTAAAATCTTTATTTAATCATTATAAAGAATTTTGTCTTTAATTTAAAAATTTGAATATTTGATTTACTCCTAAGTATTTTATCAAGTTAAATTTTTAAACAATTTTATTTTTAAAATCTAAGTTTTAAAATACTTCATTTATCCCGGATAATTAATTTAAAAATAGATTTAAAATCAATGTTTCAAATTTTTAAAAAACTTGACCTTTACTGTTTTTCCAGGCCTGACCGGAGACCTTCCCGATACATCCCCAAGACCTACATTACCCTGCTTCGAGTTTTTTTTCAAATCGGCCCGTGTGAGTACTTTTTAAAAAAATTTGTCTTAAGTTTGGAAAACGATTCGATACCACCCCAAATCGCCCAGAGTTTAGCTTCGAGTTTCCCCCCAATTTTATCGCGTATTGCTTCGAGCTACCTCTCTTCTTCCTAAACCCATCAACACCAATACAATGGCAGCCACGTGCACGTGCACGGCTGACGCCATCAACGTTGGTCGAAGCGACGGCCATCAACAAGTCAGCTCTCATCCCCTAACACCCTACAAACACCCAGATTTGGAAAAAGGTTTGAAAACGTGAATCGAGACATTCGACCATCAACCCATCAGAAATGTCACCTGAACATTTGCCTCGCGCCGCCTCCCCAGCCCGTTATCGTCCACGCGATTTCGACCCTAGCTTCGTCATCACATCACGCTTCTAATGGCTCCGGTATTGTGAAGTCCGGTCGCCTGTCGACAGCGCGGCCTCATCGTTTCGTACGCGAACCCAAATGAGTTCTTAAACCCTAAATTAAGCTCGAATTCAAAATCTAAACTTTTAAAAATCCAACTTGCATATTTCTGGTGATCCGTGATACTCAGACTATCTACGACGTCGAACTCGAGGGCCGCAATCATCTTGGTCGCCGGAATTTGGTGAAAATGTGATTTTCTGATCATCTCAAAAATCTCAATAAATACTTAGTGAAAAATTTGAATTTGTGTTTCTAAAATCATCAATTTTAATACTGATTCAAATGGTGTTACTAAAATTCAAATTCATGAGGTTCGAATTTTTACATATTTTGATTTATAACCATGTTTACATCTTCCAGTGAAGATGAACCTGTTTTCTTTGCTTTGATTAATTGCTGAGATGAAACACAAATTTAAACAACAATTTTTTTTTAACTTAATTACTAACATATTTCAGGAACAAGAAGGGAAAAAGAATGTTGTATTTGAATGTGTTTTATTCTGTAGCCAGGAAAAATCAATATAACAGTATTTGTAAAGTTACCCAGGTTTGCAGTTTTACAGAGAAGAAGAAAGCTATAAATTTTGCTTTGATTTATCTCTAAAACATAGTGTAAGTTTTGGACTATATTTTAACTTATTTTGCAATTCATAATTTTTTTTTCCTTTTCCAAAAGAGTAAGAGAGAGAGGATTCTAAATTCTCTGTAACTAAATGTTTCAGAATCAGGAATAGGAAACAAATGTTTTTCCAGGAGAATCAAACACAAGAATACAATTCATTCAATTCAAAGCTATTACATTCATGCAGGAATTCAAGCACACACAAAATTTGAACAAAGTAGGGATTTACTCACAGTTTTAATTACTGAAGTGTGGCACAGGGTTAAACAACATTTTTTTTTCCTCTTAACTGTTTATTTTCATTTCAGAAACAAAGAGGGAAGAGAGAGATTTGGGTTCTAATAGGGTTTACTTTGATTAGTTACTGAAGAACACATAGTATATCCAAACCATAGGTTATCATTCAAAACTTGGCATGGTTTACACTGTAACACAGAGTGTTACAGGTAACAGAAAAACAAAAATCAACATTTACAGGGAGAGAAAACTCAAGCATAGCAATCATTCACAAGGCAAAACTATTCACACTCATGCAGGCATTTAAACACAAGAAAAAAAATGAAGAAGGCATGGGGTTTACTCACAATATTTTCTAGAAGAACAGGAATGTTTCCTGACAGTTTTCAATAGAAAATGAAGTCTGCAACTTTCCTTCCTTTTCCTATTTTAAATTGGAGTTCAGATCTGCAAATCATAGTTACAGATCTTTGTTTACTTCTTATTGTATTTATGCATTTAATTGATAAATAATAACAAATTTAATTTCCTTACAGTTAGGATCTTTAATAGAACGGAGAGCTTTTCCTTCTTTTTTTTTCTTTCTTTTCTGCAGTTTTGAAACCAGAAATCATGTTTAGCCTTAAACTTGATTCTTTCCCTGCAATTTATTGAACGTTAGGGTATTAAATTCTTTTTCCCTTAGCAATTATAACTTCAAACTCAAATTCTTTTAAAAGAAAATTTACTTGCCTTTAGATTCATTCCCAGAAACTAGCATTATAGCAGAACCCTGAAACTTCACCTTTTTTTTCAAGACAAATCTGCAGTTTGAATTTAAAAATTGTTGTTAAAATATGACTTCAAAACCTTAATTTTATTAACTATAAAATTTTAAAAACTTACCTGAATGTATCACACTACACTTGATGCTTTAGAAATCACTACAGTTTTTAGTTTGAATTGAAGAAAGCTTGACAGTTTTCTTTCTTTTTTTTTCTGAATTTTTTTTCTTGCTTGAGTGTTGGAGTTTTAAAGATTGCAAAATCTTTATGATTTCTGAACTTCAGATGTTTAGGAGATTTAAAAATTCGAATTTTAGAAGGTGAAAAGTTTTCTGAATTTTTTATTTGATTATTTTATTTAGGAAATGATGTCTTGTGCCATTTGTTAAAAATAATCATAAGCTTTAGATCTTGTTAATTATTCTACTCCACCCTCACATGTTGATATATATGCAGCCTATAATGTTTACAAAGCAAATGAATTTTATACATTTTATATTAATAACTTATACACTTTAAAAATAAATGTATATCTTAAACAGTTGTAAATCTTATACTTACATATGTATGTTTAAATTTGTTTGTGTATATATATATAGGTACAATGTGTTTTAAGTCCTTATTTTATCAAATCTAATTATTAAGTATACAAGATGATTTAGCTTTTTGTAAACTTTTGTTTATATCAATTTTACAATATCACTTTTTAAACCAATATATTTAAGCTTACTTCATTATATATATTTTTTCTTTTGAATTAAGACTATTATGTCTTTTAAATAAACAACTTAAACTTCTATTGCTCATTTTATACACATTTTGTTTTATTAATTTTAAAGAAAGAAATGATTTTGAATGCTACTTAATTTTTTTAAAATATTTATTTTAAATTTAAATTCAATTTTCCATTTCAAACTTGAAATATAAACTTTCATATCCATTTATACATTCACACTTTATTTTGAACAAATTTAAATTAATTTTAAATATGCATTCAATTTACTCATATTTGTAATATACACACATATATATATATAAGATTTTAAATTTAAATGACTTTTAACAATATTTCTTATTTCAATATTTTAATCTCAAAATAGAATTGGGATTTAATTATATATTACTATCACTCATTTTTATTTGTTTAGGATTTTTCTTCCAGTTTAATTTGAAATTAAATTCCAAAAGTTTAAAACATATTATTTATTTAAATTTTTAACTTTGGGATGTTACTTTTTATCTATAAGATTTTAAATATAGAAATTCAAAATCTCAATTAAATTTTAAAATAAATACTCAAATAAACAAATATCCTATTTAATTTGAAAAATCCAAATTAATTTACAATTTTATCCAAAAATTTATTTTCATCATCAATTTTAAATTTAATTAAAAATTGGGATCGTTACAGATTTCCCCTCTTAAAATAAATTTCGTCCTCGAAATTTGCAAGGAAGACGACAAGGAATAGATGAAAGATAGAGAAATATCTTTCCAAATTAAACTGGATATCAATTCTGTATTTGGCTTAACAAATCAGAATATCAACAATATGAGAATAAACTCATACAATTATTTCATAAGATACTCGGGTTTATCCGGTCTACGAATATGCAAAGGCATTGGTTAGTTCGAAGGGATAACTAATCGTTCGTAGAATATACCCGATCCCAGAGAATAGATAGATGGATTCAATCTTCTACAATTTCTCAAACACTATATATGGATTCCAACTTGGGTCGGAATACCCCAAAGTATACATCAACTTGTCCCTCTTCAGACTTCAATCAACATAAGGAATTACAATAGAATTTGAAATTTGGTTTTAATCGAAATTGTTTTATCGATACAAATTATTTAACTTTATATTTTAGATACCAATTTATCAAATTTAAATTTTGCTAAGGTTAAGAACGAAAAGCTGATAGAAATTTGACCAAGAGCAAACGAAATAGAGACTTATCTACGATTCATAAGGTCACCATCATACTGAAGCTTCTTCCTCAAGCTGCTACGAAGCAATCAAAAGAATTGGGAAAACGAATCAAAGGAGATTGATAGAAAACGACATTTCCGTTATTGCAGGGTATTGACCACTTGTACTGGTACTTCCCTGTCCCCTATCTCGTTCTCTTCTTGCACTCATACCCACTATCGGTGGATAGTAAGAGAATTTACTGAGGCATTCGAACGAATATCTTAGGGAATACTCATTCTAGGGTATACTTCACCCTATCTCTAATGAGTTACTTAATGTGTTATATTCCTGAGCTAAAGTTTTAACCCTCAGCTCTGATACCAATTCTAACGACCCTGACTCGACCTTCGAAAATCGGCACCGAATACGACACTCGTATTCAAATGCCGCAGATCCTAATGTCGAACCTGGTTTGCCGGAGCTTATAACACAATAAGTACAACACAGCGGAAGAAATATGCATGATACAATTGATATACAACATTTAATACAATATCTGATACAACAGAATACAATAGAATGGTACAATGGATAACAATACTATCAGAGATACAAGAAAATAGCAGCGGAAAAATAGTGTCTTCAATGCCAAACTCCAAGAACTCCGTCTTCAATCCAAAGCTAGCTCAAACCCTCATCACGTTTCACCAAGAGAGCAAGACTGGTGTGATGCTGAAGTGCAGCAAATGCGATCCACAAATCCGAAGAGCTTCGAAGGCTAACGAATCTATGCCTATTGCAGGATTATCTGAAAACCCAACTCTAGACTGCCCGTGTGGAAAATAGTTGGCACCCAGAGTTTAGGAAAGGAACAATAAACTCCAGGTCAGTCATGGGACTGGTGTGAGCAAACAAAACAATTTGGTCTTTTAAAATAAACAACAAAGCTTTTAAAGTTTAAATCCGCAATGCTTTTGGAAAATGAACTACCATAAGGCCTCCCGGCACAGACACAATGCAAACGCACAAATGGGGGAGATTTCTCCTTATGATAGTCAAACATGCTTACTATGCAAAAATTCTTTTTGATATTATTATTAGTGCATAGTGGAAAACCTTCGAAAGTATAATATAAATCCTAGCCAGCATAGGTACCATTATACTATGCCTACTATAGCTGCCATGTTAAATGGCAGGTTCTACAACTAAAACCGTACAAGGCGCGTATTGGATGAATGGATTTCCAACAAATGGTCAGGCTAAGGAACTTCCTATTGCCACATGGGAATGCCTCTGGCGGGACGCCCCGAGAACCTACCCGGATCTCTGCTAAACAAGGCCGGCTACCCCCTTCTCGGGGGATAAAACCTGAGATATGCGACCCCCGGTCCTTTGGGACCTTTATCCGAGGGCCCTCCAACAGCAACATCACACAGTAATAAATATACTAGTGTCCACATGAGTAAGTATCTGGGCTCCATACCATGATACCACCCTTTCCCAGAAGGAATGGTCATACCCTAGGGGAGCTACCCCTGAAACCTTGCCGCAACTTTCCTGTTTTCGACCATTACCGGTTTGTGAGGCTCGATGAGGTCTCGACCACAAAGCTACGCTTTTTCACAAAGCCATGCTTTGATCACAAATGATCATCAATCACACAGCAGCACTTAGCATGCCACACTACCAAATTGGGAGTATATCGCTGATAAACTTCAACTACATAACCTCTGAGCTCGTACGTCTCAGAGAAGAGTGTTAAGCTAAGAGAATAAATTCTCAGCCTCCAACAGATATGTATTTGAAAGAAATCGGCTTTACATCTCAAAGTGTAGTGTCAGACACACAACCATACAAGTCTGTTCCAGGTTCGAACAGAACCGAAGGCACTTCCGAAGAAGCCCTTGCAAATCCGGGCATTCACAATCCCGATCGGACTTCCCATCACTTAGGAAATCTCTATACCGTAGCTACTCAGTGCAGAGACAATCGATAGGTCATCCTATCATTCTCGCAAATACCCGGTCTTCACCACCGGTCTTCAAATGCTATCCATAACGACGTATCATTATTCGGAATGGGTTATATGACACAAGGTAATCTCCCGGCTAAACCGAATAACGAGCGCAATATTTAAAAACATATGGATATAGGATTTTTAGTTAAGTCACAACTTATTATCCAAAACTTCCATTTAAATGGTTTAAACCAAATTACCATTTCAAATCTTTAAACAAAAGATTTATTTCACAAAGTTTAACCAGTTTCATAAAGATCCATTTACGATTTCCAAAACAATATCCATTTTAATCGGATTAATTCATTTAATCTTTAAATCCAAGGTTTTACTCATAGCTTCCAAACCCGTTTTCAGTTATTCACTCACAACTTAGAAAACCATTTCAATTCAAACTTGAAATTCCTTTTATACAAATTGGAAATTCATTTCTTATATGAAAGCCTTTATCATTTGAAAACAAGCAGTTTTCATTTGGAAAAATCCAATTTCATTTATAGAAGTTAAAATCTTTGGGTTAAATTTAATTTCCAAAACAACACTTTAAAAATGGTTTGAAACCCATATAAGCTTCTATAACCATTTTACATTTTAAATTCTCAAAATAGAATACAATTCCCAATTTTTTTGAATTCAAATTCAAATTAGATTTCAAAACTAAATTAAGTTATTCAAAAATAACTTTTATCTTTGAAATTCTTTTTCAAAGCTTTTTACTTTAAATCCCATCCACTTCAAAAACCATTTGAATTTAAAAATTCAAATTTAAATATTGTCAAAATTCTATGACTTAACCGATTTCCACGTGTAATCCATATTTGTGTGTGTATAGTGTAGTCCGGGGTTATTACACGATAGTGCACAACAACAATCATCATAGATATATCGATAAGCGGTATAACCTATAACGCTTATCTTCATCAACAGATTCATAGATAAAGTAAATTTATCAATCACAAAGATTCACTGTGAGATTCGATGTAGGTTTCGGATAACCAACTGGAATCCAACTCCCTGTCGCATCGAAGTTTAAATGTCGTTTTACGGGCAAAAAGGGTTTCACAGTCATATGGGAACGAATCACAAATCACAGTCCATCACAAAGCAATCACAACATCACCACAAAAATATCAATCTAATACAGAACAATCGATGATAGTTAATCATCTCTAATTAGGGTAACTATGGTTAAGTGTGTTAACCACACAATTTATTTTGAAAAAGTTTAAATCAACGATTAACTATTCTTAACTATAAATTGGTTCAATCCTAATTAACTTTATCAACTAACTTTTCTTAATTTAATTATCTTAATTCAAAAATCCTTAATTTAAAATTAATTAAATCTTAATTACTTTATTAATTAGTCACCCTTTAATTAAATCAACTTTTAATTATAAAGTAATTACAAATTTTAATTGTTTAAAATCTTTATTTAATCATTATAAAAAAAATTTGTCTTTAAGTTAAAAATTTGAATATTTGATTTACTCCTAAGTATTTTATCAAGTTAAATTTTTAAACAATTTTATTTTTGAAATCTAAGTTTTAAAATACTTCATTTATCCCGGATAATTAATTTAAAAACAGATTTAAAATCAATGTTTCAAATTTTTCAAAACTTGACCTTTGCTGTTTTTAAAGGCCTGACCCGAGACCTTCCCGATACATCCCCGAGACCAACATTACCCTGCTTCGAGTTTTTTTTCAAATCGGCCCAAGTGAGTACTTTTTTCAAAAATTTGTCTTAAGTTTGGAAAACGACTCGATACCACCCCAAATCGCCCCGAGTTCAGCTTCGAGTTTCCCCCCAATTTTCTCGCATGTTGCTTTGAGCTACCTCTCTTCTTCCTAAACCCATCAACACCACAACAATGGCAGCCACGTGCACGTGCACGGCTGACGCCATCAACGTTGGTCGAAGCGACGGCCATCAACAAGTCAGCTCTCATCCCCTAACACCCTACAAACACCCAGATTTGGAAAAAGGTTTGAAAACGTGAATCGAGACATTCGACCATCAACCCATCAGAAATGTCACCTGAACATTTGCCTCGCGCCGCCTCCCCAGCCCGTTATCGTCCACGCGATTTCGACCCTAGCTTCATCATCACGTCACGCTTCTAATGGCTCCGGTGTTGTAAAGTCCGGTCGCCTGTCGACAGCGCAGCCCCATCGTTTCGTACGCGAACCCAAATGGGTTCTTAAACCCTAAATTAAGCTCGAATTCAAAATCTAAACTTTTAAAAATCCAACTTGCATTTTTCTGGTGATCCGTGATACTCAGACTATCTACGACGTCGAACTCGAGGGCCGCAATCATCTTGGTCGCCGGAATTTGGTGAAAATGTGATTTTCTGATCATCTCAAAAATCTCAATAAAGACTTAACGAAAAATTTGAATTTTTGTTTCTAAAATCATCAATTTTAATACTGATTCAAATGGTGTTACTAAAATTCAAATTCATGAGGTTCAAATTTTTACATATTTTGATTTATAACCATGTTTACATCTTCCAGTGAAGATGAACCCGTTTTCTTTGCTTTGATTAATTCCTGAGATGAAACACAAATTTAAACAACAATTTTTTTTAACTTAATTACTAACATATTTCAGGAACAAGAAGGGAAAAAGAATGTTGTATTTGAATGTGTTTTATTCTGTAACCAGGAAAAATCAATATAACAGTATTTGTAAAGTTACCCAGGTTTGCAGTTTTAAAGTGAAGAAGAAAGCTATAAATTTTGCTTTGATTTATCTCTAAAACATAGTGTAAGTTTTGGACTATATTTTAACTTATTTTGCAATTCATAATTTTTTTTTCCTTTTCCAAAAGAGTAAGAGAGAGAGGATTCTAAATTCTCTATAACTAAATGTTACAGAAACAGGAATAGGAAACAAATGTTTTTCCAGGAGAATCAAACACAAGAATACCATTCATTCAATTCAAAGCTATTACATTCATGCAGGAATTCAAGCACACACAAAATTTGAACAAAGTAGGGATTTACTCACAGTTTTAATTACTGAAGTGTGGCACAGGGTTAAACAACATTTTTTTTCCTCTTAACTGTTTATTTTCATTTCAGAAACAAAGAGGGAAGAGAGAGATTTGGGTTCTAATAGGGTTTACTTTGATTAGTTACTGAAGAACACATAGTATATCCAAACCATAGGTTATCATTCAAAACTTGGCATGGTTTACACTGTAACACAGAGTGTTACAGGTAACAGAAGAACAAAAATCAACATTTACAGGGAGAGAAAACTCAAGCATAGCAATCATTCACAAGGCAAAACTATTCACATTCTTGCAGGCATTTAAACACAAGAAAAAAAAATGAAGAAGGCATGGGGTTTACTCACAATATTTTCCAGAAGAACAGGAATGTTTCCTGACAGTTTTCAAAAGAAAATGAAGTCTGCAACTTTCCTTCCTTTTCCTATTTTAAATTGGAGTTCAGATCTGCAAATCATAGTTACAGATCTTTGTTTACTTCTTATTGTACTTATGCATTTAATTGATAAATAATAACAAATTTAATTTCCTTACAGTTAGGATCTTTAATAGAACGGAGAGCTTTTCCTTCTTTTTTTTCTTTCTTTTCTGCAGTTTTGAAACCAGAAATCATGTTTAGCCTTAAACTTGATTCTTTCCCTGCAATTTATTGAACGTTAGGGTATTAAATTCTTTTTCCCTTAGCAATTATAACTTCAAACTCAAATTCTTTTAAAAGAAAATTTACTTGCCTTTAGATTCATTCCCAGAAACTAGCATTATAGCAGAACCCTGAAACTTCACCTTTTTTTTCAAGACAAATCTGCAGTTTGAATTTAAAAATTGTTGTTAAAATATGACTTCAAAACCATAATTTTATTAACTATAAAATTTTAAAAACTTACCTGAATGTATCACACTACACTTGATGCTTTAGAAATCACTACAGTTTTTAGTTTGAATTGAAGAAAGCTTGACAGTTTTCTTTTTTTGTTTTCTGAATTTTTTTTCTTGCTTGAGTGTTGGAGTTTTAAAGATTGCAAAATCTTTATGATTTCTGAACTTCAGATGTTTAGGAGATTTAAAAATTCGAATTTTAGAAGGTGAAAAGTTTTCTGAATTTTTTATTTGATTATTTTATTTAGGAAATGATGTCTTGTGCCATTTGTTAAAAATAATCATAAGCTTTAGATCTTGTTAATTATTCTACTCCACCCTCACATATTGATATATATGCAGCCTTTAATGTTTACAAAGCAAATGAATTTTATTCATTTTATATTTATAACTTATACACTTTAAAAGTAAATGTATATCTTAAACACTTGTAAATCTTATACTTACATATGTATGTTTAAATTTGTTTGTATATATATATAGGTACAATGTGTTTTAAGTCCTTATTTTATCAATTCTAATTATTAAGTATACAAGATGATTTAGCTTTTTGTAAACTTTTGTTTATATCAATTTTACAATATCACTTTTTAAACCAATATATTTAAGCTTACTTCATTATATATATTTTTTCTTTTGAATTAAGACTATTATATCTTTTAAATAAACAACTTAAACTTCTATTGCTCATTTTATACACATTTTGTTTTATTAATTTTAAAGAAAGAAATGATTTTGAATGCTACTTAATTTTTTTAAAATATTTATTTTAAATTTAAATTCAATTTTCCATTTCAAACTTGAAATATAAACTTTCATATCCATTTATACATTCACACTTTATTTTGAACAAATTTAAATTAATTTTAAATATGCATTCAATTTACTCATATTTGTAATATACACACACACACACACACACACACACATATATATATATATATATATATAAGATTTTAAATTTAAATGACTTTTAACAATATTTCTTATTTCAATATTTTAATCTCAAAATAGAATTGGGATTTAATTATATATTACTATCACTCATTTTTATTTGTTTAGGATTTTTCTTCCAATTTAATTTGAAATTAAATTCCAAAAGTTTAAAACATATTATTTATTTAAATTGTTAACTTTGGGATGTTACTTTTTGTCTATAAGACTTTAAATATAGAAATTCAAAATCTCAATTATATTTTAAAATAAATACTCAAATAAAAAAATATCCTATTTAATTTGAAAAATCCAAATTAATTTACAATTTTATCCAAAAATTTATTTTCATCATCAATTTTAAATTTAATTAAAAATTGGGATCGTTACAATTTGGATTTGACCCGAATATTAAAAATACTCGGATCATGCTTGATAAACCAGCATGAGAAAACTTGAATTATAAAATGTGTAGATCAGATTGATGTCAATCAAAACTTTTAGAAAAGAAGGGTATCTCGTAAGACCATGCCACTCATAAACACAAACGGG
Organism: Allium cepa; assembly: GCA_030765085.1. NCBI lineage: Eukaryota > Viridiplantae > Streptophyta > Magnoliopsida > Asparagales > Amaryllidaceae > Allium > Allium cepa. Next base: position 460,089,056 of record CM060932.1, read on the forward strand.
TTTTTTCCTTACGATTACCAAATTACTTTATACCAAAACAAATTTGATATTATAATTAATGACATTGGTTTGAAAGCACTTTTCAAACAAATATATAAAGATAGTACCAATACCCGGACAACGCCAAATAGTGTATATGATTATAAAGGGGTAACTAAAATGTTTGCAAAGCATTACAACTATTTTGGGAATACAATCAAAACCAGAAAGGTCGTATTGCAATTTGATTTCCAACATGATAGGGAACCCTTGGCCATTTCTCCGTTAGGAAATCCACGCATAACAATTCCCGGTGACTATTCACTTATCTCAAGCAAGCCTCCGTATAACATTGATACAGTACTATGGACATCGTATTTTGGTGGCTTTTCTCTTTCTTAGTCGATCCTCTAATACCTACCCATAAAGTAACAAATGCCCTTTCCTTAATAAAACCGACAACTCGAAATACCCAAATTACCACATTGTATCCTGTATTATTCCTAAGATGTGAGGCTTCTAAAGCTACACTCTTCTTCCCACAAAACCGCGCTTTTCTTTTCCTAAACCCATGCTTTACTTTTCACAAAGCAATTTCCAGTTAAAATGCCACATTGCCATTTCTGTAAACACTTATTGATTTCTACAAAAGTACAATCTCTGAGCTCATACTCTTAGAGAAGGGTGTTAAGTATAGGAGGGATTACCTCCTACATCACCAAACATGTGTACGTTTGTAAAAACTAATGCACCTGGTTTTAGAAATGCAATATGAGACACTTGTTCATACAATGTAACATCCCACCTTTTCGTACGCTTTAAATCGACGATAAACCACACATGTCAGACTTAAACCATACAAAAGGGCGGATTGTTATGGGGTAAATAAGAAAAAGTAGAGAAAGAAAAAGAAAAAAACAGAATCTTGCAGCATAACAATAAAATATAATAATCAAATATACAGTTCATGAAGCTGTTTTACAAATATTTGATTATACTTGTAAAATACATATCAGAGTTACACATACCAGAGAATATTAATAATGCAGCGGAATAAAATGGTGTAGTGGAATATATAACAAATAGTAATAATAATTCTTCGTCTTCGTCCTTCAGAATTAAGGCCTTCAAATCCTGAAATGCTCAGGTTGATTCAAGCGAATTGAAAAGACAAAACACTCGAGCCAGAACTAAAATATCTTATGTGAGTTAAATAACCAGAAATAAATATGAGTGTAGTAACTTAAGAGATGCTCGGGATTCACATCTCCTATGGATCCGTTAAACTATTTACTATGTAGTAATATTTCGCTATTACAATAATTTCTAATAGTAAAATAAACTTACTTTTAAATAGCGTTAAGTGATTACCCATATAGCCCTTAACACGTAATGGTGCCAATAGTCTATACATTTCGTAGTACCTCCCGATCGGGAGGCTACCAGAGGATACTCTATAGGTATGTCACAAATCAAACTCGTACAAGGCGCGCTAGGGTAGGTGACACGGCATAACTAGGCAATGCTAGGGTAGATATACCAATTACTATCCGGGCTGGTGGTAACGCGTAGCAGCTACTACCGCCCGCCTCAAGCCACACCCTCAAAATCAAAAGTGGCCACCGAATCAATCTAAATGTCAGAGTATAATATCGAAGGGATGCGTCCGATAAGAGGGGCTACCTCCTTCGCCCGAGAATCGCTTCTGTTTTAGCCACCTTATGCCAACTCACGGGAGTGGGGTCCGCGTATATACCTTAAAAGAAACGCCGCCACCATCCTACTTCATTCTGGAATCTCCACCTCGTACATGGTTGTTAAAGTGGTTTTCGAAGTTGGCAGAGAGTACGACAACTTCCAATCCCAGTCTCTTTAACAACCAAACTTATTATAACACCGCGGTCAATTTAAAATAATTAGACTTCAAAACCGGGATATAATATTCATTTCAGAATCATATAAATTCGATATCATTTTCGTTTTAAAAACCAAATCAATATGATATCATTTATAAAACCCAAATCAATATAATATCATTTTTATTTCAAATATATCCTTTTTAAAAATCATAACACTTTCAACATTAATACCCTTCGAAATCAAAAATACGAGAAATATAACACTTTCAATTTATACTACCTCGAAACTCATAACTTTCACCACTTATGTAGTTTAAATGTTTAAATTACTTTATATAACCAAAATAGCTTCTTTAATTTTCAAAAATCAATTCCAAAACTCGAATTTCTAGATTTTGAATTTAATCCAAATCCTAAAATAATACACTTCAATTAAATTCAGTTTCCAAATAAACTTTTCCAAATTTTGTCGATTTCAAAATGGATTTGATCCACAAAATTAACCCTTTCAAATTCAATATATTTCAAAGCTTAAATATTCAATATTTCAAAACTAAATTTTATAATTCATACACACACACACACACCAAATTCACTTTACTATTATTTCGTTTTGAAATATTTGCTTAATAAATCCAATATCCTTTAAAAAAAATTTCAAATTTCAATAACTGAATATTCCTAAATTTATTTAGACTTGATATATTCACTTAAATCACCTTAAACCCGAATTTAAGTTATAAAACCATATTCTTTTAAAATCCCAATTTCAGTAAGTTCCAAATGGATTCATATTAAATATAATTCTTAATTATATAAAATCTCAAATCAATTTCAAAACTATCTTCTCAACCTTCATTTATAAAAATCAATATAACTCTATATTAAAATATAATTTAAGTAAACACTTATCCATATTATATTTTAATAAAATCAAACTTTATTATTAGACTTATTTATACTTTAAAAAATTTCATTCATAGCTTAAACCCAAAAATTTAACTATATATAAAATAACATTTATAAAAAATCCAAATCAATATCTCATAAAACCGTATATTTCTTTACAAAACCATAGAAATCATTTCAAATATATATATATATACACACACACACACCGCGGTGTCTGGATAAAATTTTCTAGCCTACCGTTAAGTGATATGGATATTTATCATTTCAATCCGTAATTTAAAATAAAAATACGGTCGTATATCATTTCAAACCGAAATCCCTAATCAAAATGACAAATCAATAAAGAACTTGCAGATTATGATGATATAACTAAAACATCCATTCACCCATCATAAATCATACATCCATCACAATCAACATCCAAAACAATCAATTAATATCAATATATAACTGAAAATATATATCCGGTAATTAACTGGCAGTTATATTCAATAATAAATTAAATGACGATTTAATTCAAATAAATGCAATTAACTAGATGATGATTTAAAAAATACAAAACAGTCATAAATAAATTCATAATCATAACATAAATTAAACTTAATGAACATAAGAAATTTTAGAAGTTGTGAGTGGGTTAAAACACTCACCTTTTGAATTTAAATTGAATTTAAATTCAATTTAAACCGAAAAATTGAACTATCTCCAAATTCATCCAAACCAGCTCCAAAATGTCTGGAATTCAGATACGATCATAAGAAAGAAACTGCGTGTAAATTGGACAACGTATGAGGAAGTTATACGCGTTTGAATGATTGAAATAAAAATAAACATAAAATAACTAAAAAATAAATGAACCAGAACCCAACAGACACGTCAACGCCTCTGTGAATTCACACGCACAGTGTCCTTGTGTTCGAACCGAAGAAACAATGCAACAACCTCCCACCTCGATCGATCGTTGACCGCATATAATGCCACCTAGGTCGCCTTACACTTCAAATCGATCACCTCCTCGAGCTCACCAACCCAGGCCGCCTTGAACGACGTGGTCGGGCCCCTACCCCGTGCCGCCGCTGCCATCGGGTTTCAAAACCCTAACTAGCTAATTTCGGTCGCCCTCCATCACCATAGTTTATGCCACTACCGCCAATCGACTCCACGCAGCATGCTCTACGAAACCCAGAAACCAATTTTGCTACTTTACGTTGAAATCAAAAACCCCAAATTCATGATTTAGGTTTCATGATTTCGGATTCGACCACGATTTCCCGCTGATTCGAGCAAAATTTCCTCAAACGAACAGTTGACGCAAATTCGTATCGTTGATATCATCGACCTTATATTTTTTCGAATTTTTTTGAAGAGATTGACATTTCAATTTGATTTTTGAATTACAATTGGATTTGGAATTGTCGCCATGAAATGAGGAGGTGAGAAGGAATTGTACGTACAGACAATTTACAATGAGGAACAATTAGGTTTTATAACAGGGTATATACAGATGAGGTTGAAATAAAATAGATGGACCCGATTTATAAACGCGTTGAACGATGAATGGCCCGAAAAGCCCATTCTAACTCCCGAACGAAATTGGGTCAACCCATATATCGAAATAGATGTTTTAAAATATTTTAAACGCGAAGGAATAGGTTTCAAGTCCAAATTCCATCATATGAAGAAGTTATGCTAAAATCAAATTATTTCAAATTGATTTCAAATTCATTGATTTCTAGGCGTTTCGAGCCCGTACGATCAAACAACAAGTCCGATCGCTACGAAACTTGAAATCCTGCAATAATTCACCGTTACGAATCCGATGAAACTTGATTCGTTGAAATTCGAGTCAGTAGCCAAAATGGTTAATTTATAGTTAATTAAATAAATTAAAAATAAATTGATTAAATCAAAATTTCAATTTCAATTCGAAAATTAACAAATTTTATCACTTATGATTTATCAATCATTTATAATGATTTAAAAAAAAAATTAAATGTCAATTTAGAGATCATAAATTTATAAATTTCAATATTAACCTCAATTTCATTAAATTCAAAATTATAAATTTAATTTCCAATAATTCTATTAAATTCACTTTTCATTCTAATATTTTTGATACCCTTGCATTACATACATCAATATTTCCATTTTCATTTTTATTTCAATTTCATAATATTTAATTTCAAACACTACAATAATTACACTTTATTATAAATTAGATTTCGATGGAATGATTTGTTTGTCTTTGATTACACTACTATATTCAAAAATCCAGCTTTCCTTTGTATTAACTACTATTTCCATTTTATTATATTTGCCAAATATGTACATTAATTACGATTTATATTCTCAATCAATTTATTTACTTGGTTTCATACTTTTATTACATCAATTACTGCCCTATAAATAGATCTATGTTTCTATTTAATTTACATTTATTAAAAATTTATTTCCAATTTCAATTAACAATAGGTAACATACAATAAACATTACCGTTACTCTTTAATCACATAAATAAGCTTTTATTACTTACAAATCAATGTTGCCATTTATTTTCATACTACTAATTTCATTCACTTATGTTCAATTTAAAACCAAACATAACATTTTTTTTTTCATTAATTGGTATTCCATTCAATTCATAAATTTATTAACTTTGATTAGTATTGTTTACCTTGCATTCTATTTATCATTTCATTAATATTATTCCCAATTTTATTTCTTTGTATTAATTACACAATCATATTAAATTACCGAATTTAAATCATTGAAATTTACAGGTCGTTACACTCTTCCCCACTAAAACTTTTTGTCCTCGAAAAGGAAAAAGGAGGGAAAAGAAGAATTAAGAAGTCAATATATCTTATTTCAAATATTAACTTTATAAACAAATAAATTTACAAAATTAATTATTTTACATAAAATATACCAAATTTTTACCATTAAATCTTTTTATACTCCAATTAATAAAGTTTGGAAAACATTTTCAAAATATTTTCTAAGTCCAAAATTTACAGAAAATTTTGGCAGTCTCCCTTGTACGGAGAGGCTCGGGAGAAAATATAATATCAAATATAATAATATACAACATATATTTTCCAAAATAATATATATCCCAACACGGGAAAATAATAATATAATAACGTTATAAAATCGTAATCCGAAAACATACCTATTTGTCGGCAATTACGCTTCGTTATGAAACCAAAAGCAGTAGCAATTGCTTCCATAACCTGCATTTCACTTATATAATCTAAAAGAGTTAATAATTATGTAAAATGAAATATTTACAGTTGTTTCATTCATTGACAAACAAATCAATACAAACAACAATCACTTGCAACCCAAAAGCATACAACCATCATATAAAATCAACACAATTCAATCATTCATTCATATCAAACAAAACAAACAGTTGTTCGGGTTCAAACTTCAAATTGTGCATAATGAAAAATCTACTACTCAACAGTCTCTGATGAAGCTAAATAGATTATTCATACATCCAAACAATTTTAAAGTATCCTTACCCAAACAACCATAAACTAAAATAAACAACAATTCCAAATTATAGATCAAGTTCATTCTGAATAATTTCATCTCATAACATTTGTTGTTTGATTTCCTTTTTATTTACAATGATTTATCTTTTTAATTTACATTTTTTCTCACTTATTTCTTACAATTTTTCAATTTCTCAGCATTTAAATTTATTTACTTAAGTTTACAACCATTTACTTATAATCCTCATCTTTCTATTATATTTACTCATAGTAACATTTTCAATTATACTTAAGTTTATAATAACTACAACATCAAATTTTATTTATTAAAGAATTTTATTAAATACTTTCTTTAGTTCAAATTTTACTTGTAAAATTTTCCATTAAATTTTCTTTTAGCACTCTAGCTTCTTCTTTTTTTATTTTTTATTTTTATAGTTGGTAAGTTATATATATGCTTTCAAGAATGTAATAGAAAGTTACATAAGTTTATTTTATTTCTTTTAATTAATTAAATGTTCAATAATAATATCCATTGTCTTATAGGTTACGCATTTCAAATTTCTTTTAATTTCATTCATAACCTAGCATTAAATCTCTTATTTTAATTAGAGGTTCCAATTATTATTTAGTTACATTCAGTTTCACTACAATAATTGAACTACTAATTAACGGAAACTTAAGAATCAAATACCGGGTTAAATTTCAAATCATTTTAAAATAATAGATAGATAAATCTACTTACAACTTATATCCAACAATATTTAAAACAAACTAAAATTTTATATTTGTTTATCAAAATAAATTTGTAGTAAAACTACAACAGTGGCCTTCCCACTTTGAAACTCAAAAATAAACGTCGATGATGCGTGCACTCATCACCGAAATTATTTTCCAACGACAGAGTGGGGAGGACATAACTTATTTCTTTTCAAAATTCCTTTACAACAATTCTTTCAAATTATGTAGAATATTTATATCAGAAAATACTTCTAAAATTACTGTTATTATATTCCAAAATTATCGAAAGAACTTTCAAAACCCCGGGACTTAAGTTCTAAGTTTCCAATCTTTTGTTTATTTTATTTCAAATCTTATTTCAGCTACCTAACAACCAATATATTGCAACCAAGTATATATATATATATATATATCATTTATAAAAAATTTATTTTATATATATAGAAAATATAATAGGCAAAATTACTTCATTCAACTATATTCAAAACAAATATTGTGTCGGTCTGTCCTATTAAGTGTTTAGAAATCCCTACTGATGTCATAGCGTCCTGCGCACCAACTAGAATTTATAAACACAAAACGGAACAAATTAACACAGTATTAAAACCTTTTATAACACTAACAAATATGCTCTCTCATATAATATATATATATATACACTCAGCGACTCATCATAGGGTATTACTACCCTATTAAATAAGAGTCAGACCACACAAAGCTAAGGTTTATCGCTAAACCAAAGCTTTGATACCAGATGTAACATCCCGCCTTTTCGTACGCTTTAAATCGATGATAAACCACAAACGTCAGACTTAAACCATATAAAAGGGCAGATTGTTATGAGGTAAATAAGAAAAATCAGATAAAGAAAAAGAACAAAGCATAATCTTGCAGCGGAACGATAAAATATAATAATCAAATATACAGTTCATGAAGCTCTTTTACAAATATTCGATTATACTTATACAACACGTATCAGAGTTTCACATACCAGAGAATATTAATAATGCAGCGGAATAAAATGATGTAGTGAAATATATAACAAATAGTAATAATAATTCTTCATCTTCGTCCTCTAGAATTAAGGCCTTCAAATCCTGAAATGCTCAGGCATACCCGAGCGAATTTAAAAGACAAAACACACGAGTCAGAACTAAAATATCTTATGTGAGTTAAATAAAAAGAAATAAATATGAGTACAGTAACTTAAGAGATGCTCGAGATTCACATCTCCTAAGGATCCGTTAAACTATTTACTATGTAGTAATATTTCACTATTATAATAATGTCTAATAGTAAACTAAACTTACTTTTAAATAGCGTTAAGGGGTTACCCATATAGCCCTTAACACGTAATAGTGCCAATAGTCTATACAGTACCTTAATACCTCCTGATCGGGAGGCTTCCAGAGGATACTCCATAGGTACGACACAAATCAAACTAGTACAAGGCGCGCTAGAGTAGGTGACACGGCACAACTAGGCAATGCGAGGGTAAATATACCAATTGCTATCCGGGCAAGTAGTAACGCGAAGCAGCTACTACCGCTCACCTTGAGCCACAACCCCAAAATCAAAAATCAAAAGTGGTGTAACGACCTGATATTTTCAACCATTCGCATCCATTATAAGTGTATAGGTACACTCATGCCGGAATCGAATTGCTCAAAATACCGCGTTATAAATAAAAATTTGGCAAATCTCAAAATATACAGTAAATAAAATCATAGATTCACAGATACAGTGTAATTAATAATGCAGCGGAAGTAAAAGAGATAGTAGTTCATGAAGCTACTATATAAAAATATCAGAGTTACATAAAATACAACAGAAGAAATAAAGTACAAAGGAAGTCTCACTAGATAGAAGTCTACTAATACAAGAGCTGAAGGAACAACAAACTGCAAAAGATAAAACTTGACAAGTAGATAATCTCCAGCGATTCCAATCTCCAAAAAGTGGAAATCCAAATCTATGAATAACTCAGGCTGACCCGAGCGTAAATAAAAATACAAACACTCGAGTTAGGACATACATACTTATACAATGTAAACCAACTTAAGTGAACGGTAGCAAAGGTACAAGTAACTTAGAAGATGTTTGGGACCGCCCATCCTCTAAGGATCCGTTAAACTATTTATTATATAGTAATATACGCTATATATAGTAGTGTCTAATCAGTAAAGTATAATCATATAGAAAATAGCGTTGAGGGGATGATGAACCTTAACGCGGTCGGATCTTCAAAACCAAAATCGCAGTTGGCTCGATATAAGGATATGACAAGGCACGCGAGGCAATGCCAGGGTGGATACACCATTTGCACTCCCGGACCGGTGGTGATGGCAAGCCAGCAGCTTCCGCCCACCTCGAGACATACCCCCGAATCAAAGTGGCGCCACCGTATCGAATCACAAAAGTAATATAATGGTTTCCGATGGAGCATGCTCGAAGAAAGTGTGTGACCCTTTGTGTAGCCCGGTATAGCTCCTGTTTTAGTCATATATGCCAACTCACGGGAGTTGGGTCCACGTAATATACCTTGTGAACGTCGCCGCCATCCTACTTCATTCTGGAATCTTTACCGCGTACATAGTTGTTAAAGTGGTTTTCGGTATTGACCGGCTATAAGACAATATCTGATCTCGGTCTCTTTAACAACCAATCGTTATTATAACCCGTGGTTATAACTTTAAAACAATATTTTCATACTTCAAAATAAAACATCCTTTTCAATCCAAATCTTTATCAAATAAAAATTATATCATTTCCAAATCATTTCAATATCAAAAATATCATTCTTTTAAACTTCCGTTTCAAATCATTATTTGAAATTCAAATCCAAATGTCAAATTTAAGTATCTTTTAAAACCAAAGATAACATTCATTTATAAAAATTCGAACCCCCTTTTAAAATGATTCATTTCCAATTTAATTTATTCATTTAAATCATTTTAAAAGTGGATTTATTATTCTTTCAATTCAAGTAGTCAAATTTCAAAGTTTCAAGTCATTCTGAGCTCATTTACTAAGTCAAAAATCATATTTATTAAAATTTCAGCCTTTCACAGCATTTAGAAAAAGCTGTTATAAGTTATACTTGAAAACATTTTAATTCAGCAAAGACAGCACTTAAAATGCTGTTAAAACTCAGTTTTAGTCAAATTTTAGTTTAAAACAGCAAAGACAGCATTTCCAGGAATGTTGCGGTAGCTCAGATTTCAAAACAAGGTTTAAATTTGATTTCAGTAAAGACTGCAGACCACTATAGCATTTCCAGAGAATGCTACAACAGACTTGAGTCCAATATTAGCCTATAAGCTCAATTACAGCAACTATAGCATTTCAGAAATGCTGTAATAGCTCTTTTTACACAATTTTAGTTCAATTCAGAAACTACAGCATTTCTGAATGCTATTAAAAGTTAATTCCAGGTTTAAGTGTATTTTCAGCCAATAGTAAACTTCAATTTAAAACCAATAAACATTTTTAAAATCATATCTTAACATTTAAAATGTTCATTAACATATCATTTAACATATTATTTTATACAATAAATTTCTTATACTTACATCCAACTTTCAACAATTTACTAAATAAATTCGAGTGTAAAAGTTTCCAATTCTTCATATTTTTTAAATAAGCAACATAACACTTATATTTCCTCCATTTTCTCAAATAGACTAAATTTTTAATTTTATTTACTTAACTTAAACCTTTAAATAAAAACAAATTTTTCATTTCCGAGTCAAGTTATACTTTTAAAAGATCACTTTTAAACATTCATTTATTTAACCACTTAAATTCATAGAAAAATCAATAATAATTTAATAAATCACTTAAATTCAAATTTAATCAAATTATCATATTTACCAATTTCCAATAAAATTAAATTTCCATTTTATTCATATAACTTAAATATCATTTTTAACCAAATTTCCAAATTTCCAAACTTAAGTTATATTCAATAATCCAATTTAACCATTCATAAATTTACATTTTTAACTCATAGAAAAATCATAATTTATTTATTTTAAAACATTTAAAAATCTATTTAAATCAAAATTCATAAATTTATATTTTAAATTGCTTAAAAATATCCAAAATACTTTATAAAATAACCACGAGTCTGTATATAGTTTTCTAACCTAGGTCAAGTGATACAGATATGTATCATTTCAATCCGCAGTCTAAAAAGAAAAATCCGGGTTCTATCATTTCAAACCTACAATCCCAAGTTAAATAAATTAAATGAAAACCGTTCAGGCCTATCATTTTAGCCCATAACAATTTTTCCCTATTCTAAAGTCCGTTCGGGTATGTATCATTTCAACCCATAGTGATTTCTAATCTACAGGAACTTGCAGTGTGATAAACAGATATAAATGAACAGTAACAACATATATATAATAACAGATGATATGACATGAAATTTAACAGGTTTAACATCATATGTAATTAACCACAGGCAGTTATACATCATATGATTTTTCTACACATTCAATTGTTGTTGTTTCACAACTGCATAAGTATAAACGTCGTGTGAGTTTTACTCACTTGTATAAGCTGGAGACAACGATCAAAAGCATAAACTGAGATCTTCAAAAGCACTATAGCACGACAATGATTCGAGTTTGAGAGAGCCAAAGATAAATCTCCTTGGATACATGAGACAAACAAATATATGAAACACAAGTTTCAAAAACAAGACATACTTAAACAATGTTAGAAATAGATGTATAAAACAAAACCAAAGACTTTGCACTTGCTTTCTATGCTTGTTTGCATGGCCTAGGGAATCAATAAGGTCAGGTTTGAGCATGGTTTGGATCAGGTATGGATAGAGAAAAGGTGCGGCTACAAGGCTAAACAAGTGGAGGAAGTTACATTTAGTGTAGGTGAAGGGTTTCTAGGCAAATAGGTGGAAAAGTGGTTCAATCTTTGGCTTGACCATGGGCTATTGTGTTTGGCCAGAGGGTCTACACTTCAGGTCAGTATCTGCGGTGATGAGGGAAGGTCTGAATAAAGCGGTGGCGGCGGCCAAAGGTGGTGGTGGTGATGGAAAATGAAGTAGAGGAGGTGATAAAGTGATGGCTTGCATATATATGAGATGTTGCTCAAAACTATGGTGGTTCTTCATCACAAAGGGCTCGGCTATGGCATGGGAAGGGGCTAGAGGAGGTGCTGGTTAGAGGGGATGGTGGTGGAGGCGGCCTAGGTGGTGGATGAGAGCAGGCCAATCCAAAGAAGGGGGTGAAGGAAAGGCAAATCCTTGTAAAACAAAGAAGAAAACAAAGAAACATGAAAAAGAAAAGGATTTTTACCAAATTTTTGCACAAGGGAGAGGGTGACATTTTTTTTTCAAGTTGGAGGTGAGAATTCACGTCAAAAATGAAGTGAGGAAGTCAGCTAATAAATAAATAAAAACTACCAAAGAGTAAATGAGGAAACGGTAAAAGAAACGACTTAGGAGGTGAAACGACTTAGGAGGTGAAACGACTTACGTTTCAAAAGCTTTTAAAACCTTTGGTATTTCCTTCATTTACTTATATAAATTTATATTACTTAAAATAATAACGATTTCAGTCAAAATTTAGAAAATATAACCAAATATAAAATATATAAATATTTATTAATTATATAAGGTTAAAATAAGAAACAACACAAAATTGCAAACTAGTCTAGAAAAATGGAAAATAAACAGAATGAACTTTGGAAAAAATTATACGGACTTGTGAAAATATTCATAACCAAGATAGCAACATAAAAGTAAAAATGCATTCACAAATAAATATATAACTTTTAATTTAAATATAATTTAAATAAAGAAAACAGCAGAAAAATGGAAAGTAGGCTTTAAAATTTGGAAATAAATTCAATAAGCTTTGGAAAAATTCAAACATCACTTTAAAAATATTAAAAGACAAAATATACTTAAAATAAAATATTAACACAAAAAAAAAATTAAATTTTAAGAAAAAAAAGATTTAAAGAAATTGCTTAACAAAATCCAAAACGTTGTCCAGAAATTACAAATAAATCACCATTGACTTTGGAAAATTGTTTACTTCATTTAAAAATTATTATAATACAAAAATATACATACAATAACATATTGACCCAGATTAAAATGAAATATGACAATAAAATATGATTTATACAATTTAAAAATAACAAAATTGCAGAATAAACAAATTGCACTCAATATTGAAATATACATAACTTTCACAGTTTAACTCCGTTTTCAACGAAACGAAAAGCAGTGTTCAAGTTATTACATCTATTTTCATAATAAAAGATAAAATTTAAGATTTTAAAATTAATTGAAATTTTAGTTTTAAAAGTCAAAGTTCAAACAGTTTGAGTAGAAATTCACCTTTTAAGTAAAATGTCCAATTTGTACTATTTTGAACTATGGATCAGCATTTATATTTAAAATGAAATATTTGAAATAAAAATAAATTTAAAATAATTAAAATAAAATAAAGTCAAATTTAAAATATATAGGAAAAAATCTAGGGTTGTTACACTCTCCCCCACTCAAAACTTTTCGTCTTCGAAAAGGAATGAGGTAGGGAAAAGCACAGAAAAAGATAGAGTGAAATAGGATTAAGATAAGATGACAAGAAGATTGAAATTATATCTGATAACTGTTGTTATAGGTAAGTTTAACAAGGTGGAGATGATCTTTCCAAGATTCTCCAAAATTAAGAACACAAGCACAAAAAAGGTGGATTCAAAATGATTACTAAAGATTATCAAAGATTATAGAAAGATTTCTAAACGAAAAGATTATAGAAAGATGCCTATACGAGTTTGTAGGAAGATAAGGATAATAATGTAACGACCCAGAATTTTTATTAATTTAAATTTGAATATTTAATTAATTTTAAATATTAATAAGTGAATTTATAAGTCGAATAAATTTTAATTTGAATTATTGGATTTAATTGGATAATTAAATCGATAATTTAATATGTTAAATTATGGAAATAATTGAAAATCAGGTTAAATATGATTGAAAATAATTTGTAAAATTTTATTTTATCATATTAAAGTTAGAACGATATTTTAGAACTTTTAAAATCGAATTAAAAGTTAAATTGTGAAAATTGAATATTTTAATATTATAATCGACTAGTGAAAATAGTCAATTTTTGAACAGTCTCAGAATTGAACGAAACCAGTTCCATTGGATCCGTAATAGTTAGTTATTATCGGATTTCAATTTTCGTGTCAATCGGAGCTATCGTTTGATCGTGGCAGCCCGAAACGCATCGAATTATTTTTAATTTTAATTTGGCGAGTTAAAATAGCCATTTTTCAAAAAGTCTTGGATTTCGACGAAACCAATTTCATCGGATCCGAAATGTGATATTATTGTAAGGTTTCAAATTTTGTGTCAATTGGATTTACCGTTTGTCCGGTACAAATTAAAACGCCTAGAAAATCGCTTAAATCGGTTTAATTTAAATTGAACGTTTATTGCCATAACTCGCACAGATGTCCGAATTAGCTTTCGAAACCTGTTCCATTGTGTCCGGAACGCGGGGTAAACCCTAGAAACGCTGGTTACGGCGTGTGAATCGGAGTTCGGAATTTCCGCGATGAATAGTGTCGTTCAAAATTCTATAAATAGACCACCCCTTTCTCAAAATAAAAAAAGAAAGAAAACAAAACCCTAAACCTAAGCCAGCCGCCATCTCTTATATCAAAGGCCAGAATTTTTCGATTTTCATCCCTTAATTACTTCCAATCCGTGAAGTTTTAGCCAAAGTTGTTAACTACAACATTGTAGAGGGTAACGAGGGCTTTAAATCCATACGGTTGAGATCGTGTTTGGAGCATCAGAGGAGGAGCAGGAGGGGGCCGACCGTGGCCAGTTGCGCACGCAACGCGAGGAGGAGGAGGGGGCCGAGCTTTGTAAGGTGGTGGCCGAGTATAGTGCGTGTCGTGCTCTTCGCAATGCAACTTCCTGATCGTGCTATAGTTCAACGTGGAGGCCGAATTATTTAACCCTAATTTTTGAGGATGGGTTCATGTGTGCGTTCGGCAACCTGGAAGGAAGAAAGGGGAGGGGGGTCACGCACGGCCAAGATTGCAGGGAGTATGATCATACGGCTGTAAATAGTTTAGGTTTAAAATTAAAATTTAAGTTGTAAATTAATTATCTTTTAATTCGTGTAACCTTCTAAAAATCATAACTTTTTCATACGAGGTCGAAAACGCGCGAAACCAGTTGCGTTGGAATCGTATGGACGAGCACTACGCGATGAAACTGGATTGGAGTCGTTTGGAGTTAGTGAGAATTTTGGGTAAAATTAAACGTCCGTTTAATTTTATTCGAAATAAATCGCTAAAATGAAATTGAAATCAAGGTGAGAACTTCTCACTCAATCGAATCAGTTTCGATTTTTATTTTAAATAGTTAGATTTAAAATATTTGAATGCATGTTTGAATGATGATTGTTATCTATTGATTGTTAAAATAGACATTATGCGCCGTTAGTAAGCGGATGTTATTTAATAAAAACATATACCGCGAATATTTCATAAACAGTGAAATTGGTATTATATATAATAGCAATATATATATATTGGCATATGTATATATTGGAGTTATTGATTTCCCGCATTTTTTTGTTTAGCGGATGAGACCCTATTGCGCCGTTATTAAGCAGATAATATTTTAAATCCCATATACCGCGATAATTTCGTACTGGAGCGAAATTGGTATTGTGCTAATGTTTGTGATGCAGGAAACAGGTTGGAGGGATCCAACTGGATTCCTCAACAGTATTTATTTTTGATTTCAGATATTTTGATATTTGATGGACTATCATATCGATATATGATGTCGTTGTTGTCGTGATTGACTATTTGGTATGTAGCATCATTGGACCAAATTTGGAATTTTAAAATGATTTTTTAAGTGATTTTTGAAAGAAAACGTTTATAAAATATTTTTGGAATTGATCCATTTTAAATAAATAAACGTGTAATTTTTAATGTTATAAAAATCATGATTTTTAAGAAATATAGTTAAAAACTGATTTTTGAGAATATGATGCTAATGATTTTATAAAATGATTAAATCAGGATTTTTGAATTTATTATAAAAGTTGAAAATATAGGATTTATAAAATTTAATTATTTTATGAATCAAAATGGTGAAATAATAAAGGAGATTAAAAACGTTTTAAAGAATAATATAAATTGATTTATATTAAGAGATTTATAAATGGATATTTATAAATTGAAATATTGACATTTTAAAACAAGTTTTTATAAGTGTTTGAACGAGGTGTAAATGAATTTCATAAATGAATGAAATTTATAGAATTATAAATGGAGAAGTTATAAATGAGATTTATAAATAGTAAGATTTATAAATTTGTGAAGTTATTAAAAGAATAGTTTTGAATAAATCATTGAATCTTATAAGTTATAAGATTTATAATTATGAAGTTTAAAAGAACGATTTTGTAAAATAATCGTTTTATAAGTATTTAACTTATAATATGAACCTTTGGTATATAATTGGGTTATGAATTGAATATAGGTTAATAAAGGAATTTATAAACGTTGTTTCATAAATTCGTAAACGACTTATTTTGATAAGTAAATTGTTGAAACCTATAAATGGAGTTATATTCACATTTTTAACTGTGAATAATCCTTTAAAATGAAATGTATAAAAGGATGAAAATGTGTTAACGTAGTATATTCACGTTTTTGAATAGTGAATATTATGTTAAAGAAAATGTTTAGAATGTGATGTTTTAAATAGAAATTAAAACGATCTAACGATGTTTTAAATGTGTTGAGATTCGAAACCATGGATTTCAACATTTATTGTTGAAATAGACGTTTTCGAGAAATAGAAGGAAATGGTGGACTATAACACTATTGTTATAGTAAATGATTTCCGAAAGGAAATGTTTTGTATAGTATTGGGATTTATATATCTATCTTAAAATTCGAATCCCTATACTAGTTGGGTTGTCGTAACGATGTTTTACGCAACATTCGTTTTGGCCCAAATAAATGTGTTTAAAAGAATGATTTCCTTAAAGAATGAAATATATACTTAATCTCGATTTAAGTATATTGAATATTTTCTAAGTGTTGAAAACAAATAAAATCTGTGAATTACTTATGAATAAATAAGTATGGAAATGTTTTCCAATATAAAGTGAATATTTTGAGAATTTATCTTTTTGAAGATAAATTGAAATGAATAATTGAAATCGTAATATCAGTAGATATTGTGAAATATAAATTCACTACGGAATTTATAAAAGAAAGGGGAACTTGATTAAAAATAAATATTGATTTATTTTTGAAGTGTGAAAATAATATATCTTGTAAATATATTTTGGAAAATAAATATTTTGGAAAATTATTTGGAAACTGGTGATGTGTGCATATCCATTGATAGTTCAATAACCGACTATCAATATTTCCCTTTGAATGGGTAATTGATGTGATTTGTTTGAATGTGAATGCCACACTTATTTTTTTATTAAGCGCTCACTATTCGGGTTAACCGGGAAAGGACCATGGGGTCGTATAACCCATTCCGAATATGTGATACGTCGTTATGATAGCATTGAAGATCGGTGTTGAAGACCCGGTATTTGCGAGAGCGATAGGATGACCTGTCGATTGACTCTGCACCGAGTTGCTCCGGTATTGAGTTCTCCATATGTGATGGGAAATCCGATCAGGATTGTGAATATCCGGATTGCAAGGACTTCTTTGTAAGTGCCTTCGGTTTTGTTCGAGCCCGGAACAGATTTGTATGGATTGTATGTCTGACATTACAAATTGAGATATAAAGTCGATTTCTTTCAAATATATTTTTGTTGGTGGCGAAGAATTTATTCTTTTAGCTTAACACCCTTCTTTGAGACGTACGAGCTCAGAGGTTATATAGTTGAAGTTATCAGCGATATATTCCCAATTTGGTAATGTGACATGCTGAGTGTAGCTGTAAATGATCATTGTGTTGATTATTTGTGATAGGATCGTCTATCTTGGTGATCATTTCTATGATCATTTGTTGACCCAAAGCATGGCTTTTGTATAAAGTATGTTTTTGTGGATGTGACTTCGTCGAGCCTCACAAACCGGTAATGGTCGAAACAGGAATTGTGCGGCAAGGTTTCCAGGGATCGCTTCCCTAGGGTATGACCATTCCTTCTGGAAAAGGGTAGTATCATGGTATGGAGCCCAGATACTTACTCATGTTGAAAACACTTTATGATTGTGTGATGATGGTGACGAGCGCTCGGTTTAAAGGTTCCAAAGGACCGGGGGTGGTATATCTGAGGGTTTGTAATATCCCTTGGGAAAAGGGATTCCCGGCTTTGTTTAGCAGAGAACGGTGGTTCTCGGGGCGTCCTTCCAGAGGCGTTTCCATGTGGCAATGGGAAGTTCCTTGGCCTGACCATTTGTGGGAAAATCCATTCTTCAAATACGAGACTTGTACGGTTTTAGTTGTATAACCTGTCATGGAATATGGCGGTAACCCGCTATTGAACATGGTAGCTATAGTAGGCATAGTTCGAAATGTCTATGTTGGCTAAGATTTATATCTTTATTTTCGAAATGAATTTTCTCTACACTATGCACTAGTAATAATATCAAATGTTCTTTTTAATGCGTATCAAGCATCTTTGACTATCATAAGGAGAAATCTCCTCCGATTCTGCGTTTGCATTGTGTGTGTGTGCGAGAGGCCTTATGCTAGTCTCATTTTTAAAAGCATTGCGAATTGAATTTAAAAATATTCCTCTATTTTGATTTTAAAGTTAAATAAACTGTTTTGAGTTCTCACACCAGTCACATGACTGACTCGGAGTTTATTGTTTTCCTTCCTAAACTCTGGGTGCCCACCAATTTCCACACGGGCAGTCAAGAGTTAGGTTTATCAGGATATTATGGATATTCTGGAGTTGCTGGAGGCAAGCTGGATGGCGTGGCGTATTACTAGTTATATAGTGTTTCTTTTCCGCTGTTTGATGTTGTTTGTTGTTGTTGTACACTCTGATGTAATGATGATATGATGTAATGAAATGAAATGTATAAAATGTAATAATTGATATAGTTCTTTGTTTAAAGATTATTCATTTATTATTATATGTTGTTCCGCTGCGAATTGTGAGATTCTGATGTTGTTCAGTTATTTCTATTCCGTTCTATTTTCTTTATGTTCTTTCTGTTTTCTATTTCTCTATTTTCTTTTCTATCCTCTCTCTCTTCTTCTACTTCTTTTCTTCTTCTTAAACCATAACATTTCGGGTTTTTGGCCTTCGATTTCTCGGCAGTCGATAAAGTGAGTATCGATGTTGAATTTTCGAAAGTCGAAAATTTCCGGGGCATTACATTTGGTATCAGAGCATATGGTTAAGCGACAACCATGGTTCTGTTGGGTATTACTCATTAGAGATAGAGTCAGTAGTACTCTAGAATGAATTTGAGTGTAATAATAGCTATGAGTGCGTATTTGTTAGTGAATATAAAATTGTTTTATATTGTGATGATTGGTTTGTTGAGTGGTATATAGATTCTGGTTAATACGAGTAATTAACGTTGTTGATAGGGATCTCTAAACACTTGTACAGAATAATTCGACACAATATTGTTTTAAATTGGGTAAATGAAATAATTTTACCTTGATTATATTTTGTATATAAAAGAAATGATTTTTCAGAATTATTAAAGTGTATATAAGTGGATTGTTTAGTTGTTTGAATAATCTAAATAAAAGAATAATTGTATAAGCAAAAGAATTATAAGAATTGAATTATAATTAAAGTTATTTACAATTGTGAAATAAACTTATATATATATAAGAAGTGAAACTATATGAACATATTTATGAATATGAATTGTAAGTAAAAATGAATTTAAAGTTAAATGGAAATTTACTTTAGAATTGAAATATGAATTTATTTACAAGTGGGAATTTAAGTTATGTAAAAAACCAAGTGATGAATATGAACTTAAGTTATATAAATGAAATTCAACTTTAGAAATTGAATTGAATTAATGGATTAAATGTTAATCAATTGAATGTAAATTAAATTGATATGAAATAATGAATGTAAGTGTAATTCATTAAAATCTAATGTTAAAGGAAGTTGAATAATTGAATGAAAATCAATTAATTAAACCAATTGATAAGCAAAGGAATTTGGTTGTAATTAATATACCTTGGTTGTTATATGATTATTAGTTGATTGTATATAATTCATTAAGCATTAATGAAATTGAATTAATGAAATTGGAAGCTAAAGTAATTGGAAATTCAATTGGAAGTTAAGTGAATCTTAAATATAATTGAATTCAAATTAAAGGTAAATAAATTTGAATGGAATTGAATTTGATTTGGAAGTGAACCTTGAATATGAATTAGTGAATATAAACTAATTGAAAATGAATGTTAGTAAAAACATCCACTGTTAAGGAATCAAATGTGATTAAATTGAAAACCAATTCATTGAAGATTAATGAGAATAAGAATGAATATTTATTGGTTATGAATGATAGTTGGTTGATGGTTGTATTTATTGCTTTTATTGCATTTGCTATGTTGACATATATAGTTATTATGTTGCTATATGTTGTATATCGATACTATTATCTACATGCATGTTCTCATGTTGTTTATTGAGTGATTAGTAGGTGCGGACCGCGTTTGCTTCGCATTTGGAGCTCGCTTTCGCGCTATATTAGCCGTATATGCTCGCTAATAAAATATAAGGTACATATCTCGGATTACATACCGTACTTTTACATTTTTTCCCTTCGGGATGCCTCATTACTTGATGAGATGTATATTTGTGATATATATACTGTCATTTTTTTCGGATCGACCCGCGCAAAGGAGACTATGGCGAATTTTTTCGGAAATTTAAGGCGTTAGAAAAAGTTTGAGAAAATTGAAAAATTTAAAAACTATAACTTTGTTTTGGAGTTGAAAGTTAAACAATAGTAGTTGTTTTTGAAAAGATAACTAAGTATGATTTGAAAACTTAGTAAAGTATTGTAAGAAGTTTAACTATGGATTTTGGAAAGTTAATAGATTCTGTAATTTTTCTTGCTTAATAATTTCGAGGACGAAATTCTTTTAAGGGGGGAAGATTGTAACGACCCAGAATTTTTATTAATTTAAATTTGAATATTTAATTAATTTTAAATATTAATAAGTGAATTTATAAGTCGAATAAATTTTAATTTGAATTATTGGATTTAATTGGATAATTAAATCGATAATTTAATATGTTAAATTATGGAAATAATTGAAAATTGGGTTAAATATGATTGAAAATAATTTGTAAAATTTTATTTTATCATATTGAAGTTAGAACGATATTTTAGAACTTTTAAAATCGAATTAAAAGTTAAATTGTGAAAATTGAATATTTTAATATTATAATCGACTAGTGAAAATAGTCAATTTTTGAACAGTCTCAGAATTGAACGAAACTAGTTCCATTGGATCCGTAATAGTTAGTTATTATCGGATTTCAATTTTCGTGTCAATCGGAGCTATCGTTTGATCGTGGCAGCTCAAAACGCATCGAATTATTTTTAATTTTAATTTGGCGAGTTAAAATAGCCATTTTTCAAAAAGTCTCGGATTTCGACGAAACCAGTTTCATCGGATCCGTAATTTGATATTATTGTAAGGTTTCAAATTTCGTGTCAATTGGATTTACCGTTTGTGCGGTACAAATTAAAACGCCTAGAAAATCGCTTAAATCGGTTTATTTTAAATTGAACGTTTATTGCCATAACTCGCACAGATGTCCGAATTAGCTTTCGAAACCTGTTCCATTGTGTCCGGAACACGGGGTAAACCCTAGAAACGCTGGTTACGGCGCGTGAATCGGAGTTCGGAATTTCCGGGATGAATAGTGTCGTTCAAAATTCTATAAATAGACCACCCCTTTCTCAAAAAAAAAAGAAAAAGAAAACAAAACCCTAAACCTAAGCCAGCCGCCATCTCTTATATCAAAGGCCAGAATTTTTCGATTTTCATCCCTTAATTACTTCCAATCCGTGAAGTTTTAGCCAAAGTTGTTAACTACAACATTGTAGAGGGTAACGAGGGCTTTAAATCCATACGGTTGAGATCGTGTTTGGAGCATCAGAGGAGGAGCAGGAGGGGGCCGACCGTGGCCAGTTGCGCACGCAATGCGAGGAGGAGGGGGCCGAGCTTTGCAAGGTGGTGGCCGAGTATAGTGCGTGTCGTGCTCTTCGCAATGCAACTTCCTGATCGTGCTATAGTTCAACGTGGAGGCCGAATTATTTAACCCTAATTTTTGAGGATGGGTTCATGTGTGCGTTCGGCAACCTGGAAGGAAGAAAGGGGGCGGGGGTCACGCACGGCCAAGATTGCAAGGAGTATGATCATACGGCTGTAAATAGTTTAGGTTTAAAATTAAAATTTAAGTTGTAAATTAATTATCTTTTAATTCGTGTAACCTTCTAAAAATCATAACTTTTTCATACGAGGTCGAAAACGCGCGAAACCAGTTGCGTTGGAATCGTATGGACGAGCACTACGCGATGAAACTAGATTGGAGTCGTTTGGAGTTAGTGAGAATTTTGGGTAAAATTAAACGTCCGTTTAATTTTATTCGAAATAAATCGCTAAAATGAAATTGAAATCAAGGTGAGAACTTCTCACTCAATCGAATCAGTTTCGATTTTTATTTTAAATAGTTAGATTTAAAATATTTGAATGCATGTTTGAATGATGATTGTTATCTATTGATTGTTAAAATAGACATTATGCGCCGTTAGTAAGCGGATGTTATTTAATAAAAACATATACCGCGAATATTTCATAAACAGTGAAATTGGTATTATATATAATAGCAATATATATATATTGGCATATGTATATATTGGAGTTATTGATTTCCCGCATTTTTTTGTTTAGCGAATGCGACCCTATTGCGCCGTTATTAAGCGGATAATATTTTAAATCCCATATACCGCGATAATTTCGTACTGGAGCGAAATTGGTATTGTGCTAATGTTTGTGATGCAGGAAACAGGTTGGAGGGATCCAACTGGATTCCTCAACAGTATTTATTTTTGATTTCAGATATTTTGATATTTGATGGACTATCATATCGATATATGATGTCGTTGTTGTCGTGATTGACTATTTGGTATGTAGCATCATTGGACCAAATTTGGAATTTTAAAATGATTTTTTAAGTGATTTTTGAAAGAAAACGTTTATAAAATATTTTTGGAATTGATCCATTTTAAATAAATAAACGTGTAATCTTTAATGTTATAAAAATCATGATTTTTAAGAAATATAGTTAAAAACTGATTTTTGAGAATATGATGCTAATGATTTTATAAAATGGTTAAATCAGGATTTTTGAATTTATTATAAAAGTTGAAAATATAGGATTTATAAAATTTAATTATTTTATGAATCAAAATGGTGAAATAATAAAGGAGATTAAAGACGTTTTAAAGAATAATATAAATTGATTTATATTAAGAGATTTATAAATGGATATTTATAAATTGAAATATTGACATTTTAAAACAAGTTTTTATAAGTGTTTGAACGAGGTGTAAATGAATTTCATAAATGAATGAAATTTATAGAATTATAAATGGAGAAGTTATAAATGAGATTTATAAATAGTAAGATTTATAAATTTGTGAAGTTATTAAAAGAATAGTTTTGAATAAATCATTGAATCTTATAAGTTATAAGATTTATAATTATGAAGTTTAAAAGAACGATTTTGTAAAATAATCGTTTTATAAGTATTTAACTTATAATATGAACCTTTGGTATATAATTGGGTTATGAATTGAATATAGGTTAATAAAGGAATTTATAAACGTTGTTTCATAAATTCGTAAACGACTTATTTTGATAAGTAAATTGTTGAAACCTATAAATGGAGTTATATTCACATTTTTAACTGTGAATAATCCTTTAAAATGAAATGTATAAAAGGATGAAAATGTGTTAACGTAGTATATTCACGTTTTTGAATAGTGAATATTATGTTAAAGAAAATGTTTAGAATGTGATGTTTTAAATAGAAATTAAAACGATCTAACGATGTTTTAAATGTGTTGAGATTCGAAACCATGGATTTCAACATTTATTGTTGAAATAGACGTTTTCGAGAAATAGAAGGAAATGGTGGACTATAACACTATTGTTATAGTAAATGATTTCCGAAAGGAAATGTTTTGTATAGTATTGGGATTTATATATCTATCTTAAAATTCGAATCCCTATACTAGTGATTTTGGGTTGTCGTAACGATGTTTTACGGAACATTCGTTTTGGCCCAAATAAATATGTTTAAAAGAATGATTTCCTTAAAGAATGAAATATATACTTAATCTCGATTTAAGCATATTGAATATTTTCTAAGTGTTGAAAACAAATAAAATCTGTGAATTACTTATGAATAAATAAGTATAGAAATGTTTTCCAATATAAAGTGAATATTTTGAGAATTTATCTTTTTGAAGATAAATTGAAATGAATAGTTGAAATCGTAATATCAGTAGATATTGTGAAATATAAATTCACTATGGAATTTATAAAAGAAAGGGGAACTTGATTAAAAATAAATATTGATTTATTTTTGAAGTGTGAAAATAATATATCTTGTAAAGATATTTTGGAAAATAAATAATTTGGAAAATTATTTGGAAACTGGTGATGTGTGCATATCCATTGATAGTTCAATAACCGACTATCAATATTTCCCTTTGAATGGGTAATTGATGTGATTTGTTTGAATGTGAATGCCACACTTATTTTTTTAATAAGCGCTCGCTATTCAGGTTAACTGGGAAAGGACCATGGGGTCGTATAACCCATTCCGAATATGTGATACGTCGTTATGGTAGCATTGAAGATCGGTGTTGAAGACCCGGTATTTGCGAGAGCGATAGGATGACCTGTCGATTGACTCTGCACCGAGTTGCTCCGGTATTGAGTTCTCCATATGTGATGGGAAATCCGATCAGGATTGTGAATATCCGGATTGCAAGGACTTCTTTGTAAGTGCCTTCGGTTTTGTTCGAGCCCGGAACAGACTTGTATGGATTGTATGTCTGACATTACAAATTGAGATATAAAGCCGATTTCTTTCAAATATATTTCTGTTGGTGGCGAAGAATTTATTCTTTTAGCTTAACACCCTTCTCTGAGACGTACGAGCTCAGAGATTATATAGTTGAACTTATCAGCGATATATTCCCAATTTGGTAATGTGACATGCTGAGTGTAGCTGTAAATGATCATTGTGTCGATTATTTGTGATAGGATCGTTTATTTGATCGTCTATCTTGGTGATCATTTCTATGATCATTTGTTGACCCAAGGCATGGCTTTTGTATAAAGTATGTTTTTGTGGATGTGACTTCGTCGAGCCTCACAAACCGGTAATGGTCAAAACAGGAATTGTGCGGCAAGGTTTCCAGGGATCGCTTCCCTAGGGTATGACCATTCCTTCTGGAAAAGGGTAGTATCATGGTATGGAGCCCAGATACTTACTCATGTTGAAAACACTTTATGATTGTGTGATGATGGTGACGAGCGCTCGGTTTAAAGGTTCCAAAGGACCGGGGGTGGTATATCTGAGGGTTTGTAATATCCCTTGGGAAAAGGGATTCCCGGCTTTGTTTAGCAGAGAACGGTGGTTCTCGGGGCGTCCTTCCAGAGGCGTTTCCATGTGGGAATGGGAAGTTCCTTGGCCTGACCATTTGTGGGAAAATCCATTCTTCAAATACGAGACTTGTACGGTTTTAGTTGTATAACCTGTCATGGAATATGGCGGTAACCCGCTATTGAACATGGTAGCTATAGTAGGCATAGTTCGAAATGTCTATGTTGGCTAAGATTTATATCTTTATTTTCGAAATGAATTTTCTCTACACTATGCACTAGTAATAATATCAAATGTTCTTTTTAATGCATATCAAGCATCTTTGACTATCATAAGGAGAAATCTCCTCCGATTCTGCGTTTGCATTGTGTGTGTGTGCGGGAGGCCTTATGGTAGTCTCATTTTTAAAAGCATTGCGAATTGAATTTAAAAATATTCCTCTATTTTGATTTTAAAGTTAAATAAACTGTTTTGAGTTCTCACACCAGTCACATGACTGACTCGGAGTTTATTGTTTTCCTTCCTAAACTCTGGGTGCCCACCAATTTCCACACGGGCAGTCAAGAGTTAGGTTTATCAGGATATTATGGATATTCTGGAGTTGCTGGAGGCAAGCTGGATGGCGTGGCGTATTACTAGTTATATAGTATTTCTTTTCCGCTGTTTGATGTTGTTTGTTGTTGTTGTACACTCTGATGTAATGATGATATGATGTAATGAAATGAAATGTATAAAATGTAATAACTGATATAGTTCTTTGTTTAAAGATTATTCATTTATTATTATATATTGTTCCGCTGCGAATTGTGAGATTCTGATGTTGTTCTGTTATTTCTATTCCATTCTATTTTCCTTCTGTTTTCTATTTCTCTATTTTCTTTTCTATCCTCTCTCTCTTCTTCTACTTCTTTTCTTCTTCTTAAACCATAACATTTCGGGTTTTTGGCCTTCGATTTCTCGGCAGTCGATAAAGTGAGTATCGATGTTGAATTTTCGAAAGTCGAAAATTTCCGGGGCGTTACAAATTAGGACAACAAAAAGATAGTTTGAAAAACAAAATAAGGAAATAAATTTGAAAGAATGGAAATTTCAACTTAAATAGAGAATAAATCTTTACACAAGTTAAATAAATCTTAACTATCCCAAATTTCATTATCTTATTATCCAACCATCTTAAATTAACAATTTTTAAAACCATGGGCTTAAAAAATAATCATTTATTACACTCACAATGTAATTAATAAATTTTATTCTTCTTTATTCCAAATTAAAATTAAATTTATTCCTCTCAATATATGTATCACTTATATTAAATATACTTACACTTATTATAACTGCTTTGATTTATTCTTAGTTCTTTTAACGTTATTTTATTGTAAGTTATTCAATTACCCTTTATTATATTTAACTCTATTAATCATTTTATCATTAAAATTTAAGTGTATAACATTTATTATAACCACTCAAATTTTATTTATAAAATCTTTTTATATTATATATTATCCAATTACATTGTTAACTTCTAAAATTAAGGTAAGTTATATTGGAATGCAATTGAGTATTATACAAATAAAACTTTCCGATTAAATCATTTCATCCTTGAATCATTTACTCAAAAAATTTGATTTTCTTTTTATAATTGAAATTATTCTTTAAAAATAAAATTTAAGAATTAAATTTCCGATTCCATTCAAACCGTTTAGAGATAAGTAATAATATATACATAATATGTCAAATCAAATTCCAATCATATATGTATATATATATTAAAATCAAGTCATATTTTAGAAATTCAAATCAATTAAATTCCCCAAAACAGAGATGTAGCAAGACTACAAAACAGTCTCTTAACTTCGAAACTCGAAAATGAACATCGATGATGCCGCGATCATCACCGAAGTTATTTTCCAGCAACAAAGAGAAGAGCACTAATTTTTTAAAAATTCTCAAATTCTTGTTTTAGATTCATTTCAGTTCCCAAATAAATTTATAAACAACTATTTATAAATTCATTTGTAGAACGATAAATGATAAATCAAGTATTATCATTTCAAATTATCAACTTTAATCAATTTATTAAGTTCCATAAACTTATATATCAAAATTTATTTCATTAACCAAATTTTAAAATAATATTGTGTCAGTTTGTTCTGTCAAAGTGTTTTGGAAATCTTATCGATAGCGATGATCAGACGAATCGATCGGAAACCCAAATCAACATCAACAACTCAAACAACACAACATATATAACATTTTAATTTTAAATATTAGTTTACAAATACACTATACATGAATGGATTTCAAAGAAGGATAAGCTTAAATCAAAGGAAATTCTAATTTGAAAATAAGTTGGAAACAAGGATGACATGATTAAATAATAGAATAGGAAGATAGATAAGCTTATATATATCGCGGGCAACCTTAGCCGGGTCAACCGTAACTTAAAGAATAAGATCGGTGTGGATTTTCTGGGGTAAATCTACATTCGATCTCAAGAGTTAGAGTTTGGGATAACAAAAGATATTAGCATCTAAACCAAGGATAGATATAAATCGCTGGTGAATCGATGCTAATTGTAAAGGAGTTTCCCCTTTTCAATTCAATTTGAAATTGGCGTAACCGCCGACTCACTAAAAAGTTCATTCGAAGCGGAGTTATGAGATACTCCAGAATCAAAAGAAGATGAATAGTGAAGGAAACGAATGGATTTTCGAACCGTAGGGAACGATCCAAAATTCAAAGGAAATCGTACTGAAGAAGAAGGAAATTCAAGCTCGAACGAAAGTGATTCTGAATATACTCTATATACTGAGTTTTGCCTAAAACCAGAGCTCTGATACCAACTATAGCGACCCGATATTTTCAACCATTCGCATCCATTATAAGTGTATAGGTAGACACTCATGCCAGAATTGAATTGCTCAAAATACCGCATTTTAAATAAAAATTTGGCAAATCTCAGAATATACAGTACATAAAATCACAGATTCACAGACACAGAGTAATTAATAATGCAGCGGAAGTAAAAGAGATAGTGTTCATGAAGCTACTATATAAAAATATCAGAGTTACATAAAATACAACAGAAGAAATAAAGTACAAAGGAAGTCTCACTACATAGAAGTCTACTAATACAAGTGCTGAAAGGAACAACAGACTGCGAAAGACAAAACTTGACAAGTAGATAATCTCCAGCGATACCAATCTCCAGAAAGTGGAAATCCAAAACTGTGAATAACTCAGGCTGACCCGAGCGTAAATAAAAATACAAATACTCGAGTCAGGACCTACATACTTATACAATGTAAACCGACTCAAGTGAGCTGTAGCAAAGGTACAAGTAACTTAGAAGATGCTTGGGACCGCCCATCCTCTAAGGATCCGTTAAACTATTTATTATATAGTAATATACGCTATATACAGTAGTGTTTAATCAGTAAAGTATAATCATATAGAAAATAACGTTAAGGGGATGGTGAACCTTAACGCGGTCGGATCTTTAAAACCAAAATCGCAGTGGGCTCGATATAAGGATATGACAAGGCACGCGAGGCAATGCCACGGTGGATACAGCGGTGGCACTCCCGGACCAGTGGTGACGGCAAGCCAGCAGCTTCCGCCCAACTCGAGACATACCCCCGAATCAAAGTGGTGCCACCATATCGAATCACAAAAGTAATAGAATGATTTCCGATGGAGCATGCTCGATGAAAGGGTGCGACCCTTTGTGTAGCCCGGTATAGCTCTTGTTTTAGTCATATATGCCAACTCACGGGAGTTGGGTCCATGTAATATACCTCGAGAACGTCGCCGCCATCCTACTTCATTCTGGAATCTCCACCACGTACACAGTTGTTAAAGTGGTTTTCGGTATTGGCCGGCTATAAGACAATATCTAATCCCGGTCTCTTTAACAACCAATCGTTATTATAACTCGTGGTTATAACTTTAAAACAATATTTTCATGCTTCAAAATAAAACATCCTTTTCAATCCAAATCTTTATCAAATAAAAATTATATCATTTCCAAATCATTTCAATATAAAAAATATCAATCTTTCAAACTTCCGTTTCAAATCATTTTTTGAAATTCAAATCCAAATGTCAAATTTAAGTATCTTTTAAAACCAAAGATAACATTCATTTATAAAAATACGAACCCCCTTTTAAAATGATTCATTTACAATTTAATTTATTCATTTAAATCATTTTAAAAGTGGATTTATTATTCTTTCAATTCAAGTAGTCAAATTTCAAAGTTTCAAGTCATTCTGAGCTCATTTACTTAGTCAAAAATCATATTTATTAAAATTTCAGCCTTTCACAACATTTAGAAAAAGCTGTTGTAAGTTATACTTGAAAACATTTTAATTCAGCAAAGACAGCACTCAAAGCTGCTGTTAAAACTCAGTTTTAGTCAACTTTTAGTTTAAAATAGCAAAGACAGCATTTCCAGAAATGCTGCGGTAGCTCAGATTTCAAAACAAGGTTTAAATTTGATTTCAGCAAAGACTGCAGACCACTATAGCATTTCCAAAGAATGCTACAGTAGACCTGAGTCCAATATTAGCCTATAAGTTCAATTACAGCAACTACAGCATTTCAGAAATGCTGTAATAGCTCTTTTTACACAATTTTAGTTCAATTGAGCAACTATAGCATTTCTGAATGCTATTAAAAGTTAATTACAGGTTTTAGTGTATTTCCAGTCAATAATAAACTTCAATTTAAAACCAATAAACATTTTTAAAATCATATCTTAACATTTGAACATATCATTTAACATATTATTTTTATACAATAAATTTTTTATACTTACATCCAATTTTCAACAATTTACTAAATAAATTCATGTGTAAAAGTTTCCAATTCTTCATATTTTTTAAATAAGCAACTTAACACTTATATTTCCTCCATTTTCTCAAATAAACTAAATTTTTAATTTTATTTAATTAACTTAAACCTTTAAATAAAAACAAATTTTACATTTCCGAGTTAAGTTATACTTTTAAAAGATCACTTTGAAACATTCATTTATTTAACCACTTAAATTCATAGAAAAATCAATAATACTTAATAAATCACTTAAATTCAAATTTAATCAAATTATCATATTTACCAATTTCCAATAAAATTAAATTTCCGTTTTATTCATATAACTTAAATATCGTTTTTAACCAAAATTCCAAATTTCCAAACTTAAGTTATATTCAATAATCCAATTTAACCATTCATAAATTTACATTTTTAACTCATAGAAAAATCATAATTTCTTTATTTTAAAACATTTAAAAATCTATTTAAATCAAATTTCATAAATTTATATTTTAAATTACTTAAAAATGTCCAAAATACTTTATAAAACAACCACGGGTCTGTATATAGTTTTCTAACCTAAGTCAAGTGATACGGATATGTATCATTTCAATCCGTAGTTTAAAAAGAAAAACCCGGGTTCTATCATTTCAAACCCGCAATCCCAAGTTAAATAAGTTAAATAAAAACCGTTCAGGCCTATCATTTCAGCCCATAACGATTTTTCCCTATTCTAAAGTCCGTTCGAGTATGTATCATTTCAACCCATATTGATTTTTAATCTACAGGGAACTTGCGTGTGATAAACAGATATAAATGAACAGTAACAATATATATATAATAACAGATGATATGACATGAAATTTAATAGGTTTAACATCATATGTAATTAATCACAGGCAGTTATACATCATATGATTTTTCTACACATTCAATTGTTGTTATTTCACAACTGCATAAGTATAAACGTCGTGTGAGTTTTACTCACTTGTATAAGCTGGAGAAAACGATCAAAAGCACAAACTGAGATCTTCAAAAGCACTATGGCACGACAATGATTCGAGTTTGAGAGAGCCAAAGATAAATCTCCTTGGATACATGAGACAAACAAATATACGAAACATACGTTTCAAAAACAAGATATACTTAAAGAATGTTAGAAATAGATGTATAAAACAAAACCAAAGACTTTGCACTTGCTTTCTATGCTTGTTTACATGGCTTAGGGGATCAATAAGGTCAGGTTTGAGAATGGTTTGGATTAGGTATGGATACGGAAAAGGTGCGGCTACAAGGCTAAACAAGTGGAGGAAGTTACACTTAGGGTAGGTGAAGGGTTTCTAGGCAAATAGGTGGAAAAGTGGTTCAATCTTTGGCTCGGCCATGTGCTATTATGTTTGGCCAGAGGGTCTACACTTCAGTTCAGTATCTGGGGTGATGAGGGAAGGTCTGAATAAAGTGGTGGCGGCGGCCAAAGGTGGTGGTGGTGATGGAAAATGAAGGGGAGGAGGTGATAAGGTGACGGCTTGCATATATATGAGATGTTGCTCAAAACTATGGTGGTTCTTCATCATAAAGGCCTCGGCTATGGCATGGGAAGGGGCTAGAGGAGGTTTTGGTCAAAGGGGATGGTGGTGGAGGCGGCCTAGGTGGTGGATGAGAGCAGGCCGATCCAAAGAAGGGGGTGAAGGCAAGGCAAATCCATATAAAACAAAGAAGAAAACAAAGAAACATGAAAAAGAAAATGAGTTTTTACCAATTTTTTGCGCAAGGGAGAGGCTGACATTTTTTTTCCAGGTTGGAGGTGAGTATTCACATGAAAAATGAAGTGAGGAAGTCAGCTAATATATAAATAAAAACTGCCAAAGAGTAAATGAGGAAACGGTAAAAGAAACGACTTAGGAGGTGAAACGACTTACGTTTCAAAAGCTTTTAAAACCTTTGGTATTTCCTTAATTTACTTATATAAGTTTATATTACTGAAAATAATAATGATTTCAGTCAAAATTTCGAAAATATAACCAAATATAAAATATATATAAATATTTATTAATTATATAAGGTTAAAATAAGAAAATAGCACAAAATTGCAAACTAGTCTAGAAAAATGGAAAAGAAACAGAATGAACTTTGGAAAATTTATATGGACTTGTGAAAATATTCATAAAAAAGATAACAACATAAAAGTAAAAATGCATTCACAAATAAATATATAACTTTTAAATTAAATATAATTTAAATAAAGAAAATAGCAGAATAATAGAAACTAGGCTTTAAAATTTGGAAATAAATTCAATAAGCTTTGGAAAAATTCAAACATCACTTTAAAAATATTAAAAGACAAAATATAATTAAAATGAAATATTAACACAAAAAAACAAAAAACACAAAAAAACAAAAAAAATTAAATTTAAAGAAAAAAAAAGATTTAAAGAAATTGCTTAACAAAATCCAAAATGGTGTCCAGAAATTACAAATAAATCACCATTGACATTGGAAAATTGTTTACTTCATTTAAAAATTATTATAATACAAAAATATACATACAATAACATATTGACCCAGATTAAAATGAAATATGACAATAAAATATGATTTATACAATTTAAAAACAACAAAATTGCAGAATAACAAATTGCACTCAATATTGAAATATACATAACTTTCACAGTTTAACCCCGTTTTCAACGAAACGAAAAGCAGTGTTCAAGTTATTACATCTACTTTCATAATAAAAGATAAAATTTAAGATTTTAAAATAATTTTAAATTTTAATTTTAAAAGTCAAAGTTCAAACAGTTTGAGTAGAAATTCACCTTTTTAGTAAAATGTCCAATTTATACTATTTTGAACTATAGATCAGCATTTAAATTTAAAATGAAATACTTTAAATAAAAATAAATTTAAAATAATTAAAATAAAATAAAGTCAAATTTAAAATATATAGGCAAAAATCTATGGTTGTTAGAAGTGGCCACCGAATCAATCCAAAAGTCAGAGTATAATATCGAAGAGATGTGTCCGATAAGAGGGGCTACCTCCTTGGCCCGAGAATCGCTCCTGTTTTAGCCAACTTATGCCAACTCATGGGAGTCGGGTCCACGTATATTCCTCAAAGGAAACATCGCTACCATCCTACTTCATTCTGGAATCTCCACCTCGTACACGGTTGTTAAAGTGGTTTTCGAAGTTGGCAGAGAGTATGACAACTTCCGATCCCGGTCTCTTTAACAACCAAATGTTATTATAACACCGCAGTCAATTTAAAATAATTAAACTTCAAAACTGGGATATAATATTCAATTCAGAATCATATAAATATGATATCATTTTCGTTTTAAAAACCAAATCAATATGATATCATTTATAAAACCCAAATCAATATAATATCATTTTTATTTCAAATATATCCTTTTCAAAAATCATAACACTTTCAACATTATAACCCTTCGAAATCAAAAATACTAGAAATATAACACTTTCAATTTATACTACCTCGAAACTCATAACTTTCACTACCTATGTTGTTTAAATGTTTATATTACTTTACATAACCAAAATAGCTTCTTTAGTTTTCACAAATCAATTCCAAAACTTGAATTTCTAGATTTTGAATTTAATCCAAATCCCAATATAATACACTTCAATTAAATTCAGTTTCCAAATAAACTTTTCCAAATTTTGTCGATTTCAAAACGGATTGGATCCACAAAATAAACCCTTTCAATTTCAATATATTTCAAAGCTTAAATATTCAATATTTAAAAACTAAGTTTTATAATTCATGTATATATATAGACACCAAATTCACTTTACTATTATTTCATTTTGAAATATTTGCTTAATAAATTCAATATCCTTTAAATAAAACTTCAAATTTCAATAACTGAATATTCCTCAATTTATTTAGACTTGATATATTCACTTAAATCACCTTAAACCCGAATTTAAGTTATAAAACCATATTCTTTTAAAGTCCCAATTTCAACAAGTTCCAAATGGATTCTTATTAAATATAACTCTTAGTTAAATAAAATCTTAAATCAATTTCAAAACTATCTTCTCAACCTTGATTTATAAAAATCAATATAACTCTATATTAAAATATAATTTAAGTAAATACCTATCCATATTATATTTTAATGAAATCAAGCTTTGTTATTAGACCTATTTATACTTCAAAAAATTCCATTCATAGCTTAACCCAAGAAATTAACTATATATAAAATAAAATTTATAAAATATCCAAATCAGTAACTCATAAAACCGTATATTTCTTTACAAAACCACAGAAATCATTTCAAATACACACACACACACACACACACACACACACACACACACACCGTAGTGTCTGTATATAATTTTCTAGCCTATGGTCAAGTGATACAGATATTTATCATTTCAATCCGTAATTCAAAATAAAAATACGGTTGTATATCATTTCAA
This sequence comes from Allium cepa, assembly GCA_030765085.1. Lineage (NCBI taxonomy): Eukaryota > Viridiplantae > Streptophyta > Magnoliopsida > Asparagales > Amaryllidaceae > Allium > Allium cepa. The sequence goes on from CM060932.1 coordinate 460,123,997, forward strand.
ACCGAAATCCCGAATCAAAATGACAAATCAATAAAGAACTTGCAGATTATGATGATATAACTAAAACATCCATTCATCCATCATAAATCATACACCCATCACAATCATCATCCAAAACAATCAATCAATATCAATATATAACTGAAATATATATCCGGTAATTAACTGGCAGTTATATTCAATAATAAATTAAATGACGATTTAATTCAAATAAATGCAATTAACTGAGATGATGATTTAAAAATATACAGAACAGTCATAAATAAATTCATAATCACAACATAAATTAAATTTAATGAACATAAGAAATTTTAGAAGTTGTGAGTGGGTTAAAACACTCACCTTTGAATTTAAATTGAATTTAAATTCAATTTAAACTCAAAAATTAAACAGTCTCCAAATTTGTCCAAACCAGCTCCAAAATGTCGAGAATTCAGATACGATCCTAACAAAAGAAACTGCACGTCAATTGGACAACGTATGAGGAAGTTATACGCGTTTGAACGATTTAAATAAAAATAAAAATAAAATAACTAAAAAATAAACGAACCGGAACCCAACAGACACGTCACCGCCTCTGCGAATTCACGTGCACAGTATCCTTGCGTTCGAACTGAAGAAACAACGCAACAACTCCCCACCTCGATTGATCGTTGACCGCATATAACGCCACCTATGCCGCCTTACACTTCAAATCGATCACCTCCTCGAGCTCACCAACCCAGTCCGCCTCGAACGACGTAGTCACGCCCCTCCCCCGTGCCGCCGCCGCCACCGCTTTTCAAAACCCTAATTAGCCAATTCTGGCCACCCGCAATCACCATAGGTGATGCCACTATCGCCAATCGACTCCACGCAGCACGCTCTACGAAACCCAGAAACCAATTTTGCTAATTTATGTCGAAATCAAAAACCCCAAATTCGAGATTTAGCTTTCGTGCTTTTGGCCTTCGACAATGATTTTCCGCTGATTCGAGCAAAATTTCCACAAACGAATAGTTGAGCAGATTCGTATCGTTGAGATCTTCGACCTTGTATTTTTTTCGAATTTTTTTGAAGAGTTTGAAATTTCAATTTGATTTTTGAATTACAATTGGATTTGGAATTGTCTGCCATAAAATGAGGAGGTGAGAAGGAATTGTGCATACAGAAAATTTACAATGAGGAACAATTAAGGTTTATAACAGGGTATATATAGGCAAGGTTGAAATAGAATAGATGGACCAGATTAATAAACGCGCTGAACGATGAATAGCCCGAAAAGCCCGTTTTCACTCCAAAACGAAATTGGGTCAATTCATATAACAAAATAGATGTTTTAAAATATTTTAAACGCGATGGAACAGGTTTCAAGTCCAAATTCCATCGTCTGAAGAAGTTATTATAAAATCAAATTATTTCAAATTGATTTCAATTTCATTAATTTCTAGGCGTTTCGAGCCCGTACGTTCAAACGATAAGTCCGATCGCTATGAAACTTGAAATCCTACAATAATTCACCATTACGGATCCGATGAAACTGGTTTCGTCAAAATCCGAGTAGGTGGCCAAATGGCTAATTTCTAGTTAATTAAATAAATTAAAAATAAATTGATTAAATAAAATTTTCAATTCGAAAATTGACAAATTTCGTCACTTAAAATTTATCAATCATTTATAATGATTTAAACAAATTTAAATGTCAATTTAGAGATGATAAATTTATAAATTTCAATACTAACCTCAATTTCATTAAATTCAAAATTCAAAATTTATTTTCCAATATTTCTATTAAATTCACTTTTCATTCTATTATTTATGATACCCTTGCATTACATACATCAATATTTCCATTTTCATCTTTATTTCAATTGCATAATATTTAATTTCAAATTCTACAACAATTACACTTTATTATAAATTAGATTTCGATGGAATGATTTGTTTGTCTTTCATTACACTACTATATTCAAAAATCCAGCTTTCCTTTGTACTAACTACTATTTCCATTTTATTATATTTGCCAGATATGTACATTAATTACGATTTATATTCTCAATCAATTTATTTACTTGGTTTCATACTTTTATTACATCAATTACTACCCTATAAATAAATCTATGTTTCTATTTAATTTACATTTGCTAAAAATTTATTTCCAATTTCAATTAATAATACATAACATACAATAAACATTACCGTTACCCTTTAATCACGTAAATAAGCTTTTGTTACTTACAAATCAATGTTGCCATTTATTTTCATACTACTAATTTCATTCACTTATGTCCAATTTAAAACCAAACATAACATTTAGATTTTTTTGATTAATTGGTATTCCATTCAATTCATAAATTTATTAACTTTGATTAGTATTGTTTACCTTGCATTCTAATTATCATTTCATTAATATTATTCCCAATTTTATTTCTTTGTATTAATTACACTGTCATATTAAATTAACAAATTTAAATCATTGAAATTTACGGGTCATTACATACAAGTTATCTCGAAATAGGACAAATTGAATGCACTCTTCTATTACATCCTATCGTGAATTAACCCTAGGATTAGTACGAGTAGTCCTTGCATCGAATATTTTCATAACAGTGCACTGCTGCCACTATATATATATATATATATATATATATATATATTACATAAAACCATGGGGATAGTGGCAAGCAGCCCTTCATTATCAAGATCTCCGTCTTCAAAATCATTGCCTTCACCCTGTCTTCACTTTCGAATGTGTACATTGGTTTGAAGTGGTTTTCCGATAGGAATTACCCTAATTTGACTCTGGTTTCTCCAAAAAAATCATCGATAAAGGATGTCAGGTGCATAGGTGATTATCAAATATCATCCAATTAGTTAATTTTTCCACTCATTAAATTATCTTCCAGAGATATATTATTTTAGACTATTCCATTTATCTTTTCAAGAGTATATGGAATCATTAAGCCTCATTTGTCAAATTCCTTGGTTTATTAAACCTTTTTAAGTATGGAATAATTTCCAAATCATTTTACCTTTTACTTTGGATGTAACAACCCGCATATTTGTCGATTTTATATTTAAATATTTTATTTGAATATTTTATCGATACTCGAAATTTAGTCCGAAAAGCTACTTTTTGCATACGGTCGAATTAGGACTCGGGACCACTCCCATTGAGTTTAAAATGCCGTTTGCGACCTTTTTGAGTATAAGCTTCGATATGTTTGGAGAAAGTTGATTTTTGCTACCTTTTCACTTTGGGTTTGGGTTTGGGTTCAGCCCTATGTTTAACTTATACTCAAATCTGAGCCACTCCTCCCCATTCACCCTCACTTTCTCCTCTTTTCAGTTCTAAAGCATCAATGGTGGGAGAGATGGGAAATTAAAACTCCAAAACCCTAGTTTTCTTTTGCAAATCAAACTCTAGCTCCAAACTAATAGAAGAACCCATTGGTAAGCTTCTCGTCTTCTTCTCCAACTCTTTCTCTCTTTGATTTCAGAAAATTCCTAAACCTAATTTGGGAAATTTTTCTCTTTTAGCTTAGAATCAAGCTTCTTGAGTTGGATTTGAAGAGTGGTTGATTCTTCTTTGCTTTCAAGCTTCTTCTTCAATCGTTTGGGTTCAAAGGTCAGATTTTTATCTCACATCTATGCTTATAATTATCTTCGAATGTTAGGTATGAATTCCTAACACTTATTCGTGTGCATTAGCTTTTGGTTTGGATTGATTTGGTGAATATTCTAATTTTTGGTGTTTTGGGTTCAATTCTTTAAAAATCATGGCTTTGATGTCCAAATGTGTTTTTGGTGATGCAACGAGGAGCTCATAGGTCCGGGTAGTCGATTGGCATAAATCCTTAGTGCCGATGCTCGTTCGATTGCGAATTGGTGGAGTTTGCACATCAATTAAGTAGGTATCAATTTGCAGAGTATCAGGGTCGGCCGACCGAACCCCTGGGCCGGCCGACCGACCTGCTACTAAGGTGCATAGGCACCTTTATGTCTCTGGTCTGGTCGACTGGCTACAGGGCTCAGCCGACCGACCTGCTTCCCGAGGAGTTTTGAGAACAGGGTCCGGTCGACCGTGCTCTGTTACCGGCCGACCGACCTGGTGCAATTTTGCCTATTTCGCCCAGTTGCTTGAATTTCCAACTTTAATTGATTCGTGTTGTTTCCTATTTGTTGTTATCATTACTATGACCTTGATGACTCCTTTTAGGGATTTTTGAATATCCATTTCGATGGATCCTTTATCGATTTCTTTGGATTTTTATTCACATCTTCGTATGTGAATTTTAGTGATTGATTGTTCCTACAATCTTCTTTGTGATTTGTCACTTTAAAAATATAAAGGTTTCTATACTAGTAGTAAATATCAAAACTCTTTCTTCAAATGATTTCAACACTATTTTAGTACAAAGCTTGTTTCTTAAACCGTTTTCCAATCTATTAGTATATACAAACCTTTACCTCACTCATATGAGAAATCTAATTAAACGACATAGTAAAACGAGTGGTATGAAACGCTTGTGTTTATTTCATCGGTTAATTCTTGGACTTGTTCGATTGAATCCCTTGTGACAATTTTCTAGTGTAGATCTACAATTTGTTCGTAAATATTTAAGTTAAGCTAGTGGTTATGGGACATGAAGCTAAGCTCATATATTTACTAGCTTACTGTAATTGACACTTCTTGATGATCATGACGATCATTTTTGTGATTTAGACTAGCAATGTGCGATGTCTCTTTGTCTGCGAGGGAGACTAAACCCCGTTTTGTGGAGTTTCGACTCAAATTGATGGAGTAGCGCCCCATGGTCTTCGGGCCGTTCGTGTGTCAAAAATTAATGGCTAGCTACCATGAGATAGCGTCTCGTTCGTGTGATACATATGTTGGTGAGTTTTCATGCTCCCGTTCGTGTGATAGGCCTCCCCCCTATTTTGTGTGATTTCTGGATTTCGTGTGTCGAATTCTGGAATTTTCTTCTTCACCTATTTTTGTGATTTCTATTGATATGATTTATCAATTTTTGTGCATAGGTGAATTCGTGTGTCATTGACCGGATTTCTTGAGATGATTTCTAGAATTTGTGTTTCACCAATTTTCGTGATTTCCATTGATAAGTTTTATCAATAATTGTGCATTGGTGAATTTGTGTGTCATTGACTTTTGTGATTGACATTGATATAATCGTCAATATTTATGGTTTGGTGAACGAAATAAGGAGTATGACATTTCTTTGATTCTTGTGTAGATTTGGTGATATTGAATAATCTCTTGTTGATTTTCAATTACTTATATATATCACAGCTTGGCATGGTGATTATTATGTGTTTAGTCATATCTCTTATTCTATATCGTTTCATCTGATATTTATAGTTAGACTGATTTGTTTATTATTTTCTTAATACGCGAGTCAGACCGAGATGTTACAGGTGCTTCAGCTTGACTTCTCACTTGAGATTGATCTCTCTGACTTTTGGCTAACTACTTAGATTAGTAGTTTTTGTTGTATACACTTGAGATATGGACTCATAGTTGTATTCTTTTGTATAGCACGTGTTGCTATTCTTTTGTACTATGGTGGATCTATTTGACCACTACTCTGATGTACACTTTCTAGTGTTATATTCATATCTATTTCCGCCTTTGTGATATGAATTGTCTGTGACTGATTTATGTTATGCTTATTCCTATATTTGTTTCCGAAGACCATTATAGCCACCGTGTAGTAGCTTTGAGTTTGTGTCGGTATGTCGGATTTCCCACTTGATAAAGAAATGCATGTTATACTATCTGACATATCTCTGCTCGTGTAAAGCAATTACACGGATGGTCGCTCCTCAACAGCCTTATTCTCCGTGCTAGTCGACAGCATTACTCCGTAATGTTCTTAGCTAGTGTGGGTATAGAGGTGGGGCGTCACAGCTTGGTATCAGAGCCAAACTTCGGAACAATGTAGAATAATTTAACAAGGATCATAGTCCTAAGTCCTTCTTAGGAGTCGTGCCTTAGGATTTAATTCGAGTGTTCGTACCGATTCATCCTATTTTCTTTATGATTCCTTATTTATTTATCAAGATTGCTTGATATTCATTTTGAGAATAACATTTTTCTTCTTCTTTATTTCTTTCTAAGTGAAGAGAAATGGTTAGACCTGGCCGTCCCAGCGCCGGTCAATCTAGTGCTACTCCCCAAGATGGAGTTTTTATGACTACCCAACAACTTCTTGACCTTGTTACGAATGCTCAAGCAGCTGGTTCTAATCCGGAACCTACTCACCCAAAGTCTGGATTTGCACGCTTGTGTAGCGATTACACTAATTTAGGTGGGAAGCCATTCAATCCGAAACTATTATCGAAGTGCAGGCTTGGTTAAGGACATGCGATCGAATCTTTTCTCGCATGAACCTCATTGATCTTCACCGAGTTCAGGTGGCTTCTAGTATGCTCCAAGAAAGAGCATTGGACTGGTACAAACTTCTTATTTCTGAGATTAATGAAGCGGATCTCACTTGGGAGAAATTTCGAGAGCGCTTCGAGTTAAAATTCGTACCAGAAGGTGACTTTGGCTCGCCGTTTTATAGACCTTGTTCAAGGTGAATCTTCCGTGACAGATTATGTCGCGTCTTTTGAATCTCTCTCCAAATATGGGGTTGAATATATCAACACCCCATTGAAGAAAAATCAGAGGTTCATCTATGGATTAAACAAAAATCTCAAGAAGCCATTACTTCTAAAATTAGAAGTTTCTTTCGACCAACTCATTGATATCGCTCTTCGTCTTGAAGAGGCGGATAGGGAGAATGATGTTGAAGTGGTGGGTTCCAAACCAAACTTCAACAACAAGAAGAGGCCATACAAATTCAAAGGTCCTTATCCCAATAAGAAAGGGAGGCAAGCAACTCCTGCTGTAAAAACCTTTTCCTCTACTGAAGGGAAATGCTTTAACTGTGGTTCCAGAGACCATTTTGCGAACAAGTGTTCAAAGCCTCGTACTTGTCGCTATTGTAAAAGCCCGAACCATTTTATGCATGTATGTCCCAAACTTCAAAATAGGAAGGAGGGAAAGCTTAATGTTGCTCAAGCCCTGGCAACACATCTCGTGGTCAAGGTATCTCTCATCCCATTCTTGATGGTATTATTTTATTTCGTGATCTACCTATTCGAGTTCTTTTTGATACGGGTGCGTCCCATTCTTTTATATCAAAAGAACTTGTTGATACTTTTTCTTTGGATGTTTTGTGTTTAATGACTTCTTTGAGAATTGCGAATCCGGTTGGTGGATCCGCAACAATCAGTTTATTGTGTAAAGATGTCGAGATTATTTTGTGTGATTTTCCTTTCCCGGCCGATTTGCATGTCATGCGTTATTTAGGCTTTGGGATGATTTTGGGAATGGATTGGCTTAACCGTTATGAAGCTCATATCCTATGTCCTGAGCGGGCTATTCATCTTCGACATCCTCAATCTGTTAATCAGGTTTCTGTTATTCTTAAAGATTCGGATTCTGCTTTGGTTGCATCTATATATTCTTTAAACCCTCGTGATGACGATGATTATGATGAGGGTGATATTATTTCTCTTATTCACGTCGTTCGTGAATTTTCTGACATATTCGAGCCCGTTTTAGGATTACCACCTAAGCGAGCAATTGAGTTAAGAATTAATCTCATTCCTGGAGCTCAAACTATCACTCGCCCTCCTTATCGTATGTCCAATAAAGAAAACGAGGAGATGCGTAAACAATTATCCGAATTGGAGACGAAGCAATTTATTCGATCTAGTTCCTCGCCTTGGGGAGATTCAGCTATTTTTGTGAAGAAATCCGATGGTACACTTAGGCTTTGCATTGACTACCGCAAGCTGAATGATCTTACTATCAAAAATAAATATCCTTTACCTCGGATTGATGATCTATTCGATCAGCTTAGTGGTGCTAGAGTCTTTTCACAACTAGACTTAGCTACCGGTGTTCATCAGCTTCGTATTGCTGAGGATATTATTCCTTTGACATCGTTCCGTACTCGTTATGGATCTTATGAATGGCTTGTTATGCCATTTGGGTTGACGAACGCCCCAGCTTATTTCGTTGACATTATGAATCGAGTTTTCAAACATTTTCTCGACTGGTTTGTTCTCATCTTTATTGATGATATTCTTGTGTATTCTAAAACCGAGGAGGAGCATGAAAAACATCTTCGTATTGTGTTGGAAACTCTTAGGAGTAATCATTTAAAAGAAAATTTTTCTAAATGCCACTTTTGGCAATCTCGTGTGAAGTTTCTCGGTCATATTATTTCCGAATCCGGAATTTCCGTGGATCCTTCAAAGATTGAAGCGATTCAAGATTGGAAGAGACCGGAGAGTGTGACGGAGATTCGTAGTTTTCTTGGATTGGCGGGTTATTACCGCTGTTTTATCAAAGGCTTTTCTAAGATTGCCATGCCTTTCACTAGCCTAACGAAGAAAGGTGTTAAATACATTTGGTCGGACAAATGTGAAGCTTCTTTTTAGAAATTGAAGGAACTTCTTTCTGATGCTCCTATTCTTGTTATTCCCGAGGGGAATCAAGATTTCGTTGTTTACACCGATGCTAGTCGTGTTGGTTTGGGTGCCGTTCTTATGCAAAGAGAACGTGTTATTGCTTATGCTTCTAGGTAATTGAAGCCTGCTGAGACTAGATACGCCACACATGATTTAGAGCTCGCGGCTATTTTTTTTTCTCTTCGGATTTGGCGTCATTATCTTTTAGGAGAGAAATTTGTTCTTTATACCGATCATAAGTCCTTGAAGTATTTATTCTCTCAAAAGGAACTTAATTTGCGTCAACAGCGTTGGCTCGAATTTCTTGCACCATATGATCTTGATATTCTTTATACTCTCGGTAAGGGTAATCGTGTCGCCGATGCTCTTAGCCGTAAACAACAAGATGTTGTTTCTATGATGATATCCAAATGGAACGATCTCGAGATCCTATCAACTTGTGAAATTCGAGACCATGTTTCCAACTTATGCTCATCTCTTGTTTTATGTAGCCTTGAGGCTCACTCCTCTCTTTTAGACCGCATTCTTGAAGCTCAAAGTATAGATCCCGACTTGGCTCTTCTTGGCCAAAATATCAAGGATAAAGTTGGTATTGAAGGTTTGAAAGACTTTGATATTGATTCTCGTGGCTGTATTCGGAGATTTGGTAGACTTATCGTACCAAATATTGGTGATCTTCGTAAAGATATTTTAGAAGATTCCCATCGTTCTAAATTTACCATTCATCCCGGTAGTAGTAAAATGTACGTGGATATGAATCGACTTTATTATTGGGAGGGAATGAAACTTGACATCGCTAACTTCGTTAAGCGTTGCATGACTTGTCAACTCGTTAAGGCCGAGCATCAAAGGCCCGGTGGGTTATTGCAACCTTTAGAAATTCCAATTTGGAAGTGGGACCAAATTTACATGGATTTTATAGATGGCCTTCCCTGTTCTCGTTCGGGTCATGATAGCTTATGGGTGATCGTTGATAGACTTACTAAATCTGCCCGTTTTATTCACGTTCGGTCTAACCGAACCGTTCCTCTTTTGGCCAAACTCTTTATTAAAGAAATTGTTAAATTGCATGGAGTTCCTACTTCTATTGTTAGCGACCGTGATCCATTGTTTACTAGTGGATTTTGGAAGAGTCTTCAAAAAGCTTTAGGAACGAAGCTTAATTTTAGCACCGCTTATCATCCCCAGTCCGATGGACAAACCGAGCGTGTGAATCAAACTCTTGAAGATCTTCTCCGTGCTTGTGTGCTTGATTTTGGTGGAAGTTGGGAAGATCATATTTCTCTTGTTGAGTTTTCCTATAATAATAGCTTCCAATCTAGTGTTGGTATGGCACCTTTCGAGGCACTCTATGGAAGGCCATGCCGATCGCCTTCTTGTTGGCTTGAGGCCGGTGAGTACTGGCTTTAGGTCCAGACCTTATTCGTGATTCCACAGAGAAAATTGAACTTATTCGTCATAGGATGAAAGAAGCCCAGAGTAGACAAAAATCCTATGCCGATAACCGGAGAAGGAAGTTAGAGTTTTCTGTGGGAGATCTTGTGTTCATTCGTGTGTCACCTATGAAAGGTGTTGTACGTTTCAGTCGATCGAGAAAGTTAGCGCCTCGATATATTGGGCCATTTCCTATCACTGAACGTATTGGTTCCATGGCTTATCGCCTTGCATTACCGGCTCAATTTTCTGCTATCCATGACGTGTTTCACGTTTCTCAAATTCAGAAATGTCTTCGAGATTCCGATTCTATTCTTGAGCCCGGTGTTGTGGAAGAGATTGAAGTTTCACCTAATTTAACTTATGAGCAACATCCTATTCGTATCATTGCTTCGGAAGTCAAACGTCTTCAAAATAAAGATGTTCCGCTTGTGAAAGTTCAATGGTCTTCAAATCCTAAGGATTGTTCTTGGGAGTCTAGAGAGTTCATCGAGCGAACACATCCGGACTTACTTTCTCGTGCTCTTTGAGGTGAACTTCTTATTTCAAACTTCTTTTGTGTTGAATATGCTTTTATGGTTGTTACTATATATCTTCTTCTTAAATATTGCGAGGACGCAATTTCTTTAAGTAGGGGAGTCTGTAACAACCCGCATATTTGTCGATTTTATATTTAAATATTTTATTTGAATATTTTAGCGATACTCGGAATTTAGTCTGAAAAGCTACTTTTTGCATATGGTCGAATTAGGACTCGGGACCACTCCCATTGAGTTTAAAATGCCGTTTGCGACCTTTTTGAGTATAAGCTTCGATATGTTTGGAGAAAGTTGATTTTTGCTACTAAGGTGCATAGGCACCTTTTTGTCTCTGGTCCGGTCGACGGGCTACAGGGCTCAGCCGACCGACCTGCTTCCCGAGGAGTTTTGAGAACAGGGTCCGGTCGACCGTGCTCTATAGCCGGCCGACCGACCTAGTGCAATTTTGCCTATTTCGCCTAGTTGCTTGAATTTCCAACTTTAATCGATTCGTGCTGTTTCCTATTTGTTGTTATCATTACTATGACCTTGATGACTCCTTTTAGGGATTTTTGAATATCCATTTCGATGGATCCTTTATCGATTTCTTTGGATTTTTATTCACATCTTCGTATGTGAATTTTAGTGATTAATTGTTCCTACAATCTTCTTTGTGATTTGTCACTTTAAAAATATAAAGGTTTCTAATATCAAAACTCTTTCTTCAAATGATTTCAACACTATTTTAGTACAAAGCTCGTTTCTTAAACCGTTTTCCAATCTATTAGTATATACAAACCTTTACCTCACTCGTATGATAAATCTAATTAAACGACTTAGTAAAATGAGTGGTATGAAACTCTTGTGTTTACTTCGTCGGTTAATTCTTGGACTTGTTCGATTGAATCCCTTGTGACAATTTTCTAGTGGAGATCTACAATTTGTTCGTAAATATTTAAGTTAAGCTAGTGGTTATGGGACATGAAGCTAAGCTCATATATTTACTAGCCTACTGTAATTGACACTTCTTGATGATCATGAAGATCATTTTTGTGATTTAGACTAGCAATGTGCGATGTCTCTTTGTCTGCGAGGGAGACTAAACCCCGTTTTGTGGAGTTTCAACTCAAATTGATGGGGTAGCGCCCCATGGTCTTCGGGCCGTTCGTGTGTCAAAAACTAATGGCTAGCTACCATGAGATAGCGTCTCGTTCGTGTGATACATATGTTGGTGAGTTTTCATGCTCCCGTTCGTGTGATAGGCCTCCTCCCCTATTTTGTGTGATTTCTGGATTTCGTGTGTCGAATTCTGGAATTTTCTTCTTCACCTATTTTTGTGATTTCTATTGATATGATTTATCAATTTTTGTGCATAGGTGAATTCGTGTGTCATTGACCGGATTTCTTGAGATGATTTCTAGAATTTGTGTTTCACTAATTTTCGTGATCTCCATTGATAAGTTTTATCAATAATTGTGCATTGGTGAATTTGTGTGTCATTGACTTTTGTGATTGACATTGATATAATCGTCAATATTTATGGTTTGGTGAACGAAATAAGGAGTATGACATTTCTTTGATTCTTGTGTAGATTTGGTGATATTGAATAATCTCTTGTTGATTTTCAATTACTTATATATATCACAGCTTGGCATGGTGATTATTATGTGTTTAGTCATATCTCTTATTCTATATCGTTTCATCTGATATTTATAGTTAGACTAATCCGTTTATTATTTTCTTATTGAATAATACGCGGGTCAGACCGAGATGTTACAGGTGCTTCAGCTTGACTTCTCACTTGAGATTGATCTCTCTGACTTTTGGCTAACTACTTAGATTAGTATTTTTTGTTGTATACACTTGAGATATGGACTCATAGTTGTATTCTTTTGTATAGCACGTGTTGCTATTCTTTTGTATTATGGTGGATCTGTTTGACCACTACTCTGATGTACACTTCCTAGTGTTATATTCATATTTATTTCCGCCTTTGTGATATGAATTGTCTGCGACTGATTTATGTTATGCTTATTCCTATATTTGTTTCCGAAGACCATTATAGCCACCGTGTAGTAGCTTTGAGTTTGTGTCGGTATGTCGGATTTCCCTCTTGATAAAGAAATGCATGTTATACTATCTGACATATCGCTGCTCGCACAAAGCAATTACACGGATGCTCGCTCCTCAACAGCCTTATTCTCCGTGCTAGCCGACAGCATTACTCTGTAATGTTCTTGGATAGCGTGGTTATAGAGGTGGGGCGTCACATTGGAAAACATTCCCAAATTATTTATTCAAATCATAACAAAGATTTCTATTTTCAAATCATAACCTTTTAAATCTTAACAAAGATTTTCCATTTTCAAAACATAACATTCAGACGGGTCAAAAACGATGTTATTTAAGACATCATTTACTATAAACCCAAATCATTTAGTATTGGGTAGAAAAAGATCCATAGAAATTATAATAATTCTACTTGATATCAATTTCCGTATTCAACCTTTACTATCCGTCGAATAACAGTGAAATCACCTTTTAAATTAACATGGATATTATGGGTTTCCTCCTCGTAATTTAATACCAAGTAAAAGAAGATTATTTCTATACAATCCAAGTCGTAGGAAATTAAATTTTTAAATTTAAATCTTTCATACTTGTCACTTTTCCGACGTTTCGACCTTATCTATTCCTCGCCTAGGAAAGAGGCCAAGTGAGAAAGGGCACTGGTTGATCCTGAACATCTACTTAATTTAAGCATCTCATATCCGAACCTCATGAATAGAAAAATCCAATCTACTCATCGACATTCAAAGCCAAGATTAAATCACTTATTTATAATAGCTTTTCCGCTAATCGTTATTTAAACTCTTTTAAAATAATCATGAAATCGCCAAATCATCCTTAAAATACCTAATTGGTTATTCGAAAACATTTATAAAAGATTTGGAAAAGAATACTTAAGTCTAAAGCTACATTTTAAAAGTTAACAAAAGTGCTACAAATAGTGCTACGAATAGTGCTTTCAAGGCTTATTTGATCAACACAACTTTCTGATCATTTATAGATTAATTTTTATAACTCAAATCTCTTTTAAATTTTTTTAAAATATTCATAGAATTTATTCCATATTTATTAAAAAATTAAAAATACACATTTTAAAGAATTTATCGATTTGATTTCTATGACTATTTTGAAAAATTAATTAGCTTATATTTCAAAATCTACTAAATGAAATATCAATCCTTTTCTTTTGTTTGAAAATTACGATTACAAGAGTTTGGAAAATTCTTATTCCAAAGAATTCTGACTCTGGTTTCATCGTATAAATGGATTTAAACTTTTATGGCGTGAAATTGCGAACTACCATTACGCGATGCGCCCATGACTCAACTTTCATAACTTGTCAATACTTCTTCATTTTGAATTTTAATGTTTATAAAATATTTATAAACCTTTTAAAACCATTTCAACTAATATTTTCCATATTAAATATCATATTCGCTTTTAAACTATTTCATAATACTATATTATTATAATGTTCATTTTCAACCTTTTAAACCATTAAGAGGCTCAATAGATTCCATACACATATTTATATGGATTCTATTTCCATTAATTAACCACGTCTAATCACTTAACTATTTTTATTATGATTTCTCATAATTTATCACAACAAAGTTATCAATCATATAATTATCCGTATAATCAACCAAGTTATCAAACATTCATACAAAGCATTAAGTGATTAAATGATTATATTATCATACATAAAAATAGTTATAGAGGTCATTTATCATTTAATAAACATTGTGGACTCACAATTTACATCCACTCTACCAAAAATTTTCCATAGCTTTCTAAACTAAACCGGTGGCACTTCGGTAGCACTTTCTCCTCTTTTCCTTGCTCGGAGCTCCTCGAACTTGTTCCATCTTTTTTTGATGCTTTCAGCTTTGACTTTTGGAGCAGTGGTGCTCAGCCTTGGGTGGCGATGGAGAGTAGCCGTGAGTTGTAGAAGGGTGGAGGAGGTGATTGGCCAATGTTTTAAAATGATTCGACCTTGTTTATATGTGCATATAATTTTATTTCTTTTTCGGCATATTTTGGCATAACTTTGTCATGACTTAGGAAGCCATTTAAATATCTTAGATTAAAGAGGAAGAAGAAGTAGAAAATGTAAGGAAATGAGAGGGTATGGAAGTGTATTTATAAGCAAAAACTTGGAAAATATCTTCCACCACATCTCCTACACCATGTGCCATCCTACTCCCCTTCCTTCCCATCATTTTTCATGTTGATCCCCCCTCCATGTGCCTCCACCACCTTACTTCACTTCATGGCATGAGCATTGACTTTAAGGATACTCAAGGGTGAAGTATAAGATAAATATCATCATATTTGTTTCATTTGTTTGCATGTATGTACGTATGTATGTTTATTTGCATGTGTATGTGCATGTATGACATGCATATACTTGTGCATATTTATCTTATAAGGTTGCAATGACATAAAACAACATCTATTCATTAAATCGTTACGAATTCCGATTCCGATCTCCGTTCATATTTCTACTTCTTAGTTAACATACGTATATTTGTAAGCAAAATTTGAAAACTAATTTCTCATCATTATTAATTAACTAAAATATATATCTTTACAAACTAATATAGATGATTTATTATCACTATATAATTAATTAAAACGAATTATTATCATTTTAAAACAATTATTTGAATAAGTAAATAATTATTAAATCATTAAAATATCAATTTAAATTCATAAATTAATTATTAAATATGATGACATTATTGATGATGTCATAAATACATTGTTTCCAAAAATAGAATAAATAATTTTATTTCATATTCTTGTTTAAATGGATAAATAAGTGTATTTATCCAATTCTATGCACTAGTTTTATCGATTATATTATGGTTTATCGATACAATGATTTTCAGTCATTTTATCGATATTTTTCCAAAGTATATATCTTTGTAAATACTTATTCAAAATAAGATTACTATTATTATTTATTGTTCAAAACATCATAGTTTATGTTAAAGAAATTATATTCGAATATTTTAAAAATAAATATAATTTATCAAAGTGACAAAATTTACAGGTCGTTACACAATTGCAAGCTATCCATTTGTTTCTTCTTATGCAATCTTGTGTTTTCTCTCTCCAAATGAAGTATATTCTCCAGATGAAGTGTACTATTTTTGTTAGTATTATGAATGTTTTATCAAACTCTATTGATTTGTTTCTAAATTTTGTTGAATGTGTTAAATGCTTGTTAATGCTTCACAATGCTTGAAATCGATTAAGATTTAATTTAGCTTAACAATAGACCATATATGTTTTGCGTAGTTACAATTAACGTATATATGGTCTATATTTTCTAGTTCATTTTTGCATAAAAGACATTTGATTTCTCCATTTTTATTCCTTTTATTACATCTGTCTTTGGTTGGCAGTCTATTTAATAAAGCAAAATAGGCAAGTGAGGCATTTTTGAGCAATTTGCACTAAAATAGTTTTATGTCATTCGACTTCCACCTCAACTTCTTTATTATATTCCCATATATTGTTAAAAGAGAATTTTTCTTTAGAAGATAATTTCCAGCATAATATATCTTTATGCAAGCTTAAATCAATTGTAGCCTTTTTAATTGCCGAATTAAAAATAGAAGCAGATGGTTGCCGTTTGTATTCCATTTGACATTTTGTATTATGCTTTCTAGTTTTGCACTTACTCCTACAAATAAATATGTGTTACACCCACCTAATATGTTAAGTGGAGATCTACCATTGATCAAAGTGTCAAACCAAAGTCTAGTCTATTTTTCTTTCTTGAACTTTCTTTCAATTAATTTGATACATGTTTCTCTACATTTTAAAATGTTTTTCAAAGTAAATGAATGATGATTTTCAGTTGGAATTGTCTAGAAGTTTTTGTTTTAACATATTTATCCTTCATCCATTTAGCCCACAATGATTCTCCTTACATAACTTTCCAAAATAATTTGAAATTGTAAGCTTCACTTATGTCTTTGAAATTTATTAAACCGAAACCACTTGTCTTTTTTGTTTTGCACATTATATCCTATGAAACATTATGATATTTTCCCCTTAAAATGAAATTTTCACACATTTTTTCTATTTTATGCATTGCCTTTGATGGAATGTTACATGTTTTGTAACGACCCGCCGCTCTGACCGCCTCTAGTCGGTAATTAAACCAACTCGAAACGTTCAAAATGACGGATTGTTGTTCAGTTTATAAAGTTTAAACAGAATCAGCCACAGAATCACAGAATAATCATAATATTTTTCATAAATGAATTTTTCTTACATACATCAGAGTTTTATACAATGAATCAGATTTTAATATAGCGGAACAGTTATCTATATATATATATATATATCTTTTAGAGTACAAAGAAAATTTTCTCGAAAAACTTTAGTGAAGTGCTTTCCCCTCTCTCTAACTTCGCGGCCTGAAAATCTTCAAGCTGTAAAAATACTCGATCTGACCCGAGTATTATATTCAAAAGAAAATAATACACAGGTCAGTCTAATTCAAACTCAGTTATTAGTGCATAGAAGCAATAATAATCAACAATTAGATGACAGTCAAATATATTTTACCTATCCGATCCTTTAACAAGAAATCGGATAACGGTAACATATAACACTTAACAGTGTTAACAACAATTCAGTAGATTCAGATTATCAATGAGATAGATGAAGAGATTATTGATGAAGATAATTTAGAAAACAATCAAAATTTGCCAAAACGGCAATTAACAACAAAATCATCAAAATCGATTCAAATTATATTGAATTTGCAACATAAAATAATTTTCATCAAAGAAAACATCAATTTAAACATTAAATTTGGTAGGGCTGCAGTACACACACGCGCGTACGGCCTCGCCACATTTAAAATGTCAACTCCGTGGCTGCAGTTCACGCTTGCGTGCACTGCCTCGCCACTACAACTTGTGAAATAAAACAAGTTTCCAAACAACTCATTACTGCACATTTCAACAAGTGCAAAATTTTCATAAAAATGAAACTGCAGTCACTAATGAATACAAGGGCGAACTGCCACAAGAATGCGGTCGCCACAAGTACACAAAGCACGAAGGCTCGAATAAAGCATGAAAACAGTTCAATACCCAAAATTTTGCAAGCCAGTGATAAATGATGTACACATGAGTGCAACGTTGAAACTGCTACACCAAGTGCACATGTACAACAACAATGAAGGCACCAAATCAATAGGAATGAACACAGTGGCAACAGATCAAGAAAAGAAATGTCAGGTGCAAGACCAGATAAAAATGAAGCATAAATGCTACTGAAACCAAAATGCTCAGATCAGACGAATATACTCATATATGCTGCCGCAACCCAGTATATATGTAATGTGCATACATCAAGTATACATAAACCAGACCTCATGAAGTCATGCAACAGCAATATAAATTCAAGTATAGACAGTCATGTCTATACCAAATGAAATAGAGGTGCAACAAGTACAAAAGATTATATGGTTTGCAAATGTACAAAGCACACAATCAATATGAATACGTGAACTACAAGCTAACAAATGGAAACTTCAAAATAGCAGACTCGAAACTCATGCATCAAGTCAAAAAGTACAGCTGGAACTTCAACATGATACAAGTGTATATGTATACAAAACCAAAAGCCTTCAATTGATACTAGACCATATATAGGTGGGCACACTGGTTATGTGTGAACAAACATATATCATTTTAGACATGTAGGGATGGACACATGAAAACAAGTGTATAAGGACAGAATTGATGACCGAGGATATAAGTTCATCCGAAAGCAAGTACTTGAAATGACAGCAGCTCAACTAAACATACAGACAGATTCAATGAGACTTAACCAACATACAAGGAAATGAAACTATACTATAGCACAGTAACAAGTTTAACATACTCACATGTACAAATTGGTGAATGCAACATTTCAACTCAACCAACATATCGGACATACTCTAGTTCCACCAAAGCAAAGACATGAGACAAGACTACAAGTGCATAGCACAAATAGAACCAGATTCCAATCCAACCCGACTTCATTAAAATGGAACCAAACTATACTTCACAAATAAGTTAACCTGAATACAAAGGACCCAACAAAAATGGAGCATGAAGCTACAACAGAGTTCCAGTCAGAACCAAAATAGAAAATGCTCATGTTCAATACAATGGTCAGGAGCTTTAGTGCAGACTGAAGTGAATGGAAAACATGTATGCAACATGGTGAGCAAGGAGGTACAAGGCCGTGAGTATCACGTGCAATTTCAAGTGGAGCTATGAAATAAATGCCCAATCCATGGAACAGTAAGCAAAACAAAATTGTCCAGTAGACAGAAGATCGTGTCACGATGACAACAATCTCATATATACATACATAAATGCATATATATATGAAGTGCAGTCACAATTGCAAATGATGGTAGCAGTTTCAAATCACAAAGCATGCAGCAAAACAAAACAAATATTGGGTAGCATCTGCTCTCATCAGTTAAAACAAATCACAACTTGATAGTATCTGTTCTTATTAGTTTAAATAAAAATTTAACAGCATCTGTTCTTATCAATTTAAATTTAAAACAAATTATCAACTAGCATCTATTCTTATCAGTTTAAAAAAAAACAAGTATCCAGTAGCATTTGTTCTAATTAGTTTTAAAAACAAAACTAAATAGCATATGTTCTTAACAGTTCAAATTAAACTCCAAATAGTGTCTGTTCTTATCAATTTTAAAACAAAACCAAATAGCATTTGTTCTTTTTAATTTAAAACAAATATTATATCTTGGTAGTATCTGTTCTTATTAGTAAAAAAAACAGATATCAAATACAACAGTATCAAACTTCAAAGATACAACAATGAAGGAAACTGCATCACAGCAGTATGAAAAAGGTGCAGACAAATCATACAAACACACAATTGCAATGCTCGAGTGAAGGATGAAATGCAACTCAAGATTACAGAGTGCAGTTAATGGTAATACAACTATATACACAAAACAAAAATGAGATGCTTGGCATGTCCATTAGAAACAAATCCATGTCAAAGCCATGAATCGAAATGCAAATCGTCTCGAGTAATAATACCAGAGACTACAGAGAAACCAAGTGTATGAAGAAAGCATCAAAATTTAACTCAGAGGCAAATCAAACAATTATGCAGCCGACTCGAGTGATACAAGTTCGACAAATACTCTGTGCCACTATAGCCGAGACTTCATTGATTCAAGTCATGGCCGAGGTTACCCAAAAATCAATTTCCAGAAATTCGAACTAGTGAACCAGGAAATCGTCATCACAGCAAGAGATTTGACAAAATCAAAGTAAACCAAGCCAACAAGAATTCAACAACTTTCAAAGCCGCGAAAGGCAGTAAATCAAACAACAAAATCACTAAATCGCAAGAATAAACTAGCTAGAATTAGATGTGAGTGAAAATTAAATCACTCACCTTTGCAAACGAATTGGGCAGTCGCGAGAGAAGTGGAGGATCGAGCACGCGATCGATATTGAAGCCGCGAGCGAATTTTTGAAGCCGAAGCCCTAGCTATTGAAGGAAGACGAATGAAGACGCCATTATTTTTTTTTCTTCGCGTTTGATTATCTGATTTAGGTTTTCGAATGAGAAAAGGGGGCTTCGTGTTTTTAAGGGGAAGGGGATCGTGATTTTTGCGTGTTTGAAGGCGTGTTTATAGCTGATAGGTACGAGATTTTGCAATCCATTTTTTCTTATTTTATTTCACTTGTATTTTTTTTAATTTTTTATTTTATTGCCTTTGTTATTTGCTTTCACAAGTGTTCATCCTTATCTTTTATAATATTTCATATACTTGTTGATTTTACATAGTTCATTTTACTTATTTATTCAACTTACTATTTTACAAAATTTATTAATAATTTATTTCCTTTTATTTGTAACTATAAAATCTATCTCATGTAGATTTATTTATAATTCTAATTTAAACCATTTATTTCAGATTTTATTTTATTATAATTAAGTTAAAGAAAATTGTTATTAAAACTAACTATCGATTTATTAATTTACATAAATAATTCTTAAATCCAAATTATTTTTCTAAGTCATTAGTTCAAATTTAAAATATAAATTCAATGTTCAATTTCAACTCCAAAGTCAAATTCAAATTCTATTCAACTTTAAATAGATTAAATTCAAAAATTTAATCGTCAATTCATAGTTTTATTGGAATGCAATTTAAAATTATCTCAAATATTTAAAATTAATTAAATATCTTCATTTTTAAATTGTTAAAAATTCAGGATCGTTACAATCTCCCCTACTTAAAAGAATTTCGTCCCGAAATTATAAGTTCGGAAAAACGTTTGCTAAAATCTCACCGATATTTATATCCTACATAATTTTACCAAGTTTCAAACTCGCAAATAAATATAGAATTCATTCCATTTATTTTATCTCACTAGTTTTGTTCATCAAATTTAATAATCAAGACACAAAAGTCTTTTACCAAATTTTTAGACTTACAAAACTCAGATTTTTTTTTAAACTTGAAATCTTTCATGCTAAATATTTGCATAATATATCTTATCCAAAGCTGTGTGCTTTCAAAATATTCAAAAAGATCTTCTTCCTTAATTCATTAAGTTAGGATCATGTAATTCTAATTTCAGATTATTGATTTTCTATCCAAAGTTTGAAAATACTTGATAACTCAAAGTTTAACAAGTCCATCGTCGTTCTCACAGACTTTAGGCATACGCTGATCAGACGCAAGACTAAAAATCTCCAAGTACTAAACATACTTGCTTCAAATCCCAGTGAAAATACTTTTTAAAAATTCTTTTAAAAATGGATATGGAAAGTCCGTTCCCCCATGGATCACAGTTTACCCGGCGGTTTCGCTACTATCTCAGTAGAATCGCTTGTAATCTCAGATTTCTCATCACTCCTGAATTTCGCCATGGTTATCGCCTTAGATCGCGGTCCACACGGCGGTTACGCTACTATCTCAGTAGAATCGCTCGTAGCCTTAGGCATCACGCCCCTCGAATTACGCTTCGGTTTCCAGATCGCAGTTTACTCGGCGGTTGCGCCACTATCTCAGTGGAATCGCTTGTAACTGTAGGCATCACACCCCACGAATTACGCCAGCATCAATCACATAATCCCAAACACGATTGGGATATCATATCAGTCCCATTGGACATTCCACTAATGGAATTCTACGTAGCTACAATTTACAATGGACACTCCACCGAGTTCCAATCACCTTCACACATAATAATTGGAAGGTACATTTCCATATCCTCAGTTTTTAGAAAACATATGTCATATACATATAGTACTTCATTTCACATTTCGTACTTATCATACCTATGTAAACCTACACAGGATTTTCATAATAATGACTTTCTAAACTGATAGTTTTCGATTATATTCACATATATAAGTTACGAAAACTCAATTCACATTCACAACAAATAGAGGATTCCAAATTTTCCATCACGTTAAAATTTTCCTCTAAATCGATTTGAAAATTTAAGGTTATCTCGAACCTAATTCACATTCATAATCCAATTCATTATCGACTTCACATTCGATTTGGATTTCACGTTACATCGTCAATTCTCAACACATAATTGATGTCTATCGATATATAACCTCTAAGCTCGTACGTCTCGGAGAAGGGTGTTAAGCTAAAAGAATAAATTCTCCGCCACCACAGATATATATTTAATAGAGATCAAATGCTATGTCATCAATTCACAATGTTAGACATACAATCCCAATCGACTATCCAAAATTCAAAGCTGAACTTATATTATTTTTGGTGTCAAAGTTAAACTCAATTTAACTCAAAATTCAATTCTTTGAAAAATTTCCAAGTTGAACTAATTGTTCACATTTCTCAAAATAATATCTTTACAAGATATATAATTTTCACACTTAGCCATTTGAAACAAATTTCAAATATTCATTTTTTTCAATTTATCTTTAAAAGATAAAGTTTCAAACCTTTCATTTCACATTGGAAAAACATTTCCATACTTATTCAATAATAAGTAATTCACAAATTCATTCATTTTCAACACTTTGAAAATATTCGATATACTTGAATCAAAATTAAGTATATATTTCTTTCTTTAAGGAAATCATTCTTTTAAACACATTTATTTGAGTTAAAACGAATGTTGCGTAAAACATCGTTACGACAACTCAAAATCACTAGTATAGGGATTCGGATTTAAGATAGATATATAAATCCCAATACTATAAACAACATTTCCTTCTGGAAACCATTTACTATAACAACAGTGTTATAGTCCACCATTTCCTTATTTCTCGAAATGCCTATTTCAACAATTGAATGTTGAAATCTATGCATTCGATAGTTAATGCATTTTAAAACATCTTTAAAACTATTAACTTTTTCAACTTCAACTTAATTCAATAGTTTGAATTCAATAGTTTGAATTCTTCATACTTTTCACAATATCAGTTTTTAAACCGATTTCAACTTTTCAATATTAAGTTTTCCACTTAATTTAATTCTCCGCACGTTTAAATTCAAATTCATCACTGAGTCTATTTAAACCTATAATGGATTATCATGTTGACAACTTCAAATTTGAAATTTAAATTCTATTTGAACTTTGCATTTACTTTCTATTTCAAAAATAGTCAACTAGTTCTTTAGTAAATCATTCATCAATTTAGTTCCATTAAATTCATATTTCCACATTAACTATTTCAGACATTAGTCTAAACTTGAAATATAAACTTTACATCAAACTAAGTTTGATTCATACAGTTAAATCAACAATTAAACTTCATTTCCAAGATGCTATTTCATTATATCACTTCTCTAAAACATATCCATTTTATTCAATAATATATTCACTGTCCAAAAATCGTGAATATGCTTTGTCAACCAATTTCATCATTTCTACAACTTATTTTTATTTTTAAAGGATTACCCACTGTCCAAAATCGTGGATATATCTCCTTTAATAAGTTATAACAAATTACTTATCAAATTCAATTGGTTTCGAATTTATAAACAATCTTCATAAATTCCTTTTCTATTTATAAAACTTCGATTTATAAATCTTTTTATTAATTCAATTCAATTCAATTTATATAACTCAGTTATATACCCAAAAGTTCATATTATAAGTTAAATACTTATAATCCATTCATTTACCAATTCGTTCTTCACATTTGAAAACAATTTCTCAAAAGAATTCAGAATTAAATTCCTAAGTTATAATTCAATAATTCACTTGGTTATAACTAAATTGAAATATCATTCTATTTCACAATTATTATTTTGTAGATATTCACAATATTTGATTCAAACCAATTTCATTAATTCACTAGTTCACTTAACTCATATTTCATTTTTCATAGATCTTAATAATTCGATAATGAGTTTCCGAACAATCGAAACTCAAATCTAATGAGACCTCACCGAATATAAACTATCGCACACTCACATTTAGATAGGGGAATTTTCAAAATAATTCTAATTTTCAAAATACCTTTTATTTTTAAAGAAAACAATTTTATACTTCTTTAAAATTTGAAAAGCACTTTCTTTATAGTGGTTCTAGTAACTATTCATATTAAACATCATAAACTGAGCTTTGAGTAAACCAAAGCTCTGATACCACTTTTGTAACGACCCGCCGCTCTGACCGCCTCTAGTCGGTAATTAAACCAACTCGAAACGTTCAAAATGACGGATTGTTGTTCAGTTTATAAAGTTTAAACAGAATCAGCCACAGAATCACAGAATAATCATAATATTTTTCATAAATGAATTTTTCTTACATACATCAGAGTTTTATACAATGAATCAGATTTTAATACAGCGGAACAGTTATCTATATATATATATCTTTTAGAGTACAAAGAAAATTTTCTCGAAAAACTTTAGTGAAGTGCTTTCCCCTCTCTCTAACTTCGAGGCCTGAAAATCTTCAAGTTGTAAAAATACTCGGTCTGACCCGAGTATTATATTCAAAAGAAAATAATACACAGGTCAGTCTAATTCAAACTCAGTTATTAGTGCATAGAAGCAATAATAATCAACAATTAGATGACAGTCAAATATATTTTACCTATCCGATCCTTTAACAAGAAATCGGATAACGGTAACAATAACACTTAACAGTGTTAACAACAATTCAGTAGATTCAGATTATCAATGAGATAGATGAAGAGATTATTGATGAAGATAATTTAGAAAACAATCAAAATTTGCCTAAACGGCAATTAACAACAAAATCATCAAAATCGATTCAAATTATATTGAATTTGCAACATAAAATAATTTTCATCAAAGAAAACATCAATTTAAACATTAAATTTGGTAGGGCTGCAGTACACACACGCGCGTACGGCCTCGCCACATTTAAAATGTCAACTCCGTGGCTGCAGTTCACGCTTGCGTGCACTGCCTCGCCACTACAACTTGTGAAATAAAACAAGTTTCCAAACAACTCATTACTGCACATTTCAACAAGTGCAAAATTTTCATAAAAATGAAACTGCAGTCACTAATGAATACAAGGGCGAACTGCCACAAGAATGCGGTCGCCACAAGTACACAAAGCACGAAGGCTCGAATAAAGCATGAAAACAGTTCAATACCCAAAATTTTGCAAGCCAGTGATAAATGATGTACACATGAGTGCAACGTTGAAACTGCTACACCAAGTGCACATGTACAACAACAATGAAGGCACCAAATCAATAGGAATGAACACAGTGGCAACAGATCAAGAAAAGAAATGTCAGGTGCAAGACCAGATAAAAATGAAGCATAAATGCTACTGAAACCAAAATGCTCAGATCAGACGAATATACTCATATATGCTGCCGCAACCCAGTATATATGTAATGTGCATACATCAAGTATACATAAACCAGACCTCATGAAGTCATGCAACAGCAATATAAATTCAAGTATAGACAGTCATGTCTATACCAAATGAAATAGAGGTGCAACAAGTACAAAAGATTATGTGGTTTGCAAATGTACAAAGCACACAATCAATATGAATACGTGAACTACAAGCTAACAAATGGAAACTTCAAAATAGCAGACTCGAAACTCATGCATCAAGTCAAAAAGTACATCTGGAACTTCAACATGATACAAGTGTATATGTATACAAAACCAAAAGCCTTCAATTGATACTAGACCGTATATAGGTGGGCACACTGGTTATGTGTGAACAAACATATATCATTTTAGACATGTAGGGATGGACACATGAAAACAAGTGTATAAGGACAGAATTGATGACCGAGGATATAAGTTCATCCGAAAGAAAGTACTTGAAATGACAGCAGCTCAGCTAAACATACAGACAGATTCAATGAGACTTAACCAACATACAAGGAAATGAAACTATACTATAGCACAGTAACAAGTTTAACATACTCACATGTACAAATTGGTGAATGCAACATTTCAACTCAACCAACATATCGGACATACTCTAGTTCCACCAAAGCAAAGACATGAGACAAGACTACAAGTGCAAAGCACAAATAGAACCAGATTCCAATCCAACCCGACTTCATTAAAATGGAACCAAACTATACTTCACAAATAAGTTAACCTGAATACAAAGGACCCAACAACAATGGAGCATGAAGCTACAACAGAGTTCCAGTCAGAACCAAAATAGAAATGCTCATGTTCAATACAATGGTCAGGAGCTTTAGTGCAGACTCAAGTGAATGGAAAACATGTATGCAACATGGTGAGCAAGGAGGTACAAGGCCATGAGTATCACGTGCAATTTCAAGTGGAGCTATGAAATAAATGCCCAATCCATGGAACAGTAAGCAAAACAAAATTGTCCAGTAGACAGAAGATCGTGTCACGATGACAACAATCTCATATATACATACATAAATGCATATATATATGAAGTGCAGTCACAATTGCAAATGAGGGTAGCAGTTTCAAATCACAAAGCATGCAGCAAAACAAAACAAATATTGGGTAGCATCTGCTCTCATCAGTTAAAACAAATCACAACTTGATAGTATCTGTTCTTATTAGTTTAAATAAAAATTTAACAGCATCTGTTCTTATCAATTTAAATTTAAAACAAATTATCAACTAGCATCTATTCTTATCAGTTTTAAAAAAAACAAGTATCCAGTAGCATTTGTTCTAATTAGTTTTAAAAACAAAACTAAATAGCATCTGTTCTTAACAGTTCAAATTAAACTCCAAATAGTGTCTGTTCTTATCAATTTTAAAACAAAACCAAATAGCATTTGTTCTTTTTAATTTAAAACAAATATTATATCTTGGTAGTATCTGTTCTTATTAGTAAAAAAAAAACAGATATCAAATACAACAGTATCAAACTTCAAAGATACAACAATGAAGGAAACTGCATCACAGCAGTATGAAAAAGGTGCAGACAAATCATACAAATAGACAATTGCAATGCTCGAGTGAAGGATGAAATGCAACTCAAGATTACAGAGTGCAGTTAATGGTAATACAACTATATACACAAAACAAAAATGAGATGCTTGGCATGTCCATTAGAAACAAATCCATGTCAAAGCCATGAATCGAAATGCAAATCGTCTCGAGTAATAATACCAGAGACTACAGAGAAACCAAGTGTATGAAGAAAGCATCAAAATTTAACTCAAAGGCAAATCAAACAATTATGCAGCCGACTCGAGTGATACAAGTTCGACAAATACTCTATGCCACTACAGCCGAGACTTCATTGATTCAAGTCATGGCCGAGGTTACCCAAAAATCAATTTCCAGAAATTCGAACTAGTGAACCAGGAAATCGTCATCACAGCAAGAGATTTGACAAAATCAAAGTAAACCAAGCCAACAAGAATTCAACAACTTTCAAAGCCGCGAAAGGCAGTAAATCAAACAACAAAATCACTAAATCGCAAGAATAAACTAGCTAGAATTAGATGTGAGTGAAAATTAAATCACGCACCTTTGCAAACGAATTGGGCAGTCGCGAGAGAAGTGGAGGATCGAGCACGCGATCGATATTGAAGCCGCGAGCGAATTTTTGAAGCTGAAGCCCTAGCTATTGAAGGAAGACGAATGAAGACGCCATTATTTTTTTTCTTCGCGTTTGATTATCTGATTTAGGTTTTCGAATGAGAAAAGGGGGCTTCGTGTTTTTAAGGGGAAGGGGATCGTGATTTTTGCGTGTTTGAAGGCGTGTTTATAGCTGATAGGTACGAGATTTTGCAATCCATTTTTTCTTATTTTATTTCACTTGTATTTTTTTTAATTTTTTATTTTATTGCCTTTGTTATTTGCTTTCACAAGTGTTCATCCTTATCTTTTATAATATTTCATATACTTGTTGATTTTACATAGTTCATTTTACTTATTTATTCAACTTACTATTTTACAAAATTTATTAATAATTTATTTCCTTTTATTTGTAACTATAAAATCTATCTCATGTAGATTTATTTATAATTCTAATTTAAACCATTTATTTCAGATTTTATTTTATTATAATTAAGTTAAAGAAAATTGTTATTAAAACTAACTATCGATTTATTAATTTACATAAATAATTCTTAAATCCAAATTATTTTTCTAAGTCATTAGTTCAAATTTAAAATATAAATTCAATGTTCAATTTCAACTCCAAAGTCAAATTGAAATTCTATTCAACTTTAAATAGATTAAATTCAAAAATTTAATCATCAATTCATAGTTTTATTGGAATTCAATTTAAAATTATCTCAAATATTTAAAATTAATTAAATATCTTCATTTTTAAATTGTTAAAAATTCAGGATCCTTACATGTTTGCAGCCAATACATAAGGATAAATGTGATAACAGTATATGAAAGTACTAATCTGCCTGCTATTGACAACAGTTTGACTGACCATCCATCTAATCTACTCTATATAATATCATATAACCTAGTACAATCCTTATTAATACAATCCCAAAAGGGTATTTCTACAATTAATCTTCCTGCTATAAAAGCGATTTTCTGATATTAAATATTTCAGAAACTTTTTTACTCTAATAGATAGAATAATAGCTGTGATTTTGTAAATAAAATTGCAGTATAGGCTATTTGTACATAATATCCATAACCATTTAGAATTTTGACTTTTGGTATAAGTGTTACAAGAGTATGTGTTATATTTGTAACGATCCAGAATTTCGATCATTTGAATTTGGAATATTTAATTTATGTTAGATATTGAAAAGTTAATTTTCTAAGTTAAATAACTTGAATTTCAAATATGAATTATTTGATAACTAAATTATTAAATTTAATATTTGGAAATGTTTAAATAATTGAATCTTGAGCATAATGTAGGCATAAATGATTTTAAAAGTTGATTTAAATTCTATTTGAACAAGAATGGAGCTAGTAAATTTTAAATTGGAATTAAAAGTGATTAAACTGATTTTGGAAATAGCTCGTTTCAATTAACGTGTGAGAATAGCCTTTCGGGGCACTGTTTTGGATTTTGATGAAACTGGTTTCATTGCATCCGTAATAGTGAATTATTATATGTCTTCAAATTTCATGGCGAGTGGATGTATCGTTTAGTCATGCGAGTTCAAAACTCGTCGAATTAATTTAAGGAAATAAAATTAATATAAATTGATTTTGAAAAGCTAACTTCTGTATATGATGGAAATGGCTCCCGATATATATTCCATTATTCAGAATAGAGGTATAATATATGGAACGCCAGGCAACACGCTTTGTTTGGAGTTTGAAATTTTAAAGTGTGAATAATGCTTTGAAAATTGGATATAAAAGGTCTCGAAATATTTTCATCTACAAACCTTAAACTTTATAAACCCTAGCCACCACTAAAAATAAAGCTCGATCCAATGGCCATCAATTCACAGCAAGCTAGGAGCAAAATTTGCCAAAAGTTCCTGAAAGATGGAGAGCTCGTCACCACGAACACATCCCAAACCTTGAAATGGTTAAGTAAATAATATTATTTGGAACTTATGTATGAATTTGGAAATTAGATAAAGTGATAATGTGTTTTCAATAAATTGATTTCGGGAAGCTGTTTAAACTGATTAAGGTTGGGGAAGTTAGTAGGTTTTGGACTATTCTTCTCACCTTGGCAATTTCGGTGATGAATTCTTTTAAAGGGGAAGGAATGTAACGACCCGGAATTTTGGTTATTTGAAATTGAAATATTTAATTTATTTTAAATATTTAAAAGTTAAAATTTTAGAATAAATAACTTTAATTTCAAAAATAGTGGTTGATTGGATAATTTGATTGTTAAATTTAATTCTTGAAATCGGTTAAATAATGAATCTTGAGTTTTAAGCTATGTAAAAATAATTTCAATCCTTATTATATTTCTATTTACAAAAATGAAGGTAAATAAATTTTTTAAATTACATTTAAAAGCGACTTGTTTGAATTAACGTATAAAATCAGCCTTCCGCGGCACAGTCTCGGAATTCGACAAAACTTGTTTATTGGATCTGTAATAGCTTATTATTATCGAATTTCAAATTTCATAGCTTTTGGAGTTATCATTTGGCCATACGGGATAGAAACGCGTTGAAATCTTTTCCATATGATCGAATTAGGACTCAAAATCTTTTCCATTGCGTTCCGAATAAAGTATAATACTATAAATGTCTAGCGCCACACCTCGACAGGGTTTCAAAATTTAAAGTTACGTAATCGAGATAATTTGAAAAATTAAGTAATATATGTATGTAATTTTTGACTTTGGCTAGGCTATCACACTCCCTCCCATCAGCCCATTCTTTCTTTTACTCAATCATTGAACCCTTCCTTTTCAATTACATTTCCTTCCTCCTTCTCTTTTTTAATGTCCAACCGAGAGCAATTGACAGTGAAAAAAATAAAGCATGGTATACTTCAAAAATTAATATCTCACAATATACTCAATGAAAAAAAATCCAAAACCGCTTTGTAAATTCATATTTTGGCATGAGCTTCATGTTGGTATGTTGTTTGTTAGGTGCGGCATCTAGTAATTGAGCTCGACTTTTGTATCGCCCAGGTAGTTCTCATCTAGGGTTTGGGTTTTCTCGAGCATTGGTCTTCGATTCGAGCAACGGTGTAACGACCTGAAAATTTTCAATAATTAAAATTGTTAAATTAATAAGATTTTTGTAAATAAATTTGGAAGAAATAAAAACTTTGTAATTTAATAGAGAAGTGAATGTAAAAATTTGGAATGTAAGACAATGTTTAGAAGATGTTAAATTGAGTAAATTAAGTTAAACCAAAGGTTAACTAAGTTTATGTGGGTTATAATGACTTAATAAAAAGGACTGGAATTGAATCAAATCAAAATATTGGAAGTAATTATAAATAGTTGGAATTCAATCTATAACAAATGGATTTATGGTAAGTAAATGAAATTGAACACTATCTTAATTATAATTAGGATGAAATGGGAAATATTAATGTAAATATAACCAATGTTAATTATACCCACAAGATGATAATTGACTAAATAACAAGGTTTAAAATCAAATCAATGGACTTATTGGAATTTCAATTGATAAATAATGAATTTGCTGAAATTGAAGTTAAACACTGTAATTTGTGAATTAATTTACTTTGAATGGATATAGAAATTTATTATAAAGGATTTCAAAATAACTAAGTAAGATAGAAATTGGAAATAATGATAATTTAATGGAAAAGTGATTTAATTTAATATTAATTTATTTAATTAACTGGAAAATAGCCATTTTGGCCACTAAGTCAGATTTCGACGAAATCAGTTTCATCGGATCCGTCATGGTGAATTATTGTTGGGTTTCAAGTTTCGTAGCGATTGAACTTTTTGTTTGATCGTATGGGCTCGAAACACCTAGAAATCAATTTAATTGAAATCAATTGAAATCAATTTGAAATAACTTGATTTTATCATAACTTCTTCATACGATGGAATTTGTACTTGAAACCAGTTCCATCGATTTTAAAATATTTGAAAACATCTATTTTGGTATATGGGCCGACCCATTTTCATTCCGGAGTCGAAACGGGCTTTTCGGGTCATTATCGTTCAATTTTCCAAACCAATCTAGCCCATTTGTTTCTTTTGTGTTCTACCTATAAATATCTCGTGGTAAACCCTAGCGGCCTTTTTATTTCTCATTTTTGTACGTACAGAAATTCCTTTTGCTCCTCCTCAACGGCAGACGAATCCTAATCCCTAATTGTAATTTCACTTCAACATTCAACTCCAAAATTAAAACTCCTCAAAACAATTCAAAAAAAAATATAATCAAAGTTCTCAATGATTTGAATTTGCGACTATTATCTATTTTTCAACCGATGCTTGAGTCAACCACAAATTGCGGTCAAAGCCCAATTTTTGAAACCCTAAACCAATTTAGGGCTTTCTGATTTTGGCGTCATCGGTAAAATCGGTTTATGGGTACACAGTGCTTACTGTTTGGAATCGTTTGTTGGTGGTCAGAAGTTGTATTGTGGGCTGTGGTGCCTAGAAATTGCCAATCAGGGTTCAACAAATCCTAACCGTGGTGGCGGCGGCGTGCACCGGACGGGGCCGGAGTTAGGCAGCGTGTATAGGGAGATGTGACGTGGAGTTTAGCGGTGATGGCACGGCGTATCGAGGCTTCTGGTCGCATGCTAGGTGGTCAAAGGTAGGGCTGATGTGTTTGGTCATTGTCGTGCATGATTTTGCCTGAAGAGAGAGAGAGAGAGAGTGTGTGTTAGGTGACGTGTTAATATTTTATTTATTTTCTAAATTAAATCGTGAAATCTTCTAACCTTAATAACTTTTCCATACGAGGTCCATTTCATGCGCGGTTTTCTCCACTAAGATCGTATCAAAATTTTGTACCTTTTGGCGCCGGTTTAGATGAATTTTGGGACTGTTCAAATTTTGAGTTTAAATTGAATTTAAATTGAATTTGAATTTGAAAGGTGAGTGTTTTAACCCACTCACAACTTGTAAATTTTCTTATGGTTGTTAAATTGATTCATGATGTGATTAGAAATTTATTTGTAACTGTTTGACATATTTTGAATCATCATCTTAGTTTATTTGAATTTATTTGGATAAAATAGTTATTTAATTTATTATTGAATATAAACTCCCAGTATATGCCCGTTATGATCTATTCTATAGTGATGTTATTGATTTCAGATATTATATAAATATTACTTTATATATAGTTAAATTCTTGATTTTTAGCTATGTATAAATTTTTTTGGTATAAAACAAGTTTAAAATTAAATATTGATTTTATTAAAAATGTAATATGGTTAAGTATTTATATAAATTATATTTTATATAGAGTTTATAATGATTTTTAATAAAATTAAGGCTGAGAAGATAGATTTGAAATTGATTTGAAATTGTGTTAAACGTAGAAATTTATTAAATGAAACCGATTTGGAACTTATGGAATTTAAGATTTGTAAAGGATATGATTTATAACTTGATCTTATTTAAGGCGAATTAAATAAATGTTTCAAGTATAAATAAATTGAAGGAAACATTTAATTATTTGTAATCTAGGTTTTATTTAAATGATAATGGATTTATTAAGTAAATATTTCGAAACTAAATAATAGAAAATTGAATTTGATATATATATATATATATATATATATATGAAATTATCAAATTAATTTTGAAATTTTTGAATACTTAAAGTTTAAAATATATTGAATTTGAAATAGTTTATTTTGTAGACCAAATCTGCTTTGAAATCGATATAATTTGGAATAGTTTATTTGGAAACTGAATTGAATTGAAGTTTATGATTTGGGATTTGTTAAATATAAAATTTAGAAATTCGAATTGTTTTGGAATTAATTTGTGAAATTGAAGAAGCTATTTTATTATATAAAGTATTTTATATTTAAACAATTTAAGTGGTGGAAGCCATGTTTCAAAGTTTTGAGTTTCAAGGTACTATGATTTGAAAGTGTTATATCAAGTGTTTTGATTTCGATATGTTATAACTTTGAAAGTGTTATGATTTTAGAAAGGATATATTTGAAATGAAAATGATATCGTATTGATTTGGTTTTGAAAAGGGCAATGATATTTGGTTTTAAAGTATAACTATTTTAAAAATGACCACGGTTTTATAATAACATTTGGTTGTTAAAGAGACCGAGATCGGAAGTTGTCATACTCTCTGCCAACTCGGAAAACCACTTTAACAACCATGTATGCAGTGGAGCTTCCAGAATGAAGTGGGATGGTGGTGACATTGTTTTGAAGTACATACATGGACCCGACTCCCGTGAGTTGGCATATGGTGGCTAAAATAGGAGCGATTCCAGGCCAGTGAGGTAGCTCCTCTTATCGGACACAATCCTTCGATACCATTCCATTATATTCTGACTTTGAGATTGATTCGGTGGCCACTTTTGATTTTTGATTTTAGGGTTGTGGCTCAAGGTGGGCGGTAGCTGCGCGCTATGCGTCACCACCAGTTCGGATAGTAATTGGTATATCTACCCTGGCATTGTCTTGTGTGCCATGTCACCTACCCTAGCGAGCCTTGTACGAGTTTTCTTTTCTCCTGTAGCCCATGGAATATTTAGGGTAGTCTCTCGAACTGGAGATACACTCATACTGGATGGACTACTGGGACTATTACGTGGTAAGGGCTATATGGGTAACCCCTTAACGCTATTTAAAAGTAAGTTTATTTTACTACTAGACATTATTATAAGAGCGTATATTGCTATGTAGTAAATTGTTTAACGGATCCTGATGTGAATCTCAAACATCTCTTAAGTTACTGCACTCACGTTTGACACTAGACAGGAGATGTCAAATCCCGTAAACATCTCTAATGCAGTTCCACTCATACTATTTACCGTTGATTTAACTTACATAAGATCTTTTAGTTCTGACTCGAGAGTTTTATCTTTTCAATTCGTTTGGGTCAGTCTGAGCATTTCAGGGCTTGAAGACCTTATTTCTGGAGGACGAAGACGAAGATTGTATTATTACTATTTATTATTATTTCACTGCATCACGTTGTTCCACTGCATTGTTATTTATTTTTCTCTGGCATGTGTAACTCTGATTTTGTATTGTATAAGAAAAATCAAATGTTTTGTAAACAGCTTCATGAAATGTTATTTCATTATTATATTTTGTCATTCCGCTGCGAGATTCTATTTTATTTTCTTTCTTTCTCTGTTTTTCTTATTTACCCCAATAACAATCTTCCCTTATGCATCGTTTGAGTCGGACATGGGTGGCTTATCGTCGATTTAAAGCGTACGAAAAGGCGGGATGTTACATTTGGCATCAAAGCTTTGGTTTAGCGATAAACCTTAGCTTCGTGGGGTCTGACTCTTTACTAAAAGGATAGTAATATCCTATGATGTGCCGCTGAGTGTATATATATGAGAGAGCATATTTGTTAGTGTTATAAACAGGTTTTAATATTGTGTTAATTTGTTCCGTTTTGTATTTATTAATTCTGGTTGGTGCAAAGGACGCTATGGCATCAATAGGGATTTCTAAACAATTAATAAGATAGACCGGCACAATATTTGTTTTGAAATATAGGTAAATGAAATAATTTTGCCTGTTATATTTTTGGTACATAAAGTAATAAATTTTATTAAGGTAATATTTGGGTGTAATATATTGGTTGATAGGTAGTGAAATTATAAATGTTGATTGAGAAATAAAATTTACAAAGAAAATGAATAACATTGGAAATTTATAACCTAAGTCCCGAGGTTTTTGAAAATTTCTTTCGAAAGATTTTAGAACATAATAATATTATTATTAGAAGTATTTTCTGATATAAATATTTAAATATAAGTTGAAAATAATGTTTTAAAGAAATTCTAAAAGGAAATAAGTTATGTACTTCCCTCTCTGTCGCTGGAAAATAATTTCGGTGATGAGTGCACGTATCATTTCATTTTCGTGTTTCTAAGTGGGAAGACCGCTGTAGTAGTTTTACTGCAGATTTATTTTGATAAACAAATATAATTTTAAATATAATTGGATATATAAATTGTAAGTATATACATCTAACTATTATTTTGAAATGAATTGAAATTTAGCCCGATATTTAGTTCCTAAGTTCTGTTAATTAATAGTTTCAATTATGGTAGTGAAATGGAATGTAACTAATTAATAATTGGAACCTCTAATTAAAACAAGAGGTTAAATGCTAGGTTATAAATGAAATTTCCAGAAAGTTGAAATTTGTAACCTATAAAAATGGAAGATATGATTATTGAACATTAAATTAATTAAAAGAAATGAGAAAAAATTATATAACTTCCAATTGCATTCTTAAAGCACATATATATAACTTACCAAATATTAAAAGTTTTAATGTTTAATAAGAAAATGTAATGGATATTATACATGTAAAAACTTGAAATAATGAAAGTATTCAATGAAATTCGTTAATCAATAAGAATTTGATGTTATAAGTAGTTATAAACTTAAGTTATAATTGAAGTGTCACTATAATAAAATGAGATAGAAAGTAAGTACTGTAAATGAGTAATTAGAAACCTAAGTAAATATATTGAAATGCTAAATAATTAAATTACACATAAATACCATAAATAAATGAATAAATGAATAAATGAAATTATGTAATAAATGAATGAATGAAAATTGAAAATTTGCAAGAAATAAGTGTAAATTTGAAGGTTAAATTATTATATGAATGAAAAGAAAATCAAACAACAAATGCATGAAATGAAATTAATAAGAGTGAACTTGATCTATTGTTTGAAATTGTTGTTGTTTAGTTTATGGTTGTTTGGACAAGGATACTTTAAAATTGTTTGAAGGTATGAATAATCTATATAGTTTCATCTAAGACTGTTGAGTAAATGGTGCACTTAGTAGTTTATTTTTCATTATGTACAATTTAAAGTTTTTGAACCCGAACAACTATTTATTCTGTTTCATATGAGCGGATAATTGATTTGTGTTGATTTGTATGATGATTGTATATTGACTACAAGTGATTGTAGTTTATATTGATTTGTTTGTTAGTGGGTGAAACAACTTTAAATATTTCATTTTATATAATTAGTAACTCTTTTGGATTATATAAGTGAAATAAAGGTTATGGAAGCAACTGTTACTGCTTTTGGTTTCATAAAATAAGCGTAAATTCCCCGATAAATAGGTGCGGTTTATACGTTATTATATTGTTTTTCCCGTGTTGGGATATATATTATTTTGGAAAATATATGTTATATATTGTTATATTTGATATTATAATTTCTCCAGAGCCTCTCTGTACATAGGAGACCATGACAAAATTTTCCAAAAATTTTGGACTTAGAAAAATTTGAAAAATGTTTTCAAAACTTTGTTAATTTGAATTTAAAAGATTTAATTGTTTATAAATCTATATATTTTATTTAAATTATCTTATAATGAAAATTTATTGTTATGAATATAATGTTTTTAATAATATATATTGATTTATAAATTCCTCTTTTCCCTTCTTTTCCTTTCCGGCGACGAAAAGTTTAGAGTGGAGGAGAGTGTAACGACCTGGAAATGTTAAATAATTAAATTTTTTAAATTAATAAGATTTTTGTAAATAAATTTGGAAGAAATAAAAACTTTGTAATTTAATAGAGAAGCGAATGTAAAAATGTGAAATGTAAGACAATGTTTAGAAGATGTTAAATTGAGTATATTAAGTTAAACCAAAGGTTAACTTAGTTTATGGGGGTAATAATTACTTAATAAAAAGGATTGGAATTGAATCAAATCAAAAGATTGGAAGTAATTATAAATAATTGGAATTCAATCTATAACAAATGGATTTATGGTAAGTAAATGAAATTTAACACTATGTTAATTATATTTAGGATGAAACGGGAAATATTAATGTAACAAATATAACCAATGTTAATTATACCCACAAGATGATAATTGACTAAATAACAAGATTTAAAATCAAATAAATGGATTTATTGAATTTCAATTGATAAATAATGAATTTACAGAAATTGAAGTTAAACACTATAATTTGTGAATTGATTTACTTTGAATGGATATAGAAATTTATTACAAAGGAGTTCAAATTACTAAGTAATCCAAAGTGATAAAAATTGGAAATAATGCTAATTGAATGGAAAAGTGATTTAATTTAATATTAATTTATTTAATTAACTGGAAAATACCCATTTTGGCCACTGAACCAGATTTCAACGAAACCAGTTTCATCAGATCCGTAACGGTGAATTATTGTAGGATTTCAAGTTTCATAGGGATCAGACTTGTCTTTTGATCGTACGGGCTCGAAACGTCTAGAAATCAATTTAATTGAAATCAATTGAAATCAATTGAAATCAATTTGAAATAACTTGTTTTTAGCATAACTTCTTCATACGATTGAATTTGGACTTGAAACCTGTTTCATCGATTTTAAAATATTTGAAAACATCTATTTTGATATATGGGTTGACCCATTTTCGTTCCGGAGTCGAAACGGGCTTTTCGGGACATTATTGTTCAATTTTCCAAACCAATCTAGCCCATTTGTTTCTTTTGTGTTCTACTTATAAATACCTTGTGATAAACCCTAGCAACCTTTCTATTTCTCATTTCTATACGTACAGAAATTTCTGTTGCTCCTTCTCCTCAATGGCAGACAAATCCTAATCCCTAACTGCAATTTCTCTTCAAAATTCAACTCCAAAATTAAAACTCTCCAAAAAATTCGAAAAAAATATATAATCAAAGTTCTCAATGATTTGAATCTGCGACCGTTGTCTGTTTCTGCAACCGATGCTTGAGTCAACCACAAACTGCGGGCAAAGCCCAATTTTCGAAGCCCTAAATCGATTTAGGGCTTTCCGATTTTGGCGTCATCGGTGAAATCGGTTTATGGGTATTATAGTTCTCACTATTTGGAATCGTTTGATGGTGGTCGGAAGTTGTATTGTGGGCTGTGATGCCTAGAAATTAATGATTAGGGTTCAGCAAACCCTAGCTGTGGTGGTAGCGGCGTGCACCGGACGGGGCCGGAGATAGGCAGCGTGTAGAGGGAGATGTGACGTGGAGTTTGGCGGTGGTGGCACGGCGTATCGAGGCTTCCGGTCTTGTGCCTAGGTGGTCAAAGGTGGGGCTGATTGGTTTGGTCATTGTCGTGCGCAATTTTGCTTGAAGAGAGAACGAGAGAGAGAGTGTGTGTGTTAGGTGACGTGTTAATATTTTTAATATTTTATTTATGTGGCATTTCACTAGAAGGACAAATTTTGCAGTCCAATTAGTTTCTAGGACACACATTCAAAGAAATTAATTTCAAGGCCAAAGTCGGTAGAATAATTACTTTCAAGGACAAAGTTAGCAGTCCAATTACTTTCATGGACATAATTTCATAGGTTTTTAGGCCCTAAAAACTAATTATTTTGTGTTCTGTCCTTAAAAGTAATTATTTCAGTTGTGTGTCCTATAAACTAATTCCACTTGCTAAAGAGGCCCTAGTGGCTAATTTCCACTTTATTTATTTTCTAAATTAAATCGTGAAATCTTCTAATCTTAATAACTTTTGCATACGAGGTCCATTTCACGCGTGGTTTTCTCTGCTAGGATCGTATCGAAATTCCAAACCTTTTGGCACTAGTTTAGATGAATTCTGAGACTGTTTAAATTTTGGGTTTAAATTGAATTTAAATTTAGTTTAAATTCGAAAGGTGAGTGTTTTAACCCACTCACAACTTCTAAAATTTCTTATGGTTGCTAAATTGATTCATAATGTGATTAGAAATTTATTTACGACCGTTTGGCATATTTTGAATCATCATCTCAGTTTATTTGAATTTATTTGGATTAAATAGTTATTTAATTTACTATTGAATATAAAATGCCAGTAAATACCCGTTATTTTTGATCTGTTCTATATTGATGTTATTGATTGAATTGGATGATGATTGTGATAAATGTTTGATGATTGATATTGGTTGAATGGATGTTTTATTTTATATCATTATAAACTGAAGTTTTTATGGATTTTTATTTCATTTGGGATTGCGTTTTGAAATGATATATAACCGTATTTATATTATGGATTGAAATGATAAATATCCGTATCACTTGACCATAGGGTACAAAATTATACACAGACACTGTGGTCTATATATAAAAATATTTCGAAATGATTTCTCTGATTTTGTGAAGAAATATATGGTTTTATAGAAATATTGATTTAAGATATTATATAAATATTACTTTATATATAGTTAAATTCTTTATTTTTAGCTATGTATAAATTTGTTTGGTATAAAACAAGTTTAAAAATAAAGATTGATTTTATTAAAAATGTAACATGGTTAAATATTTATATAAAGTATATTTTATTTAGAGTTTATATTGATTTTTAATAAAATTAAGGCTGAGAAGATAGATTAGAAATTGATTTGAAATTGTATTAAATGTAGAAATTGATTAAATGAAACCGATTTGGAACTTATGGAATTTGAGATTTGTAAAGGATATGATTTATAACTTGATCTTGTTCAAGGTGAATTAAATAAATATTTTATGTATAAATAAATTGAAGGAAACATTTAGTTATTTGTAATCTGGGTTTTATTTAAATGATAATGGATTTATTAAGTAAATATTTCAGAACTAAATAATAGAAAATTGAATTTGATATATATATATATATATATATATATATATGTATGTATGTATGTATATATATGAAATTATCAAACTTAGTTTTGAAATTGTTGAATACTTAAAGTTTGTAATATATTGAATTTGAAATGGTTTATTTTGTGGATCAAACCTGCTTTGAAATCGATATAATTTGAAACAGTTTATTTGGAAACTGAATTGAATTGAAGATTATGATTTGGGATTTGGTTAAATATAAAATTTAGAAATTCGAGTTGTTTTGGAATTGACTTGTGAAATTGAAGAAGCTATTTTATTGTATAAAGTATTTAATATTTAAACCATTTAAGTGGTGGAAGTCATGTTTCAAAGTTATGATTTCAAGGTATTATGATTTGAAAGTGAAACAAGTGTTTTGATTTTGAAATGTTGTAACTTTGAAAGTATTATGATTTTAGAAAGGATATATTTGAAATGAAAATGATATCATATTGATTTGGTTTGAAGAAGGCAATGATATTTGGTTTTAAAGTATAAACTATTTTTAAAAATGAACACAGTGTTATAATAACGTTTGGCTGTTAAAGAGAATGAGACTGAAAGTTGTCATACTCTCTGCCAACTCCGAAAACCACTTTAACAACCGTGTACGCGGTAGAGATTTCAGTATGAAGTAGGATGGTGGCGGCATTCCTTAAAGCAATATACATGGACCCGACTCCCATGTGTTGGCATAAGGTGGCTAAAATAGGAGCGATTCCGGGCCGATGAGGTAGCTCCTCTTATCGGACATACTCCTTCGATACCATTCCATTATATTCTGACTCTGAGATTGATTCGGTGGCCACTTTTGATTTTTGATTTTGGGGGTGTGGCTCGAGGTGGGCGGTAGCTGCGTGTTATGCCTCACCACCAGTCCAGATAGTAATTGGTTTATCTACCCTGGCGTTGCCTTGTGTGCTGTATCACCTACCCTAGCGAGCCTTGTATGAGTTTGGTTTTCTCCCGTTGCCCATGGAGTATTTAGGGTAGTCTCCCGATCTGGAGATACGCTGGTACTGGATGGACTACTGGGACTATTACGTGGTAAGGGCTATATGGATAACCCCTTAAAGCTATTTAAAAGTAAGTTTATTTTACTATTATACATTATTATAACAGCATATGTTACTACGTAGTAATTAGTTAAACGGATCCTTAGGAGATGTGAATTCCGAACTTCTCTTAAGTTACTGCACTCATGTTTCACACTGGATAGGAATGTCAAATCCCGTAAACATCTCTGATGTCATTCCACTCATTTTATTTACCGTTGATTTAACTTACATAAGATCTTTTAGTTCTGACTCGAGTGTTTTGTCTTTTCCGTTCGCTCAGGTCAGTCTGATCATTTCAGGGCTTGAAGACCTTGTTTCTGGAAGACGAAGACGAAGATTGTATTATTACTATTTATTATTATTTCATTGCATCACATTGTTCCGCTGCATTGTTATTTAATTTTCTCTGGTATGTGTAACTCTGATTTTGTATTGTATAAGAAAAATCAAATGTTTTGTAAACAGCTTCATGAACTATTTTTTGATCATTATATTTTGTCATTCCGCTACGAGATTTTGTTTTATTTTCTTTCTTTCTCTGTTTTTCTTATTTATCCCAATAACAATCCCCCTTTATGTATGGTTTGAGTCGGACGTGTATGGTTTATCGTCGATGTAAAGCGTACAAAAAGGTAGGATGTTACAAACAGAGATGATTTTTTGATTCGACATGGTGAGGCACACCTACAGGTGGTTTTTGGTGGCGTGCGGCTTTGATTTGGGGGTCGCGATTTTGGGGGAGGTTGCTGCGT
The DNA here is from genome assembly GCA_030765085.1 of Allium cepa. Classification (NCBI taxonomy): domain Eukaryota; kingdom Viridiplantae; phylum Streptophyta; class Magnoliopsida; order Asparagales; family Amaryllidaceae; genus Allium; species Allium cepa. Next base: position 460,166,035 of record CM060932.1, read on the forward strand.
TTGATGACGGTGGTTGCATTTCGAGAGGGTACTGCAGCCGTGGCGTGGTGGTGCGCGATCGAGTGGGGAGGTGAGGTGGGTCGCGTGGGTGATCTTGTAACAGCCAATAGTGTCAGGGACCGCGTGCACGTGCATGAGATAGGCTATGCATATGGGTTCACTTAAGTTAAAGAGAAGAGGGCAAAGAAGATTAAGGCGGGCCGGGTTTTGAATTGTCTAGGTAATGGGCTTTCTTTTGGAAAAAAAGAAATGCTTTATATAATTTTTGTTTAAAATAAAATTGTTAAAACTTATAAATTGAATATCTAATTCGTTTTAGATCAAAATCCAACACGGTCAGTTGCGTTCGGTTCATATTAAGGAGGTATTTGCTATGGAATCAGTTTGGTTGAATTTGGAGCTTGCAGGATTTGCAGATAAATTCAAACGCGTTCGAATTATTGGCAATCAGAATGCGAAAGCGACAATAAAAATAAATGTGAGTAAATCTCACTCATTTGGATTACTGCATTTAATTTTAAATGATTAAAAGTAATTTTGGGTGATTGGATATATTTATAAATCATTATCTATTGGATATTATATTATATATGTTACTATATATATTAGTAGTTGGATATACTCCACCCATTGGAGCGGGTGAGACCCTATGCATCCCGCATAATAGTGGATGACTCTATATCATCGTGATATCCCGCCTCGAAGCGGGATTGGTATTTTATGTTATCTAATATTTGTGGTTGCAAGGAAACAGGTTGGAGAGATCCAACTGGATAACTCAAAAATGTTGAATTTAATTTCGTATATAATGATATATGATATGTTTGACTAACCTATGATAGATTATAGTGTGATTTGAACTTATTTGATGCTATGGTAGCACTGGCCTGGATTTTGGTATTTTTAAAAATACCATAAGTATATGTTTTGAATTTGGAAAGAAATTATAACGAGATTTTGGAAGTAAAATATTTGTTTAGAGCTTTGGATTAGTTAAACAAATTGATTTGGATAAAATAAATAGTTTGACTTTAAATTTGTACTTAACCATTTCATGATATTGTAAATAGAGATTTTGGAATAATGTAAATAATGGATTTTCAATAATAATACTTAAGTGATGCTTGTTTTAAATATAAAAGGGTTTGAAAATCGAAAATTTTAATAGATTGGGAGGATAAATGAGAATTTGGAAACAAGTATAAATTGATTATACTGGATCTTAAATAAGATTTCTAAATTACGAAATGGAAGTAGAATCGAGATTAGGTTGGTTTTGGAATATAGTTTGGTTATTTAGGAAATTGATTTATAAATGGAATTTAATTTAGAAAATGATTTATAATGGATTTAAGTGATGTGGAACTGTTATAAACTGGAAATGAGACTATGGGATTTACAAGCAATGTTTATAAATAAAGTGAAATGATTATCACTTGATAAAATGAAGATATAAATTCATGGTAAGAATTTATAATGAGATGGATAAATCGGTTTAAAAAGAAATACTAGATTCTACCTTTGGAAATGTGAAAAAGAGATTGATATAATTGGGGACGTAAATCGATTGGTGGTGAATCAAGATAGATTTATAAATATCAGATTGATTATATTAGAATTGAAAATACATTTTTATCGAGAAGTTGAGTTTGTTTTAAAAAAAGAGGATTTTTAAATATTTAACTAGGTAATTTAAAATTGTTTTAGCATAGAAATACTTCAAAAAGTTAGTTATTTAACTATTTTTATATTATCAAAAAGAATTATAAGATTATAAATAAGTCTTGTAAATCGATTAAAATTTTATTAAAAAATCAGAATTTATTTAATGTTTCAAAATTATGTAATTATTTTAAACTGATCAATAGTATATTTAATTATTAATTATAGTTACCTAAAATGATTTGATTTTAAGTTAATTATTATTTAAGAATTAATCAGTATTTTTTTTAAAAGGATATATTATTTGGTATTAATATTGTTTTATATAATAGCCTTTATTAAAGAGTATTTACCTAAATTAAACATGGAAATTATTATAGAAACTTTATAAGTATTATTTTGATATAATTATTAAATAAAAATTTTGGAAGGTATTGGTATACTTTCATGGTGAAATCGGAAGGCAGAGAGTGTCTACAGTTAAGTTTGAATTTCTCTGGGATGGAGACGTAATCATTGAGTTGTGAATCCATGGTTGATACTGCATGGTGCTTTCCATATTTATTTTAAAAAAAATTCAAATTTTTTTAGAAAGAATAGTTAGTGAACGTACTTACTCCGATAAGATAAGTATATACCTTTTGATAACGAGATTTAATTTATTAAAATTTAAATTAAATTTGATTTAGTGTTTTCAGTGGAAAATGAACTCTTTGGTTGAGTGATTGTTTATTTGATAGTTAAATAACCGACTATCAAATCTGGACCTAAAATATAACTTTGGAAATATCTAGGAGAAACACGGGGGTTATATGGTACAGTTAATGTCGAAGGTTCTATACTAGACATATAAACTATTTTCGTTCTTCTAGGACGATGATAAGGAAATCCGTCCACTAACGGTTAGGAGGTGATTTCTGATCTAATCTTATATGTTTATTTCCTAAAGAACTATGGTTAAGTTCACTAGAAATATCGAACATTGTTTCGAAGAAACCGGGATTGGATAGGTTATTCGAAACCACTTTGATCCAACGAGTACATTTTTGAAGTGAAGACAAGAGCATGGAGTCGAAGATGGAGCGTTGAAGTGTGAGGGCTAATCGCTTTGATTCCAAAATGGATGTAGTAGGAATAGTGCCTTCGGTTTTGTTCAGATCCAAAACAAACTTGTATGGATGGATGCTATCAGTACATTGTCATTGGAGGACAATGAGCATTCTAAGAGAAAATTCCTTAAAAAGGTAATTATAGCCTCAAACCTCATCAACCGGAATAACTGAAAATCAAGGGAGATTGAGCAAGGCTAAGTGGGTCACACCCAATTAGGGTATGTTGTCACTTTTATAGATACCCTCGGATATATTATTAATTATGGATACGGTGGCGCATGGAAAATGAGCTCTCGATAAGGGTGGGAATACCTGGGGAGGTAACATATTCGGTTCTATCCAGTGTAGGGGTATGGCCAGTCTTGTGTTGTAGGGAATCCCGATGAGGTCCTCGATACATTTTTCTAGACGTGTACCGTAATAGGTGGTAACCCAATGCCTAGTCATTGTGTGGAAATCCATTCTCCATCAAATGTCTTTACGGTTTTGGTTGTAGAGCCTAGTATGCTGGATTTAATAATGTAACAATTTCAGTTATTTGAATAAGTATTTGTACTTAGATACTATTATAATATCGGATGATTTTGATATAAAACATTTTGGTTATCGTAACGTAAAAACCTGTGTTTATGTATGGCGTGGCCTTACGAGATACCTTTGTTTTTCAAAGGATTTTGATAACTTTCATAATTCAAATTGAGGGTGCTTTCTCATGCCGGTTTCCAGACTAACTCAAGTGTTATTTTGTTATAATTCTCGGGTTAGACCTAGTATTATAGATTTAGGTTAGCATATTATAAAGCTCAAGAGGGGAGTTGGGCGACGAAGATGCGTTACATATACTTAATTATATTTCGATGTGTATTGTAGGCTGTATATTCAGCACTTGTGAGGATAAGTTATTATAAATATCCAGTATTCATGTGTAATTGTTGTACTTTGATGATGTTATGTATAAATAGCTGCTATAGTTCTTTTTGTATAAAGACATGTTATTATTTATTATATATTGTTCTGCTACGTTGGTGAGATTCTATGTGGTAATTCTATTTTCTTCTACCTCTTTTTTTTTCTTTTCCCTAACTATTAGGTGTTTCGGAATTCGATTGCTTGGCATGTAATATAGTTGGCGCGTTAGTGTCGATTTTCGAGAATCGAAAATCTCGTCTGTTACAGTTGGTATTAGAGCTGAAGGTAAGCGAGAACCTTGACTTTGATGGGGTAACTCATTAGAGATTTCGTCAGTAGCACCCTAGAATGAGATTGAGTGTATTTGTTAGTGAATATAAAACTTATTTATATTGTGTTGGTTGATCCATTGAGTGACTTATGAATTCTGGTCAATATGAGTAATTAACGTTATTGATACGGATCTCTAAACACTTGAACAGAACAACTCGACATGGTATTGTTTTGAAATGGGGTAAATGAAATAATTTTATCCAGATTATTTTTACATATAAAAGAATAATTTTTCAAGAAGATGATAATAGTTATATATGGTGTGTTTGGTGGTTCGAAAATGATAATATTAAACCAGTATCATTTGCTGTTGTGGTGATTGAATAAAAGTTAATGCTATAGTCAATAGTTAAGAAATAAGTTCATATAACGAAATGGAGCTATGTATATGTAATTTTGTAAATGTGATTTATAATTTGAAATGAAATGAAATTCGATAAATATATCTAAATATGATTTGTTAAAGGGGTTCGAATGCTGGGAATTTGGGAATTTAACTTTCGTTAGTTTGGAAATGTTTTTCAAAGCCTTCGAAAATAATAGTGATATTATTTGGAGAATATTTTTGAATTGGAGATATTTAAAAGGAATTTTAAAAGAATAAAAGCACTGAACTCACTTTGGTTGCTTGAAAGTAATTTTGATGATGACTGCAGCATTATCGACATTTATTTTCGAGTTTCTAAGGGAGGAATTGCTACCAATTGGAGTTTTGTTTGGTAAAACTAGTTTTGGTTTGAAATAAAAAAGAATGATTTGATATGCCAAGGGATTTTGTGTGTATATAAATGATTTCAAAAAGGATTTTGAAATACTTAAAACAAAGTGTTAAACTCTGGAATTTTTATTTAAAATGTTTTATGGAATATGAGTAAGTTAAATTACATATAAAATTTGTAAATTTTAAGTTAAAACAATATTCTAAAGTGTTGAATATGGATGCAAGAAAAGTAAAAAAAAATTGAAATTTAATTATGGAATGGAATTTAACTTTAGTTAAGTTAAATAAAGTGAATTTTGAAAATTTAGCCTAAGTAGGCTAAATGAAATAATTATTGGAAATGAAACCTATTGAGATTTAGGATATATGAATAAATGAACTAATTAAATCGATTAGTTATTTGGATATGTTTGGAATGTTAATTGATAAAAATCAAATATGAAATTAGAGAATTGAAATTGAATTTGATTAAAATGGGTAAGGAATTGAGTTGTGAAGGGATAATAACCATCAGAAGTTTGTATAAAATGTTTATAATAGACATAGGAAAATTGTTGGTGAAATTCTTAAGTGAAATCGATATTAAAAGGATACATTAAGTGAATGTGAATTTTAAGTACGAATGATAATTATGGATAGGAATATATAAAGGAAATGAATGTGAATAAGAGAAATTGGGTTAGCTAAGAATCAATTGGAATTAAATATGTAATTTGTACATGTATTATTTTATATACATAACGATTTGATCCAGATTCGAGCATAGAATTTTAAGATAATTTATATCGATCTGAGTTAGGATTTTTCACTCGATTTTTGACGGTGAACACTTGATACGGAATTTTGATTGATTCAGAAATTATTTATCAAATTATGTGGCTATGCAAGGAGAATGATGGTTTTTGATCAAGAAACCAGATCGGAGTCCGCATTAGAGATTCATGTGAATGATACTAGTTTGTAAGTGAAATTATGCGATCGAATGAGCGATCAGATTTGATATTACGTACGAATGATATACATACATCATACGAGCTTAAGTAAAGAAAATGTTGGGAATTGAAAATTGCAGATTAAAATGATTTTGAACTATTTGATTGGATAATTATTGGTAAATAGGATGCAGGCATTTAAAATCAAGAGAAAATTGGATTGCCGATAAGAAGGTACATGTTTAAATTGTTGTTTAAATTTGATGGTTTTATGACTGAGCCACTTTGCTTTTATTTTCTTTTGATAATTTGGCTCATAATAGTGATTTGTAGTTGTTTGGATCTAGCCGTGCGATGGAGACGCTGGCGAAATGTTTTGAAAATTTAAGGAGTTAGGGAATTTTGGAGCAATTTTTAATAACTAAAATTTGATTTTGATTATAACTTGAAATGGTAAAGTAAATAATATTATATGGAATCTATGGATGAATTTGAAAATTAGAAAAAGTGATAATGTGTATTTAATAAATTGATTTCGGGAAGTTCTTTAAATTAATTGGGGTTGAGGAAGTTAATTGGTTTTGGACCATTCTTCTTACCTTGGCAATTTCAGGACGAAATTCTTTTAAGGGGGAGGAATGTAACGACCTCGAATTATGGTTACTTGAAACTGTAATATCTAATTGATTTTAAATATTTAAAAATTAATTTTTTAGGTTAAATAACTTCAATTCCCAAAATAGTGGTTTATTGAATAATTTGATTGTTAAATTTGAAACTTGAAATTGGTTAAATAATGAATCTTGAGTTTAAGCTAGACAAAAATAATTTCAAGGCTAATTAAATTTCTACTTACAAAAATGAAGGTAAATAAAAAATTTAAATTGGATTTAAAGGCGATTTACTTGATTTTAAAAATAACTCATTTGAATTAACGTATGAAAACAGCCTTCCGGGCAAAGTCTCGGAATTCGACAAAGCCAGTGCCATAGATCCATAATAGTGTATTATCATCAGATTTCAAATTTCGTAGCTGTTGGAGTTATCGTTTGATCGTACGGGATATAAATGCGCTGAAATTAATATAAAAAATTCAATATAATAATTGGGTCCAAAAAGCTATCTTCTATATACGATCGAATTATGACTCATAATCTTTTCTATCATGTTTGGAATAGGGGTATAACATTATGAACGCCCGAGACACACCTCGATAGGGGTTCGAAATTTTAGGTTACGTAATCGAGATAATTTGAAAAATTAAATAATATATATATAATTTTTGACTTTGACAAGGCTGTCGCACTCCCCCTCATCAGCCCATTCTTTCTTTCACTCTGTCACTGTACCCTTCCTTTTCAAATACGTTTCCTTCCTCCTTCTCTTTTTAAATGTCCAACCGAGAGCAATTCACAGTGAAAAAATAAAGCATGGCATACTTCAAAAATTAATATCTCACAATATACTCAATGAAAAAATCCAAAACCAATTTGCAAATTCATATTTTGGCATGAGCTTTAAGTTGGTATGCCATTTGTTGGGTGCGACATCTAGTGGTTGAGCTCCACTTTTGTATTGCACAACAGTTTTCATTTAGGGTTTGGGTTTTCTCGAGCATTGGCCTTTGATTCGAGCAACTGAGATGATTTTAGGATTGGGAATGGTGAGGCACACCTACAGGTGGTATTTGGTGCGTGCAGCTTCGATTCAAGCGTCGCAATTTTGAGGAAGGTTGCCGAATTCGATGACGTTAGTCACGTTTCGAGAGGGAGCTACGGCCGGGGCGTGGTGGTGTGCAATCGAGTGGGGAGGTAAGGAGCGTAGCGTGGATGATCGTGTAACGGTCTATGGTGTCAGGGATTGCGTGCACGTGCACGAGATGGGCTATGCATATGGGTTCAGGCGAGTTGAAGAGAAGAGGGGGAAGAAGATTAAGGCGAGGTGGGTTTTGAATTGTCTGGGTAATAGGCTTTCTTTTGAAAAAAAAAGATATAGTTTATATAATTTATTGTTTAAAGTAAAATTCTTAAAATTTATAAATTGAATATCTTATTCGTTTTAGATTGAAATCCAACATGGCCAGTCGCGTTGGGTTTGTATTAAGGAGATCTTTGCTATGGAATCAGTTTGGTTGAATTTGGAGACTGCAGGATTTCTAGATAAATTTAAACGCATTCGAATTTATTAGGAATCAGAACGCGAAAGCGACAATGAAAATAAATGTGAGTAAATCTCACTCATTTGGATTACTGCATTTAATTTTAAATGGTTAAAATTCATTTTGGATGAATGGATGAATTTATAAATTATTATCCGTTGGACGTTATATTACATATATTAGTATATATGTTAGGAGTTGGCTATACTCCGCCTATTGGAGCGGATGAGACCCTATGGGCCCCGCATAATAGCGAATGACTCTATATTACCACGATATCCTACTCTAAGCAGGAATGGTACTTTATGTTATCTAATATCTATGGTTGCAGGGAAACAGATTGGAGGCATCCAACTGGATTCCTCAAAAATGTTGAATTTAATTTTATATATAGTGATATATGATATGTTTGAATAAACTGTGATAGATTATAGTGTGATTTGAATTTATTTCGCTATGGTAGCACTAGCCTAGATTTTGGTATTTAAAAAAAATACCATAAATATATGTTTTGAATTTGGAAAGAAATAAAAAGGGATTTTTGAAGTAAATTATTTATATAGAGTTTTGGATTAGTTAAAGAAATTGATTTGGATAAAATAAATAGTTTGACTTTAAATTTTTGCTTAACCATTTCATGATATTGTAAATAGAGAATTTAGAAAAATGTAAATAAAGGATTGTAAATAATAATACTTAAGTGATACTTGTTTTAAATATAAAAGGGTTTAAAAATCGAGATTTTTTAATAGGTTGGGAGGATAAATGAGAATTTGGAAATAATTATAAATTGGTTATTCTGGATCTTAAATAAGATTTCTAAACTGCAAAATGGAAGTAGAACGAGATTTGGTTGGTTTTGGAATAAAGTTGGGTTATTTAAAAAATTGATTTACAAATGGAATTTAATTTAGAAATTCGTTTAAAATGGATTTAAGTGATGTAGAACCGTTGTAAACTAGAAATGAGACTGTAGGATTTATAAACAATGTTTATAAATAAAGTGAAATGATTATCATTTGATAAAATGAAGATATAAATTCACGGTAAGAATTTATAATGAGTTGGGTAAATAATTTTTTTTATAGATTTTACCTTTGGAAATGTGAAAAAGGGATTGATGTAATTGGGGACATAAATCGATTTGTGATAAATCGAGAGAGATTTATAAATATCGGATTGATTATATTGGAACTGAAAATATATTTTTATCGAGATGTTAAGTTTTTTTGAAAAAAGAGGATTTTTAATTATTTAACTAGGTAGTTTGAAAATATTTTAGCATAGAAGTACTTCAGAAAGTTAGTTATTTAAATATTTTTAAATTGTCAACAAGAATTATAAGTTTATAAACAAGTCTTGTAAATCGATTAGAATTGTGTTAATAAATCAGAATTTATTTATTGTTTCAAAGTTATGTAGTTATTTTAAGTTGATTAATAGTATATTTAATTATTAATTAAGGTTACCATAAAATGATTTGATTTTAAGTTAATTATTATTTAAGAACTAATCAGTATTATTATTTTCAAAAAAAGATATATTATTTAGTATTAATATTGTTTTATATAATAGCTTTTATTACAAAGTATTTGCCTAAATTAAACTTGGAAAATTATTAGAGGAACTTTATAAGCATTATTTTGAGATAATTATTAAAGAAACTTTTCAGAATGTAATGGTATACTTTCATGGCGAAATTAGGAGGTAGAGAGTGCCTACAGTTATGTTTGGATTTCTCTGGGATAGAGATGTAATCATTGAGCTACGAATCCATGATTGACACCGCATGGTGCTTTCCATATTTATTTTAAAAAGTTTTCAATTTTTTTTGAAAAGAATGGTTAGTGAACATACTTACTCTGATAGGATAAGTATATAGCTTTTGATAAAGAGATTTAATTTATTAAAATTTAAATTAAATGAGACTTAGTGTTTTCAATGGAAAATGATCTCTTTAGTTTAATGATTGTTTATTTCATAGTTAAATAACCGATATCGAATCTGGACCCAAAATATAAATTTGGAAATATCTAGGAGAAACATGGGGTTTATATGGTACATTACCGTCGAAGATGCTATACTGGACATATAAACTTGTTTCGCTCTTCCAAGACGATGATAAGGAAATCTGTCCATTAATGGTTAGCAGGTGATCTCCGACCTTATTTTCGTCTGTTTATTTCCTAAAGAATCGGGGTGGAGTTTCAAAAATATCGAACGTTGTTTCGAAGAGAACGAGATCAGATAGGTTATTCGAAAACCACTTCGATCCAATGAGTACGTTTTCGAAGTGAAGACAAGTGCATGGAGTCGAAGATGGAGCATTGAAGTGCAAGGGATAATCGCTACTAATCAGCTATGTTCGTATTTTACTTTGATCTCTAGACATTATTATAATATAAATGGATTTTCTATAGAAAATGTTTTGGTTATCTTAAGGTAAAAACCCATCGTGTCTATGTGCGGCGTTGTCTTACGAGATATTTTTTATTTCAAAGGTTCTTATAACTTTAAAACCCAGTTGGGTGTGTTTTCTTACATTGGTTTTCTAGACTGACTCGAGTGTTATTTTATTATAATTCTTTTAAAACCCAGTTGGGCGTGTTTTCTTACGTTGGTTTTCCAGAATGACTCGGGTGTTATTTTATTATAATGCTTGGGTCAACTAAGCATATTTACAAATTGCTTTGGATGCCTTGGAGCTCAAAAGACGAGTTGGAGGTTTTCAAGTCGTATTCATGTATATGTTTATTTTTCGCTGGTTTGTTGTTGAAATCATCAACATTTGTGACGAATGGTTGTTATAACTGTCAAGGCTGATAATTGTGATTTGATATTGTAGTCTGATGGATGCATGTATATAACAGTTTCTGTTTTGTAAAGATCATTGATATTATATTATATATTGTTCCTCTACGATATTGAGATTCTACCCTTTTGTAGTTTCTTCTCTCTTCTTCTTCCTCTTCTTCTTCCTCTCTTTTTCCGTCTTTCTTTTCCTCTAACAATCGGGTTTTTTGGTATTCGATTGCTCAACATACAATATAGGTAACGTATTAGTGTCGATTCTTGTGGGTCGAAAATTCCGGTTCGTTACGGTTAGTATCAAAGCTTAGGTTGAGCAAATACCTAGGCTTTGGTGGGAATTTGCTCATTTGAGATAGAGTAAGCAAGACCCTAGGATGAGTTTGAGTGTGTATATATATGAGCGCGTACTTTTAGTGATTATAAAAATGTTTTATATTTTGTTGATTTATCTATTGAGTGGCGTATGAATTTTGGTCGGTAAGTGGGATACCACAGTATCGATAGCGGTTTCTAAACACTTAAACAAGGCAAACCGATGCAATATTGTTTTGGGAATTGGTAAATGAAATAATTTTACCAAAATTATATTTTATATATAAAGGAATAATTTTTTAGAAATTATTATAGTTATATATGGTTTGTTTGGTTGTTAGTGAATCATAATATTTTGATTATTGTCATTTGTTATTATTATTATAATCTAAACAAGGATAAACACTTGTAAATTGATTTGTGTAAGAAAATAATTTTATAAGTAAAATTTATAGAATATTGATTATAATTAAAATAAACCAATATTTGTAAAATGAATTAAATGAGTAGTGATATTTTATAAATATGATTTATAAATGTGATTTATGAATAGAAAGGAAATGAAATAGTATAAGTACATTTATAAATATGATTTGTAAATAAAAATGGATTTAAAATAAGAAGTGTGAGAATTTTAAATCCCATTGATTTTGATAATTGTTTTTTGAGAGATTTTGGAAAAATGATAATAGTATTTTTGGATGATATTTTTGTTAGAAATATTTTGAAAAAGGATTTAATGGAAATAAAAAGCACTAAACTCACTTCAGTCATGGGAAAACAATCCTGGTGATGACTGCAGCATCATCGGTATTCATTTTTGAGTTTCTAAGGGTTGAATTGCTACCTTAGAGATTTTCCATTGAAGTTTTGTTTTGGTAAAACAAATTAGCTTTAGATTCTAAAAATGGAATTTTATATATAAAGGAGCTTTGTATATATATGATTTCAAATTGATTTGAAATAAAACCGGTGTTTAAAATTTTGAATTTTTTTATCCAAATGTTTTGAGAAACATAGACAATAAGTGTTGAATCTATAAATTAGAAATGGTATAGATAAGAAAAGAAAATGCAAATTTTGAGGTATGAAATTAAAATTTAACTTAAGTAAGGTTAAATGAAATTGAATTTGATTTGCAATGAATTAATGAGGTGAACTAATAGAATAACTTAGTGAATTGAATATGAATTTGAGTTATGAGAAGAAATTCGATTTGAGTGTAAAATGAATTGAATATGGTTGGCATGTTGTTGATAAAATTAATCATGAACTTAAGTTATAAAGTGAAATAAACATGAATGGTGTAGTATAAAATGTTTATAAATAATTGAATAATTGTTGTATGAAATGGTTCATAAACGAATTGGCATGAGATGAAATGTTGCTAAACTTAAATTGAAATTAAAGTGAATGAAAGCAAAGGCAATGAACATAAAGTGAATGTTAATAAATGAATATAGAAGAAATTTATTGTAAATCAATTAAATGGAAATAAATTGAAATAAATATAAGTTAATAAGAAATGAAAGTGTATAAATATAATTTTGATATTTGAAAATGCAAAATTGGTACGATGAGAAATAAATTTGATGGATATTAGTTGTTAGATGGTTTCTTTTGTTACATTTGCTACATTTTCTTATAGTTATTGTACGTTCTATATGTTATATATTGATATTACTTTCTATATACATGTTATCATTGTTTATTGAGTGATTAGTAGGTGCGGACGGCGTATGCTTCCATTTGGAGCTTGCTTTCATATTATATTGGTTGCACATACTTGCTGATACTAAAATAAGGTACACATCTCGGATTACATATTGTATTTTTACATTTTTCCCTATGGATGCCTCATCCTCGAAGAGGAGATGTATATTTGCGATTATATATATATATATATATATATATATATATATATATATTGTAAATTTTTTTGATCGAGCCATGCAAAGGAGACGCTGGTGAAATGTTTCAAAAATTTGAGGCGTTAGAAATTTTGTGAGAATTTTGGAAAATTTTTGATAACTAAAGTTCGATTTGAGTGATAATTTGAAATGAATGAATGGAAAAAAATTATTTAGTAGAGGTGGGTAAATTTAAAAGACTTAGAAATTTTAGAATCTATTACAACTAATTGGTATTGAAAAGAAAGTGGGCATGAGCCATTTTTCTTACCTTTGAATCAAGGACGAAATTCTTTTAAGGGGGAAGAATGTAATGATCTATAATTTCGGTCATTTGAATTTGGACTATTTAATTTATTTTAAATATTGAAATTTTGATTTTATAAATAACTTGAATTTCAAATATTGCAAATTATTTTATAATTAAATTGTTAAATTTAATATTTGAAAATGTTTAAATAATTAAATCTAGAATTGAATATGGGCAAAAATGATTTCAAAAGTTGAATCAAATTCTACTTGAACAAGAATGGAGATAATAAACTTTTAAATTGGAACTAAAAGTGAAAAAACTGATTTTAGAAATAACTCGTTTTAATCAACGTGTGAAAGTGGCCTTCCGGGGCACTGTTTCAGATTTCGATGAAACCAGTTTCATTGGATCCGCAATCTTGAATTATTATACGCCATCGAATTTCATGGCGATTGGACCTATCGTTTGGTCCTGCGAGTTCGAAAGGCGTACAGACTAATTAAGGAAATTAAATTAATAAAATTTGTTTTTGAGAGCTAGCTTCTAATATTGTAACGACCCGGAATTACACTGCTTTGATTAGTGAATATTTATTTAATTTTAAAAAATTCAATATGTTGGTTTTATAATGGAAATAAAATCATTTTAATAAATTAGTAATGATGATAAATCGTTTTCAAAATTTGTTTACCAAATTATATAGTTCGTAGAAAAATAGAAATTGTGACCGAAGTACGTTTTCTGAAATTTCGACCTTTTAACACCAGAAAGTTATCGGGAACGTTGTTCGTCTTTGTGAACAATATACACCTATATAAGAGTTCATTAACCAAATAATAATACACTTAAAAATAAATTAACTTAAGTTAATTCGGATTAGTAAGTGATGTGACAAGACATAATTATAAAAATAATAAACTTATATATATATATATATATGAATATATATATATATATATATAAGTATTGTCACATCTTAGTTTATAATCATTAACCTTCATTATCTCTTGTCACGTCTTAGCTTTAATTAATAATTATATGCATATTTATTTAAAAGAAATTGATGTGACTGAACATAATTATATATAAAGAAGAGTGATGTGGCTAAACATAATTATATATATATATGTATGTATATATATATTATATAAGATTTGGGATGTGACTAGATATAATAATGACAAGTTGTATTATTTAATTCATTTTGCTATATACCCACCTATTCTCCTTTTCTCCTTACTATGATTTCCTTCTTCTTCGTTGTTAAATTTTTCATAGCTTCTTGTAGCCTGGAGAGAAGAGAGAGAAAATATCCTTAGAAATTTTTTTAAAATCACCTTTTCTTCCTTCCTACATCTTCTCCTTTCATTATCAAGATCATACACCTCCTAAAACATGCCATGGCCGAGCTCACTTAGTAAGCCTGAACCTACTTTGGCCTTTAAAGCCACAAAAAACTTTATCTTTCTAGAAGGGAAGGCATAGTTCTAGCTTAGATTCAAGTGGTAGCTTTGTTTGGTCATGTTTGCATAGCATTTAGTGATTAAACTTAGTTTAAACTAAAAAAATCTAAACTGTTCTATTTTGAATATATTGTTAAATGATATATGCAAATTTGTGTTGGATTATTACATGTTTGGTTGCTTATGATATAGTTGACATAGGATAATGTTGTTTATATTATTGTTTGGAAAATTGTAAATTTATTTGTATGACGTAATCTTGCTTATGGTTTGTTTGTGGCATGTATATGTTCTATAGACATTTGTTAGTAAGTAAAGTAGTTATGAACTAGTAAGGGAAATTAGTAAGTTAAACTAGTAGGTGGAAGTAAGAAATTGGTTAACTTAAGTTAGCAAGTTAAGTAAAGTTATTAGGTAACTTGTTAAGTCAAATTAATAAGTAATTTTCAAGCTAAATTTGAAAAAATAAAATGAAAAGGTTAAGTTAGTAAGCTAGAAGTTAGCGCTTTGAGTTGCATTATCGACAAAGATCCTTATGTGAAAATATGAGCTTGGTTTTGAAATCATTTTTGAAGTTAGAAACTTTTTTTTTTAAAATACTTAATTTACATTTTCAAAATGCTAGAAAGTTTTAAAGTGATAACTTAGCAAAGTAGAAAGTAAGAAAACAAAAGGTGATGGGTATCCATAGCGATAGTCGCTATGGATGTAGTTTCGCTTAAAAATCGAATTTTGCAAAATTTGTTTTTTTTTCAATTAAAAGCATTTTAAAAATGTTTTACAAACTTAACAATGTTGTTTAAGGAAGGTTAATTAAAAATTTAACATTTGTTTAATTATCAATTTTTTTGGATAATTAATAATTAATTAAGTATTAAACAAGGGTTATTAATTTTAATTAATTGAGGATTAGATACTAATTAATTATCTTTCAAAGGTAAGATTAATTTTAATTAATTATTACTAAAGAAATATTTATTTATTTATTTATTAGCTTATGAGTTAAGTAGACAATTTATTTTTAATTAAATATTAATTTAATATAGGATTAATTATTAAGGCAATGTTTAATTATTTTTAATTATAAATTAATTAAGGTTTTACTTTAAAATAATTATTTATTAAAGGTTTAATTAATTATTTAATTTTTATTTAAATGATTAGTTAATTAATTAATTAATTGAGATTAACTAATAGTTAATTATTAATGAAGGTTTAAATTATTATTTAATAATTAATATAGGACTAATTGAGGGTTTAATTTATATATTATTTAATGAAGGTTTAATTAGTTATTAATTTATAATTAAATTAAGTTAAAATTTAATAAAGATTAATTATGACTTAATAAAGGGCTTAACTTGTAATTAATCATTTTAAAAGGGAGTTTTAATTTTTAAAGCCTTTGTTTGAGAATTAAATTATTTTAAAGGTACTTCTTTTCCAAAGATGATTTTAAACACAAGGGATTCAAATATCTATACCATTAAGTAGACAAAACAATTATGAATGATTTATGTAAATTGTTTGATTATGTGGACATGTGTTAGCAATATAAATCCTCGTTCTATCATAAGTTGATTGTTTGATTGTTTGGACATCTATTAGCAAAATAAATCACCGTTCTGCTATAATGTATCATGTGGACATATGTTAGTAGAATGAATTTCCACTTTTCTCTAAGTAGTGAATTTTTTGGAATCACCGTCCTGTTGTTATGTTATTCGGACTTGTATGTGCCAACTGGTTATACTGACGTGTTATTCCTTGCATGGATATGAACCGTATTTGCATATATGGTAGCTTATGTAAATAATTGTTAAGTGACTTGGGAATCGAATTGAAAGTGAATGGTAAATTAAATTAATACCATTGGAATTGCTAAGCCTCTTTTTGAATTTATAAAGTATGTTTTTGAATTAACTTCAATTCTTAAATAAATTTAGAGTTTAAAGTTTATAAATGATTTCCAGGTTGTGCTGTTATGTTGTAAAGTTATTTATAATTAATAACTTGTTTATAAAGGGATTTTACTGAAGGTTTACTTGAAGTGTTTTACAAAAAGATAATTTGTAAATGATATTTTATAATGGAAATTTTATAAAGGTTTTATAAAGAAGTTTTATAAAGAGTTTTAAATTAGAAAGAGATTTATAAATCATTATAAAGATTTCAAAGGAAGTTTAAATCTAGTCTGGGAATTTATAAAGAGGTTTGGAATGTGAAGTACATGGGTATAATTGTAGGTAATGTTTTTAAAAGGAAATTGTTGGCCATTTAAAAAGAATTTTAAAGAGGGAATTTCCAAACTGGTTTAGTAAATAAAGTGAATTATTTCCAAGTTTATAGGGAACGTTAGGGGTTTAGAAATAGTGTTTTGAAAGGATCTTTTGATCAAGTTTCATAAAGTGTTTTTTTGATTAGAGAGAATTGATAAAGGCTTGGTGGATCCCATATGAAAATTAAACCATGATTGGATGTTTGTCTATTGATAGTTAAATAACCGACAATCAAGTTTGACCAATTTGACTTAGGAAGTATGAATGAAAATTCGAGTTCCCCAATAAGGTCTCGAGTACTTACTTCCGAAAGAACCGGGAATAAGTCAACTGGAAATTATCGGTTGTTGGTACAGAGAGACCGAGATTGGATTTATGTATCCGAAAACTACTCCAACCAAAATGTATGTTCGAGTGGAAGACAACTTGATGATGATTGAAGATGGTGCTCTTTTAAATGCAAGGGCTACTGCTATTAATCCTAAGGTTGATTCCAAAATGGATGTAGTTGAGTTAGTGCCTTCGGTTTCATTCAAACCCCGAACGAAGTTGTATAGATGATTGCTGACATTGCATTGACGCTTGCAGGGTAGTGTTAGCATTCCAAGATGGATTTCTATTCAAAAAGGTAAAACGTAGCCTCAACCCTGTAGCTACCCGTCGTTCGTACCCTTTGAGTTGATAATAATTGACTCCTTTTCAACCCAAATTGTACGAAAGAGCGAATAACTAAGGTAAAGAAGAAAAGAAGGTAGAAGAAAATAGAATAACCACACAGAATCTCACAAAAGCAACGAAACTAAATATAATATATAATAACAGATTTTTATACAAAAGAATCTTTAAATGTTTAATACTTACATTCATCAGAGTACAACAATCAATACACGCTTAAGGGGCACGGAGGAATCCACTTACAACACCAAATCCTACGGTGAATCCCAGTCTAGAGAGTCGGGTAGGAGGAACATACATCCCGCCAATGGTGAGTTCAATCAGGAAGATCTAAAGGCTCAAAGCCGAGCTAGGACTCAACCCTAAGCTAGTCCAGAGAGGTCATTAAGAGCTGGGCCTAGACAAGGGGGACCCAGACATGGACCATCTATGGTTGATCCTATCATGCTTTGAACCAATCATCATCAATCTGGCCTCAATCTAGGAACCCGACGTCATTACTATTAAAGAGAGGGTGTAACGAATGCGGGTTTTGCCCGCTCGAAATCGACATCCATACTTCAAATCGTATTCGAATGCCGTAGATTCGACCGTTCAAAACCGATTCGTCGGAGCTTATAACAACATTAAGTAAATAAAACAGCGGAATAAAAAGAATAATACATTGATACACAGCATTGATACAATAGAGTGATACAATGAATATCAATATACATCAGAGATACAAGAAATATAGCAGCGGAAAGAAAATAGATAACACTAGCAGCAGAACAAAATAACTCTAAGATAGCCTTCAACGAAGAACTCCAAATATTAACTCCATCTCCAAGAACTAATCCAGCAATAGCTCGAACTCCCCATAACAATGCACCAAGCTAGGCAAGACTGGTGCGAACCAAAGACTGAACTAACTCCAGACAATTCACTGAACCTAACTATCCGAAAAACCCAACTATAGACTGCTCGTGTAGAAAATAATGAGCACCAAGAGTTTAGGAAAGGAACAATAAACTCTGGATCAGTCATGGGACTGGTGTGAGCAACAAAAACAGTTTATCTTTAAAAACAATCAACAAGAGAATTTTAAAGTAAATTCGCAATGCTTTTTGAAAATGAAACTACCATAAGACCTCCCGCCACACACACAATGCAAACGCAGACTTGGAGGAGATTTCTTCTTATGATAGTCAAACATGCTTAATATGCAGAAAATTTCTTTGATATTATTATTATAAGTGCATGGTACAGAAAAGAATTTCGAAAGTAGAATATAAATCTTAGCCAGCATAGACATTTTGAACTATGCCTACTATAGCTACCATCCAAACAGTGGGGCGCCACCATAAGTGAATGGCAGGTTCTACAACTAAAACCGTACAAGGCTCGTATTGTTTCTTTGGATTTCCAACAAATGTTCAGGCCAAGGAACTTCCCATTGCCACATGAGAACGCCTCTGGAAGGACGTCCCCGAGAACCTAACCGGATCTCTGCCAACACAAGGCCGGGTTACCCCTAACTGGGTAACTACCGACACGAGTATGCCACCTCTCGGTCCTTTAGGACCTTTATCCGAGCGCTCGATAACCAACATCACACCATAATAAATAGAGTGTTTTCCACATGAGTAAGTATCTGGGCTCCATACCATGATACCACCCTTTTCCAGAAGGAAATGAACATACCCTAAAGGGAGCTACCCCTCATAACTTGCCGCATCTTTCCTGTTTTGACCATTCCGGGGTGTGAGGCTCGACGAAGTCACGTCCACAAAACTACGCTTTGGTACAAAGCCATGCTTTGGTTCAACAAATGATCAAAGTAATGATCACAAAGATAAATGATCAAACAAATGATCATATCACAAATGATCAAACAATGATCATTACACAGCAACACTTAGCATGTCACATTACCAAATTGGGAATATATCGCTGATAACCTTCAACTACATAACCTCTGAGCTCATACGTCTCAGCGAAGGGTGTTAAGCTAAAAGAATAAATTCTCCGCCACCAACAGAAATGTATTTGAAAGAAATCTGCTTTATATCTCAAAATGTAATGTTAGACACACAATCCATACAAGTCTGTTCCGGGTTCGAACAGAACCGAAGGCACTTCTTACGAAGCCCTTGCAAATCCGGGTATTCACAATCTCGATCGGACTTTCCATCACTTAGGAAATCTCTATACTGGCGCGACTCAGTGCAGAGACAATCGACGAGTTATCCTTTCATTCTTGTGAATATCCGGTCTTCATCACCGGTCTTCAAATGCTATCCATAACGACGAATCACATATTCGGAATGGGATATATGACACAAAGGTCCTCTCCCGGCTAAACCGAATAGTGAGCGAAATAGTTCAAAAACATATGGATATTGGGATTTCAATTAAGTCACAACTTAAACCCAAAATTTTCTTTAAATGGTTAAACAAATTACCATTTCAAATTTTCTAACAAAAGATTTATCTCACAAAGATCAATTCATAGATTTCCAAAATAATTTCATTTCTATAGGATCAACCCATTTAAATCTTTAAATTAAAGATTTAACTTATAGCTTTCAAATCGTTTTCATAACTTGGAAATTATCTTCATTTCAAATTAGAGATCATTTTAACTCAAATTGGAAGTTCATTTCTTATGTGAAAGCTTTTATTAATTGAAAACAAACAGTTTTCGTTTCAGAAAAATCCAATTATATTTGCTCGAGTTAAAGCCCTTGAATTTAAATTCTAATTCTCAAAATCAATATATTTAAAATGGTTTAACTCATATATAACTGGTATAACATCTTTAATCTCTAATTTCAAATCATAGAATTCAATTTCAAATCTTGAATTTAAATTTAAATCAATTTATTTAAATTCCAAAATTTAATCAAGTTATTCAAAAATAAATTACATCTTTGAAATTCCATTTCAAAAGCTTTTCACTTTTATTTCGATTCCATTTCCAAAACATTTTGAATTTAAATATTCAACTTTCAAAAATCATTTCAGAATCTGTGACTTAACTGATTTCCTCGTGAAATCCATAATTGTGTGTGTATAGGTGTGGTCCAGGGGTTTAACACAATAGTGCAACATCATTCAATCATCACAGATCAAAACACAGAATATAGTTGATAAACGATATAAACTATAATGCTTATCGTCCCTTCACAGATTCATAGATAATATAACAATGTAAATGAATGGATAATTTATACACAGTCACAGAACAAAATATCACAGATCAGATAAGACAACCAATTCAAGACATCACATATAATATGATCATCTATAATTAAGGTCAAACATATAATAATCATTTATTAGCAGGATTAATCAATTGTTAAATCCTAATCAACTCAATCTATTTCCAATTAAATTTATTTACTTATGAATTAATCATCCAATTCTGATTTATTAATTCCAAATCATTTGTTACCAATTTATCTAATGATTTTCTTAAATTAATTAAACTAAATTAATTAACTTTAATTAATTAAAATATCCAAATTTAATTACAATAAGTGATTAATCTTTAATGACTTTCATTAAGTAATTATATTTAAATAATTTATAATTGATTATCTAAATTAATTAATCCAATTTATTATTAACCTTGATCACTTTAATCAAAATCCCTAATAATTTTCTTTATTAACTAATAATATTTCTTAATCACTTCCTTAAGAAATTCCTTAGATTTATTTCATTATTAATCATTTCTAATTATAATTTAAATCAAAATTATTTATTTATAAATTAAATAAATCATTCTTATCTTTTAAATCATTTTATTACCTTAGTTATCTCTAAGATGATTCATTTCATTATCAATGATTTCATGAATCATTTAAGTGTAATTTTAAACATTACACTTTTAAATTTGAATTTAAATTCCATTTTGAATTTAGGATTCAAAATGATTAACCATTTAAACATTAATCAAATTTAAATTCAATTTATAATCCTTTTTAAAATAAATGTGAAGAACATTTATCATTCAAGTTATTTAAAACAATTTAATTTTTTTTTCTTTTATTTCAAAAGCTAAGATTCAGATTCAAATTTGAATCCTTATTTAAAATTAAGTTTAAATCTCTATTTTATTTAAAGCTTTACTTTTTAACATTATAAATCATTCTCACATTGCATAAATCTCAACAACAATAGTTCAGGTGGAACTACTTCGCGAAAGGGTCTCGATACAAAAATCTGCTCATCGTTTGGATTTAAAACGAGTGAGAAAATAGGGTTTTAAGTTTCATAGATTTATGAATGTAAAATTTTAAATTAAATTTCACTTCATTATTTTCCTAACCCAGCCCAAACCAATGCTCAAAGCCCATCCCTTTTCTTCCCCTCATTTCTCTCAGGTTCCTCCTTTCTTCCCTCCTTTTTTTTAGTTAAGTTTTAAATTAAACTGCAGTATCTCGCGAAAAAAACTCACGCGAGCAAAAAACAAAGTTTGCTCGAGAAAATCACCTTCTTTCCCGAGAATACCCTCGAACGAAACCCCTCAACAGCCAACCCTCACGCGTACATGCGTGCATGTGTACAGTTAGCAAACTCACCTCCGATCAACTTCGTGATTGCTCTCAGGTCGTCAATGACCAACCTAACCGATTCGATCGATTCAGGTTGCGAAATCATCATTGCATCAAAATCGAGCAAGTACAGGGACAATGCGCTTCTTCTTGAACCCATTCGATCACCAAAATCCACTTCGTCTCGCCACATGACGTCACCGGAGGTGCTCGAACTTCGCCCACCTGACGAACTCACGCTCCTCTTCC
The DNA here is from genome assembly GCA_030765085.1 of Allium cepa. Lineage (NCBI taxonomy): Eukaryota > Viridiplantae > Streptophyta > Magnoliopsida > Asparagales > Amaryllidaceae > Allium > Allium cepa. Next base: position 460,188,355 of record CM060932.1, read on the forward strand.
ACCACCAAAAATATTGTGACACTCGATCGATCCTAGACTGAGAACGAAAGAAAGAAATACGGTGCCTCAAAACTAGGTTTACAAAATAAAAACGATCGCCACCGCTTCCATGGTCATTGGTCGACCATCGCAACATTTTTCCCATACTCTCTGTTCGCTCCTCCACCTCCAACCCAAACCCCGACCCCTCTGATCCAACGATTCGCCTGAGTTTGATCAAAATACCCATACCGATCATCTTCAAACTGCTCTCCAACCACTACACTAAAAAGCACCAAATTCATTTTAAAAATCATGGTTTTCAGTAAGGATTCGAATTATATTCTTAAATCAATGTTTTATTAAATTCGAAGATTTCAAATTTTAAAGTTTCTTTTGTAAAATTTTAATTTTTTCTTCCTGTATACACCTATACTTCAAGAAATCATTTTTAGATCAAAGTTCTTACTTAAATACACATCTTTGTTTTAGACTTCAAAGCTTAAAAATGTTTAGAGATGGAGGGATCGAATTGTTTCCAACTGGGTTTCATCCTAACTATTAAACAGAGAAGAAGAACACCTCAGCTCTGTCAAATTCAAATACATACACCCAGTGTTTAAACTAAGAAGATATCCCAACTCCATATTTAACATGAATCATATAGTGATTAAAATTAACCTTAGTTGTTTACTCATAGATTCACGGCATTGAATTCAAGAACTAGTTTTAAAACTTAAAGTTGCTCACCTCAAAAAAAAGAAGGAACAGAGGACTCAAGCCTGGAAGATTGAATTCGAAACTCTGGAATTCGAAACTGACTTGAATTTGAGATGCTTTTGATTTCCAATTTGAAAAAAAAAAATATGCACAGGCTTTCAATTCATTTCTGAATTGCATTCATTTTTCTTTGTTTGAGAAGAACTAACTGAAATGAAGTTGTTATATATAAAAGTGAAATTGATATATGAGGAAAGAAGTTGACAGGGTAAAGCAATTCCCTTTGTACAGGGAATTATATTTTAATGGCTGAGGTATCTTGCTTTTGATATGCATTTATTACTTTGTACAATATCACTTTGTTTCGGCTGGTAGATGAAATTAGGGTGTACTAAAGATATTGCCTTGTTTTATAAACTATTACATTTCTTTCTTTACTTGTACATGAACATACTATATGTACTAATATATACTTTATTTTCTTTTGTTTGCTTTACTATGGTGGCTGCAGCTTTATTTTAGTGTGCTTGCATTAATTATATGAGTATTTTATATCCTACTTTACATTTGTTTTGTACTTAAATATACCTTTGCTTGCTTGACTTCGGCTGATCACTTTGTTTTGGTGGCTGAGATCTTTGTCTTGCTTTTACAAGTTTTTGTTTTTATCTTCTTATGCAAGCTTCATATACTTGAATTTTTATATGTTTACATACTTGTATTAATTGTTGTTGCCTTATTACTTTACACTATGAATAAATTTCTATTTTAATATGTTGTTATAATTTTTAGCTAATCTGTTTCTTTATATTTTAATTTGTTTACAACTTCAAACAGGTTACATGTTCTTGTATGTATTAGAGGTGACATTCCTTTACTTAGTTTGATTTTATACTTCATGTATATAAATATAAAGCTATTTTACTTATTGTTATAAAAATAACTCCTTGTTGATTTAAAATAATTTATAAAAGAAATTGTTTTCTTATTAATAAATAACACAAACTATTTGAATTTGGAAAAACTCCAATCGATTATCATTTAATTTCACAATTTTAAATCAAAAGTAAATTTAATCATCAATTTAAAATAAATTAAAATTCAGGATCGTTACAGATTTCCCCCCTTAAAAAGAATTTCGTCCTCGAAATTCGCAGGCACGAAAACAAGACAGAGATAGATAGATTCAATCTCCTACAATTCATCAAATACAAGATATGGATTCCAAATTCAAGTCGGAATATCTCAGAATACATACCAATTTATCCCTCTTCGGACTTCAATATTTACAATGAATTACAATAGAACTTCAAATTTGGTTTTAAACGAAATCGTTTTATTGATTCAATTCAATTTATCCTTCATATTCTATTAATCAATTTAACTCAATTTAAAATTTCCAATTTATTCAAAATTTCTAATTTCAAATTCATATTCATTAAGATTTTAAAATCAAATCTGATAACAAATCGATGGAGATACGAAGTAAGAATTTTCTACAATGATTCGTATGGCTATCACCGCACCGAAACTTCTTCTGCAGCTGTCACGAATCAATCAAAAGAATTTAGAGACGAATCAAAGGAAATTGATAAGAAAGTTGTTTCCACTGTTGTTATAGAGTATCGACCAATTATAGTCGTATTTCCCTGTCCCCTATCTTATTCTCTTCTTGCACTCATACTCACTATCAGTGGATAGTAAGAGAATTTACTGAGGCGTTCAAACGGATATCTTAGGGATATGCTCATTCTAGGGATACTTCACCCTATCTCTAATGAGCTAATTAACGTGTTATACTCCTGAGCTAAAGTTTCACCTTAGCTCTGATACCAAATGTAACGAATGCGGGTTTTGCCCGCTCGAAAATCGACATCCATACTTCAAATCATATTCAAATGTCGTAGATTCGACCGTTCAAAATCGATTCGCCGGAGCTTATAACAACATTACGCAAATAACACAGCGGAATAAAAAGAATAATACATTGAAACACAGCATTGATACAATAGAGTGATACAATGAATATCAATATACATCAGAGATACAAGAAATATAGCAGCGGAAAGAAAATAAATAACACTAGCAGCGGAACAAAATAACTCTAAGATAGTCTTCAACGAAGAACTCCAAATCTGAACTCCATCTCCAAGAACTAATCCAGCAATTGCTCAAACTCCCCATAACAATGCACCAAGCTAGGCAAGACTGGTGCGAACCAAAGACTGAACTAACTCCAGACAATTCACTGAACCTAACTATCTGAAAAACCCAACTCTAGACCGCTCGTGTAGAAAATAATGAGCACCCAGAGTTTAGGAAAGGAACAATAAACTCTGGATCAGTCATGGGACTGGTGTGAGCAACAAAAACAGTTTATCTTTAAAAACAATCAACAAGAGAATTTTAAAGTAAATTCGCAATGCTTTTTGAAAATGAAACTACCATAAGACCTCCCGCCACACACACAATGCAAACGCAAACTTGGAGGAGATTTCTTCTTATGATAGTCAAACATGCTTAATACGCAGAAAATTTCTTTGATATTATTATTATAAGTGCACGGTGCAGAAAAGCATTTCGAAAGTAGAATATAAATCTTAGCCAGCATAGACATTTCGAACTATGCCTACTATAGCTACCATCCAAACAGTGGGGCGCCACCATAAGTGAATGGCAGGTTCTACAACTAAAACCGTACAAGGCTCGTATTGTTTCTTTGGATTTCCAACAAATGGTCAGGCCAAGGAACTTCCCATTGCCACATGAGAACGCCTCTGGAAGGACGTCCCCGAGAACCTAACCGGATCTCTGCCAACACAAGGCCGGGTTACCCCTAACTGGGTAACTACTGACACGAGTATGCCACCTCCCGGTCCTTTAGGACCTTTATCCGAGCGCTCGATAACCGACATCACACCATAATAAATAGAGTGTTTTCCACATGAGTAAGTATATGGGCTCCATACCATGATACCACCCTTTTCCAGAAGGAAATGAACATACCCTAAAGGGAGCTACCCCTCATAACCTTGCCGCATCTTTCCTGTTTTGACCATTCCGGGGTATGAGGCTCGACGAAGTCACGTCCACAAAACTACGCTTTGGTACAAAGCCATGCTTTCGGTCAACAAATGATCAAAGTAACGATCACAAAGATAAATGATCAAACAAATGATCATATCACAAATGATCAAACAATGATCATTACACAGCAACACTTAGCATGTCACATTACCAAATTGGGAATATATCGCTGATAACCTTCAACTACATAACCTCTGAGCTCGTACGTCTCAGAGAAGGGTGTTAAGCTAAAAGAATAAATTCTCCGCCACCAACAGAAATGTATTTGAAATAAATCTGCTTTATATCTCAAAATGTAATGTTAGACACACAATCCATACAAGTCTGTTCCGGGTTCGAACAGAACCGAAGGCACTTCTTACGAAGCCCTTGCAAATCCGGGTATTCATAATCCCGATCGGACTTCCCATCACTTAGGAAATCTCTATACCGGCGCGACTCAGTGCAGAGACAATCGACGAGTTATCCTTTCGTTCTTATGAATATCCGGTCTTCATCACCGGTCTTCAAATGCTATACATAACGATGAATCACATATTCGGAATAGGATATATGACACAAAGGTCCTCTCCCGGCTAAACCGAATAGTGAGCGAAATAGTTCAAAAACATATGGATATTGGGATTTCAATTAAGTCACAACTTAAACCCAAAATTTTCTTTAAATGGTTAAACAAATTACCATTTCAATTTTTCTAACAAAAGACTTATCTCACAAAGATCAATTCATAGGTTTCCAAAACAATTTCATTTCTATAGGATCAACCCATTTAAATCTTTAAATTAAAGATTTAACTTATAGCTTTCAAATCATTTTCATAACTTGGAAATTATCTTCATTTCAAATTAGAGATCATTTTAACTCAAATTGGAAGTTCATTACTTATGTGAAAGCTTTTATTAATTGAAAACAAACAGTTTTCGTTTCAGAAAAATCCAATTATATTTGCTCGAGTTAAAGCCCTTGAATTTAAATTCTAATTCTCAAAATCAATATATTTAAAATGGTTTAACTCATATATAACTGGTATAACATCTTTAATCTCTAATTTCAAATCATAGAATTCAATTTCAAATCTTGAATTTAAATTTAAATCAATTTATTTAAATTCCAAAATTTAATCAAGTTATTCAAAAATAAATTACATCTTTGAAATTCCATTTCAAAAGCTTTTCACTTTTATTTCGATTCCATTTCCAAAACATTTTGAATTTAAATATTCAACTTTCAAAAATCATTTCAGAATCTGTGACTTAACTGATTTCCTCGTGAAATCCATAATTGTGTGTGTATAGGTATGGTCCAGGGGTTTAACACAATAGTGCAACATCATTCAATCATCACAGATCAAAATACAGAATATAGTTGATAAACGATATAAATTATAACGCTTATCGTCCCTTCACAGATTCATAGATAATATAACAATGTAAATGAATGGATAATTTATACACAGTCACAGAACAAAATATCACAGATCAGATAGGACAACCAATTCAAGACATCACATATAATACGATCATTTATAATTAAGGTCAAACATATAATAATCATTTATAAGCAGGATTAATCAATTGTTAAATCCTAATCAACTCAATCTATTTCCAATTAAATTTATTTACTTATGAATTAATCATCCAATTCTGATTTATTAATTCCAAATCATTTGTTACCAATTTATCTAATGATTTTCTTAAATTAATTAAACTAAATTAATTAACTTTAATTAATTAAAATATCCAAATTTAATTACAATAAGTGATTAATCTTTAATGACTTTCATTAAGTAATTATATTTAAATAATTTATAATTGATTATCTAAATTACTTAATCCAATTTATTATTAACCTTGATCACTTTAATCAAAATCCCTAATAATTATCTTTATTAACTAATAATATTTCTTAATCACTTTCTTAAGAAATTCCTTAGATTTATTTCATTATTAATCATTTCTAATTATAATTTAAATCCAAATTATTTATTTATAAATTAAACAAATCATTCTTATCTTTTAAATCATTTTATTACCTTAATTATCTCTAAGATGATTCATTTCATTATCAATGATTTCATGAATCATTTAAGTGTAATTTTAAACATTACACTTTTAAATTTGAATTTAAATTCCATTTTGAATTTAGGATTCAAAATGATTAACCATTTAAACACTAATCAAATTTAAATTCAATTTATAATCCTTTTTAAAATAAATGTGAAGAACATTTATCATTCAAGTTATTTAAAACAATTTGATTTTTTTTTCTTTTATTTCAAAAGCTAAGATTCAGATTCAAATTTGAATCCAGATTTAAAATTAAGTTTAAATCTCTATTTTATTTAAAGCTTTACTTTTTAACATTATAAATCATTTTCACATTGCATAAATCTCAACAACAATAGTTCAGGTGGAACTACTTCGCGAAAGGGTCTCGATACAAAAATCAGCTCATCGTTTGGATTTAAAACGAGTGAGAAAATAGGGTTTTAAGTTTCATAGATTTATGAATGTAAAATTTTAAATTAAATTTCACTTCATTATTTTCCTAACCCAGCCCAAACCAATGCTCAAAGCCCATCCCTTTTCTTCCCCTCATTTCTCTCAGGTTCCTCCTTTCTTCCTTCCTTTTTTTTAGTTAAGTTTTAAATTAAACTGCAGTATCTCGCGAAACAAACTCACGCGAGCAAAAAAACAAAGTTTGCTCGAGAAAATCACCTTCTTCCCCGAGAACACCCTCGAACAAAACCCCTCAACAGCCAACCCTCACGCGTACATGCATGCACATGTACAGTCAGCAAACTCACCTCCGATCAACTTCGCGATTGCTCTCAGGTCGTCAACGACCATCCTAACCGATTCGAGCGATTCAGGTTGCGAAATCATCATTGCATCAAAATCGAGCAAGTACAGGGACAATGCGCTTCTTCTTGAACCCATTCGATCACCAAAATCCACTTCGTCTCGCCACGTGACGTCACCGGAGGTGCTTGAACTTCGCCCACCGGACGAACTCACGCTCCTCTTCCACCACCAAAAATATTGTGACACTCGATCGATCCTAGAATGAGAACGAAAGAAAGAAATACGGTGCCTCAAAACTAGGTTTACAAAATAAAAACCATCGCCACCACTTCCATGGTCATTGGTCGACCATCACAACATTTTTCCCATACTCTCTGTTCGCTCCTCCACCTCCAACCCAAACCCCGACCCCTCTAATCCAACGATTCGCCTGAGTTTGATCAAAATACCCATACCGATCATCTTCAAACTGCTCTCCAACCACTACACTAAAAATCACCAAATTCATTTTAAAAATCATGGTTTTCAGTAAGGATTCGAATTATATACTTAAATCAATGTTTTATTAAATTCGAAGATTTCAAATTTTAAAGTTTCTTTTGTAAAATTTTAATTTTTTCTTCCTGTATACACCTATACTTCAAGAAATCATTTTTAGATCATAGTTCTTACTTAAATACACATCTTTGTTTTAGACTTCAAAGCTTAAAAATGTTTAGAGATGGGGGGATCGAATTGTTTCCAACCGGGCTTCATCCTAACTATTAAACAGAGAAGAAGAACACCTCAGCTCTGTCAAATTCAAATACATACACCCAGTGTTTAAACTAAGAAGATATCCCAACTCCATATTTAACATGAATCATATAGTGATTAAAATTAACCTTAGTTGTTTACTCATAGATTCACGGCATTTAATTCAAGAACTAGTTTTAAAACTTAAAGTTGCTCACCTCAAAAAAAAGAAGGAACAGAGGACTCAAGCCTGGAAGATTGAATTCGAAACTCTGGAATTCGAAACTGACTTGAATTTGAGATGCTTTTGATTTCCAATTTGAAAAAAAATATATGCACAGGCTTTCAATTCATTTCTGAATTGCATTCATTTTTCTTTGTTTGAGAAGAACTAACTGAAATGAAGTTGTTATATATAAAAGTGAAATTGATATATGAGGAAAGAAGTTGACAGGGTAAAGCAATTCCCTTTGTACAGGGAATTATATTTTAATGGCTGAGGTATCTTGCTTTTGATATGCATTTATTACTTTGTACAATATCACTTTGTTTTGGCTGGTAGATGAAATTAGGGTGTACTAAAGATATTTCCTTGTTTTATAAACTATTACGTTTCTTTCTTTACTTGTACATGAACATACTATATGTACTAATATATACTTTATTTTCTTTTGTTTGCTTTACTATGGTGGCTGCAGCTTTATTTTAGTGTGCTTGCATTAATTATATGAGTATTTTATATCCTACTTTACATTTGTTTTGTACTTAAATATACCTTTGCTTGCTTGACTTCGGCTGAGTTACTTGTACATGAACATACTATATGTAATAATATATACTTTATTTTCTTTTGTTTGCTTTACTATGGTGGCTGCAGCTTTATTTTAGTGTGCTTGCATTAATTATATGAGTATTTTATATATTACTTTACATTTGTTTTGTACTTAAATATACCTTTGCTTGTTTGACTTCGGCTGATCTCTTTGTTTTGGTGGCTGAGATCTTTGTCTTGCTTTTACAAGTTTTTGTTTTTATCTTCTTATGCAAGCTTCATATACTTGAATGTTTATATGTTTACATACTTGTATTAATTGTTGTTGCCTTATTACTTTACACTATGAATAAATTTCTATTTTAATATGTTGTTATAATTTTTTGCTAATCTGTTTCTTTATATTTTAATTTGTTTACAACTTCAAACAGGCTACATGTTCTTGTATGTATTAGAGATGACATTCCTTTACTTAGTTTGATTTTATACTTCATGTATATAAATATAAAGCTATTTTACTTATTGTTATAAAATAACTCCTTGTTGATTTAAAATAATTTATAAAAGAAATTGTTTTCTTATTAATAAATAACACAAACTATTTGAATTTGGAAAAACTCCAATCGATTATCATTTAATGTCACAATTTTAAATCAAAAGTAAATTTAATTATCAATTTAAAATAAATAAAAATTCAGGATCGTTACAGAGGGCCCGGCTATCCCAGGGCTGCTTCCGAGTCCGAAGAAAGGATGACACATCTCTTCAGGTAGTACCTCAGGCGCAAACAACTCTAAAGGGGGATAGGCGGTAGAGTATCCAGCCCTTTCACTAGGGACACGGAGACAACAGCCACACCTCGAGAATGGAAGATGCCCACCATGTATCCATATAAGGGGACTGCTGACCCAATCGTCCACTTATAACGATACTCTCAGTCCATGCTCATGAATGGAGAAACTGAAGGTGTACTATGTAAATGTTTTCCGCTATTCTTGTTAGATTTAGCAACCACATGGTTCTGTCGCCTACCTCACGGATCCATCAGTTCTTGGGAAATATTGAAGGAAAAGTTAATAAGGCAGTTCCAAATTCATGTGGAATAGCCTAGAGATGCTTATTCCTTATCCGATGTAAAATAGAAGGTGGGGGAACCTTTGTAACAATACCTTACCCATTTCAACGCAGCTACAACACCGGTGCAAAATGTAGATTAAAGACTTACATTGATGGCAGTATACGGAGGCAACCACCCAGACTTAGAACTTGCAAGAAGACTGACGAAGGAGAAGCCTTTAACTCTTCAGGATTTCTACCATGAAGTAGGAAAATATATGAGATTGGAAGATGCATTGGCTCTCCGACATGGCGAGCAATCCGCATAGGGTTTCGGCTCCCGTGTAAACACGAGAGTCCCACCGCAAGGAGAAAGGAGCAATCAAAACAATGACGATAAAAGTAACCGTTAGGGCAACCCCGCAACTAAGAAAGGAAATAAATGACGATACAAACCGAGACTGAGATTTTATTCCTACACTCCACTAAATGACACCGTGGAAAACATTTATTTGGCCACTCAACATGAATTGACGTACAAACGCCCTATATATAAGAAGGAATCGAAAGCTGCGATTAGGACGGAAAAGTACTGTTGCTTTCGTGAGTCTCACAGACATTACAAAGAAGAATGTCAGCATTTGTGGGAACTTATTGAAGAATATATCTGAAAAAAGAAAGTGGAACGATAGGTGCAACAAAAACATAACTCTCCCGCTTCGACTCACGAAGGGCTAGGGCCGCTCTGACACAGAAATAACAAAGAAGAAACAAGTGCGAGCTGCTTCTATCGGGAGAAAATAATTGTCCATACTATATCAGGAGGCCGCATTCAATCGACGGAAGTTGGGAGGAGATGGAGAGTTATGGAAAATCTATGAAGGATGGAGAAGGATATGTTCCTTCCATTACAAAAGGGTGTCTCCCCAAACGAAGAGAAAGGACCAGTATAACCTTCAGCGATGATGATTTGGTTGAGAAGCAGTACCCACATACAGATCCCATGGTCATTTCCGCTTGGATCGGCCCAACAGAGGTGCTTCGCATTTTGGTCGAGACGAGAAGCTTGATGAATATACTATTCACACATGCCTTCAATAAAATGTAGTTACTGATGAAAGATGTATCGCCATGAAATAATCTCTTACATGGATTCACTAGAGAAGTCACAATTCAGCTTGGGCAGTTGGACTTGTTTGTTGAACTAGGAAGCCATCCTCGATTCATTATACGAAAGAAAACATTTGTGCTGGTATGCAGACATTCTACTTATAATTCATTTCTGGGTAGCCCTGCATTATTAGATTTCTAGATATTCTTAGCCCTTTGGTGCTTGAAAATGAAGTTCCCCACCGATAGGGGAATAAGAGAAGTAGAAGGCGACCAAGACGCGGCCCACGATTGTTATGTGATAGAACTCCGCTAGAACAAAAGGAACGAAATGGGTAAAATCGTAGAGGTCACCCTCTGTGCCAAAATTATCGAAGCATAGCAATCAAAGAAGGCTCCTCCTTTCGAGTATACTAGCGACTTGTTTAATGAATTAGATCCTAGGGATAGAGAGGAGAAGGCAAGCGCCGAGCCCATGGAGGCTATAGAGCATATTGCAATAAATGATCACGATGGCACAAGGCTTTTCAAGACAGGTCGCAGCTAGACAAAATTCTGAAAATCCAATTGATAGGGTTGTAGAAATTAGGATGTATTCGCATGGATCCACAAAGACATAATGGGAATATCCCCGGAGATACCTTGTCACTACCTGATCATAGACTCGACCAAAGTCCCGGTCAAGCAGAAGAAAAGAAGCATGGGGATGGAACACTCGACTGCCCTCAACAAGGAAATGAAAATTCTACTCACCAATGGTTTTATTCGCGAGGTTATCTATCCCAAATGGAGCTCCAACTCGGCTCCAGTGGAAAAATCCAATGGGAAATGGCGAACCTACATCGACTTCTCCAACCTTAATGATGCTTGCTCCATGGACTGTTTTCCCCTACCTCGAATCAACCGACTAGTGGATGGAGCCACAGGGCATGGATTGTTATAATTTTTGGATGCCAATTCGATGTACAACTAGGTTCCCATGCATAGACCAAACTAAGAACACACTAGCTTTATTATAAATCTGGGCCTATATTGCTACAAACTCATTCCATTCGGGCTTAAGAATGCTAGTGCAACCTATCAACGATTGGTTAATAAGATGTTCGAGCAGCAGATTAGTCACTCCATGGAAGTGGATATCGACAACATGCTTGTCAAATCAAGAAAAGAAACAGATAATTTACACCACCTAAATGAAATGTTTCAAATATTACGCAAATACCAGATGAAGCCGAATCCTTTGAAATGCTCCTTTAGAGTATCCTCGGGAAAATTCTTGGGTTTCATTGTGCACACTATAGGGATTAAAGGAAGTCCCAAAAAAAATCCAAGCCTTGAAGGACATCAAAATACCAACCACACGAAGGGAAATACAGAGTCTAAACGGGAAGGTAGCCACTCTAAGCAGATTTATATCCAAGGCCACAGATAAGTGCGTCCCATTCTTCGAAGCACTAAAATTGGACAAGGGAAAGTATGAATGAACCGGCAAATGCCACTCGACTTTCCAAAGCCTGCTCGAATACATGCAAAAACCACCAGTGCTCTCCACCTCGGTAGATGGAGAAAGCCTCTACTTGTACTTAGCTGTGTCCCCACATGCATGGTGTGCTGCCTTGGTAAGAGAAGATGGCCATATCTAAAACCCATTATATTCCATTAACAAAAGAGGTTTACAGGTGCAGAGGCTAGATATCCAAAGATTGAAAAATTGGCATACTGTTTACTCATAGCCTCCAGTAAATTACAACATTACTTCCATTCTCACTACATATGGGTCCTCAAACATCAACCATTGCATCAGGTCCTACATAAACCGGATACATCAGGATGCGTGCTAAAACGTTGCGTCGAGCTAAGCCAGCATAACATCACCTACCATCCATGCATCTCAATCAAAGGGCAGGCCCTGGCTGATTTCATATCTGAATTCACCATTCAAGACAAGGATACTACCATCATAATAGAAGAAACAATCAAGTGGAATATGTTTGTGGATGGAGCATCCAACAAGCTCGGCTCGGGGGCAGGAATAGTAATCATCATACCACGAGGAAGAAAGTTAAGTTACGTGCTAAGGCTAGAATTCACCGCAACCAATAACGACGTTGAATACGAACCGGTAATAGCCAGCTTGGAAATCACTAGGGAAATAGGGATCAAATTGATGTGTATACATAATGACACATAACTAATCGTAAACCAAATCCTTGGGGAATTCCAGACCCGCGAGCAAAGACTTGCCACATACCTCAGCAAGACAAATCCTCCTGAACGAGCTAGACTACTATGTAATCAAATATATCCCACAAGAGGAGAATCGAGAAGTAGATGCCCTCGCCAAAGAAGCTAGCATGAGAAACGAGCCAGCGTTGGGGCAACCCGTTATGATGCAAGCCACACCAAGCTTCGAATGTCTTCAGATTATGCCCATCAATAATAGTGAAGTGACATGGATGACCCCAATTGTCAAATACTTATAAGAAGGAATCCTACTGGAAAATCACAATGAGAATAGAAGAATCCTAAGGAAGGCATCCCACAACACCATCTAGGATGGCATATTGTACCATTGTGGGTTTTCCAACCCCCTACCGAGGTGTGTCGCAAGAAACGAAGTGAAAGATATTCTCAACAACAAACACCAAGGAATTTGCGGTGACCACACTGATAGTCAAACTCTAGCTAGAAAAATCCTACGCTATGGGTACTTTTGGCCCACACTAAACAAAGAGGCAACTGAGTTTGCTAGGAAATGCAAAAAGTGCCAGAGATTTGCCAAAATCCCAAGACTTCCACCGACCGATTTAACCTAGATGGTCAGTCATTAGCCCTTCGCCATCTAGGGGATTGACCAAATCGGGGAACTTCCCATGGGTCAAGGAGGAGAAAAATACACCATAGTGGCAGTGAATTACTTCACCAAATGGGTGGAAGCGGAACCTTCATATAAGATTTCATCTACCGAAGTGATAAATTTTCTAATATGTAACATTTTATGCAGGTATGGGGTACTACAGAAAATCATATCGGACAACAGACTCCAATTCGACGGTGAAAAATTCACCAATTAGTAACATGAACATGGGATTGCCCGTAGCTTTTCAGTTGTGGTCTATCCACAGGCAAATGAACAAGTCGAAGTGGTGAACAAGGTGTTGAAAACACTAACCAAGAAGAAGCTAGAAAAATCCAATGGGGTATGGGTCGACGAATTTCCTACGGCTTTGTAGGACTACCGAACTTCTTATAAAACTGTGACAGGGCACATTCCACTCACACTGGCACATGGAACCGAAGACATGCTCCTCGTCGAAACAATTGTCCTCTCACACCGAAGAATACACTATAGTCTAGAAGAAAACGAGGAGCTATTAAACATATCACTCGACTTGGTCGAGGAGAAGAGAAATGATGCCGCCCTCGAAACAGTCGCTCATGGACAGAAGGTGGCAAGGTAATACAATTCTAAGGTAAAGTCTCGAACACTGCAAGGTGGAGACTTGGTTCTCAAACGAGTCTTCCCATGACGTGAGGGGTTGGATCCAATATGGGAAGCACCGTTTGTTGTTCATAAAGATCTTTACAATGGAGCATACATCCTATCAATGGTAGATGAGGAGATGTTTGGAAAGGCGTGGAATCTCCAACACCTCCGTCGATATTTCTCTTAAGTTGTAAAGAAATATGTATTAAATAAAGTAGTAAAAGAAAGGTAGTGGACATAGGCATATTTCAGTCGAACCACTATTAAAATCTTGATGTCTTGAGTTAATTATATTAATTACGTACTTTTTCATTCAGTTACAATCCCTACTACGAGCGATCGTAGACACTCGTTGGAAACAATGAAAATGAGATAGCCATAATCAAGGGCACGAATTAAGCCTAGGTAATTCATTACTGATGATGGAAACCCTAGGTCGGCAATGATGAACCAATTATAAGCCATGAAATAGAAATGATTCATAGCCTGGGTAGTTCATCGTTGGCGTTCGACTCGCGGGCAACTGCGAACCAATTATGAACACTCGATTAAGGCATGGCTGTAGTCAGGCGTCGTTTGCACTTGACGATTGGCATTACGCCGGCAACGAAAAATCGAATAATACACACGATATGAGCACTAGCCCGAGCTGCTATCATAAGCGATCGACCATGAAAAAAGCACACAATTATGATTTTTAGCATGATAAAGATTAAGCAAGCTGTAAACAATTCATACACAATCTATAAAAGTCATGCATCACAGAAACAATTGCAAGCGGGTGAGAAGCATAAATTGAAACACTAAAACATCAAAAACCTTTTACAAACACAAGTTTTATCTGTATTTACAGGTACAAAACAGCCATACATTCCTCATAGATCATAAAAAAGGGAAGAACAAAGCCTCTTCAAGATAAGGGAACATCCTTGCCACTTAACCCACTTCCTCCGACAGGCTCCAATGAAGGCTTGACCTCATCCCAAAGATGTCCCTGCACAATACAAATGATAAAGATCACGAACATCTCATTATGGAATGAGTGATGACAAAATCGGAGGATGCAATACCTGAGGTAGCATGAGGCGGATCACCAAGCCTCTCAAGATTAGAACCATCATCATCACCTTCCTCCTCCTACAATAACTTATATCCTCTTGCGATGACTTTGGTTTTCTCCAAGGAAAATTGGCTATTCACCTTCATAACATCATAAGCAGCCCTTCCCTCCTATGCAGTGTGGCCTTGGCCTCCTTAATAAGCGGGCATGAATTCCAACCATCACCTGAGGGTAGTCATCCATCCACTGAAGGCTCTTTTGCTTCCAAAACATGTAATACGTATCCTTCAGCATCTGGTTAACAGTGTCACAAAATTCACTATCCTTGTCAACTTCAGTCTGGAGGGATACCACCTTGTTCATATAAAGTTCTTCGAGTGTTCCAGCTCAGCCCTCAGCCTATCAATTTTAGCATGGTAGGATTCTTTCTCCTTTAGCCATACACCCTTGGACACTTTCAGCTCAGCCAGTGTTGTTTCTGACTTCTTCACTCTACCTTTAAGGGAGTAAATTCGCTCCACGTCTTTTTCTCGGGGTCATCCACGGAGCTGATGGCTAAATCAATCAGTGCTTGACATATAGCAGTAGCCTCCTTCATTGCTTCATCCTTAGCCACTTTTATAGCTTCTTCCTTGTCTTTTCTCAATTTAGACTCCCGAGATGCCTCAACCACTTCCAATTCAGCCTCTTTCTCCCTGAGCACCTTGCGGAGATCCTCCATCTCTAAACGTAACCACAAGTTGGCACTCCCAACCTCTTCACTAGCTCTAGCCAAGCGAGTCTAGTAGTCAAAAATATTGTGAGTCTCATCAATGATCTGAACCATCCTAGTTGTTAGATTAGCAAAATCCAAGGATTTAGCCTTATCTAATATCCGGACAACAGGGTTGCAAGGAGAAGAAACTTAATATCGAGATCCGTAGTACGATGACCCACATAATCACGATTGATATCAGGACGACTTCAAAAGGATACCACATGCGCTGCTAATTGGAGAAGCAGGGTCCGCGATACCTTCTCCCAACTCACCCGACACTTCATGCACTTCCGTACCTGTAGGGAAATGATGTCGACAACGCGAGGAGGTTTGAGAACCTAGGGAGGTGGCCCCCTTCTTCGGGGATCTCGCATGTTTCTAGGAAGATCCATGGCTCTCTCCCTTATCCAAACTCAACGAGGCCCTACTGATTTTCTCTACCATGATCTTCCCCCTTGAGATGCCACCGAAAGAGGAATGGGAGCCGTCTTCGTTCGTTTAATTTGCTCTAGACGCCTTGATACTTTGTTCCTCCTTTTCCTTAAAATATAAATAGTCGCATTAGAACTAAGAAGTAGAAAGAATTCAATAAGCAGAAACACTTAAGCTACTAAGGACACTTCAAACTACTACAAATCCTTAGAATAAGGTGGATCATGTGGCCAAGGCAAGATCTTACTCAGGTGGGAAACACTCTGGAATGTAATATAACTCGACAAACGGAGAACTCTCGGCAATAGGACATCACTGGATTGAGAATCAGGTAGATGCAAAGACCCGTCAAAAAATAAAAAATTCTCTAGAAGAATCTCAAAATCGGTATAGTAATCAAAAGTACCTAAGGAAAGCCCAATTGCTCGCCAATGCTAGCTCCACCAGATACCGGAGGAGGCGACACTTCACTTGAGTCGCTCGGAGCCACGTTTTCTCATATAGGGTCTACAATAGGAGGCAGTTCGGGGGATGAGTCAGGGCATTCTAGTTGATTAAACTACCCCCGCATAGCCTCAACATCCTTTAAAGGTTCCACACTAGGGCCTTCACTACCCATTATGTCCACATATGGAGATGCGCGAGCTTCCCCTATCGTCGCCTTGGAATCGCTCTCTGACTTTTCCTCCTCTTCACTCTCCTTTTTTGAATGTAAGCATTCCTCATCAGCAGGAGAGGAGACATCTTGAATGCACAAGGATTTCCAAAATTAGGGAGGGAGAACCGTACCCTTCTTATGTCTCAGTTTTTTTGGGGCCTTAGCTGCATCGGCCTCCTCATTCGGACCTTTTCCCTTGTCCCCTTTGTTTCTTTCAGCCCTCTTCTCTCTCAGTCAAACTCGGCCTATCTTTTACGTGGATTTCTTGGGCCAGATTAAATTGTAAAACAAAAGGGTTGCATCACGAAGTAGGAATGAGGCCTCTCGCTCGGTCTCTAGAATAGCTAATATCTCCTTGGCCATCTTCTTTAAACTGTCGTCCTCCATCGCTTTCACGCAACCTAGAAGTTATGAAGGGATAAATAACCAGAGTGAAAGAAAACTGAGAAAGGGAAAAGTAGCTGCTTACATATAGAGCTGAAAGAATGTTGAGCCACAACGTCGTCACGAACAAAGAAATACTCCTTCTTGAACATGCTGAATTTGGAATACAATTCCAAGAAGGGCTTGAACTTGTGTGCAGACTCCAAGCTGATAAAGGGGTTACTCTTCCTATATCTCCTTATATTGTAAAAACCTAATATACTTATGAGTTGGAGGCCTTTGATATCGCTTCACGAATATCAGATAGAGAGATGTCAGGATAGCATAAGAATTCGGCTGAAGCTGCATTGGAGTAATCTTCAAATAAATAACAAAGCCTGCAATCCAAGCATTAAGCGGCAAGATTGCTCCGCACATGCAATGATATTTGCTGTATGCTATATACCCGCTTGGAGGAAAGGCAGTTCTGTCATCCGTGCCAGGCAATAGCATATCTCTACGATTTATCCCGAACACGGTGGCTATGGAGTTTGACTTCTCAGTCATTAGTACACTGGGATAGCATTCAAAAGGCCTAGCCAACATCAGGTTAGGAGCATAACCTTCCACCAGTGAGTAAGCAGAGCTGGGTTGCTTAGGGAGGTTAGCTGGAACATCTGCAGAAGAAGAATCTGCTCCCGCAGGCGGTGAAGCTACAAACTTAGAACGGGTTTTACGACCATAAGACATGTTCATGTTAAAAAAAAAGGAGGCGAACATCAACAAAAAGGTCCAAAGTATGAATAGAGGTTAAAAACATGTTTGGAATCTCTCATCGTCAAACCTAACTAGAATTCCATATCCTAAACCTCACCAAATTCTACTCGGCAAACTCATGGACAAAACACTAAGCAAACTTAGTCCATCATTGTCAATAGCCAATGCTAAACCAGATAGGGCTACATACCGATTGCTGGTCCAGAGTGTACTTTCCCATGGCGTCATCAAGACAAACCTTAGCTTCCACCCAACAATCAAATAAATAAATGTGCTACCCCTATGGCCTCTACCAGTGACAAACTATTCAGGCAATGGAACAAATATTTTATAAGCGAATGATTAAATGAGCTCACAAAACCAATGCTAATCTTTCAACACCTCGAACAATCTTAGGAGAACGAGAACCTAAATACTCCAGTCTCTCAATGATTTAAATCAAGTCACCTATCATCGAAACCCTAAAATTTCAAAACCTAGTACCGAACAGAGTAAGCGCTTAACTCGAGATTGCAAAAAACACGTAAGCCCTAATGGTTGGCGATAATGAAAGAAGCTAGAAGCTGTTTACAACTGAAAAAAGTAGGTTAGGAAATTTCGATTGAGAAAATTGGAAGAAAAATGGAGAAAGAAGGAAATATTTAAGGAAGAAGATGGGAAGACGAATAGTCATAGGATGTTGCATTCGGTGGTAGGGGCTACTAACTGGACCAGAAAAAACCATGCCGAGCAAATGCTCAACATATTTTGTGGGGTAAGTGTTGGGCCGGTTTTCTAGCAAGTAAAGGAAGAAAAAACCCAAGGCAAGCAAATAGAGCAAGAACCAGAGCTACCAAGACCAGACGTATGGCTCGGCAAAAATGCCAAATAAATCATTTGGACCGGCACGCCGGACCAGATATTCGGTCTGATGCCCTATAGTATACCGTACCGAGTATCTGGCTAGCATCCCTAGAAGTAAAAGACCAAATATTTCGTCCGGCATTCTCTGGTATGCCAGACCAAACATTTGGTCCGACACGACCCATTATTTACCTAACCAAACACCCGATTCAATACGAGGCCCACTGAACCAGATGTTTGGACCGGCAAAGAGGGTCCTCTAAAATGAAGGTCGCTGAACCAAAGGAAGGTGAAGGTTGCCGAACCAAAGGAAGGAGAAGGTTGCTGAACCAAAGGAAGATGAAGATCGCCGAACCAAACAAAGGATAGAGATTGCTAATCCAAGCTTACTGAGCCACCAGTCCCAGAAACTAATACCAAACCAGACCTAGGCTGTTATAACCTCTCCTCCACACCTCACAATCTCACTCTATAAATATCAAAGTCAACAACAATGGGAGAAGGTTCGGGAAGATAGGAGAAAACTCTACTAAGATCTATCACCCTAGTTATTCTAATTTCTCTAATCACTCCAAGCATTCTTGTAGTTGTAACCAAAAATAAGAAGAGATAATAAGATGGAAAGTGGATGTAGACACATTCTGGCCGAACACTATAAAAACCCTGTGTCACTTGTTCTTTACTTATCTTCTTTTCTGAATCTCGAATTCGCTAATTACTTCGGTATCTGCTAAGGATCGCTTCATTATAATTTGCAACTTCTAAAGAGTCGCAAGATAAACAGAATCCAACAAGGCTAAACTAAAAATCAGATTAACAAGTGTTTGTCCAATTTTTGAGTAAACACCTTGCATAGTGTTTTGTTGCTATGATCCAGCATGGTTCGTTTTCGTGACTTTTTTGGACCTCGTATAAATTAGTAATAGCATTATAAGTTTCATGATTTATTTCATGTATAGATTCCACTATTCCCTTCATTAGATGTAACAACCTTGGTTTTAGAGATAATCTGTTACTAATAAATTATAATGGTAGTAATAATTTAGTATTGAGAATTAAAAATAAAATTGGAAATTTTAAAAATTTTAATTGGAATAAACCATGAGTTTTGTAAATAAAATGACAAAAACAAAGTTTGGAACTTTATTTTATTTATTTGGGTTAATAATGATTGGAAAATGGGTTTTATTTGGAGAAAATGCAATAATTGTATTAGTTATTGCCAATTACTTCTTTTAATAATTTTTAAAAGAAGTATGAGATTTTTAAAGGTTGTTTATTTTAATAAAAGGAAGAGAATTGGTTAAAAAATGAGTTTAATTATAAATTTGAATTTAAAATGGGTTGTAATAATTTTCTAAGTAAGAAAACAATTTTTATGGAATTTAAAAGCTAAAAATGTAGACTTTTGCATTTAGTTGTGGAAATAGTGCATTTTTGTAAATAAAGAATTTTACTAATAAAAATGTTTTAAAAATATAAATTTATCTTTTTATGTCGTGGAAAATGATTTATTTTATAGTGTGTAAGTTTACAATTTTATCTGTGTGAAAATTGGAAAAAAAGTGACATTTGCTAATTGCATATGGGCATATATATATATATATATATATATATATATATATATATGCATTTTAGTTTAAGTATGAATTAAAACTTAGACTTATTGATTTCTTTTATTCATTTTGGATCCAAGGCCTATTATAGGCTTAACAAGTTGAGAAAAGAAGAAAATGCTTTACCTATATGTTCATTTCTTCTCATCTACTTCTTCTAACCTGAGAATTGAAAATGAAACCCATCTCTACCATTTTTGCAAATTTCAAGCAATTTCTCCAAAGTAATTCAAAATACTGAGAATTTTATCAAATTAGAGTATAATTAAAAGGTAATCTCACTCCAAAA
The DNA here is from genome assembly GCA_030765085.1 of Allium cepa. Classification (NCBI taxonomy): domain Eukaryota; kingdom Viridiplantae; phylum Streptophyta; class Magnoliopsida; order Asparagales; family Amaryllidaceae; genus Allium; species Allium cepa. The sequence continues at coordinate 460,208,900 of CM060932.1, forward strand.
CTTTACCATTTCATCAAATTCCTATTTTTAGAAGTTTTCTAATTTACTTTGTTTTCCTTTTTGTATGTACTGTTTTTGGGTTTTACTGGTTATTGGAAGCTCTTCTCTCCTCAAAGCTTCAAAATTTCTGCATAAATTCAAGTTTTTCATTGCAATAGCAAGGTGAGTTGATTAAATCACAAAATCTAGCAAAAAATGCTTCAAAATGTAAAAACTATGAATAAATTTGCTTCAGTAGATAAATTTCTAATCTTGTTTTCTTTTTATTCAAAATTGCTCTGTACTGCTTCTTTGGAAGCTTGTATCTTTAGAATCCTGCAATGAAATACTACCAGACTACTTTCAGATGGTAGATTGCATGCTATACTTGGTCTCTGCATAAATTCCCCGCAAAGTAAGGTCGTATGCTGTGTCAAATGCTGCTTGAAAATTAGGTCGAGGCTGAAAAATTTACCGGGCAAAGTTCGTGCCCTATGTCGATAGGCATGTTGACCTAGGGGTCGACCTTTAAGCTCTCTAGGTCAACCGTACGGTCGACCTAGAGGGGAGTGAGGTCAACCGGCATGTCGACCTCTAAGGCATTTTGACTGGGCCTTTTTTTCTCTTGTGTTGTGTGAAATATGATGTTTATTCAAGCTTAGTTTGTTCTCTATTTTTCTCGATTTTGATGATGATATTTTGATGTTTTGAGAGCTATGATTCCTATCAAAAGGGTGGCTAAATTTTGCAGAATTTGAAATTCAAATTTGAATTGATTTTTAGTTGAATTTGAATTGAATTCAAATTTTCAGTTTTGAGGTATATTGTTTGTTTTTCATTATTTTCGAGCATGGTTTTCTCCAAACCTTTTTGAAATAATTTTTGAAATAAATGGTCGTTTCAAATTATTATTATATAGTATTTTGAAATTATTTTTCAAATATAAAATCTATTTATTTTCTATAATGAAGGAATTTCAAATATTGGTTTCAATAGTCGTTTCGGGAAATAGTTTTCAAAGCTAATTTTCTCTAATAAATTATTTTAAATGTAAAACACATGTTTTTGCACTATTAGAGCGTATGATAAAGAGAATTAAACAGCTTAGTAAAACACATGGTAGAGGACAAGTGCTTTACTGTTTTGGTTAATTCCGGACTTGTACGATCGAAGTTATCAAAGGTTATTTATTCTGAGTAATTTTTCCATATTATGGTTAATTTTGGGTTTTATAATTCCTACTTATAGGAATTTTCTGAGATCGCCAATATTTGGTGAGTTTTATGGTTTTAGATCTCCTATTCTAGGAGTATGATCGATGAGGACCATCACGATGTATTTTTATACTTGCCAAAGAGACGAGGTAAGTCATGAGTTTGAGATTTCCTCTTTAGGAATTATGGTTTATGAGAAACCATCGCGAGATCTTTCTACATGCCAATGAAACGAGGCAAGTGGTGAGCTTTCTGAGATTTTATGATTTTGATGATTTTCTTTTATGAGGTTGAATTTACTAGCGGTTAGTAAACCGTTAGGTGCGAATATGTCATACGTGGCACACGTTAACACTTTTCAGGTTCCTATCTACGACAACCCGAAATTTTTGGCTATTTGAAATTGGAATATTTAATTAATTTTAAATATTTAAAAGTCAAAATCTAACTTGAATTTCAAATATCACGGGTTATTGGATAGTTTAAATATTTAATTAATAATTGGAAATTGGGTAAAATAGGGAATTTTGAGTTTCAAGCTTGTTAAAAATATTTTAAAGGCTTATAAAATCTATATTAATAGTACTCAAAATATTACAAATGTTAAAATTAGATTTAAAAGTGTTTTGTTCAGTTTTGAAAATTTATCGTTTAAATTGACATTTAAAAATAGCCTTTCGAGGCACAGTCTTGGAATTCGACGAAACCAATTCCATTAGATCCGTAATAGTGTATTATTATTGAATTTCAATTTTCGCAGCATTTGGAGTTTTTATGTGATTATACGGTTATAAACGCGCTAGATTTATATCAAAAATTCAATATAATAGTTGGTCCAAAAAGATATCTTCTCCATACGATCGAGTTAGGTCTCGAAACCTTTTCCATCGTGTTCGTAATAGGGGTGTAACATTATAAATGCCTAGCAGCATGTCTCGATAGGAAGTCAACATTTTGAGTGGTGATTTCGAGACGATTTAAATTTTAAATTTAAATATAATTTCACTGGTCAAAAATAATTCAGCATCAATGTAACCTTTCTTTCCACGTGCCACCTGCCTCTTCTAATCATGTACCAGACGCCCCCTTCTTTTTTTATTTAGCTGAGAAAAGAATAAATGCTTGAAAAAAATGCCAAACATTCTTCGATTTCAAACAAGAAAAAAAAAAGAGGAATGTCGAACGAAGAAAAAAATGGCGTACTCCTTTAAATTTTCGTTCGAACGAAAATAAAATTTTAATGGCCGATCAAAAATCGCTTCTCCTTAAATATATAGCCGCATGTAATCGAAATCCCTCGATCACTTTTTAACTAAAAAATCGATTAGCCTAGCTTAAGATCCCTAAATCACGATGGATCTTGATGCCGACTTTGCTATCTTCGGCGACGACTTGAGCTACATACTTCCCTTCATCATCGCCTACTTTGAGTACTATTGGATTACTCAATCTGGGTTTGGTTGCTGGATGGATGCGGATCTGGAATGCATGCGGTTTCGGCTACGAACGAAAGCTTCTTCTGTTGGAATTCGAGTGCTGTAGAGTTATCGAAAGCGCTTCGATGGTTGACTGGAAGTCGAGCTTGAGTTCAGGCAAGACGAGGCCGACTTTGGACTTGAAGGGTATTGGTGATGGAAGGTGGGTTCGTATTCTGGAAGCTCGCGATCGCAGGGGTGGAGGGCAGTCTCGTTCGGGTTATTATGGGTTGCGATTTTGGGTAGGGTTTCGCTGGCTCTTAGTCTGGGCAGTGTGGTACTTTCTTATATTAAAATTTATATATTAAATATATATACAGAAAAGATGACGATGAAGTACACCAGTCCTTAGTAATATATATTTGTATGTGTATATATGTTTACAACAAGCTATAAATTAGTTCTCCTTTTATTTTAATAATTATATATATATACATACATGTTTTAGCCTACTGTTATTTTAGAAAAATATTCAAGAGATAAATTTGTTTAATTTATTTTAGTTACTATGAAATTTTTAAAGTAAAAAATAGTTTAAATTAAATTACTAAATGGAAATTGCTTGTCCGATTATTTAAAATATTAATAATTATTACAATGTTTGTATAAGGTCCAAAATTATGAAGGAAATAGCCTGTTTGGATCGAATTACAAAACAAAAATCAAAGGTGAGTTAATCTCACTCATTTCGATTAACGTTCAAATTTAAATAGTTAAAATTTAAATTATTGGTTGATTGCTTGAATTGATGATTTATCATTAATTTGGATGTGATATTATATATAGTAGTATATATATATTGGAGTGATTAATATTCCCGCTTTATATAGTGGATGAGACCCTGTACGCCCCGCATAATAGCGGATGACCCTTTATACCGTGATATCCCCCTCGAAATGGGATTGGTACTTTTATATTGTGCTAATGTTTGTGGATGTAGGGAAACAGGTTGGAAGGATCCAATTGGATTCCTTAAAATGTTGAACTTATTTTATATTCAATAATGTGATTTATGTGATAATCGGTGATGGAATATAATGATTATATTGGAAATAGAAATTATTGAATGTTATGGCTTGATTGAATATAAATTGGTATTTTGAGAAAATGAAAAATATATAAAGTTTGAAGGAAATAAAAAGTGAAATTTTTGAGTAAAATAATTATAGTGAATTTGGATAAATTAAAGAAATGAATTTGGAGAAGAATAAAAAGTTTGATTTTGAAACCCTATCAAGTAATTCCAAATATAGGGAAAATGGAGATTTGTATAAATGGAAATAAAAGAAATTGACGACTTAAGTGATATTGTTTAAAGATAAAAGAATTTATTTTTAAAATTCAAGTTTAAAATGAGTTGAAAAAAATAAAAGGGAAATTTTGAATAAAGAATGAAATTGATGTTTCAGATTTAAATAAGGGTTTTAAATCGTAATAAAGGGTGACTTTGGTGTTAATGGATTTTGGACTTGATTTTGGATAAATGAAGAGATAAATTTTAAAAGGAATTTAAACTCAGGAAATCGGTTTGAAATCGATTAAGTGTTTTGGAAACTGTGATTTAAAGGATAATGAGGAATGAAAATTTATAAACTGGGTTTATAAATAAAATGAATATTTATCAATGGATAAATTTGAAGTATAAATTCACAGTGGGAATTTATAAGGAGATGGGAAGTGTGTTTTAAAAGTAAAAAGTGGTTTTATTTTTAAAGTGCGGAAAAGAAATTTTTGGGTTTTGGAATTAAATTAAACTGGAATAAATTGAGAAGGATTTATAAATGATTAGACGACTGTATTGGAATAGAACGTATATTTCCCTGAAAAGCCAAGTGTATTTTCAAAGAAAGATTTCGATGTGTAAGTTAGAGGTTTTAAAGTGGTTTTAAAAGAAAATTTTACAAAGAAGTTATTGTTTAGTGGTTTTAAAATTTTTAAAAGTAAATATTTATTAAGTTAATTATATAAGTAAATTATTTTAAAGGTTTAACTAGTATTATGATTTAAAAGATAATTATTTAATATTTATACCTTATAGAATAACTTTTATTTTGAATTTAGTTTTGGCTTTAAGTTTTACATGAGAAATTATTATAAAACTTGATAACTAGTATTTTAGATAAAGTGTTTTAAGTAGTTTTTATTTTAAATGTTTTAAAGTATATATTTTTGGATAAAGTAGTTTAAATTATTTAAAATCTAAAGTATTAAGACTTGGTGATTTTCAGTGGAAATAAAACAATTTGGTGGAAATTTATTCCGCGAGAGAAAAAGTGATTTGAAAACTATTTTCAAAAGGCTAAAGTGTAGAAAAATATCTTGCGAAGATATTTAAATAATTTGGGAAATTATTAAGGCCTGATGGTTGTTTGTGGATATTATATGATAGTTAAATAACTAACTATCAATATTGGCCAATGCGCTGATCGTTTCGAAGAGACTGGGATCGAGATTAATTTTCCGAAAACCACTTCAATTTGGTTTGAACGTTTTCTTGAGAAATACAAGAGCTAGAGTCAAAGATGGAGCAGTGAAATGCAAGGGCTAATCGCTACTGATCCTGAGGATGATTCCAAAATGGATGTAATAGGAGTAATGCCTTCGATTATATTCGGACCAAGAACAGACTTGTTTGGATGAATGCTATCAGAACATCGTCAGAAGGACGATGAGCATTCTAACCGTATGTGTCCTAAAAAGGTTACACTTAGCCTCAAGCCTCATCAACTAGGAATGGTAAAACAGGGGAGATGTAGCAAGGCTAAGTGGCTAGCAACCAATTAGGGTAATGTCATCCCTGTCTAGATGTCCCTTTATTTCGGCTATGGGACGGTTGCTGATCCCAACCGTGGGGTTATCTTATTCGGATTATCCAGTAAGGGATAGCCCCAGTCTTGTGTTGCAAAGGATCAGGGGGGTTCCTCGGTCCTCTGATCTAGACCAGGTACTATGACGGGCAGTACCCCAATAGCCCTGCCATTGTATGGAATCCAATCTCCAGTAAGCGCCTGTACAGTTTTGATTATGCCCAACTATTGTTGAAACGTGAGATGCTAGCATTTCAGCTAGATTCAACTTTACTTTCTATAGACACTATTATAATATCAGGCGGATTTGATAAAAATGTTTTGGTTATCGTAAGGTAAAATTTCAAAATGTTTATTATGGCGTGGTCTTACAAGATACCTTTAATTTCAAAGGATTTTTGAAAACTTTGATACCCCAATTGAGTGTGTTTTCTCACGCTAGTTTTTCAGACTGACTCGAGTGTTATTTCACTATAATGCTCGGGTTAGACTGAGTATTATAGAGTACAGATTCTGGATGGACTGCTATGGAGCTCAAGGGATGTGCTAGATGGCGAGGCGTATCACACGTATCTGTCTTATTTTTGCTATATTTAGTATGCTATGTAGTCATACTTTATGGGGACAAGTTAATATAACTGTCTAGTATTTTGCTATTGATGGTGTTGTACTCTAATGATATAATGTACAAAACAGATATAGTTCTTTTGTATAAAGATTAGTCATTTATCTATTATATATTGTTCTGTTGCGATTGTGAGATTCTGATGTTGTTTTCTATTTCTTCTTCTACCACCTTCTTTACCCCTAGTAACTTTCTCTTTCGTACACTTTGGGTTGAGCGAGGAAGAATTATTATCAACTAGGGGTACAGAACTACGGGTCTCTACACTTGGTATCAGAGATGAAGGTTAAGCGAGAACCTTAGCTCTGGTGGAGATTGTTGATTAGAAATAGAGTCTGCAGTACTCTAGAATGAGTTTGAGTGTATTAATAGATATGAGCACGTATTTGTTATTGAATATAAAATTGTTAATAGCGTGTTGATTAGTTTATGGAGTAGTTTATGGGTTCAAGTCAATATGAGTAATTAACGTTATTGATAGGGATCTCTAAGCGCTTGAATAAAACAATTCGACATAGCGTTGTTTTAAATAGGGTAAATGAAATAATTTTACCCAAATTATTTTTATATATGAAAGAAATAATTTTTCCATAAATTATTATAAGTATATATGGTTGGTTGGTTGTTAGGCGATGATAGTATAAAATTATTCTCATTGTTGATGAGGAAAAATTGAATAAAGAATTGAAATCATAATCAAAGGTTAAGAAATTAACCCATATGATAGAGTGGATTTGAAATGTAAATTATAAATGGGATTTATAACTTGAATTTCCAGAGAAATATTTGAATAAAGATTGGAAGGTTTTGAAGTTTGAAAATTTGGGAAATTTAATTTTCCTTGAGTTTGAAAATGATTTTCAAAGACTTTTGAGGAATAATAGTGATATTATTTCGAAATTATTTTTGAATTGGATTTAAAATCTGGTGAGATTTGGAAATAGAAATATTTGGAAATGATTTTAACAAAAAGGTAAAAGCACTGAACTCTTTTCGGTCACCGGGAAATAACTTCGGTGATGACTACTGCATCATCGATGTTCATTTTTGAGTTTCTAAGAGAGGAATTGCTACGAAAATGTTTTAAATTGGAGTTGTTTGCAAAACTGGGTTATGTTTTAAAATTCAAAAAAAAAATTGGATATGCGAATGAATTATGTATATAATTGATTTCAAAATGATTTTTGAAAATACTTAAGTGATTGTTGAAAACTCTGGAGTTGGTTTAAAATGTTTTGGAATGCCTAAGCAATTGTTTAAAACTCTGGAAGTAAATTGGAGATGTTTATGGAGTATGAATGGTTTGATAACTTATAAAATTTGAAACTTTTTGGAATAAAAATTTAACTTAAGAGCGGTTAAATTAAAGTAAGTGTGAAAACGAATTAAGCTAGGGGAGTAAACCAATTAGATGAAATAAATTAAGAGATTAGTAAATGAAATGTAATTAAGTTGGAAAACTTATATAAGTTTAAAATTTTGAGTTGGATCGGAATGTAACTAAATCAAGTTAAATAAAAGTAAATTTTAAGAAAAAGTCTAAGTAGGCTTAGTAAAATGGCCATTGAAATAAAATTCATCAAGTTTGGAATAATTTGTGAATAAGCAAGCTAATTTAAACTGTAAGTAAATGGAATTTAAGATGAATATTAGAACTCAATTTGGATTGGTTAAGTAAGTAAAGTGGTACAATTAGTTCGAAGTGAACTAAATAATAAGAGTTTGGAGAAATAAAATCCACTGAGATTTAAAATAAATTAGTAGTGGGACTAATTAAAGAAATGATTAATTAAATATGGTTTGAGATAAGATGAATATAATTCAATATTTAAAAATGAAAGGTAAATTGGAAGGAGAGATCCAATTTGAATAAAAAATTGATAAAACCTTAAGTGGTGAAGTGAAAATAAATATAGGAGGTGTATAAAATACTTATATTGAACTTAAGAAACAGATAGTTAAATTTTTAGTAAATTTGGAATCGAGAAATATTCTAAGTTAATGAATGAAGGTTTAATAAGGGTGTGTGAAAGTATAATCGTGAATAATTGAATGGAAATCAAAATAAGTGTAAATAAAAGGAAATTGATATAGTCAATATTCAATTGTGATAAATACGTGTGATGTACGTATATTATTTTATTTGCATAACGATTTGATCCAGATTTGAGTATAAAATCTTAAGGTAGTTATACCGATCAGAGTTGGGATTTTTCACTTGATTTTCGACGGCGAACCCTGAATATGGTTTTTTAATAGATTCTGAAAATTCTCTATCATAGTTTGTGGCTATGCAAGGAGAATGACGGTTTCTGATCAGGAAACAAATCGGTGTCCGCACTAGGAAGTTGGGTGGACGATACTAGTTTAAAAGCGAAATTGTGTGATTGAGTGTGCGATCAGATTTGGTATTGCGTAAGGATGATATATGGACATTGTACGGGATTGAATGGAATAGATATGAAAAGTTTGAAAGGTATTAAATAAAATGATATTGAATTCTGTGGTTGGGTATTATTGCTTAGTACGATATACAAGGGTTTTAAAAGCAAAGGAAAATTGATGATTTTGATTTCAGAAGATAAATTTGAATTGACAAACAAAAAGGTATGTATTAAAATTGGCATATGAAATTTGATGATTTTCTGATCAAGCCACTTGACTTTTGTTTTCTTTTGAAAATTTGGAGGCCCGTAGGGGCATTTTGTAGTCGTACCGAGCTAGCCGCGCAAAGGAGGCGTTGGCGAAATTTTTCAAAAATTTAGAGAGTTAGAAATTTTTTGAGATAATTAGAAAATTTTTGAGATAATTTTGTTAATTTAAAATTTGATTTTGAATTATAATTTGAAGGGTTGAGCAAGTAAAGTTGTTTGGAAATTATGGAAGGGTTTGGAAAGTTAATAGGGGAGATAGTATGGCATTAACAAAAAGAAGGTTTTGGGGAGTCGTAGAAAAACTGTTTGGTTTTGGGAGGTTGTTGAAAACTATTTGGATTGGGGAAATAATTAACGGGTTATGGATCATTCTTCTTAACTAGTAATTTTGAGGATGAAATTCTTTTAAGGGGAAAGGAATGTGACAACCCAGAATTTTTGGATATTTGAAATTGGAATATCTAATTAATTTCAAATATTTAAAATTTAAATTCTAACTTGAATTTCAAATATCATGGGTTATTGGATAATTTAAATATTTAAGTTAATAGTTGAAAATTGGGTAATATAGGGAATCTGGAGTTTCAAGCTTGTTAAAAATATTTTAAAGGCTTATAAAATTTATATTAATAGTACTGAAGATAGTAAAAGTGTTAAAATTGGATTTAAAAGAGTTTTATTCAGTTTTGAAAATTTATCGCTTAAATTGACATATAAAAATAGCCTTCCGAGGCGTAGTCTTGGAATTCGACGGAACCTGTTCCATTGGATCCATAATAGTGTATTATTATCGAATTTTAATTTTCATAGCATTTGGAGTTGTGTGTTCGTATAAATGCGCTAGATGTATATTGAAAATTCAATATAGTAGTAGGATCTAGAAAGCTATCTTATCCGTTCGATCAAGTTAGGCTTCGAAACCTTTTCCATCGTGTACGTAAAAGGGGAATAACATTATAAATGTGTAGCGGCACGCCTCAATAGGATGTTGGAATTTTGAGCGGTGATTTCGAGACGATTTAAATTTAAAATTTAAATATAATTTGACTGGTCAAAAATAATTCAGCATCACTGCAACCTTTCCTTCCACGTGCCTCCTGCCTCTTCTAATCACGTACCGGATGTCCCTTTTTTTATTTAGCCGAGAAAAGATCAAAAGCTTGAAAAAAAATGTCAAACATTTTCAATTTCAAACAGAAAAAAATAAAAATAGAAAGAAGAATGTCGAACGAAGAAAAAAATGGCATCCTCCTTCAAATTTTTGTTCGAATAAAAATAAAATTTTAATGGCCGATCAAAAATCGCCTCTCCTCAGATATATATCCATGTGTAATCGAAAACTCTAGATCACTTTTTAACTCAAAAATCAAATAACCTGGCTTAAGATCCCTAAATCACGATGGATCTTGATGCCGACTTGGCTATCTTTGGCGACAACTTGAGCCATATACTTTCCTTCATCGTCGCCTTCTTTGAGTACTATTGGATTTGCCTCAATCTGGCTTTAGTTGCTGGGTGGATGTAGATCTGGAATGAATGCGGTTTCGGCTACGAACGAAAGCTTCTTCTGTTGGAATACGAGTGCTATAGAATTATCGAAGGCGTGTCGATTGTTGTCTGGAAGTCGAGCTTGAGTTCAGGCAAGATGAGGCCGACCTTGGACTTGAAGGGAATTGGCGATGGAAGGTGGGTTCATATTCTGGAAGCTCGCGATCGGAAGGGTAGAGGGCAGTCTCGTTTGGGTTGTGATGGGTTGCGATTTTGGGTAGGGTTTCACTAGCTCTTGGTCTGGGCAGTGAGGTACTTTCTTATATTAAAATTTATGTATAAATATAAATATATATATATATATATATAGAAAATATGATAGCGAAGTATAATAGTCCTTAGTAATATATATTTGTATATGCATATAAGTTCATAGTAAGCTATAAATTGGTTGTTTTTTAATTTAGTTTAATATATATATATACACACACACATGTTTTAGCCTACTATTATTTTAGAAAAATATTCAAGAGATAAATTTATTTTTATTTTAGTTACTATGAAATTTTTAAAGTAAAAATTAGTTTAAATTAAATTATTAGTCAATTAAATTACTAAATGTAAAATGCTTGTTCGATTATTTAAAATATTAATAAATCGTACAATGTTTGTACAAGGTCCAAAATCATGAAGGAAATAGCCAGTCTGGATCGGATTACAAAACAAAAATCAAAAGTGAGTTAATCGTACTCATTTGAATTACCTTTTAAATTTAAATAGTTAAAATTTAAATTATTGGTTGATTACTTGAATTGATGATTTATCATTAATTTGGATGTGATAATATATATAGTAGTGTGTGTGTGTGTATATATATATTGGAGTGATTTATATTCCAGCATTATATAGCGGATGAGACCCTATACGTCTCGCATAATTGCGGACGACCCTATATACCGCGATATCCCCTTTGAAGTGGGATTGGTATTTTTATATTGTGCAAACGTCTGTGGATGTAGCGAAACAGGTTGGAGCGATCCAATTGGATTCCTCGAAATGTTGAATTTACTTTATATTCAGTAATCTGATTTATGTGATAATCTGTGATGGATAATATTCATTATATTGGAAATTGAAATTATTGAATGCTATGGCTTGATTGAATATGTATTGGTATTTTGAGAAAATGAAAAATAAATAAATTTTGGATTTTTAAAGGAAATAAAATAGGAAATTTTTTAGTAAAATAATCACACTAAATTTGGATAAATTTAAAATATGAATTTGGAGAAGAATAAAGATTTGGATTTTGAAACCCTATCGAATAATTCTGAATATGGGGAAAATGGAGATTTGTCTAAATGGAAATAAAAGAAATTGACGACTTAAGTGATATTGTTTAGAGATAAAAGAATTTATTTTCAAAAATTCAAGTTTAAAGTGAGCTGAAAAAATAAAAGAGGGATTTTGAATAAAGAATGAGATTGATATTTCAGATTTAAATAAGGATTTTAAATCATAATGAAGGGTGAATTTGGTGTTAAGGGATTTAGGAATTGATTTTGGATAAATCAAGAGATAAATTTTAAAAGGAATTTAAACTCAGGAAATCGGTTTCGAATCGGCTAAGTGTTTTGGAAACTGTGATATTAAGGATAATGAGGAATGGAAATTTATAAACTAGGTTTATAAATAAAATGAATACTTATCAGTGGATAAATTTGAAGTATAAATTCACGGTAGGAATTTATAAGGAGATGGGAAATGTGTTTTAAAAATAAAAAGTGGTTTTATTTTTAAAGTGTGGAAAAGAAATTTATCGGTTTTGGATGTAAATTAAACTGGAATAAATCGAGAAGGATTTATAAATGATTAGACAGTTGTATTTGAATTGAAAGTGTATTTCCCTGAAAATCAAGTATATTTTCAAAGAAAGATTTCCAAGTATAAGTTAGAGGTTTTAAAGTGGTTTTAAAAAAATGTTTTAGAAAGAAATTATTATTTAGTGGTTTTAATATTTTTAAAAGTAAATATTTAGTAAGTTAATTATATTAGAAAATTATTTTAGAAGTTTAACTAGTATTATGATTTAAAAGATAATTATTTAACGTTTAAACCTTATAAAATAACTTTTATTTTAAATTTAGTTTTGGCTTAAGTTTTACATGAGAAACTACTATTTCATAACTAGTATTTTAAATAAAGTGTTTTAAGTAGTTTTTATTTTAAATGTTTTAAAGTATATATTTTTGGATAAAGCGATTTAAATTATTTAAAATCTAAAGTATTAAGATGGTAATTTTCAGTGGAAATAAAACAATTGGGTGGAAATTTATTCCACGAGAAAAAAGTGATTTGAAAACTATTTTCAAAGTTGAAGTGTAGAAAAATATCTTGCGAAGACATTTTGAAATAAATAATTTGGGAAATTATTAAGGTCTGATGGTTGTTTGTGGATGTTACATGACAGTTAAATAACCGACTATCAATAGTGTCCAATGCGCTGATTGTTTCGAAGAGACTAGGATCGGGATTAATTTCCCAGAAACCACTTCGATCCGGTTTGAACGTTTTCGTGAGGAAGACAAGAGCTGGAGTCGAAGATGGAGCAATGAAGTGCAAGGGCTAATCGCTACTAATCCTGAGGGTGATTACAAAATGGATGTAGTAGGAGTAGTGCCTTCAGTTCCGTTAGGATCGGGAACGGATTTGTATGGATGAATGCTATCAGAACATTGTAAGGAGGACGATGCGCATTCTAAGCGTATGTGTGCTAAAAAGGTAACGCATGGCCTCAAGCCTCATCAATCCGGAATGGCTAAAATAGGGGAGTGCAGCAAGGCTAAGTGGCTAGCAACCAATTAGGGTAAGGTAATCCCTGTCTAGATGTCCCATTATTTTGGCTATGTGGGTGGTTGCTGATCCCAACCGTGGGGTGATCTTATTCGGACTATCCAGTAAGGGGTAGCTCCGGTCTTGTATTGCAGGGGATCAGGGGGATCCTCGGTACTCTGATCTAGACGAGGTACTATGACGGGCGGTACCCCTACCATTGTGTGGAATCCAATCTCCAATAAGCGCCTGTTCGATTTTGATTGTGTCCAACTATTACTAAAACGTGAGATGCAAGCATTTCAGCTAGATTCTATTTTACTTTATATAGACACTATTATAATATCAGACAGATTTGATAAAAATGTTTTGGTTATCGTAAGGTAAAAACCCGAAATGTTTATTTATGGCGTGGTTTTACGAGATACCTTTGATATCAAAGGATTTTTGAAAAATTTAATAACCCAATTGAATGTGTATTCTCACGCTGGATTTCCAGACTGACTTGGGTGTTATTTCACTATAGTGCTCGCGTCAGACCGAATATTGTAGAGTACAGATTCTGGATGGACTGCTATGGAGCTCAGGGGATGTGCTGGATGGCGAGACGTGTCACACGTATCTGTCTTATTTCTACTATGCTTGATATGTTGTGTAGTCATACTTTCTAGGGACAAGTTAATATAACTGTGCAGTATTTTTCTATTGATGGTGTTGTACTCTGATGATGTAATGTAAAAAAAAGATATAGTTCTTTTGTATAAAGATCAGTCATTTATCTATTATATAGTGTTCCTTGTGATTGTGAGATTCTGATGTTGTTTTCTACTTCCTTCTTCTACTTCCTTCTTCTTTACCCATAGTAATTCACTCTTTTGTACACTTTTGGTTGAACGAGGAAGAATTATTATCAACTCAAGGGGTACGGAACTGCGGGTCGCTACACTATCTGCGAGTTTGTGACACATCCATGAGTATGCCAATGCTATAGACCTTCGGGTCACCACGAGTTATGTGACTTCAGTCAGCACGAGTTATGTGACATCAATCACCACATGTATGACCTTCAGGTCCATGAGATAGGTACAAATTTATAAATAGCACAGGATAAGAGGTGGCACGTGTAGCATTACTTCGGCACTGTAATCGAGGATCTGACTAATCTGGGTATTTTGAGTTTTTTGTTTTATTATGATTTCACCATTTTAAGATGTTTTATTACATCGACACCCTAGTGTTATATGAGATGTTATATATATGGTGATCCCATTTATGATATTTTGAACTCTTATTGAGTTCCTTGAGTTATGATTTTTGATGATTTCATGATTTTATGGGATATTCTAGATTTTTCCATTTTGACGAGTTGAGTTTAAGTTTTATATACATTTATACCGCTGAGATGAGGTATAATTGAGTTTGGAGATTCGTCTATATTTGGGATATATATTTATTCTATGGCATTCTGAGATTTTGTTCATGCCGATGAGATAAGGCATTTTTTAGTTTGGGATTATCCTATTTGAGAATGTTTTATATTTTCCATTTCGGTGAGTGTTTGAATTAATGGATCTCATATTTAGGAGATATGGTTCATGAAACCGTTATTATTATCTTAGAGATTTCGCCAATGATATGAGGCAATTATGATGCTTAATTGAGTTAAATCACAATGGTTTCTTCCTTAAGGTTTCGTATACTTCAGTGATAATAGTCCACTTGAGTTATGAACTCATTCTTCTTGTTATTTATTTTTATTCTAGAAGTATGATCATACTTTTCTTAGTGAAGGGGTTTTATACTCTTGGTATGGTTTCTTCTCGTCCGAGAGGATACTTTACCCTTTCCTCATGATTCTTATTATCATTTATCCTTATTAAACTGGTGTTTTAGCTAGACTAACCCGTGTATTTTATACTTAGGTCAGACCGAGTTTGTTTCTGGTTTGCATTTGCTTTTGGACCTAGCTTTGCCACGAGGCTTCCGCATGGAAATTTTTCTATCATATTTTATATTTGTGTTCTCTTTAGAGTTGTATCTTGTGTTGTATATTTATTTGATTCGTGTATATAATGTGGTTGTTATACCACAATTGACGTATTATTTGTGTTGCATTGGGATGTATCATTGTATATGTGTATGTGTATATCTGTTTGTTGTTCTGTGATGTGATGTTCATTTAGATGTTATATTTTGTTCAGATAAATACGTTCCACCTATAGTTTTATACTAAGTATTTATCGGATATGTCGATCCACTTGAGTTAGAAAAAAATAGAAGAGAATTTATCGACGTATTCAATAGATTTTTAAGATAAGGCTATAGATGGTCGCTCCTAATCATCCATCTTTTCCGCATTAACAGACAGTATCACCTAGCAATACTCTTTGTTAATGTGGATCTCGGGGTAGGGCATCACAGCTTCGTATCAGAGCTGTGTTCAGAACATAGTATGATAAACACAAAACAAAAGCATATATGATGATACATCCAATTATAGTACATGTGTTACAAATCAATCTCTATGTCCTTAGTCCTTTTGTATCTTTTAGAGTAGATAATTTGGATATGTCTAGGAATATACTTATTTCGTAATAATCCAATAATATTTGTGGTACCTTATCTTAGGAGTAATCTTAATCGCGGTGATTTTATTCGAATCCTCTTTGGTCTGGATGATTGAGACTCATCTGTACCGGTGGAATTGTTGATGCTTTCATTGGTTCTTGTTTTGTTTTTCTTTGAGGATTGCAAATCCTATTAAAGGAATCCGCAATATTTGGGTGAGATGTTTGAGAATTTTTTGGTTGTCCTTGTAACTTATCTTTTTTTGCATATTGGCACATTATTTTCTATCTAGAGTTTGGAATGACTTAAGATGGAGTGACTTGCATAATATCAAGCCACATTCTGTTATTCATAGGCTACTATATTTTGGTGTCCTAATTTAGTCGATTTATTGTTCTCACTCTTTGGAATGTTAGTAATGATTCCAAAGTCTCTATATTCACTCTGGAGTATTGAGATGTTGATGATATATCTCGAATTTCAGTCATTGTGACTCCCTTTATTTCTACGAGTCCATTTGGGTATGACACCCAATCGGGCAGTCGATTATTGTATTGACCTCTTTTCCGATTCTTATCCTTTTGGCTATCCTTCCATGACGATGTCCAACAAGGAAATGTGGTTATTCTTTGAATTTAACTGATATTGTTGTTGTGTTATCTTTTTTATATACCTCTTAGGATACTCAATTGATGGTATACTCTGTGATGTTACTTCATTCGTAATAATGATGTGTCGTTTATGTACTCTTTCTCATTTGAGAAGATATCTTGTCCTTACTCTTATATCTTATCAATCTCATAGTAATCTATTGGGTGGTGCTAGGGTTATACCTTAGCTTGACCTTACACCGTTTTTCATGTTCTACGAGTTGCAAAGGATAGCATTCCTCTTACACATTCCACACTCATATAGTTTTGTGAGAAGTTCGTTATGCCATTAGGTTGGATGAATGTTCTAGTCTGTTTCATCAAACTCAAGTATTGGTACTTTAGGAATATCTCGATGATCTCAAATTGTGTTCCTTAGTTTTAAGAATAAGTAAAAAAAATTGAGTTTTCAGATTTTTTGTTTTTAGAATATTGAAGATGTGTACCGAAGAGAAATTGGATTTTTATTTTGAGAATAAACGAAGAAAATTTTGAATATTATATGATTTATTTCTTTTACATATATGGTTTTGTGTTGGTTTGTCCATCGAGTACTTTAAGAATTCTGGTCGACGCGTTTGGCGCACGTTATCGATAGGAATTTCCTAAACGCTATGATGAGACAATCAGACATGATAATTTAAGTTTTAATGAGATATAAATTGGAAATAAATAAAAATGGTTTGAGAATATTGTGACGACCCAAACTCGATGTCCGATAAACAACATCAAATTTGCATCGCCGGAGCTTATAACAACAATTAGATGAATATAAAACAACGGAACAGAATCAATGTCATAAATATCATCACAGTTACAACATCCATATAATACCCATACTACAACAGAGTACATAATACATACACCACAACTCCAAATACAACATCATGATAATACAAAAGTGATCATATATCCAAAAATCCTCAAATGAAAGAGGTGATAAGGAACTCCCAAAAGCTAAACACCTGAAATCTCCAATAGCTCCCAAGTACATCTCCAAGATAAGAGCTCCAAAATACTTCTACTCCAAAATACAGAAACCTACTACTAGGCTGCCCGTGTGGAAATAATGGGCACCCAGAGTTTAGGAAAGAAAACAATAAACTCCGGATCAGTCATGGGACTGGTATAAGTAAACAAAAACAGTTACATTTAAATAAGACAAGATTTTATAAAAGAATTTTCGGAATGCTTTTAAAAATGGAACTACCATAAGACCTCCCGCCACACACACAATGCAAACGCAGAATTGGAGGAGATTTCTTCTTATGATAGTTAAATATGCTTGGTACGAGAAAAGAAATTCTTTGATATTGTTACTAGTGCATAGTGGGAAAACATTTCAAAAGTGGAATATTAATCTTAGCCAGCATAGACATTTCGAACTATGACTACTATAGCTACCATGTTTTGTAACAGGTTACCGCCACGCTGCATGACAGGTTTTACAACTAAAACCGTACAGGGTTTCGTATTGTTTCTTTGGATTTCCAACAAATGGTCAGGCCAAGGAACTTCCCATTGCCACATGAGAACGCCTCTGGAAGGACGTTCCCGAGAACCAAACCGGATCTCTGCCAACACAAGGCCGGGTTACCCCTAACTGGGTAACTACTGACACGAGTATGCCATCTCCCGGTGTAACCAACCTTTAACCGGGGCCCCAGTAACAAATCACAAAGTAATATATATATATATATATATATATATATATATATATATATATATCTGCGATATCAACTTAAGTTAAGTATCTGGGCTCCATACCATGATACCACTTCTATCCAGAAGGAAATGCGCATACCTTAAGGGGTGCTACCCCCAATAACCTTGCCGCATCTTTCCTGTTTCGACCATTTCGGGGTGTGAGGTCCGACGAAGTCTCGTCCATAAAGCCACGCTTTATACAAAAGCTGTGCTTTGGGTCAACAAATGATCATAGAAATGATCACAAAGATAAGTGATCAAACAAATGATCATATCACAAATGATCAAACAATGATCATTTCACAGCAACACTCAGCATGTCACATTACCAAATTGGGAATATATCGCTGATAACATTCAACTACATAACCTCTGAGCTCGTACGTCTCAGAGAAGGGTGTTAAGTTAAGAGAATAAATTCTCCGCCACCAACAGAAATATATTTGAAAGAAATCTGCTTTATATCTCAATTTGTAATGTCAGACATACAATCCATACAAGTCTGTTCCGGGCTCGAACAGAACCGAAGGCACTTCCAAAGAAGTCCTTGCAATCCGGATATCCACAATCCTGATCGGATTCCCCATCACAAATGGAGAACTCTATACCGGAGCAACTCGGTGCAGAGTCAATCGACAGGTCATCCTATCGCTCTCGCAAATACCCGGTCTTCAACACCGGTCTTCAATTGCTATCCATAACGTCGAATCACATATTCGAAATGGGTTATATGACACAAAGGTCCTTTCCCGACTAATTCGAATAGTGAGTGTCAAATTTTAAAACATGTGGATGTCATTCACAAATATTCACAGGTTCGATGTGGGTTTCGGATAACAAACTGAAATCCGATTCCCTGTCGCATCGAAGTTTAAATGCCAATTTACGGGCAACAGGGTTTTCACATCAATACAGAATAAATCATAATAACAGTGCATCACATGGCAATCCACATAACACCGCATCACAATCAGAACAGAAATATCAATACAGTGCACAACAATAGTTAATTATTTACCATTCAAAACGAATGAGATAAATTAACCAAATAATTATTTTATTGATTATTCAATCAATGGTTTATTATTCTTAATGATAAATAAATTAATCTTAATTATCTTGATACATTGATTATTCCTTAATTATAAATTTATTTGAGTACTTAATTGTTTATTGAATCAATTATAATCACAGACTTTAAATCATTCTAAATTCCTTTTCAAAACTATTGATAAAAATTGTTTACCTTAATTTCCATTTGAAAATCTGTTTTATACTTTCAAAATTAATTTATTGATACATTGGAATTTTAATGTAAATCAATTCAAAATTCTTCTTTTAAAATTTAATCATTTAATTAAAGGGTTAAATAAATTTTTGTTTTAAACTTTCTTTACTTAATTAAAGAATTAACAAATTCTAAAGCATTTGTTAAAAAATTTAACTTAACAAAATCTAAATTGTTTATGTTGCAAAAGACAAAATTTTCTTAACATTGTCGACTTAAAGATTTGAATGGGCTTAGCCCATTATAAAACACCCGAGTAAAAACAGGGTTTCACTCGTGTCCACCCCGGTTCCATCACGTTACCTCCCCGAGACCTTCCATTTCTCTCCTCATCCCAGTTTCTTATCTCCTTCCAGTTTCTTTTTTTTTTATTATTAACGCTTATAAATTAAAACTGGAAATAAGCCTCCTCGACGTGCTCGAGTTCGACCCCGAGTTTGACCCCCCCATGCTCGATAACATCACCGAGTACCCAGACCATACCCCCCTTACTAACACAGAGGCCAAGTCGTGCACATGTACACGGCAGCGACGCCTCTCTGGCGATCACCAAAGACTCCGGTAAGTCACTAACACCTCATACACTCGAAATCAAACTTTAAATTGAAGGCATCTGCTCGAAACCAAAATGTAGCCATTTTTACAAAAACTGCAACCGACCCAAAACGCCTCGTCCCCAGGAAATCCACTCGCGCCACCTCCTCTGGCCATCAGAGGCCACGAAAACTTGGCTGAAGCTCCATTGACGTGTGACGCCGCGACTGGCACCGGAGTGACGAAGTTCGGTTGCCTATAGGCGAAGCAGCGATCGCCTTTCTGGGCACGACTCATCTCACCCCTTAAACCCTACTTTTAATTCATTCTACCCATTCACACATTATAAAAAAAAATTCAACAATTTTTTCTGGATTCGTAGGTGTTCAAGCATGCTTCCATACGAATTTCAACCTCTATAATTGATTTGATTTTCAGAAATTCATAAAAGTACAACTTTTGTTCATATACCAATTTCTCTGAGAATACCAAACTAAAAATCTAACTTTTTGCTTTAAAATTCATGTCTTGCAGTATAGGTTCAATTAATATTCTTGAATTTATATTTTACAACAATTTATTTTTATCAGTATTAGTGAAAATCTGTAAACCCAAGGTTACAGTGGTGATAATCCACTGCATAGTTAAATAAACTTGCAAAAATCTTGTTTCATGGATTAACCAACTTGATTGTGTAAAAAAATCATAGCTTGTTAGTGGTTATTAACAAATAGATTTTAGTTTTGAACAAACATAAACCCTGTATGAATCTTCACAGAGAACACAGAGCATCATACTGGAAAATGAACAAAGCAGTTATAATTGAAGTTTAAATTGTTTTAAATAAACTTAATATCCTTTACAAAATCATGTTTACTCACCTGGCAAACGTTTAAACAGAGGCTATATTGATTTTCTTTAAACTGCAGTTTGATCCTCTTCTCTTTTCTTCTTTCTTAAGTAATTTATTTTCAACTTTGAAATATAAAGTGATGCCTTTTTCTTTTTAATTTCAGATCTTTGCTAATATTGTTGAATGAATTAAAGAGGTAGGTTGATGTGTATATATATAACAGATTGTGCATACTGCATATAGGTATAATACTTCTTTTTATATTGACCAACTCATGCTTGAATTTGCTGATGTATGTTTGTGTATGGGCTGAGGAGTAATAGCATTTAATGAGAGCATTAAATGAAGCATTACTGACCCATACTTCCTTGTATGCTTAAACAGGTAATGTCACTTTATTTTTGTAAGTACAAAGTTTATTTTACTTTATAGATTTTTTCTTTGCTATGGAAAATTGAGATGATGTACATGAAAGATAATGTACAGGTTTTATTTTTATATTGAGGCTTGCATACCTTATTTTCCTGGTCCTTCATTTGTTTACATTGCTTACTGAAAGTGTTTTGCTTTCTTATGTCTTCATATTGGTTTATGAAAGTGTGTGTTTTCTTTTACAGTTTTATATTTCTTCATAAAAATTTGTTATCTTAGTTTATTTGTTTATTTGTTTAAATGTTAGATTATAATTATGTGATTTAAATTTTTATAATTTCATCATAACTTACTTTAACAATTTTTATTTCTATTAACATTAATTAACTATGTAATTTTATTTCAATATTTTATTTCTTTTGAATTTCTCGAATTTACATTTAAAAGTTCCAATAAATTACCAAATTTTTAAATTCAAAATTTCCGGGATGTTACAATATCCCCTCCTTAAGAAAATTTCGTCCTCGAAATTGAAAGAGAGAGAAACGTAAACAAAGAATAGAAGAATTCATAAATAAGGAAATGACTTACAGTTTTAAGTCAAGACGTCAATTCTGCAGTTGGGATATGATTTCTTCATATTATCTTCGGTCTCCAAAGTACAGTCCTTTGGATCGCCACTCCATTGAACTTTGACCAGTTTCACAATCTTGTTTCTTAATCGCTTCTCATCACGATCTACAATT
The DNA here is from genome assembly GCA_030765085.1 of Allium cepa. Taxonomy (NCBI): domain Eukaryota; kingdom Viridiplantae; phylum Streptophyta; class Magnoliopsida; order Asparagales; family Amaryllidaceae; genus Allium; species Allium cepa. Next base: position 460,230,692 of record CM060932.1, read on the forward strand.
TTTATCGGTTTCCTTCTAACTACCAAGTTGGGAGTGATTTCAAGATCCTGCTGAGCAGCTTCTTCAATAATATCATCTGGATCGTGCACATATTTCCGAAGATTAGAAATGTGAAACACATCATGTACGCCAGACAACCAGTTGGGTAACTGCACTCTATATGCCAGAGGACCAATCCTTTCCAGAATAGAAAAAGGACCAATATAACGCGGTGCCAACTTTCCAGTTTTCCCGAATCTCAATACACCCCGCATCGGAGATACTTTCAGAAATATAGAATCTCCAACTTGAAATTCCAAATTTCTCCTTCGTCGGTCATAATAGCTCTTCTGACGGCTTTGGGCAGTTAATAACTTCTTTCGAATAAATTCTACCTTCTCAGTGGCTTCTTTTATCATATCCGGTCCAAGAACAAGTCTGTCACCTGATTCGATCCAGCATGTAGGTGATCGACACGGACGACCATATAAAGCTCCAAAAGGAGCCATTTCTAAACTGGCCTGATAACTGTTGTTATAAGAGAATTCAACCAGATGCAAATGGTCCTCCCAAGAACCACCAAAATCATGCACACAAGCACGCAGTAGGTCTTCTAAAATTCGGTTGACCCTCTCAGTCTGCCCATCAGATTGTGGGTGATAAGCAGTGCTGAAATTTAATTTCGTTCCCAATGCGTCCTGAAATGCTTCCCAAAATCTACTAGTGAAGATCGGGTCACGATCACTCACTATACTACTGGGAATACCATGGAGGCGAACAATTTCCTTTATATATATACCTGCCAAGCTTGCTGCGGTCCGAGTGGATTTAACTGGAATGAAATGAGCATTTTTGGTTAGACGATCCACAATAACCCAAATCGCTTTATTGCCTTTCTTGGTTCGTGGCAATCCGTCGATGAAATCCATCGATACCTGATCCCACTTCCATTTCGGTACTTTCAAAGGTTGAAGTAAACCGGCCACTTTCTTTTGATCGCTCTTGATTTGCTGACAAGTAGCATAGCGACTCACATAAATAGATATGTCTCTCTTCATCGTTTTCCACCAGATTTTCTTTTAACATCACGATACATTTTGTTGACTCCAGGATGGATGTTGAATTTTGACTTGTGGCATTCGTCCAATACTTCATGCTTCAGTTCTGGAATGTCAGGGACACAAATTCTGCCCTTCATCCTTATAAGTTCTCTATTATCTATTTCAAAACTAGTGTCTTCACCCTGGCATATTCTTTTATGGATTCCTCGAAGAAACTCATCTTCTTTCTGCTGTCTTGCGATCTTCTCAAGGAGAGTAGGAGTGATAACAAGATATGCAAGAACAGAATGTCTTCTACTTAAAGAATTGGCAACCACATTGGCTTTTCCCGGCGTATATTGGATATCTAAGTCGTAAGATGCCAGAAATTCCAACCAACGTTGTTGTCGCAAATATAGATCCTTCTAGGTGAAAAGATATTTCAAGGATTTATGGTCGGTGAATATTTCGAATTTTTCACCTAAAACAAAGAGAGTTTATTAGGCATATTTCTTTAGTTAAGCTAGTTCATAAATTGTTAGGAAAGCTGAAAAGATTCTCACCCAGAAGATAGTGTCGCCATATTTTCAAAGCGAAAACAGCAGCCAAAAGTTCCAAATCGTGCGTCGGGTAGTTTTTCTCATGCGGACGTAATTGTCTACTCACGTAGGCAACCACCTTTCCATTTTGCATTAATACCGCACCTACCCCATCACCACATGCATCAGTATAGACAGATAAGCCTTGGTTCCCGTTAACAATAGTGAGAACAGGAGCAATGGTCAATCTCTTTTTCAACTCTTGAAAAACTTCTTTACATTCTGGAGCCCAAATGAACTTTGCATTTTTCATTGTTAGCTTAGTCAATGGGCTAGCCAACTTAGAAAAATCTTGTACGAATTTTCGGTAATAACCTGCCAAACCCAAAAAGCTTCGAACTTCTCTTGGAGTAGTGGGTTGTTTCCAATCAAGAATAGCGGAAATTTTGCTAGGATCTACCGAAATTCCTTCTTTATTAACAATATGGCCAAGGAATTTGACTTCATTGACCCAGAAGTGGCATTTGGAAAATTTTGCAAATAGAACATTTCTCCTCAATATTTCCAATACGATTTTAAGATGTTCGGCATGCTCTTCTTTAGTCTTAGAATAGATCAAAATATCATCAATGAATACAAGCACAAATTTATTCAAAACTTCCCGAAACACACGAGTCATAAGATATACGAAGTATGATGGAGCATTGGTTAGCCCGAAAGGCATAACTAACCATTCATAGAACATATCAGGACCTCTGAAAGCAGTCAAATGGACACAATCTTCGGTGATTCGTAGTTGATGGAATCCTTGGGCTAGATCCATTTTTGAAAAGAAACGAGCGCCATGAAGTTGGTCGAATAGATCATCAATTCTTGGTAGAGCGAATTTATTCTTGAGAGTTTGTTTATTTAGATCGCGGTAATCTACACACAATCTCAAAGATCCGTCTGATTTGGCAACAAATACGACGGCTGAACCCCATTCAGAAACACTGGGTCGAATTAATCCTTTTGCTCGTAGTTCATCAGTTTGATGAACCAATTCAATCTTTTCCCTGGGTGCCATCCTGCGACTTGCGTGAACAACAGGACGAGCATTGGGTACAAGATCAATTCGGAATTCTATTTCTCGGTGAGGAGGTAAAGATTTCACTTCTTCAAACACGTCGGAAAAATCCCGAACAACAGGTATAGACTGCAAAGTGGGTTCAAGATTTCCCAAAGTATACATCAACCTATCTCTCCTTGGACTTGGATTCTCACAAGAGATTTCAATAAAATTTCCAAAACTTGTTTTGATTAAAACTGTCCGATTACTACACTCCAATATAGCTTCGTATTTCGATAACTAGTTCATACCGAGTATGATTTCAAATTCATTAAATTCGAGGACAAAAAGGTTGATAGGAAATTTATAGCTAGCATATGAAATAGGAACTCTCTTACAATATGAACAAAGATTTGCGGGACCTCCAACCGGATTTTTCACGCAAATAAGATCGTTAGCAAATTTAGTTTCAAGTCCTAATTCATTTACGGTTTGTTGGGAGATAAAGCTATGTGAAGCTCCTGTATCAAATAAAACTCTAACAGTTCTATTATTAATAGTAAGGTTACCTTCCAAAACACTTTTCCCTTTATCAGCTTTTGAAGATGAGGGGTCCTTCTTTATCGTGTAAACTTTTTCCACCTGCGCTGGCTTTATCACTGGGAAATCTTTAACTAAATGTCCCGGTTTATGACAATTGTAGCATTCTTTAGCTGGCTTCTTCGGTTTTGGGCAGTCATTTGAATAGTGGCCTTTCTCTTTGCAGTTGTAACAAGTGACATTTTCTGTTGCGCTTCCTTGAATGCTCCTCTTCTTCTCATTGCCTTGCCATGGTTTCTTGCCTCCAAATTTCCGCTTTTTATAATTTTGACTACCTGAATTACTTTTCTCCACAGTTGCTTCTTGTATATCAAGGGTAGCGTATCTGTACCCCATAGCTACTAAATCTGAAAAAGATTCTTTAACATGGCCCGTCATTCTTTCATGGTATTTCTGGTTCATTCCCCGGACAAACCTTTCGTTTTTCTTAAGAGGTGTGTTTAGCAATTCCGGACCAAACCGAGATAGTTCGCTGAATTTATTCAAGTATTCTTCAAATGACAAACTTCCTTGTTTCAAATCCAGAAATTCCTGATACATTCTAGATACTCCCGCCGATGGCATGTAACGTTTCTCAAACACTTCCTTAAAAGGATCCCAAGTAAATTCTTCCTCGGGTTCATCTATAATGATGGTTTCCCACCAAGCTGAAGCTTCTCCTTGGAGTTGCCAAGAAGCTATAAGTCTTTTCTGCTCATCCTGCAGTTTTAGCCCTTTAAAAATCTTTTCACATGATCTTACCCAAGCTTGAGCGTCAATAATTGACTCCTTGCCAATGAACGGTTTGCCACCAAGCTTTTCGAACTTCTTATATAAATCAGCCAAGTCCGGCTGCTGCTGAATTTCTATTACTGCTTCTGCGGCTGGGGGAATTTGATTAGATGTTGTGGCATTGCCTTGACCCCTAGCTCTTCCTCTGCGTCCACTCATTTTCACTATCTGAGATTAGTAAGAAAATTGATTCAGATATACAGACGAGATATCTTAAGGAATATCGGCAGTAAAAAGAAACAGACTAAGAAAATTTTAAAGTTTCAGTCTTGGTTATACTCATTCTAAGGTATACCTCACCCTATCTCTAATGAGCCATCTAATGTGTTATACTCCGTAGCTAAAGTTCTTACTCAACCAACAGCTCTGATACCACTTGTGACGACCCAAACTCGATGTCCGATAAACAACATCAAATTTGCATCGCCGGAGCTTATAACAACAATTAGATGAATATAAAACAGCGGAACAGAATCAATATCATAAATATCATCATAGTTAAAACATCCACATAATATCCATACTACAACAGAGTATATAATACATACACCACAACTCCAAATACAACATCATGATAATACAACAGTGATCATATATCCAAAAATCCTCAAATGAAAGAGGTGATAACGAATTCCCAAAAGCTAAACACCTGAAATCTCCAATAGCTCCCAAGTACATCTCCAAGATAAGAGCTCCAAAATACTGCTACTCCAAAATACAGAAACCTGCTACTAGGCTGCCCGTGTGGAAATAATGGGCACCCAGAGTTTAGGAAAGAAAACAATAAACTCCGGATCAGTCATGAGACTGGTATAAGTAAACAAAAACAGTTACATTTAAATAAAACAAGATTTTATAAAAGAATTTTCGGAATGCTTTTAAAAATGGAACTACCATAAGACCTCCCGCCACACACACAATGCAAACGCAGAATTGGAGGAGATTTCTTCTTATGATAGTTAAATATGCTTGGTACGAGAAAAGAAATTCTTTGATATTGTTACTAGTTCATAGTGAGGAAAACATTTCAAAAGTAGAATATTAATCTTAGCCAGCAAAGACATTTCGAACTATGCCTACTATAGCTACCATGTTTTGTGGCAGGTTACCGCCACGCTGCATGATAGGTTTTACAACTAAAACCGTACAGGGTTTCGTATTGTTTCTTTGGATTTCCAACAAATGGTCAGGCCAAGGAACTTCCCATTGCCACATGAGAACGCCTCTGGAAGGACGTTCCCGAGAACCAAACCGGATCTCTGCCAACACAAGGCCGGGTTACCCCTAACTGGGTAACTACTGACACGAGTATGCCATCTCCCGGTTGTAACCAACCTTTAACCGGGGCCCCAGCAACAAATCACAAAGTAATATATATCTACGATATCAACATAAGTTAAGTATCTGGGCTCCATACCATGATACCACTTCTATCCAAAAGGAAATGCGCATACCTTAAGGGGTGCTACCCCCAATAACCTAGCCGCATCTTTCCTGTTTCGACCATTTCGGGGTGTGAGGTCCGACGAAGTCTCGTCCATAAAGCCACGCTTTATACAAAAGCTGTGCTTTGGGTCAACAAATGATCATAGAAATGATCACAAAGATAAGTGATCAAACAAATGATCATATCACAAATGATCAAACAATGATCATTTTACAGCAACACTCAGCATGTCACATTACCAAATTGGGAATATATCGCTGATAACATTGAACTACATAACCTCTGAGCTCGTACGTCTCAGAGAAGGGTGTTAAGCTAAGAGAATAAATTCTCCGCCACCAACAGAATATATTTGAAAGAAATCTGCTTTATATCTCAATTTGTAATGTCAGACATACAATCCATACAAGTCTGTTCCGGGCTCGAACAGAACCGAAGGCACTTCCAAAGAAGTCCTTGCAATCCGGATATCCACAATCCTGATCGGATTCCCCATCACAAATGGAGAACTCTATACCGGAGTAACTCGATGCAGAGTCAATCGACAGGTCATCCTATCGCTCTCGCAAATACCCGGTCTTCAACACCAGTCTTCAATTGCTATCCATAACGTCGAATCACATATTCGAAATGGGTTATATGACACAAAGGTCCTTTCCCGACTAATTCGAATAGTGAGTGTCAAATTTTAAAACATGTGGATGTCATTCACAAATATTCACAGGTTCGATGTGGGTTTCGGATAACCAACTGAAATCTGATTCCCTGTCACATCGAAGTTTAAATGCCATTTTATGGGCAACAGGGTTTTCACATCAATACAGAATAAATCATAATCACAGTGCATCACATGGCAATCCACAAAACACCGCATCACAATCAGAACAGAAATATCAATACAGTGCAAAACAATAGTTAATTATTTACCATTCAAAACGAATGAGATAAATTAACCAAATAATTATTTTACTGATTATTCAATCAATGATTTATTATTCTTAATGATAAATAAATTAATCTTAATTATCTTGATACATTGATTATTCCTTAATTATAAATTTATTTGAGTACTTAATTGTTTATTGAATCAATTTTAATCACAGACTTTAAATCATTCTAAATTCCTTTTCAAAACTATTGATAAAAATTGTTTACCTTAATTTCCATTTGAAAATCTGTTTTATACTTTAAAAATTAATTTATTGATACATTGGAATTTTAATGTAAATCAATTTAAAATTCTTCTTTTAAAATTTAATCATTTAATTAAAGGGTTAAATAAATTTTTATTTTAAACTTTCTTTACTTAATTAAAGAATTAACAAATTCTAAAGCATTTGTTAAAAAATTTAACTTAACAAAATCTAAATTGTTTATGTTGCAAAACAAAAAATTTTCTTAACATTGTCGACTTAGATTTGAATGGGCTTAGCCCATTATAAAACACCCGAGTAAAAACAGGGTTTCACTCGCGTCCACCCCGGGTCCATCACGTTACCTCCCCGAGACCTTCCATTTCTCTCCTCATCCCAGTTTCTTATCTCCTTCCAGTTTCTTTTTTTTTATTATTATTAACGCTTATAAATCAAAACTGGAAATAAGCCTCCTCCACGTGCTCGAGTTCGACCCCGAGTTTGACCCCCCCATGCTCGATAACATCACCGAGTACCCAGACCATACCCCCTTACTGACACAGAGGCCAAGTCGTGCACATGTACACGGCAGCGACGCCTCTCTGGCGATCACCAATGACTCCGGCAAGTCACTAACACCCCATACACTCGAAATCAAACTTTAAATTCAAGGCATCTGCTCGAAACCAAAATGTAGCCATTTTTACAAAAACTGCAGCCGACCCAAAATGCCTCGTCCCCAGGAAATCCACTCGCGCCACCTCCTCTGGCCATCAGAGGCCACGAAAACTTGGCTGAAGCTCCATTGACGTGTGACGCTGCGACTGGCACCGGAGTGACGAAGTCCGGTTGCCTATAGGCGAAGCAGCGATCGCCTTTCTGGGCACGACTCATCTCACCCCTTAAACCCTACTTTTAATTCGTTCTACCCATTCACACATTATAAAAAAAAAATTCAACATTTTTTTCTGGATTCGTAGGTGTTCAAGCATGCTTCCATACGAATTTCAAACTTTATAATTGATTTGATTTTCAGAAATTCATAAAAGTACAACTTTTGTTCATATACCAATTTCTCTGAGAATACCAAACTAAAAATCTAACTTTTTGCTTTAAAATTCATGTCTTGTAGTATAGGTTCAATTAATATTCTTGAATTTATATTTTACAACCATTTATTTTTATCAATATTAGTGAAAATCTGTAAACCCAAGGTTACAGTGGTGATAATCCACTGCATAGTTAAATAAACTTGCAAAAATCTTGTTTCATGGATTAACCAACTTGATTGTGTAAAAAAAATCATAGCTTGTTAGTGGTTATTAACAAATAGATTTTAGTTTTGAACAAACATAAACCATGTATGAATCTTCAAAGAGAACACAGAGCATCATACTGGAAAATGAACAAAGCAGTTATAATTGAAGTTTAAACTGTTTTAAATAAACTTAATATCCTTTACAAAATCATGTTTACTCACCTGGCAAACGTTTAAACAGAGGCTATATTGATTTTCTTTGAACTGCAGTTTGATTCTTTTCTCTTTTCTTCTTTCTTCAGTAATTTATTTTCAACTTTGAAATATAAAGTGATGCCTTTTTCTTTTTAATTTCAGATCTTTGCTAATATTGTTGAATGAATTAAAGAGGTAGGTTGATGTGTATATATATAACAGATTGTGCATACTACATATAGGTATAATACTTCTTTTTATATTGACCAACTCATGCTTGAATTTGCTGATGTATGTTTGTGTATGGGCTGAGGAGTAATAGCATTTAATGAGAGCATTAAATGAAGCATTACTGACCCATACTTCCTTGTAAGCTTAAACAGGTAATGTCACTTTATTTTTGTAAGTACAAAGTTTATTTACTTTATAGATTTTTTCTTTGCTATGGAAAATTGAGATGATGTACATGAAAGATAATGTACAGGTTTTATTTTTATATTGAGGCTTGCATACCTTATTTTCCTGTTCCTTCATTTGTTTACATTGCTTACTGAAAGTGTTTTGCTTTCTTATGTCTTCATATTGGTTTATGAAAGTGTGTGTTTTCTTTTACAGTTTTATATTTCTTCATAAAAATTTGTTATCTTAGTTTATTTGTTTATTTGTTTAAATGTTAGATTATAATTATGTGATTTAAATTTTTATAATTTCATCGCAACTTACTTTAACAATTTTTATTTCTATTAACATTAAATAACTATGTAATTTTATTTCAATATTTTATTTCTTTTGAATTTCTCGAATTTACATTTAAAAGTTCCAATAAATTACCAAATTTTTAAATTCAAAATTTCCGGGATGTTACAAATATATTTATTTTAGAAGACATATGCAGCCATTGAACCATAGTGGGTAGGATGAGGGCTGGATGAGTGGCGAGGCAATTTTGACCATTTGATTAACTTTGCAGCCAATCGATTGGTATACTCATTATAAACCAATGGCGAGGCAATGCCGTTAGGATAATTAAAATTTATGGGTTTGAATATAGTTATGTTTTATTGTTCAAATGGTTCATTTTTAAGGAGATAATACTTTATTGGAAATTAAATGTTTATTGAATATTTTAATATGAGTTATACATATTGAAGATGAAGCTTGTTTTGAAATTTTTGGATGTTTGAAAAATAAAGAATGGTAAAATTTTAAGTTTCATCTTGAGAATTTATTAGTATGAATTTATAAAACTCTTTTGGAAATTTAATCTTGTTACAAGAAAGAATACGAATTTAGATTTGTTTATTACTAAAAGTTGCTATATTAAAAAGTTTTGGAAACTTTCAAATATTGGAAATTTAGATTGTGGTTTTGAAGGTAATGAGTTTTGAAACTCTAATAATTTTTTTTTCTATTTTGGTTCCTTGTGTTTACTTTTCCTCAGTGCAACAATCCACTAAATTGCATTATTTTCGGTCATTTTTAGTTTAGTGAACTCTGAAATAATCATCTCTTATCGAGGTTTCTTACCTCAATTGTTGTTATCTTAGTATTTGTATGGCTCCTTCCGTAGTGGGACACAGAAAGTTATCGCCTTGTTGTTTGGAGTTCAGATAAAGCGATTCTAAATCCCAACTCTGTTCGAGAACTTTTGTGAAGTCAATCTCTTTCGATTGATTTTTGGGATGCTTTTTTGCTTTTGTGTTTTTTTGAAGGAGAGGCGTCTTCGAAATCATGAGGAATTGCTTAAAGATAATCTATAGGCCGCTAATCCTAACGAATATATTCGGGTAATCATAGAAATTATCGAGCAATTTTATTTTGGCTTTCTTTCATCTTGAGTTGAGAGTAAGGAATTTTGATCTCGTGTTTGTCTATCCTTCCTTTGATTGATGAAATTATTGTGTTGAGTACAAACTCTTCTCTAGAAATTGCGAGGACACAATTTTGTTAAGGGGGAGTATGTAACAACCCGGGTTTTGGAGATTACTTGTTAATATTAAATTTCAATGCTGGTTATAATTTAATATTGAGAATTAAAATAAAATTTTAAAATTTAAACTGTTTAATTGGAATAAACAATGTTTTAAAAATAAAATAAATAAAATTTGGAACGTTATTTTATTTATTTGGGTTAATAATGATTGGAAATTGGTTTATTTAAATTAAAGGCTGTTTATTTAAATTAAAAGATGGAAATTGGTTTAAAAATTAGGTTTATTATAAATTTGAGTTTAAAACGGGTTGTAATATTTTTTTAAGTAAGAAAATAATTTTTATGGAATTTTAAAAGTTAAAAATGTAAACTTTTGCATTAATTGTGGAAATAGTGCATTTTTGTAAAATAAAGGATTTTAACAATAAAAATGTTTTAAAAATATAATTTTTTCTTTTTATATGGTGGAAAATGTTTTATATTATATGTGTGTAAGTTTACAATTTTATTTGTGTGAAAATTTGAAAGAAAGTGGCATTTGTTAATTACATATGGGTGTATATGTATGTGTGTGTGTGTGTGTGTCTATATATATATATGCATTTTAGTTTAAGTATGAATTAAAATTTAGACTTACTGATTTCTTTTATTTGTTTTGGGTCCAAGGACCACTATAGTCTTAACATGGTGAGAAAAGAAGAAAATGCTTTACCTGTGCATTTATTTCTTATCATCTCCTTCTTCTAACCTGAGAATAGAAAATGGACCCATCTCTACCATTTTGGAAAATTTCAAGCTATTTCTCTAAATTAATTCAATAAACCAAGAATTTTATCAAAATTAGAGTATAATTAAAAGGTAATCTCACTCCAAAACTTTACAACTTCATCAAATTCCTAATTTAAAAGTAGGTTTTCTAATCTACTGTGTTTTTCATTTTTGCATGTACTGTTTTTTGAGTTATACAGGTTATTGGAAGCTCTTCTCTCCTCAAAGCTTCAAACTTTCAGAATAAATTCAAGTTTTTATTTGCAATAGCAAGGTAAGTTGATTAACTCACAAAATATAGCAAAAACAACGCTTCAAAATGGAAAAAATGTGAATGAATTTGCTTCAGTAGATAAATTTCTAATCTTGTTTTCTTTTTGTTCAAAATTGGTCTGTACTGCTTCTTTGGAGGCTTGTATCTTTAGATTCCAAAAAAAAATGCTACTGGTCTTCTTTCAGATGATAGATTGCATGCTATGCATTGTATCTGCAAAAATTCACTTCCAAATAAGGTCGTATGCTATGTCAAAGTGTAGCTTGAAAATCAGGTGGAGGCTGGAAAATTTGTTGGGCAATGTTTGTGCCCTAGGTCGATAGGCATGTCGATCTAGGGATCGACCTTCAAGCCCTCTAAGTCGACCATACAGTCGACCTAGAGGGGGTTGAGGACGACCTGCATGTTGACCTCTAAGGCATTTTGACTAGTCCTTTTTTCTCTTGTGTTGTGTGAAATATGATGCTTATTCTAGCTTAGCTTGTTCTCTATTTTGCTTGATTTTGATGATGATATTATGATGTTTGAGAGCTATGATGCCTATCAATAAGCTAGCTAAATTTTGGAAAATTTGAAATTCAAATTTGAATTGATTTTGAGTTGATTTTGAGTTGAATTCAAATTGAATTTGAATTATCGATTTTGAGGTACTTTCTTTGTTTTTTATTGTTTTCGAGCGCGGTTTTCTCAAAACCATTTGAAATAATATTTGAAATAAATGAGAATTTCAAAATATTATTATGAAGTTTTTTAAAATTATATTTCAAATATAAAAACTATTTATTTTCTATAATGAAGGAATTTTAAATGTTGGTTTCAATAGTCGTTTCTGGAAATAGTTTTCAAAGCTTGTTTTCTCTAATAACTTATTTTAAATTTAAAACACATATTTTTGCACTTTTCGAGCATATGAGAAAGATAATTAAATGATTTAGTAAAACATGTGGTATGGGACATGTGCATTTTCTATTTTGGTTCATTCCAAACTTATACGATCGAAGTTATCACTAGTTATCGATTTTGAGTTGTTTTGCCATATTATGGTGTATTTTGAATTTTATAATTCCTGTTTTATAGGAATTTTCTAAAATGGCCAATATTTGGCGAGTTTTATGGTTTGGGATCTCCTATTCTAGGAGTATGGTCGATGAGGACCATCACGATGTATTTTTATACTTACCAATGAGACGAGGCAAGTCAAGATTTTGAGATTTCCTATTTGGGAATTATGGTTTATGAGAAACCACCATGGGATCTTTTTGTACTTGCAATGATGTGAGGCAAGTTATGAGCTTTCTAAGATTTTATGATTTTGAAGATTTATTTTATGATGTGGAATTTACTAGGGTTTGTAAATCGTTAAGTGTGAACATGTGGTATGGGATGCACGTTAACACTTTTCGGGTTCTTATTTGAGAGTATGTGACGCATCCACGAGTATGCCAGTGCTATAGACCTTCGGTCATCACGAGTTATGTGACTTCGGTCACCACGAGTTATGTGACTTCGATCACCATGAGTATGACCTTCAGCTCCATGAGAAAGGTACCTAATTTATAAATAGCATTTGATAAGAGGTGGCACGTGCAACATTACTTCGGCATTGCAATCAGGGATTTTGCCAATGCTGGTTTTCTGAGTTTTCTGTTTTATTATGATTTCACCATTTAAGATGTTTTATAACATTGAAAATCTAGTGCTATATGACATGTTATATATATGGTGATCTCTTTTATGATGTTTTGAACTCTTACTGGGTTCCTTGAGTTATGAGTTTTGATGATTTCATGATTTTATAAGATATTCTAGATTTTGCCATTTTGGCGAATTAAGTTTGAGTTTTATATACATTTATACCGATGAGATGAGGTATAATTGAGTTTGGAGATTCTTCTATATTTGAGATTTATATTGTCATTCTATGGCATTCTGAGATTTTGTTCATGCCGATGACATGAGGCATATTTGAGTTTGGGATTATCCTATTTGAGAATGTTTTATGTTTGCCATTTTAGCGAGTGTTTGAATTAATGATTCTTCTATTTGGGAGATATGGTTCATCGAAACCGTTGTTGTTATCTTAGAGACTTCACCGATGATATGAGGCAATTATGATGCTTAATTGAGTTAGATCATGAAGGTTTCTTCCTTGAGGTTTCATATACTTAATTGTGAATAGTCCACTTGAGTTATGAATTTATACTTCTTGTTATTTCTTCTTATTCAAGAAGCATGATCATCCTTTTCTTAGTGAAGAGGTTTTGAACTCTTGGTATGGTTTCTTCTCGTTCAAGAGGACACTTTAAGATTTCCGCATGATTCTTATTATTGTCTATCCTTATTAAATTGGTGTTTTAGCTAGACCGACCTATGTATTTTATACTCAAGTCAGACCGAGTTTGTTTCAGGTTTAGCATTTGCTTTTGGACCTAGCTTTGGCTTGAGGCTTTCGTATGGATATTTTTCTATCATCTTTTACGGTTATAATCTCTTTAGAGTTGTATCTTGTGTTGTATATTTATTTGACCCGTGTATACAACGTGGTCATTATACCACCATCGATGTACCATTCGTATTGCATTGGGATGTATCATTGTGTATGTGTATATCTATTTGCTATTCTGTGATGTTCATTTAGTTATTGTATTTTATTCTGATAGATCTGTTAGCCACCTATAGTTTTGTATTAAGTACTTATCAGATATGTCGATCCACTGGAGTTAGAGAAAAAATAGTAGCGCATTTATCGATGTTTTCAATAGATGGTCGCTCCTAACCGGCCTTATTTTCCGCATTAGCAGATAGTATTACTCAGTAATGCTCTTTGTTAATATGGGTCTCGGGGTGGGGCATCATATTAGAAAAATTAAATACCTTTAAAACCAAATAACTCTACCTCCCAATATTCTCACCTTTGTTCAACCTCTAATGCCACCATCCCTAAGAAGCCGAACCCACCCGATTCCCCACTCGCGACCTGGACCCACTACCGCCGCACAACTCTAAGCCGCAAAAAATTTCCTGCCCACCAGATAAGCCTACATCTCCAACCTCCACACATCCTGACCCCGATGTCTATTTTACCGCCATCAATGATGATCACAACCAATAGTTTTCCTGCCGCGCTCCCACCAGCGAATCCACCTTTAACAACCGCGAGCCACCATTTCACCCAAATCGTATCTCACCCCTTGCCTTCACTTCTTCCACTTTGTGCCACCACAACCCTCCCCTTTCTTCGCGATCGATCGTGCCTCCAACTTTGACCCAACGCAAGCGAGATTCACTTCCCACTTCGGTCGCCCTTCATTCTACGACTACATTCGACCACTCTGCCGCCGCCATCGCGTGCGAGCTCATTCGCGATTTTTTCTCGAATACTTTTCTCCAACGAATTTTTTTTTAATTAGATAATTGAGAAGAGAAAGAGGGATCGTGATATCATTGTATATATTATTTTTTATGTGAGGAACAAATTTTGATTTCGTTTGTTTTTGAAGGAAAATAAAGAGGAATACGCGATTTAAATGGAGGAGGGCGGCTTCGTTAATATTTTTTCTTTTTTATTTCTCTTCATGATTTAACCGAAAAGAAGGGGAAAAACGTTATTTACACGAAAAGGTAAAGGCGTGCAGACCTTTAGGGTGCTTGAGAATACATTATAGGATAAGACTTTGATTTAATTATATATATATATATATAATTTTAATCCAAATATTACATATCTCAAAATCATAAACCTATATGGAGGCATGTCGCAAAGCGTTCCTAACAATATACCCCTATTTCGGATCCAATGGAACAAGTCTTGTGTCCTAATTCGATCGTCGGGAGAAGATAGCTTTTTTTAAATCGACATTTAAATTAAATAAGTTAAATTATTTGTAGGAATTTTATGATCGTATGACCTAATGGTGAATCCAAACGCTACGAAATTTGAAATCCGATAATAATACACTATTACGGATCTAATGGGACTTGTTTCGTTGAATTCCGAGACTGTGCCTCGGATCGCTATTTTTAACACGTCAATTAAATCGAAAATTCCAAAAATTTCAGTTTTGAAAACTTATTATCTAAACTAAAATTCCAAATTAAATTTTTAAATCATTTATATATTCCAAATTAAACATTGAAAAATCCGGGTCGTTACATTCCCCTCCCTCCTTAAAATAATTTCGTCCCCGAAATTGCAAAGATAGGAAAATGCTCTAAACCCATTAACTTAACAAAATCCACTTGTTAAAACTCTACATTTCACCTTTCTAATCCTTTAGACTTACATTCACTATCTGTTTCACAAACATTTATCAAAATCCCTTTTTTCTTACTTAAATTCAAAAATCAAATTTCAGTTAACAAAATTCTCCAAAAATTTTCAATTTTTTTCTAACACACTAAATTCTCAAAAAATTTGGGTAGACTCCCCTTTGTACAAAGAGCCTTTTCCAATATGACAAGAAAGATGAAAACATATACATCGACCCACAGAGTCGGAAAATAAAATATATAACATTTATATTTTTGCGCTATTTAATCCAAAAACGTACCTCATTTTAGCATTTTTAATCAAGCAGCTTATAATATTTGTAATTCGTGTAATTAAAGTCAAGCAAAACAGCTCCGTGTACCTGTACTTACTCAATTTAAACATGTAACTACCAAAAACATGAAATTTTAATGATATTTCATTTAGTTAACTAGTTAACACATGAATTTCATAAGAAATGCATGCTAAACATATATTATAATCAATTATAAGGTTTCCTTACTAATTTAAATGCTTTCAATCGATTCATATTCAATTCGAATGGTTACAACTCAATTTACTTGCATTCACTCCATAGTTACACATTATAAATATATTCATTCAAAATAGATTCTGAGTAAATTTATTTACATGCCATTTGATTCACCAAATTTGTTTTACTCCGTTACTTCAAAGGATAATTTTTTCATGCGAATTCGACGATATTCATTTAATAAAATAACTATTATAGCTATTTTACATTGATCCGAAATAAATTTTTATTCAATTCTATTCCATTTCAAATTGATTCTCAATCAATTTATTTACATCCCATTCACTCAAATTCCATATTTCATTTCAGTTTCAATTTACTAACTAATCCATTTAATTTTCTTGGGTTCAATTCTGTTATATAATTCAAGTTTGGATTTTAGTTCTTCACTTTAAAATATCACACCAATTTTATTTTGGTTGTTCTATCCCTTCTTTTTCAATTTACAAGTTACACAACCTATTTCTCACGTTTGCATCAATTTTATACTTGAATATATTCACATTTTATTATTGACTCAAGATTATACAACACTTTATAGCTTAAATATATATGTTTATCCCATTCCCTTATACACATTCCTCATTCACATTCATATGCATTTATATTTAGTTAACTTCATTACATTCTATTCATTTTATTCCATTTATTACAATCACTTCATTTAACTTTGCCTAAGTTAACTCACCAATTCATCAATTCCTTTCATTATTTCCATTCAATAACATAACTTATAGTTATATAATCATTTTACAATTCCAACCTTATATTTAATCCAATTCAAATCCAATTTAAATTCTATTTAACTTATCTTAAGTTGAATTCCATTCATTTCACTTATTGAAGTTAAAATTTAATTTCAAGATTCAAATTCCAAACTTTCCTTTCTTTTTAAATCTATTCTCAATTTATAAGTTCACAACTTATTGCATAATGTTCTTTCCAACATTTTAAATTAAAATTCCCGAATTTAAACACTTAGATTTGTTTCAAATCATTTTGAAATCACAAATATTCCAAATCGCACTTTTTAAATTTAAACCAAATCTGGATTTTGTCCAAAACGCATTCCCTTGGGAATTTCCAAAACAACCTTTGTTTTTTAAACAAAAATCCCATATCAAATTACTACAGTAGCAAATCTGTCACTTATAAACTCAAAAATGAATACTAAAGATGCTGCAGTCATCCACAGAATTATTTTCCAGCGACTGAAGTGGGTTAAGTGCTTTTACCACTTTCAAAATTTATTTAAAAACAATTTCTATTCAGAAATATTCCCAAAAATGATATTCTTGTTATTATTTGCCACACCACTTTGAAAAACATTTTTCCAAACTTCCCAGAATTTAAATTTCCAGATTCTGGTTTGAATCCAATTTTAGTTATATAAATTTATCCGTACAAATCATTCCTATACAATCTCCATTTGGTTATGTATAACCATTCCAATTTTATAATCTTGTTTGATAATAATAATCTCAACCAAACATACCAAATTACTATAATATTGTCAGGAGATTTTTCCTTTATATCAAAATATAATTTGGGTAAAATTATTTCATTTACCCAATTCCAAACAATACTATGTCGAATTACTGTATTCAAGTGTTTAGACCCCTATCGATACAGTTGTACGGACAACGCCGAGCAAAGTTCATAAGCCACTCAATAAGTCAACCAAAACAATATAATTTTTTTATATTTACTAACAAATATGCATTCATATCTATTAATACACTCAAACTCATTCTATAGTACTACTGACGCTATCTCCAATGAGTAGTCCCCACCAAAGCCAAGGTTCTCGCTTAACCTTCAGCTCTGATACCAACTGTAATGACCCGCCGTTCCGTACCCTTTGATTTGATAATAATTCACTCATGTTCAACCCAAATTGTACGAAGGAGAGAATAACTAGGGTAAAGAAGAAAAAGAAACAGAAGAAAATAGAATAACCACGTAGAATCTCATAAACGCAGTAGAACAAAATATAATATATATAATAACAGATTTTTATACAAGAATCTGTAACTATTTAAACTTACAATTATAAGAGTATAACAAACAATGCATCAATTTGGACAGTTATAATAGCTTGTCCCGATATACATAACTCACATAGTAGAAACAACCAAGTACGTGATATAAGTCTAAACTCCTCCAGCTCGTATCCTAAGCACCATGCATTCTAACTTGAATCTGTAATACTCGGTTTAACCCGAGCATTATAATAAAATAAAATCCGAGCCAGTTTGGAAACAAGCGTGAGAAAACACACTCAATTTGAATTATCAAAGTTATCAAACCCTTTGAAAAACAGAGGTACCTTGTAAGACCGCATCACACATAAACACGACGGGTTTTTCCCTTACGATAATCGAAACATCTTATAGAAAATCCAGTAATATTATAATAGTGTCTAAGTACAAAAACTTATTCAAATAGCCGAAATTGTTACATTAATTACATTCCAGCATACTAGGCTCCACAAACAAAACCGTAAAGGCTCGTATTGGAGAATGGATTCCACATAATGACTGGGCCACTAGGGTACCGCCAGTTACAATATACTTCTAGAAAAATGTGTCGATGACCTCACCGGGATCCCCTGCTACACAAGACCGGCCTACCCCTAACATGTATAGTACCGAATATGTTATCACCCTAGGTGTTCCCACCCTTAAAAATCAAGCGCTCCCCTTTCATGCACAACCATATCAATAATTTATATATATGTTTGAGGGAACCTGTAACGACCCAGAATTTTTATAAATTAAAATTTGAATATTTAATTAATTTTAAATATTTATAAGTGAATTTATAAGTCAAATAAATTTTTATTTGAATTATTGGATTTAATTGGATAATTAAATCGATAATTTAAAATGTTAAATTATGGAAATAATTGAAAATAGAGTTAAATATGATAGAAAATGATTTGTAAAATTTTATTTAATCATACTGGAGTTATAGAAATATTTTAGAACTTTTAAAATCGAATTAAAAGTTAATTTGTGAAAATTGAATATTTTAATATTAAATAATCGACTGTAAAATAGCCAATTTTTGAACAGTCTCAGAATTGAACGAAACTAGTTTCATTGGATCCGTAATGGTTAGTTATTACCGGATTTCAATTTTCGTGTCAATCGGAGCTATCGTTTGATCGTGGCAGCTCGAAACGCATCGATTTATTTTTAATTTAAATTTGGCGAGTCAAAATAGCCATTTTTCAAAAAGTCTCGGAATTCGACGAAACCAGTTTCATCGGATCCGTAATGTGATATTATTGTAAGGTTTCAAATTTCAAGTCAATTGGATTTACCGTTTGTCCGGTACAAATTAAAACGCCTAGAAATCGGTTTAAATCGGTTTAATTTAAATTGAACGTTTTCAGCCATAACTCGCACATACTTCCGAATTAGCTTCCGAAACCTGTTCCATTGTGTCCGGAACGCGGGATAAACCCTAGGTACGCTGGTTACGGCGTCTAAATCGGAGTTCGGAATTCCCGGGATGAATAGTGTTTACGCTTGGTTTTCTATAAATACACACACACACACAAATAAAAAAAAAAAAATGCAAAACCCTAATAATAATATGCAGCCGCCACCCCTGATTTCAAAGGCCAGAAATTGCCCGATTTCAACCCTCAATCTCTCCCAATCTACAAACATTTAGGAGAAGTGATCAACTACAAACTTGTAGAGCACATCAAGAGCTTTAGATCCGTACGGTTGAGATCGCGTTTGGAGCGACGATGGAGGAGCAAGATGTGGCCGTTCTCTACAGTTTCGCACGCACTTCGAGAGTAGGGGGTGGGGCCGAGTTGGCCATGGTGGTAGGCGTGGGTAGTTTGCGTCGTGCTCTTCGCAATGGAGTTCCCCGATCGAGTTCTAGTCGAGTGTGTTTGCAGTATTATGTAACCCTAGTTCTACATATGGGTTCGGCGGCTACGTTGGTTCCTGGAAGCTTTTGCGTGAGTGGGGAAGAAAAGGGAGAGGCCTTGGATTGAGATCTAACGGCTGTAGTTGAGTTAGGTTATAAGTTTTTAAAGTTATGTTGAAATTTAGTTATAAAAACATGTATAATCTTATAAAATCAATAACTTTTTCATACGAGGTCGAAAAAATGCAAACTCAGTTGCGTTGGAATCGTATGGACGAGCACTACGCGATGGAGTTGGTTTGGAGTCGTTTGGAGTTAGTGAGAATTTCGGGTAAAATTAAACGCGCGTTTAATTTTATTCGAAATAAAAGCTTAAACGGAAATTAAAACCAAGGTGAGAATTTCTCACTCAATCGAATAGATTTCGATTTTATTTTAAATAGTTAGATTTAAAATATTTGAATGCATGTTGAATGATGACTGTAAATTATTGATTGTTAAAATAGACATTATGCGCCGTTAGTAAGCGGATGTTATTTAGTAAAAACATATACCGCGAATATTTCATAAACAGTGAAATTGGTATTATATATATAATATCAATATATATATATTGGCATATGTATATATTGCAGTTGATTGATTTCCCGCATTTTTTGTTTAGCGGATGAGACCCTATTACGCCGTTATTAAGCGGATAATATTTATTAAGAACATGTACCGCGATAATTTCGTACTGGAGCGAAATTGGTATTGTGCTAATGTTTTTGGATGCAGGAAAACAGGTTGGAGGGATCCAACTGGATTCCTCAACAGTATTTATTTACTTTCAGATATTTTGATATTTGATGGATTATCATATTGATATATGATATCGTTGTTAGTCGTGATTGACTATTTGGTGTGTAGCATCATTGGACCCAGATTTTTGGGATTTTAAAATGATTTTAAAAGTGATTTTGAAAATATGCTATATCTTTGGAATTGATCCATTATAAATAAATAAACGTTATAATTTTTAAAGTTATAAAAATTATGGTTTTTGTGAAATATAGTTAAAAAGCTGATTTTTAGAAATACGATTAAAAGTCGATTTTTGAGAAATATGAACTAATGATTTTATAAAATAATTAGATTGGATTTTTGGATATATGATAAAAGTTTAAATATAGGATTTATAAAATTTGATTATTTTATAAATCGAAATGATGAAATTATAAAGGAATTTAAAGACGTTTTAGAATAATAATATAAACTAATTTATATTAAGAGATTTATAAATGGATATTTATAAATTGAATTATGGACATTATAAAACGAGTTTTTATAAGTGTTTGAATATAGTGAAAATGAATTTCCTAAATGAATGAAATTTATGAAATTATAAACTGTGAAGTTATAAATGAAATTTTATAAGCAATAGGTTTATAAAATTTATAAAGTTATCGAAAGAATGAATTTTGGATAAATAAACAATCTTATAAGTTAAGATTAATAATTTGGGAAGTTAAATGAACGATTTTGTAAAATAATCGTTTTATAAGTAATTAACTTATAATATGAACTTGTAGTTTATAATTGAGTTATAAACTGGAATAGGTTAATAAAGGAATTTATAAAAAGGAAGTTTTTATAAATAAATAGAAACGGAATTTATAAACGTTGTTTTATAAATCCGCAAATGACTTATTTTGATAAGTTAATTGTTATAACTTAGAGATAGAGTTATATTCACATTTTGAACAGTGAATAATCCTTTAAGTTAAAGTGAATAGAAATGATGAAATTTGTTAAGGTAGTATATTCACGTTTTTGAATAGTGAATAACACGTTAAAGGAAATATTTTAGATTTGATGTTTTAAATAGAATTAAAACAATCTAGTGATGTTTTAAAAGGTGTTGAGATTCGAAACCATAGATTTCAACATTTATTGTTGAAATAGACGTTTTCGAGAAATAAAAGGAAATGGTAGACTATAACACTGTTGTTATAGTAAATGATTTTCGAAAGGAAATGTTTTTAATAGTATTGGGATTTATATATCTATTTAATTTCGAATCCCTATACTAGTGATTTTGGGTTGTTGTAACGATGTTTTACGCAACATTCGTTTTGGCCCAAATAAATATGTTAAGTGAATGATTTCCTTAAAAGAATGAAAGATATACTTAATTTGATTTAAGTATATTGGATATTTTCTAAGTGTTGAAAATAAAAGAGATTTGTGAATTACTTATGAATAAATAAGTATGGAAACGTTTTCCAATATGAAGTGAATATTTAGAAATTATCTTTTTGAAGATAAATTGAAATGGATAAGTGAAATCGTATATGCATGGATAATTTTGAAATATAAATTCATTATGGAATTTATATGTGAAAAGTGAAATTGGTTAAAAAATAAATATTGATTTATTTTTGAAGTGTTGAAATTATATATCTTGTAAAGATATTTTGGAAAATAAATAATTTGGAAAATTATTTGGAATCTGGTGATGTGTGCATATCCAGTGATAGTTCAATAACCGACTATCAGTATTTCCCTTTGAATGGGTATTTGATGTGAATATGATTGAATTTGAATGCACACTTATTTTTGAATAAGCGCTCACTATTCGGGTTAACCGGGAAAGGACCATGGGGTCGTATAACCCATTCCGAATATGTGATACGTCATTGTGAATTGCATTAAAGATCGGTGTTGAAGACCGGTATTTGCAAGAGTGATAGGATGAACTATCGATTGACTCTGCACCGAGTTGCTCCGGTATTGAGTTCTCCATATGTGATGGTGAATCCGATCAGGATTGTGAATATCCGGATTGCAAGGACTTCTTTGTAAGTGCCTTCGGTTCTGTTCGATCCCGGAACAGACTTGTATGGATTGTATGCCTGACATTGCAATTTGAGATATAAAGCCGATTTCTTTCAAATATATTTCTGTTGGTGGCGGAGAATTTATTCTTTGCTTAACACCCTTCTTTTAGACGTACGAGCTCAAAGGTTATATAGTTGAAGTTATCAGCAATATATCCCATTTTGGTAATGTGACATGCTGAGTGATGCTGAAATGATCATTGTGTTGATTATTTGTGATAGGATCATTTATTTGATCGTCTATCTTAGTGATCATTGTGTTGATCATTTGTTGACCCAAAGCATGGCTTTTGTATAAAGTATGTTTTTGTGGACGTGACTTCGTCGAGCCTCACACCCCGTGAATGGTCAAAACAGGAAAGAAGCAGCAAGGTTATGAGGGGTAGCACCCTTTAGGATGTGTCCATTTCCTTCTGGAAAAGGGTAGTATCATGGTATGGAGCCCAGATACTTACTCATGTTGAAAACACTTTATGATTGTGTGAATTGATTACGAGCGCTCGGTGAAAAGGTCCCAAAGGACCGGGGGATGGCATATTCGGTCAGTTGTTGCTCAGTTAGGAGTAACCCGGCCTTGTGTTGGTAGAGATCCGGTTTGGTTCTCGGGGATGTCCATCCAGAGGCATTCTCAGTGGCAATGGGAAGTTCCTTGGCCTGACCATTTGTTGGAAATCCAAAGAAACAATACGTGACTTGTACGGTATTAGTTGTAGAACCTGCCATTCACTTATGGTGGTCACCACTGTTTGGATGGTAGCTATAGTAGGCATAGTTCGAAATGTCTATGTTGGCTAAGATTTATATCTTTACTTTCGAAATGATTTGTCATACACTATGCACTAGTAATAATAATAAAAAAATGTTATTTTAAATGCGTATCAAGCATCTTTGACTATCATAAGGAGAAATCTCCTCCGATTCTGCGTTTGCATGTGTGTGTGTGCGGGAGGCCTTATGGTAGTCTCATTTTTAAAAGCATTGCGAATTGATTTAAAAATATTCCTCTATTTTGATTTTAAAGATAAATAAACTGTTTTGAGTTCTCACACCAGTCACATGACTGACTTGGAGTTTATTGTTTTCCTTCCTAAACTCTGGGTGCCCACCAATTTCCACACGGGCAGTTAAGAGTTAGGTTTATCAGGATATTCTGGATATTCTGAAGTTGCTGGAGGCAAGCTGGATGGCATGGCGTATTACTAGTTTATATAATATTTCTTTTTCCGCTGCACTGTTTATTGTTGTATGTTGTTGTACACTCTGATGATATGATGTGATGTAATGAAATGAAATGTAATAACTGATATAGTTCTTTGTTTAAAGATTATTCATTTATTATTATATGTTGTTCCGCTGCGAATTGTGAGATTCTGTTGTTGTTCTGTTTTGTTTCCTTTCTGTCCCGTCCTATTTTCTTCTGTTTTTTTCTCCTTTTTCTCTATTCTCTATTTCTTCTATTTTTAAAATTTCCTATCATCTATTTTCTTCTATTTTAAAATTTT
Source organism: Allium cepa (assembly GCA_030765085.1). Classification (NCBI taxonomy): domain Eukaryota; kingdom Viridiplantae; phylum Streptophyta; class Magnoliopsida; order Asparagales; family Amaryllidaceae; genus Allium; species Allium cepa. Next base: position 460,254,751 of record CM060932.1, read on the forward strand.
CTGTCCTCTTTTCTATTTTCTTTTCTCTCTATTATCTATCTACCTTCTTCTTCTACCTTTTCTTTTCTTAAATTTTTCTTAAAACCCCTAAGGGTTCGTATTTTCGTTCATCTTGAATTAAACAAAGGAGATTAGTGTCTATTCAAGGAGTACGGACTTACGGGTCTTTACAGTTGGTATCGGAGCTCTGATGGTTAAGCGACAACCATGGTTCTGTTGGGTATTACTCATTAGAGATAGAGTCAGTAGTACTCTAGAATGAGTTTGAGTGTAATAATAGCTATGAGAGCGTATTTGTTAGTGATATGAAATTGTTTTATATTGTGATGATTGGTTTGTTGAGTGGCATATGAACCTTCCTCAGCACGGTATGTACAACTTTGCCGAAGGGGTTTCTAAACACTTGAATAGAACAATTCGACACAATATTGATTTTTAAATTGGGTAAATGAAATAATTTTACTTTGATTATATTTTATATGTAAAGGAATAATTTTTCAGAATTATTAAAGTGTATATAAGTTGATTATTTAGTTGTTTGAATAATCTAAATTAAAGAATAATTGTATAAGCAAAAGAATTATAAGAATTGAGTTATAATTAAAGTGAATTACAATTGTGAAATAAACTTATATATATGAGAAGTGAAACTATATGAATATATTTATGAATATGAGTTGTAAATAAAAATGAATTCAAAGTTAAATGAAGTTGATATTAGTAATAAAGATAAATGTGAACTTAAGTTATGTGAATGAAATTCAACTTTGGTAATTGAATTGAATAAATGAATTGAATTGTGAATCAATTGAATGTGAATTAAGTAGATATGAAATAATGAATGTAAGTATTAATTCATTGAAATCTAATGTTATTAGAAGTTGTATAAATTGAATGAGAATGAATATAAGCAAAGGAATTTGGTTGTAATAAATATACGTTGGTTGTTATATGATTGTTAGTTGATTGTATATAATTCATTAAGTGTTAATGAAATTGGAAGCTATGTAATTGAATTCAAATTTGGAGTAAATAAATTTGAATAGAATTGAAAGTGAATTAGATTTAATTAGTAAATGTAAACTAATTGAATTGAGAATGAATGTTGATAAAATCCAATGTGAATAAATCAAATGTGATTTAAAGTGAAAACCAATTCATTAAATATTAATGAGAATATGAATGAATATTATTGATTATGAATGATAGCTGGTTGATGGTTTCATTTGTTGTTTAGTTGCACTTCTATGTGACATATATAGTTGTTATGTTGATATATGTTGTATATTGAGATTATTTGCATATGTGCATGTTCTCATGTTGTTTGTTAAGTGTTGAGTAGGTGCGGATCGCGTTGCTTCGCATTTGGAGTTCGCTTTAGCGCTATATTAGCCGTATATGCTCGCTAATAAAATATAAGGTACATATCTCGGATTAAATATCGTACTTTTACACTTTTTTTCCCTTCGGGATGCCTCATTACTTGATGAGATGTATATTTGTGATATATATACTGTCATTTTTTTTTTCGGATCGAGCCGCGCAAAGGAGACATGGCGAATTTTTTCGGAAATTTAAGGCGTTAGAAAAATTTAAGAAAATTGGAAAATTTTGAAAACTTTAACTTTGATTTTGAAATTGAAAGTTAAATGATATAGTTGTTTTTGAAAAAGATAACTAAGTATGATTTGAAAACTTAGTAAAGTTATTGTAAGAAGTTTAATTATGAATTTTGGAAAGTTAATAGATTTTGTAACCTTTCTTACTTGTAATTTCGAGGACGAAATTCTTTTAAGGGGGAAAGATTGTAACGACCCAGAATTTTTATAAATTAAAATTTGAATATTTAATTAATTTTAAATATTTATAAGTGAATTTATAAGTCAAATAAATTTTTATTTGAATTATTGGATTTAATTGGATAATTAAATCGATAATTTAAAATGTTAAATTATGGAAATAATTGAAAATAGAGTTAAATATGATAGAAAATGATTTGTAAAATTTTATTTAATCATACTGGAGTTATAGAAATATTTTAGAACTTTTAAAATCGAATTAAAAGTTAATTTGTGAAAATTGAATATTTTAATATTAAATAATCGACTGTAAAATAGCCAATTTTTGAACAGTCTCAGAATTGAACGAAACTAGTTTCATTGGATCCGTAATGGTTAGTTATTACCGGATTTCAATTTTTGTGTCAATCGGAGCTATCGTTTGATCATGGCAGCTCGAAACGCATCGATTTATTTTTAATTTAAATTTGGCGAGTCAAAATAGCCATTTTTCAAAAAGTCTCGGAATTCGACGAAACCAGTTTCATCGGATCCGTAATGTGATATTATTGTAAGGTTTCAAATTTCAAGTCAATTGGATTTACCGTTTGTCCGGTACAAATTAAAACGCCTAGAAATCGGTTTAAATCGGTTTAATTTAAATTGAACGTTTTCAGCCATAACTCGCACATACTTCCGAATTAGCTTCCGAAACCTGTTCCATTGTGTCCGGAACGCGGGATAAACCCTAGGTACGCTGGTTACGGCGTCTAAATCGGAGTTCGGAATTCCCGGGATGAATAGTGTTTACGCTTGGTTTTCTATAAATACACACACACACACAAATAAAAAAAAAAAAAATGCAAAACCCTAATAATAATATGCAGCCGCCACCCCTGATTTCAAAGGCCAGAAATTGCCCGATTTCAACCCTCAATCTCTCCCAATCTACAAACATTTAGGAGAAGTGATCAACTACAAACTTGTAGAGCACATCAAGAGCTTTAGATCCGTACGGTTGAGATCGCGTTTGGAGCGACGATGGAGGAGCAAGATGTGGCCGTTCTCTATAGTTTCGCACGCACTTCGAGAGTAGGGGGTGGGGCCGAGTTGGCCATGGTGGTAGGCGTGGGTAGTTTGCGTCGTGCTCTTCGCAATGGAGTTCCCCGATCGAGTTCTAGTCGAGTGTGTTTGCAGTATTATGTAACCCTAGTTCTACATATGGGTTCGGCGGCTACGTTGGTTCCTGGAAGCTTTTGCGTGAGTGGGGAAGAAAAGGGAGAGGCCTTGGATTGAGATCTAACGGCTGTAGTTGAGTTAGGTTATAAGTTTTTAAAGTTATGTTGAAATTTAGTTATAAAAACATGTATAATCTTATAAAATCAATAACTTTTTCATACGAGGTCGAAAAAATGCAAACTCAGTTGCGTTGGAATCGTATGGACGAGCACTACGCGATGGAGTTGGTTTGGAGTCGTTTGGAGTTAGTGAGAATTTCGGGTAAAATTAAACGCGCGTTTAATTTTATTCGAAATAAAAGCTTAAACGGAAATTAAAACCAAGGTGAGAATTTCTCACTCAATCGAATAGATTTCGATTTTATTTTAAATAGTTAGATTTAAAATATTTGAATGCATGTTGAATGATGACTGTAAATTATTGATTGTTAAAATAGACATTATGCGCCGTTAGTAAGCGGATGTTATTTAGTAAAAACATATACCGCGAATATTTCATAAACAGTGAAATTGGTATTATATATATAATATCAATATATATATATTGGCATATGTATATATTGCAGTTGATTGATTTCCCGCATTTTTTGTTTAGCGGATGAGACCCTATTACGCCGTTATTAAGCGGATAATATTTATTAAGAACATGTACCGCGATAATTTCGTACTGGAGCGAAATTGGTATTGTGCTAATGTTTTTGGATGCAGGAAAACAGGTTGGAGGGATCCAACTGGATTCCTCAACAGTATTTATTTACTTTCAGATATTTTGATATTTGATGGATTATCATATTGATATATGATATCGTTGTTAGTCGTGATTGACTATTTGGTGTGTAGCATCATTGGACCCAGATTTTTGGGATTTTAAAATGATTTTAAAAGTGATTTTGAAAATATGCTATATCTTTGGAATTGATCCATTATAAATAAATAAACGTTATAATTTTTAAAGTTATAAAAATTATGGTTTTTGTGAAATATAGTTAAAAAGCTGATTTTTAGAAATACGATTAAAAGTCGATTTTTGAGAAATATGAACTAATGATTTTATAAAATAATTAGATTGGATTTTTGGATATATGATAAAAGTTTAAATATAGGATTTATAAAATTTGATTATTTTATAAATCGAAATGATGAAATTATAAAGGAATTTAAAGACGTTTTAGAATAATAATATAAACTAATTTATATTAAGAGATTTATAAATGGATATTTATAAATTGAATTATGGACATTATAAAACGAGTTTTTATAAGTGTTTGAATATAGTGAAAATGAATTTCCTAAATGAATGAAATTTATGAAATTATAAACTGTGAAGTTATAAATGAAATTTTATAAGCAATAGGTTTATAAAATTTATAAAGTTATCGAAAGAATGAATTTTGGATAAATAAACAATCTTATAAGTTAAGATTAATAATTTGGGAAGTTAAATGAACGATTTTGTAAAATAATCGTTTTATAAGTAATTAACTTATAATATGAACTTGTAGTTTATAATTGAGTTATAAACTGGAATAGGTTAATAAAGGAATTTATAAAAAGGAAGTTTTTATAAATAAATAGAAACGGAATTTATAAACGTTGTTTTATAAATCCGCAAATGACTTATTTTGATAAGTTAATTGTTATAACTTAGAGATAGAGTTATATTCACATTTTGAACAGTGAATAATCCTTTAAGTTAAAGTGAATAGAAATGATGAAATTTGTTAAGGTAGTATATTCACGTTTTTGAATAGTGAATAACACGTTAAAGGAAATATTTTAGATTTGATGTTTTAAATAGAATTAAAACAATCTAGTGATGTTTTAAAAGGTGTTGAGATTCGAAACCATAGATTTCAACATTTATTGTTGAAATAGACGTTTTCGAGAAATAAAAGGAAATGGTAGACTATAACACTGTTGTTATAGTAAATGATTTCCGAAAGGAAATGTTTTTAATAGTATTGGGATTTATATATCTATTTAATTTCGAATCCCTATACTAGTGATTTTGGGTTGTTGTAACGATGTTTTACGCAACATTCGTTTTGGCCCAAATAAATATGTTAAGTGAATGATTTCCTTAAAAGAATGAAAGATATACTTAATTTGATTTAAGTATATTGGATATTTTCTAAGTGTTGAAAATAAAAGAGATTTGTGAATTACTTATGAATAAATAAGTATGGAAACGTTTTCCAATATGAAGTGAATATTTAGAAATTATCTTTTTGAAGATAAATTGAAATGGATAAGTGAAATCGTATATGCATGGATAATTTTGAAATATAAATTCATTATGGAATTTATATGTGAAAAGTGAAATTGGTTAAAAAATAAATATTGATTTATTTTTGAAGTGTTGAAATTATATATCTTGTAAAGATATTTTGGAAAATAAATAATTTGGAAAATTATTTGGAATCTGGTGATGTGTGCATATCCAGTGATAGTTCAATAACCGACTATCAGTATTTCCCTTTGAATGGGTATTTGATGTGAATATGATTGAATTTGAATGCACACTTATTTTTGAATAAGCGCTCACTATTCGGGTTAACCGGGAAAGGACCATGGGGTCGTATAACCCATTCCGAATATGTGATACGTCGTTGTGAATTGCATTAAAGATCGGTGTTGAAGACCGGTATTTGCAAGAGTGATAGGATGAACTATCGATTGACTCTGCACCGAGTTGCTCCGGTATTGAGTTCTCCATATGTGATGGTGAATCCGATCAGGATTGTGAATATCCGGATTGCAAGGACTTCTTTGTAAGTGCCTTCGGTTCTGTTCGATCCCGGAACAGACTTGTATGGATTGTATGCCTGACATTGCAATTTGAGATATAAAGCCGATTTCTTTCAAATATATTTCTGTTGGTGGCGGAGAATTTATTCTTTGCTTAACACCCTTCTTTGAGACGTACGAGCTCAAAGGTTATATAGTTGAAGTTATCAGCAATATATCCCATTTTGGTAATGTGACATGCTGAGTGATGCTGAAATGATCATTGTGTTGATTATTTGTGATAGGATCATTTATTTGATCGTCTATCTTAGTGATCATTGTGTTGATCATTTGTTGACCCAAAGCATGGCTTTTGTATAAAGTATGTTTTTGTGGACGTGACTTCGTCGAGCCTCACACCCCGTGAATGGTCAAAACAGGAAAGAAGCAGCAAGGTTATGAGGGGTAGCACCCTTTAGGATGTGTCCATTTCCTTCTGGAAAAGGGTAGTATCATGGTATGGAGCCCAGATACTTACTCATGTTGAAAACACTTTATGATTGTGTGAATTGATTACGAGCGCTCGGTGAAAAGGTCCCAAAGGACCGGGGGATGGCATATTCGGTCAGTTGTTGCTCAGTTAGGAGTAACCCGGCCTTGTGTTGGTAGAGATCCGGTTTGGTTCTCGGGGATGTCCATCCAGAGGCATTCTCAGTGGCAATGGGAAGTTCCTTGGCCTGACCATTTGTTGGAAATCCAAAGAAACAATACGTGACTTGTACGGTATTAGTTGTAGAACCTGCCATTCACTTATGGTGGTCACCACTGTTTGGATGGTAGCTATAGTAGGCATAGTTCGAAATGTCTATGTTGGCTAAGATTTATATCTTTACTTTCGAAATGATTTGTCATACACTATGCACTAGTAATAATAAAAAAAAATGTTATTTTAAATGCGTATCAAGCATCTTTGACTATCATAAGGAGAAATCTCCTCCGATTCTGCGTTTGCATGTGTGTGTGTGCGGGAGGCCTTATGGTAGTCTCATTTTTAAAAGCATTGCGAATTGATTTAAAAATATTCCTCTATTTTGATTTTAAAGATAAATAAACTGTTTTGAGTTCTCACACCAGTCACATGACTGACTTGGAGTTTATTGTTTTCCTTCCTAAACTCTGGGTGCCCACCAATTTCCACACGGGCAGTTAAGAGTTAGGTTTATCAGGATATTCTGGATATTCTGAAGTTGCTGGAGGCAAGCTGGATGGCATGGCGTATTACTAGTTTATATAATATTTCTTTTTCCGCTGCACTGTTTATTGTTGTATGTTGTTGTACACTCTGATGATATGATGTGATGTAATGAAATGAAATGTAATAACTGATATAGTTCTTTGTTTAAAGATTATTCATTTATTATTATATGTTGTTCCGCTGCGAATTGTGAGATTCTGTTGTTGTTCTGTTTTGTTTCCTTTCTGTCCCGTCCTATTTTCTTCTGTTTTTTTCTCCTTTTTCTCTATTCTCTATTTCTTCTATTTTTAAAATTTCCTATCATCTATTTTCTTCTATTTTAAAATTTTCTGTCCTCTTTTCTATTTTCTTTTCTCTCTATTATCTATCTACCTTCTTCTTCTACCTTTTCTTTTCTTAAATTTTTCTTAAAACCCCTAAGGGTTCGTATTTTCGTTCATCTTGAATTAAACAAAGGAGATTAGTGTCTATTCAAGGAGTACGGACTTACGGGTCTTTACAGAACCTATAAAAGTGATAACATATCCTAATTCGATGCGGCCCGCTTGGACTTGTTGCATCTCCCTAATTTTAGTCATTTCCAGTTGATGAGGCTTGAGGCTAATGTTATCTTTCAAGAGAAATTCCACTTAGAATGCTCATCGTCCTTCGATAATGATGTTCTGATAGCATTCGTCCATACAAGTTGTCTTGGGTCTGGACAAACCGAATCACCATCTCCACTATCTTCATGATATCCATTCATAACATTCAATCTACATCAAAGTGACTTTAGGATAATTAAATCTGATCTCGCTGTCTTCAAACGATTTACGAAATTAGCCAATATTGATAGTCGGTTATTTAACTGTCAAATAACATCCATAGGCGTCACTATGCCATTATTTAAATTTTTCCCAAATTTATTTTTAAAATATCTTTATAAGATATATATACATATATATTAAAATTTCTTTAAAATATTTCAAAATTTGAAAACCAATTCAAATTTTAATACCCGTAACAAGATTTTCACGAACATCTCAATATCTTAGAAATATTTTCCTTCGATTCCATTTACAATTCAATACTTGAAAATATTTCTATTATAATAATAATCTCATACGAGAAATATTCGGAATCCTTTCGGCTCAATACTTAGGAAATAATTATAAGTATATCTTCCAAAAATCAATTATCTCCAATACTTAGGAAATATTCCATTTATTTCACAATTCAAAAACCCGTTACAAATTTCATTTGTAAATCCCGTGACTCGTTTTTAACGAATTCTATAAGATTCAAAATTCGTTAATGAAATTCCTTTTAAATTTCCTAAGTCAATTCACTCGCCTAAACCCCCAATTCTCATTTCAAACTCCTTTTATGAATTCTAAATTCATTTTGATTTTCTATATTTAATCACCTTGGAAATTAACTTAAATTTTGGCATTTCACTATAATATTTCTTTTTCAAACCACTCTCCATCTACCAACTTAACTTACAAATCTCGAGGTAATTATAAATCGCTTCAATCTTTTGCCTTCAAACCAAATATATATATATATATAATAATATTAAAAAAACTAATTTCAAACATGGTTAAATACTATTAAAATATCAAAGCACCTTTAATTAAGAATTGATAACTCATTTCCAATTCATTTCAAATAAAATCAACTGATTTACAAGCTTAATAGTAAAACTTAAATTTTCTTTCACTAATATAAAATATTTGAATAACCCACTTTCTGAAATATTCCAACACTAACTAGTTTTAAAATTACAAAGTTTAATCGGTAAAATTTCCTTTCTTTTTAAAAACAAAACATAAATTCTTAATAAAAATATATTTTAAAATTCCAATAACCAATTTCAATTTATAAATTCCTCTCGATTCACAACATATCGATTTCCTTTCCAATTCCCTTTCCAAATCACTTTCCATAAAAATAAACTCCACTATTTCTCCTAAAAATTATTTTCATATCTGATATAAATTCACACTATAAAATTTTATATTTCCAATTTATCACCGATATCTTTTCCCTTATTTATAAACATCATTTATAAATTTACAAACTCCCTTGGTTTTACTTGTTTATAAAAATCAAATCTTATTTATAAAATCCCATTCTATAAATCCATTTCCTTATAAATTCTATTTATTTTTCAAATCTATTTTCAATATTGGTTTTTAACTTCTTTCCATATTCTTTCTTGAATATCATTTTAAATCCAGTCTTAAAAATCCATTTATATTATTTATTTTAAAATCTCTATTTAAAATATTTTCTACATACCCAAAAATCAAATTATTATTTTATCCAACTCGAATTCCTTTAAAATAATCCAAATTCCAATAAAAATATTTTTATATCAAGAATCCCTTTATTCCTTAAAATTCAAAAATAACATTTATGGTAGTCAAAATACCAAAATTCAGGCTGGTGCTATTGTAGCATCTAACTATTCAAGTCACAACAATAATCTATAACTGATTATTGTAACACATCATATATTATTATATATGAAAAACAATCAATATAAATTTAAGAAATCCAGTTGGATCATCCAACCTATTTCCTTACATTCACAGATGTTAATTAACATAAAGATACCAATCCCACTTCAAGGGGGATATCACAGTAATATAAGGTCATCTGCTATTATGCGAGGGGCATAGGATCTCATCCGCTCCAATCAGCGGGAAATAAATCCGACTACTAATATATATACTACTATATATATTTAACATCCGAACTAATAATAATTTACAATTTCAACCATCATCTAATAATTAATTTTAACTATTTAAAATTAATTCTAGTAATCCAAATGAGTGATAATTTCTCGCCTTGATATTTAATTGAAATCCATTTCGGTTCCAAATTTATTTCCTTGCATGGTGTTTTGTTGCTACGATCCAATGTGATTGATTTTCGTGGCTTTTTTGGACCTCATATAAATTAGTAATAGCATTTATAAGATTCACGATTTAGTTTATGTATAAATTCCACTAATCCCTTCATTTGGAAAATTAATTACCTTTATAAACAAATCACTCTACTCCCAATATCCTCGCCTTTATTCAACCTCGTACGCCACCATCCCCAGGAAGCCAAACCCACCCTATCCCCAATTCGCAACCTGGAACCACTGCTGCTGCCCAACCCCATGCTGCGATAATTTTCCTACCCACTAGAGAAGCCAACGTTTCAAACCTCCACGCACACTGACCTTGATGTCTGTCTTCCACCGCCATCGTCGATCATAGCCACTACTTTGCAAATGCACCTTCGACAATGGCGAGCCACCATTCCACCTAAATTGAATCGTCTCCCCTCTCCACCACGCCTCCGCTTCCTCCACTAGAGCCACCGCGACCCTCTCCTTTCATTATGATCAATTGCGAATCCAACTTGACCCAACGCAAGCGAGCTTCACTTCCTACTTCGGTCGCCCTACATCGCACGACTACATTCAATCACTCCGCCTCCACCATCGCACACAAGTTCGTTCGCATTTTAGATTTGCACGAATGATTTTTTTCGAAGCGGATAACTGAGAAGAGAAAGAGGGGTTGCGATTTCATTGTATATATTTTTTTCTTATGTAAGGAATGAATTTTGATTTCATTTATTTCTGAAGGAAAGTAAAGAGGAATATGCAATTTAAATGGAGGAGTGCAGCTTCATTAATAAAAAAAATTCTTTTTTATTTCTCTACGTGATTTAACCAAACAGAATGGGGAAAAGCGTGATTTACACGAAAAGGTAAAGGCATGTAGATCTTGAGGGTGGTTGAGAAGACATTATAGGAAAAGACTTTGATTTAATTATATATGTATGTGTGTATACATGTTATTTTACTCGAAATATTACATATCTCGAAATTTTGAACCCCTATGAAGGCGTGTCGTCGGGCGTTCCTAAATTTATACCCCTATTCCGGATCCAATGGAACAAATCTCGAGTCCCAATTCGATCGTATGGAGAAGATAGTTTTTTAAAATCGACTATTTAAATTGAATAAATTAAATTATTTCTAGGCGTTTTTAGATCGTACGACCAAATGGTGAATCCAAATGTTATGAAATTTGAAATCCGATAATAATATACTATTACGGATCCAATGTGACTAATTTCATTGAATTCCAAGACTGTACCTCAGATCGCTATTTTTAACATGTCATTAAATCGACGATTCAAAAATATCAAAATCGCTTGAGATTTCAGTTTTAAAAATTTATTAACCCAATTAAAATTCAAAATTAAATATTTAAACCATTTAAATATTCCAAATTAAACATCGAAAAATCTAGGTCGTTGCAAAGCCTCACAACCGGAAGGAATGGAAAAATACGGCATGCGGTAGAGCTATGTGGTTAGCTACCATTATGTGCAGTTACCCCATTCTAGATGTCTGTTTCAGAGTTGGTTTGCATGCAAATACCGTGGTGGTACAAGGCCTCAGTGTCAAGGGTGTGTGGTAATCCGGTCTGTCATGTTAGAAAGGAAGCCGACTCTATGTTAGCTTCGGTGCATTTTCTAAAGGTGTAAGATCTTAGGTAGTCTGTTACCTTGCAATTATTGGGATCCAATCTCCAATATGTACCTTATGTTTTCGATTGTAGAACCTAGTATGTTGGAATGTGAGATGCAAACATTTCAGCTATTTTATCTATTTACTTTAAACCTAGACACTATGATAATATCACCAGATTTTGATATACAATATTTTGTTTATCGTAAGGTAAAAACCCGTCCGTTTTTATAAGCAATGTGGTCTTATAAGATATCCTTTGTTTGAAAGGTTTTCAAATGTTGTGAATCAATTTGGTTGTTACTTTTTATCGTGTTTTACTCATGTTGGTTTACTAGATAGACCCGGGCGTTATTCCTGTAATGCTCAATTCAGACTTAGCATGTTTTCCCAAAGCTTAGCTGGATACTTTGGAGTTGGAGAGGAACTGGATGGTTAAGACGTATTCACGTATATTTTTCTTCCACTGTTTTATAGAGTCTGTATGTTTGTCAGCACAAGGACATGTTTCTCTAACTATCCAAATTTAGGATAATTCTAGTGTACTCTGATGTTGTATAAATGAATAAAGATGTTTCCTTTTGTAAAGATCATTGTTATATTATCTATTATTCGCTGCATTGTGAGATTCTGTATTGTTTAGTTTTCTTTTATCTTCTTCTTTCACCCTAACAAATCGGTATTCCGGCACTCGAATATTCAGCATGTGATACAGTGGACGTATGAGTGTCAATTTTCGAGGGTCAAAAATATGATTCGTTACATATAAATGGAATTAGCTACCGGTATATATGTTCCATTGTGTTCGAAATAGAGGTATAACATATAAAACGCCAAGCGGAAGTCCAAAATTTTAAATTGTGAATAGTACATTGAAATTGGTTATAAAAGGACTTGAAATATTTTCATTTGCAAACCCTAAACGTTATAAACCCTAGCCTCCATTAAAAATAAATCTCAATCCAATGGTCATCAATTCACACGAGCTAAGAGCAAAATTAGCCAAAACATTCAACGTTAATGATGGAGAGCTCGTCACCATGAACTCATCCATACCTTTGGATCGACAATTGGCACACCATGGCAGCTAAAATGTTGCTCCATTTGAGGCAGCTTTTAAGGGTTCGCATGTATGGTGCACGCACGTAACGAGGTGGCATGGCAAACGGCAGGCAGCGGTAGGTGGAGTCATAGAGGCGTTCTTGGTTGTCGTTATCGATTGTTTAAGAAAGCGCACCTCACCTAGAACGAGCATAAGGAAGGAAGGAGAAGGTTTATTTTAAAATTTTATTTAATTTCAAGTTAATTTTAAATTAATTATTCAAAAGTTCAATAATCCATATTTAACTCATAAAAGATCCAAATCGAACAAGATGAGTTGCATTGCGATCATATCGACGAAGGCTACGCTATGGATTTAGATTGGACAGGTTCGGAGCTAACAGAAATTTTGACTAAAATTGAACGACTATTCAATTTTAATCCACATAGGAGTGCATTGGCGACTTAGAGAATCAATGTGAGTTAATCTTGCTTTTTTTGATAATCTGGAAATATCATACAGTCAGTAAATTTATTTCTTGGATGTGTGGAATTTTATTATTGATTGTTATTGACTATCTGGATAAATTACTAGTCTATTTTGTTGGTTTGGTTATATTCCCACCTTTGGAGTGGATGAGATCGTATTACTTTCTAGTGTAAGAGCGGATGACCATTTGTATATGAATCCCGCCTCGAAGCGGATGATTTTTATATTATTTGATTACATATTGTATGTGGTGCAAGTGGACAGGTTGGAGGGATTCAACAAGATTCCTCACACTGTTGATTTTACTTTTCATATATATTGTAATATTTGATTTATTGGATGCCATATTTGATGACATTGATGTGATTTTTCTTGTTTAATGCTTTAGTGGCATCGGGCCTTATTTTTGGTATTTTAAATACAATAAAATAACGATTTGATTTAAAAAGGGACTCCGAAGTGATTTTTTGAATTATATATGTTTTAGTATATTTTTTAATTATCTAAAGTTGTTTATTTCAAAATGAAAAGTACGATTTTTTAGAGATTATAAATTTATAGTTAAAAAATATTTTAAAATAGAGATTTTCGAACTGTGATAAAGGCTTTTAAAATCTTAATAATAAGTTCATCTTTTATAATAAAGGGTATGATTGTAAAGGAAGATAGAAATATTTTGGTATAAATATTTATTAACCATTTTATATAAAGTAATACACACACACACTTATATTAAGATTTATTTATAAATATGGGAATTTATAAATGTGATAAATTTATAAAAGATATTTTACAAATGAAGTGAAGGTTTGTAAAACTGTATTTATTTATAAATATGGGAATATATCAATCTGTCGCTCCTTGGACTTGGATTTTCACAAGAGATTTCAATAAAATTTCCAAAACTTGTTTTGATTAAAACTGTCCGATTACTACACTCCAATCTAGCATCGTATCTCGATAACCAGTTCATACCGAGTAAGATTTCAAATTCGTCAAATTCGAGGACATAAAGGTTGATAGGAAATTTATAGCTAGCATATGAAATAGGAACTCTCTTACAATATGAACTAAGATTTGCGGGACCTCCAACCGGATTTTTCACGCAAATAAGATCGTCAGCAAATTTAGTTTCAAGTCCTAATTCATTTACGGTTTGTTGGGAGATAAAGCTATGTGAAGCTCCTGTATCAAATAAAACTCTAACAGTTCTATTATTAATAGTAAGGTTACCTTCCAAAACACCTTTCCCTTTGTCAGCTTTTGAAGATGAGGGGTCCTCCTTTATCGTGTAAACTTTTGCCACCTGCGCTGGCTTCATCACTGGGCAATCTTTAACTAAATGTCCCGGTTTATGACAATTGTAACATTCTCTAGCTGGTTTCTTCGGTTTTGGGCAGTCATTTGAATAGTGGCCTTTCTCTTTGCAGTTGTAACAAGTGACATTTTATGTTGCTCTTCCTTGAGTGTTCCTCTTCTTCTCATTGCCTTGCCAAGGTTTCTTGCCTCCGAATTTTCGCTTTTTAAAATTCTGACTACCTGAATTACCTTTCTCCATAGTTGCTTCTTGTATATCAAGAGTAGCGTACCTGTACCCCATATCTACCAAATCCGAAAAAGATTCTTTAACATGACCTGTCATTCTTCCATGATATTTCTGGTTCATTCCCCGGATAAACCTTTCGTTTTTCTTCAGAGGTGTATTTAGCAATTCCGGGCCAAACCGAGATAGTTCACTGAATTTATTCAAGTATTCTTCAAACGACAGACTTCCTTGCTTCAAATCCAGAAATTCCTGATACATTCTGGAAACTCCCGCTGATGGCATGTAACGTTTCTCAAACACTTCTTTAAAACGATCCCAAGTAAATTCTTCCTCGGGTTCATCTACAATGTTGGTTTCCCACCAAGCTGAAGCTTCTCCTTGGAGTTGCCAAGAAGCTATAAGTCTTTTCTGCTCATCCTGCAATTTCAGCCCTTTAAAAATCTTTTCACACGATCTTACCCAAGCTTGAGCGTCAACAATTGACTCTTTGCCAATAAATGGTTTGCCACCAAGCTTTTCAAACTTCTTATATAATTCAGCCAAGTCCGGCTGCTGCTGAATTTCTATTACTGCTTCTGCGGCTGTGGGAATTTGATTGGGTGCTGCAGCATTGCCTTGACCCCTAATTCTTCCTCTGCGTCCACTCATTTTCACTATCTGAGATTAGTAAGAAAATTGATTCAGATATGCAGACGAAATATCTTAAGGAATATCAGTAGTAAAAAGAAATAGACTAAGAAAATTTTTAAAGTTTCAATTTTGATTATACTCATTCTAGGGTATACTTCACCCTATCTCTAATGAGCCATCTAACGTGTTATACTCCGTGGCTAAAGTTCTTACTCAACCAACAGCTCTGATACCAGTGGTCTAGTGGTAGAATAGTACCCTGCCACGGTATAGACCCGGGTTCGATTTCCGGCTGGTGCAGGGTGTGGGCCCATAACCCACAGGTCCCAGGATCGAAACCTGGCTCTGATACCAATTTGTGACGACCCAAACTCGATGTCCAATAAACGACATCAAATTCGCATCGTCGGAGCTTATGACAACAATTAGATGAATATAAAACAGCGGAACAGAATCAATATCATAAATAACATCACTGTTACAGCATCAACATAATATCCATACTAGAACAGAGTACATAATACATATACCACAATCTCTAAATACAACATCATGATAATATAACAGTGAACATATATCCAAAAATCCTCAAATGAGAGAGATGATAACGAACTCCCAAAAGCTAACACCTGAAATCTCCAATAGCTCCTAAGATATATCCAAGATAAGAGCTCCAAAATACTGCTACTCCAAAATATAGAAACCTGCTACTAGGCTGCCCGTGTGGAAATAATGGGCACCCAGAGTTTAGGAAAGAAAACAATAAACTCCGGATCAGTCATGGGACTGGTATGAGTAAACAAAACAGTTGTATTTAAATAACAAGATTTATAAAAGAATTTTCGGAATGCTTTTAAAAATGGAACTACCATAAGACCTCCCGCCACACACACAATGCAAACGCAGAATTGGAGGAGATTTCTTCTTCTGATAGTTAAATATGCTTGGTACGAGAAAAGAATTCTTTGATATTTTTACTAGTGCATAGTGAAGTAAAACATTTCAAAAGTAGAATATTAATCTTAGCCAGCATAGACATTTCGAACTATGCCTACTATAGCTACCATCTAAACAGTGGTGACCACCATAAGTAAATGGCAGGTTCTACAACTAAAACCGTACAGGGTTTCGTATTTGGAATTGTATTTCCAACAAATGGTCAGGACAAGGAACTTCCCATTGCCACATAAGAACGCCTCTGGAAGGACGTCCCCGAGAACCAAACCGGATCTCTGCCAACACAAGGCCGGGTTACCCCTAACTGGGTAACTACTGACACGAGTATGCCATCTCTCGGTCGTAACCAACCTTAAACCGGGGCCCCAGCAACAAATCACAAAATCATATATATATATATCTGCGATATCCACATAAGTTAAGTATCTGGGCTCCATACCATGATACCACTTCTATCCAGAAGGAAATGCACATACCCTAAGTGGTGCTACCCCCAATAACCTTGCCGCATCTTTCCTGTTTCGACCATTTCGGGGTGTGAGGTCCGACGAAGTCACGTCCACAAAAACACGCTTTATACAAAGTCATGCTTTGGGTCAACAAATGATCATAGAAATGATCACAAAGATAGACGATCAAATAAATGATCCTATCACGAATAATCAACACAATGATCATTTCACAGCAACACTCAGTATGTCATATTACCAAATTGGGAATATATTGCTGATAACCTTCAACTATATAACCTCTGAGCTCGTACGTCTCAGAGAAGGGTGTTAAGCTAAAAGAATAAATTCTCCGCCACCAACAGAAATATATTTGAAAGAAATCGGCTTTATATCTCAATTTGTAATGTCAGACAGACTATCCATACAAGTCTGTTCCGGGCTCGAACAGAACCGAAGGCACTTCCAAAGAAGTCCTTGCAAATCCGGATATCCACAATCCTGATCGGATTCCCCATCACATATGGAGAACTCTATACCGGAGCAACTCGGTGCAGAGTCAATCGACAGGTCATCCTATCGCTCTCGCAAATACCCGGTCTTCAACACCGGTCTTCAATTGCTATCCATAACGTCAAATCACATATTCGAAATGGGTTATATGACACAAAGGTCCTTTCCCGGCTAATTCGAATAGTGGGTGTCAAATTTTCAAAACATATGGATGTCATTCACAAATATTCACAGAGTCGATGTGGGTTTCGGATAACCAACTGAAATCCGATTCCCTGTCGCATCGAAGTTTAAATGTCGGTTTACAGACAACAGGGTTTTCACATCAATACAGAACGAATCATAATCACAGTGCAATAACATGGCAATATCATCATACAGAATTACAAACAGAACAGAGATATCCATATAAGTTAACAAAAATAGTTAATTACTTTCCAATGTGATTTAAATAAATTTACCACTAAATTAATTTAATTTAATGATGAGAATTTGGATAAATAAACTAAATTTTGATTACTCAATTTATTGTTTCAAAATTTACAAATTCTTACTTACAAATTCATTTAAACACTTAATTGTTTATAAATCAATTTAATTACCTTAATTATTATTTTAAACTACATTATTTACTTATTAAACAATTTGGTAAAATGATGTATCTGGATTTAATAAATTAACCATATAAATATTATTATTATTATTTTTCTTGATTACTTTAAAACGATGATTTATTATTTATAATTACAATTGAATTAAATCTCAATTGACTATATTAATTTATTATTCCTTAATAAATTATCTTAATGTAACTATCAATTTTGAATCAATCATTTTAAATTATCAACTTAATGATTTTTAAATTTACAACTTTAATTTAATTGCTTTTATTTATTTATTATTATTAATAAAAAAAAAGTAATTTTAAATCATAAATTATTTTATCATTAATTTATTAACTTCACATTCCATTTACAAACTTTCTTCATTTTATAAACAATGCTTATAAACATTGTTTAAACTTAAGTTTTCGACAAACCTCAACTGAACTTGCTGTTTCAGGTGGCCAACCCGAGTCTCCCCCGAGTCACGCTCGAGTTCAAACACTTCCTGCTTCGAGTTTCCTCCCAAAGCTACCCGAGTGATTAAAATTTTTGCAAATTTTTCTAAGTCCCATTTTTTGTCACGATAAAACAGTGAAACCTCTCGAGTCTCCCTTCGAGTCTCTGCCCTATTTCCCCGATCAGAACTTCGAGTCACCCACACGAGTACAAACCTGAAATGCTTCAGGAAATCAAATTTCTTCCAGGTCATAAATTCGTGCACGTATACGTGCACAACGCCATTGATGATCTTCAGGCGTCGCTACATCGATGAGTAAGTCAGAACTCCCCCCTAGTCCAATCCCCGATCACCTAAACCTATTTATCATCTCGAATTCAAATTTTAGTTCGAGCACGCAAACCTGCAACATACACTGGAACTACCACCGTCCCTGTCAACGCCTCACCACGCCACCAGACGCCGCCAGAAACCCAGAAACTTCGTCCACAGTTCGACAATACCCCATGCTATCATCACCCACAAAATCTTCGAACTCGATGCATCCACGGTAGCGTACGCATCCAGTTTACAGACCGTATCAATTTCGAAAACTAAACCCTACTTCGAGCTCGTACTCCCCATTCACGCAATAGAAAAATAAATTTGTATTTTTCCCAACATTCTTGAGTATCAAACTAGCTCCACGCGAAATCTCAACATTCAAAAGTCTTTTGATTTACAGGAATTGACTTAAAAGCAACATTTGCTAAAATACAAACTGCTCCTAAGATACCCAAGTAAAAATCATCATATCTGTTTTAAAAATCCTATTTTCATATGTTCGTTCAAATTAAAATATCAATTCAATGATTTAAAATGTTTGAATTTACCTTAAAATCTTGTTTTTACTATAATATTCATGTTACAGAGTCAAAAGTTTTGATTTCAAGCTTAAACAAAAGTTTAAACTGTGAGTCAAGTATACACCACCTATTTTGTTTTAAGTATCCTAAGTTAAAAATGTTAAATGAAGTTCCTTTGAATCTTTTTTTTTTTAGTTAACTAGCTCCTGAGATATGATCATTTAAAGAACAGAGCTCACATGTTTTTTTTCCAGAAACACATAACAATAAGCAGAACAATATTTTTTTTTGTTTATATACAACAAAACACAAATTCATGGATTAAGTATTTATATTTCAAATAAATATAGGTTTACTCACCTGAACAATATAGAAACAGAGAATACTTTTGTTTCTTTTTAACTGCAGTTTGATTCTTCTTCTCTGGTTTGGTTTTTAACTTCTTTTTACTTTCTGTTTTGATCACCTGAATGCTTTTGAATTTATGAAATATGATATTTTCTTTTTCAGGTTTGCAGAAGTTTGTTGAATGAAATAAAGAGGCAGGTTGATGTTTCTTTATAACAGATTGTTTACTGAAGTTTATTAAAACAAGTACAGGATAAACCATGCTGGAAGTAAAAGCATTGAATGCAGGTATGTTCTTTGTAGATGCTTGCATTTAATGAAAGTATGTAGTGTTTCATGCTTTGTATATTCTCAGCATGCTGTCTTGTTTATTTTGCTAATGTAAGAGTTTATTTTATTTTCTTTTATTTTCTTTTACTTACATATTTTAGTTGACTAGTTTGTAGTTACTTTGCTAATTTCAGCATATTTTGTTTTGTTTTAGGTTCTTAGACTTACCTGATTTGATTTAGTAACATGTTTATTTGTTTGAATGTTTTACTTTCTTGCATTTTCTTTTATAGGTATAGTTCATATGTTTTTATATTTTTTTTATAAGTGTTATCTTGTTTGATTTGTTTATATGTTTATATTGCTTAGATGTTAGATTATTTGTTTATTTGTTTATTTGTTTAATTATTCATAGGTTTATTTGTTTATTTGTTTGAATGTTTACTTGTTAGATTATAATTATGTGATTTGAATTTTTATAAATTTATCATAACTTACTTTAACAATTTTAAATTCTATTAAAAGTTTTAACTAAAAACACTAAACTTTGTTCATATTTTATTTCTTTATAACTTTTCAATTTAAATTTCAAAAAGTTTCAAATATATTACTAAATTTTAAATTCAAAATTTTCGGGATGTTACAATATCCCCTCCTTAAGAATATTTCGTCCTCGAAATTGAAAGAGAGAGAAACGTAAACAAATAATATACGAATTCGGAAACAAGGAAATGACTTACAGTTTTAAGTCGAGATGTCAATTCTGCATTTGGGATATGATTTCTTCATATTCTCTTCAGTCTCCCAAGTACAGTCCTTTGGATCGCCACTCCATTTAACTTTGACCAATTTCACAATTTTGTTCCTCAATCGCTTCTCATCACGATCAATTATTTTCATCGGTTCCCTTCTAACTGCCAAATTGGGAGTGATTTCTAGATCCTGCTGAGCAGCTTCTTCAATAATATCATCTGGTTCGTGCATATATTTCCGAAGATTAGAAATATGGAACACATCATGTATGCCAGACAACCAGCTGGGTAACTGCACTCTATATGCTAGAGAACCAATCCTTTCCAGAATAGGAAAAGGACCAATATAACGTGGTGCCAACTTTCCAGTTTTCCCAAATCTCAACACACCCCGCATCGGAGATACTTTCAGAAATACAGAATCTCCAACTTGAAATTCCAAATTTCTCCTTCGACGGTCATAATAGCTCTTCTGACGGCTTTGGGCAGTTAATAACTTCTTTCGAATAAAATTTACCTTCTCAGTGGCTTCTTTTATCATATCCGGTCCAAGAACAAGTCTGTCACCTGATTCGATCCAGCATGTAGGTGATCGACAGGGACGACCATATAAAGCTTCAAAAGGAGCCATTTCTAAACTGACCTGATAACTGTTATTATAAGAGAATTCAACCAGATGCAAATGGTCCTCCCAAGAACCACCAAAATCATGAACACAAGCACGCAGTAGGTCTTCTAAAATTCGGTTAACTCTCTCAGTCTGTCCATCAAATTGCGGATGATAAGCAGTACTGAAATTTAATTTCGTTCCCAATGCATCTTGAAATGCTTCCCAAAATCTACTAGTGAAGATCGGGTCACGATCACTCACTATACTACTGGGAATACCATGGAGGCGAACAATTTCCTTTATATATATACCTCCAAGCTTGCCGCAGTCCGAGTAGATTTAACTGGAATGAAATGAGCATTTTTGGTTAGACGATCTACAATAACCCAAATCGCTTCATTGCCTTTCTTGGTTCGTGGCAATCCGTCGATGAAATCCATCGATACTTGATCCCACTTCCATTTCGGTACTTCTAAAGGTTGAAGTAAACCGGCCACTTTCTTTTGGTCGCTCTTTATTTGCTGACAAGTAGCACAACGACTCACATAAATAGATATGTCCCTCTTCATCGTTTTCCACCAGAATGTTCTTTTAACATCTCGATACATTTTGTTGACTCCGGGATGGATGCTGAATTTGGACTTGTGGCATTCGTCCAATACTTCTCGTTTCAATTCTGGAATGTCAGGGACACAAATTCTGCCCTTCATCCTTATAACTTCTCTATTATCTATCTCAAAACTAGTATCTTCACCTTGGCATATTCTTTTATGGATTCCTCGAAGAAACTCATCTTCTTTCTGCCGTCTTGCAATCCTTTTGAGAAGAGTGGGAGTGATAACAAGATAAGCAAGAACAGCATAACTTCTGCTCAAAGCGTCTGCAACTACGTTGGCCTTTCCGGGCGTATACAGAATGTCTAAGTCATATGATGCTAGAAATTCCAACCAACGTTGTTGTCGCAGATTCAGATCCTTCTGGGTGAAAAGATATTTCAAGTTTTTATGATCGGTGAATAATTCGAATTTTTCACCCAGAAGATAGTGTTGCCATATTTTCAAAGCGAAAACAACAGCCAAAAGTTCCAAATCGTGCGTTGGGTAGTTCTTCTCATGCGGACGTAATTGTCTACTCGCGTAGGCAACTACCTTTCCATTTTGCATTAATACTGCACCTACCCCTTCACCACATGCATCAGTATAGACAGATAAGCCTTGGTTCCCATTAACTATAGTGAGAACAGGAGCAGTGGTCAATCTCTTTTTCAACTCTTGAAAAACTTCCTCACATCTTGAAGTCCAAATGAATTTTGCATTTTTCATTGTTAACTTAGTCAGCGGACTAGCTAACTTAGAAAAATCTTGAACGAATTTCCGATAATAGCCTGCTAAACCCAAAAAGCTTCGAACTTCTCTTGGAGTAGTGGGTTGTTTCCAATCAAGAATAGCGGAAATTTTGCTAGGATCTACTGAAATTCCTTCTTCATTAACAATATGGCCAAGGAATTTTACTTCATTGACCCAAAAATGGCATTTGGAAAATTTTGCATATAGAACATTTCTCCTTAAAATTTCTAAGACAATTCTAAGATGCTCGGCATGCTCATCTTCAGTTTTGGAGAAAATTAAGATGTCATCAATGAATACAAGCACAAATTTATTCAGAACTTCCCGAAACACACGAGTCATGAGATCTACGAAGTATGCTGGAGCATTGGTTAGCCCGAAAGGCATAACTAACCATTCATAGAACATATTAGGACCTCTGAAAGCAGTCAGATGTACACAATCTTCGGCGATTCGTAATTGATGGAATCCCTGAGCTAGATCCATTTTTGAAAAGAAACGAGCGCCATGCAACTGATCAAATAAATCATCAATCCTGGGCAGTGGAAATTTATTCTTGAGAGTTTGTTTATTTAGATCGCGGTAATCTACACACAATCTCAAAGATCCGTCTGATTTGGCAACAAATACGACGGCTGAACCCCATTCCGAAACACTGGGTCGAATTAATCCTTTTGCTAGTAGCTCATTAGTTTGATGAACCAATTCAATCTTTTCCCTGGGTGCCATCCTGCGACTTGCGTGAACAACAGGACGAGTATTAGGTACAAGATCGATTCGGAATTCTATTTCTCGATGAGGAGGTAAAGATTTCACTTCTTCAAATACGTCGGAAAAATTCCGAACAACAGGTATAGACTGTAAAGTGGGTTCAAGATTTCCCAAAGTATATATCAATCTGTCGCTCCTTGGACTTGGATTTTCACAAGAGATTTCAATAAAATTTCCAAAACTTGTTTTGATTAAAACTGTCCGATTACTACACTCCAATCTAGCATCGTATCTCGTTAACCAGTTCATACCGAGTAAGATTTCAAATTCGTCAAATTCGAGGACATAAAGGTTGATAGGAAATTTATAGCTAGCATATGAAATAGGAACTCTCTTACAATATGAACTAAGATTTGCGGGACCTCCAACCGGATTTTTCACGCAAATAAGATCGTCAGCAAATTTAGTTTCAAGTCCTAGTTCATTTACGGTTTGTTGGGAGATAAAGCTATGTGAAGCTCCTGTATCAAATAAAACTCTAACAGTTCTATTATTAATAGTAAGGTTACCTTCCAAAATACCTTTCCCTTTGTCAGCTTTTGAAGATGAGGGGTCCTCCTTTATCGTGTAAACTTTTGCCACCTGCGCTGGCTTCATCACTGGGCAATCTTTAACTAAATGTCCCGGTTTATGACAATTGTAACATTCTCTAGCTGGTTTCTTCGGTTTTGGGCAGTCATTTGAATAGTGGCCTTTCTCTTTGCAATTGTAACAAGTGACATTTTCTGTTGCTCTTCCTTGAGTGTTCCTCTTCTTCTCATTGCCTTGCCAAGGTTTCTTGCCTCCGAATTTTCGCTTTTTAAAATTCTGACTACCTAAATTACCTTTCTCCGTAGTTGCTTCTTGTATATCAAGAGTAGCGTACCTGTACCCCATATCTACCAAATCCGAAAAAGATTCTTTAACATGACCTGTCATTCTTCCATGATATTTCTGGTTCATTCGTCGGATAAACCTTTCGTTTTTCTTCAGAGGTGTATTTAGCAATTCCGGGCCAAACCGAGATAGTTCACTGAATTTATTCAAGTATTCTTCAAACGACAGACTTCCTTGCTTCAAATCCAGAAATTCCTGATACATTCTGGAAACTCCCGCTGATGGCATGTAACGTTTCTCAAACACTTCTTTAAAACGATCCCAAGTAAATTCTTCCTCGGGTTCATCTACAATGATGGTTTCCCACCAAGCTGAAGCTTCTCCTTGGAGTTGCCAAGAAGCTATAAGTCTTTTCTGCTCATCCTGCAATTTCAGCCCTTTAAAAATCTTTTCACACGATCTTACCCAAGCTTGAGCGTCAACAATTGACTCTTTGCCAATAAATGGTTTGCCACCAAGCTTTTCAAACTTCTTATATAATTCAGCCAAGTCCGGCTGCTGCTGAATTTCTATTACTGCTTCTGCGGCTGCGGGAATTTGATTGGGTGCTGCAGCATTGCCTTGACCCCTAATTCTTCCTCTGCGTCCACTATCTGAGATTAGTAAGAAAATTGATTCAGATATGCAGACGAAATATCTTAAGGAATATCAGTAGTAAAAAGAAATAGACTAAGAAAATTTTTAAAGTTTCAATTTTGATTATACTCATTCTAGGGTATACTTCACCCTATCTCTAATGAGCCATCTAACGTGTCATACTCCGTGGCTAAAGTTCTTACACCACCAACAGCTCTGATACCAGTGGTCTAGTGGTAGAGTAGTACCCTGCCACGATATAGACCCGGGTTCGATTCCCGGCTGGTGCAGGGTGTGGGCCCATAACCCACAGGTCCCAGGATCGAAACCTGGCTCTGATACCAATTTGTGACGACCCAAACTCGATGTCCAATAAACGACATCAAATTCGCATCGTCGGAGCTTATAACAACAATTAGATGAATATAAAACAGCGGAACAGAATCAATATCATAAATAACATCACTGTTACAGCATCAACATAATATCCATTCTACAACAGAGTACATAATACATATACCACAATCTCTAAATACAACATCATGATAATATAACAGTGAACATATATCCAAAAATCCTCAAATGAGAGAGATGATAACGAACTCCCAAAAGCTAACACCTGAAATCTCCAATAGCTCCTAAGATATATCCAAGATAAGAGCTCCAAAATACTGCTACTCCAAAATATAGAAACCTGCTACTAGGCTGCCCGTGTGGAAATAATGGGCACCCAGAGTTTAGGAAAGAAAACAATAAACTCCGGATCAGTCATGGGACTGGTATGAGTAAACAAAACAGTTGTATTTAAATAACAAGATTTATAAAAGAATTTTCGGAATGCTTTTAAAAATGGAACTACCATAAGACCTCCCGCCACACACACAATGCAAACGCAGAATTGGAGGATATTTCTTCTTATGATAGTTAAATATGCTTGGTACGAGAAAAGAATTCTTTGATATTTTTACTAGTGCATAGTGAAGTAAAACATTTCAAAAGTAGAATATTAATCTTAGCCAGCATAGACATTTCGAACTATGCCTACTATAGCTACCATCTAAACAGTGGTGACCACCATAAGTAAATGGCAGGTTCTACAACTAAAACCGTACAGGGTTTCGTATTTGGAATTGGATTTCCAACAAATGGTCAGGCCAAGGAACTTCCCATTGCCACATGAGAACGCCTCTGGAAGGACGTCCCCGAGAACCAAACCGGATCTCTGCCAACACAAGGCCGGGTTACCCCTAACTGGGTAACTACTGACACGAGTATGCCATCTCCCGGTCGTAACCAACCTTAAACCGGGGCCCCAGCAACAAATCACAAAATCATATATATATCTGCGATATCCACATAAGTTAAGTATCTGGGCTCCATACCATGATACCACTTCTATCCAGAAGGAAATGCACATACCCTAAGGGGTGCTACCCCCAATAACCTTGCCGCATCTTTCCTGTTTCGACCATTTCGGGGTGTGAGGTCCGACGAAGTCACGTCCACAAAAACACGCTTTATACAAAGTCATGCTTTGGGTCAACAAATGATCATAGAAATGATCACAAAGATAGACGATCAAATAAATGATCCTATCATGAATAATCAACACAATGATCATTTCACAGCAACACTCAGTATGTCACATTACCAAATTGGGAATATATTGCTGATAACCTTCAACTATATAACCTCTGAGCTCGTACGTCTCAGAGAAGGGTGTTAAGCTAAAAGAATAAATTCTCCGCCACCAACAGAAATATATTTGAAAGAAATCGGCTTTATATCTCAATTTGTAATGTCAGACAGACTATCCATACAAGTCTGTTCCGGGCTCGAACAGAACCGAAGGCACTTCCAAAGAAGTCCTTGCAAATCCGGATATCCACAATCCTGATCGGATTCCCCATCACATATGGAGAACTCTATACCGGAGCAACTCGATGCAGAGTCAATCGACAGGTCATCCTATCGCTCTCGCAAATACCCGGTCTTCAACACCGGTCTTCAATTGCTATCCATAACGTCAAATCACATATTCGAAATGGGTTATATGACACAAAGGTCCTTTCCCGGCTAATTCGAATAGTGGGTGTCAAATTTTCAAAACATATGGATGTCATTCACAAATATTCACAGAGTCGATGTGGGTTTCGGATAACCAACTGAAATCCGATTCCCTGTCGCATCGAAGTTTAAATGTCGGTTTACAGACAACAGGGTTTTCACATCAATACAGAACGAATCATAATCACAGTGCAATAACATGGCAATATCATCATACAGAATTACAAACAGAACAAAGATATCAATATAAGTTAACAAAAATAGTTAATTACTTCCCAATGTGATTTAAATAAATTTACCACTAAATTAATTTAATTTAATGATGAGAATTTGGATAAATAAACTAAATTTTGATTACTCAATTTATTGTTTCAAAATTTACAAATTCTTACTTACAAATTCATTTAAACACTTAATTGTTTATAAATCAATTTAATTACCTTAATTATTATTTTAAACTACATTATTTACTTATTAAACAATTTGGTAAAATGATGTATCTGGATTTAATAAATTAACCATATAAATATTATTATTATTATTTTTCTTGATTACTTTAAAACGATGATTTATTATTTATAATTACAATTGAATTAAATCTCAATTGACTATATTAATTTATTATTCCTTAATAAATTATCTTAATGTAACTATCAATTTTGAATCAATCATTTTAAATTATCAACTTAATGATTTTTAAATTTACAACTTTAATTTAATTGCTTTTATTTATTTATTATTATTAATAATAAAAGTAATTTTAAATCATAAATTATTTTATCATTAATTTATTAACTTCACATTCCATTTACAAACTTTCTTCATTTTATAAACAATGCTTATAAACATTGTTTAAACTTAAGTTTTCGACAAACCTCAACTGAACTTGCTGTTTCAGGTGGCCAACCCGAGTCTCCCCCGAGTCACGCTCGAGTTCAAACACTTCCTGCTTCGAGTTTCCTCCCAAAGCTACCCGAGTGATTAAAATTTTTGCAAATTTTGCTAAGTCCCAATTTTTGTCACGATAAAACCCTGAAACCTCCCGAGTCTCCCTTCGAGTCTCTGCCCTATTTCCCCGATCAGAACTTCGAGTCACCCACACGAGTACAAACCTGAAATGCTTCAGGAAATCAAAATTTCTTCCAGGTCATAAATTCGTGCACGTATACGTGCACAACGCCATTGATGATCTTCAGGCGTCGCTGCATCGATGAGTAAGTCAGAACTCCCCCCTAGTCCAATCCCCGATCACCTAAACCTATTTATCATCTCGAATTCAAATTTTAGTTCGAGCACGCAAACCTGCAACATACACTGGAACTACCACCGTCCCTGTCGACGCCTCGCCACGCCATCAGACGCCGCCAGAAACCCAGAAACTTCGTCCACAGTTCGACAACACCCCATGCTATCATCACCCACAAAATCTTCGAACTCGATGCATCCACGGTAGCGTACGCATCCAGTTTACAGACCGTATCAATTTCGAAAACTAAACCCTACTTCGAGCTCGTACTCCCCATTCACGCAATAGAAAAATAACTTTGTATTTTTCCCAACATTCTTGAGTATTAAACTTGCTCCACGCGAAATCTCAACATTCAAAAGTCTTTTGATTTACAGGAATTGACTTAAAAGCAACATTTGCTAAAATACAAACTGCTCCTAAGATACCCAAGTAAAAATCATCATATCTGTTTTAAAAATCCTATTTTCATATGTTCGTTCAAATTAAAATATCAATTCAATGATTTAAAATGTTTGAATTTACCTTAAAATCTTGTTTTTACTGTAATATTCATGTTATAGAGTCAAAAGTTTTGATTTCAAACTTAAACAAAAGTTTAAACTGTGAGTCAAGTATACACCACCTATTTTTTTTTAAGTATCCTAAGTTAAAAATGTTAAATGAAGTTCCTTTGAATCTTTTTTTTTTTTTAGTTAACTAGCTCCTGAGATATGATCATTTAAAGAACAGAGCTCACATGTTTTTTTTCCAGAAACACAGAACAATAAGCAGAACAATATTTTTTTTTTGTTTATATACAACAAAACACAAATTCATGGATTAAGTATTTATATTTCAAATAAATATAGGTTTACTCACCTGAACAATATAGAAACAGAGAATACTTTTGTTTCTTTTTAACTGCAGTTTGATTCTTCTTCTCTGGTTTGGTTTTTAACTTCTTTTTACTTTCTGTTTTGATCACCTGAATGCTTTTGAATTTATGAAATATGATGTTTTCTTTTTCATGTTTGCAGAAGTTTGTTGAATGAAATAAAGAGGCAGGTTGATGTTTCTTTATAACAGATTGTTTACTGAAGTTTATTAAAACAAGTACAGGATAAACCATGCTGGAAGTAAAAGCATTGAATGCAGGTATGTTCTTTGTAGATGCTTGCATTTAATGAAAGTATGTAGTGTTTCATGCTTTGTATATTCTCAGCATGCTGTCTTGTTTATTTTGCTAATGTAAGAGTTTATTTTATTTTCTTTTATTTTCTTTTACTTACATATTTTAGTTGACTAGTTTGTAGTTACTTTGCTAATTTCAGCATATTTTGTTTTGTTTTAGGTTCTTAGACTTACCTGATTTGATATAGTAACATGTTTATTTGTTTGAATGTTTTACTTTCTTGCATTTTCTTTTATAGGTACAGTTCATATGTTTTTATATTTTTTTTATAAGTGTTATCTTGTTTGATTTGTTTATATGTTTATATTGCTTAGATGTTAGATTATTTGTTTATTTGTTTATTTGTTTAATTATTCATAGGTTTATTTGTTTATTTGTTTGAATGTTTACTTGTTAGATTATAATTATGTGATTTGAATTTTTATAAATTTATCATAACTTACTTTAACAATTTTAAATTCTATTAAAAGTTTTAACTAAAAACACTAAACTTTGTTCATATTTTATTTCTTTATAACTTTTCAATTTAAATTTCAAAAAGTTTCAAATATATTACTAAATTTTAAATTCAAAATTTTCGGGATGTTACACTTCTCCGATGATGATGTACTGTGCATATAAATCTCGTTTCTTTCTTCTAGGACAATGATAAGGAAATCTATCCACCAACGGTTACGAGGTGATCTCTGCTCTTATCTTTGATTGTTTATTTCCTAATAAACCGGGGTTGAGCTTACCAAAAACTATCGAATGTTGTTTCAATGAGACCGAGGTCGGATATGTTAGCCGAAAACCACTTCCATCCAACTTAAGCATTGCGAAGTCAAGACGTCTTGAGGATAATGCAAATTAAAGACGGAGCTCTCAAGCGTTTCGTTCAGCCTCAGACTAAACTTGTATGGATGAATGCTGGCATTTCATTGTTGCTTGGAGGACAGTATTAGCATTCCAAGCGGGAAATGCTTTATATAAAGGTAAAACGTAGCCTCAAGCCTCACCAACATATGTAAGGTATGATCATCCCGTCTATTGAAACAACCCTCCTAGGGCTAAGTGAGTCGCTACAATGTAAGGTATGATCATCCCTATTTAGAATCAATATTATCTATTATAAGTATGCTTTGTGCCCATTAATGGAGAGGTGATCATATTCGGTACTATCCAATAAGGGGTAGGTTGGTTCTGTGTTGGTAGGGTATCTAGGCGAAGTCCTCTTTATTATTTTGTCTAGAGATGCACCATGACGAGTGGTACCCCAGTTGCCCAGTCATT
Organism: Allium cepa; assembly: GCA_030765085.1. Classification (NCBI taxonomy): domain Eukaryota; kingdom Viridiplantae; phylum Streptophyta; class Magnoliopsida; order Asparagales; family Amaryllidaceae; genus Allium; species Allium cepa. Next base: position 460,285,115 of record CM060932.1, read on the forward strand.
GGATGGAATCCATTCCCCAATAAGCGCCATACGGACTTAGTTATGCTCAACCTTGCTGAAATATAAGTTGTAAGCATTTCAGCTACATTCATATTTTACTCTGGTCCCTAGACATTATTATAATATAAATGGATTTTCTGTAGAAAATATTTTGGTTATGATATGGTAAAAACCCGTCATGTTTATGTGTAGCGTGTTCTTACGAGAAACTTTTGATTTCGAAGGTTCTTATAACCTTAAAACCCCGTTCGGTGTGTTTTCTCATGCTGGTTTTCTACACTGACTCGGGTGTTATTTATTATAAAGCTCAGGTGTGAGGACCCGTTTCTCCAACCCTGGAAATTGACACCAATACATCCTTGGTATCCACATTCTGCAAATCCAAGTCCGGAGAAGCATATTCTAAAGGGTAAGAAAGAAAAATAACGACAGAACAGAATCTCACATATGTTATTTCAATATAACTTAATAGTGGAAATTTAAAATACATTTATCAGAGTTAAACGTGGACGATTATAATGTTTGTCCTTACAAATGCAAAAATACTATGTACAAGAGTGTGGTGGAAATAAATAAAAATCTTTAGAAAAAACTTCTAACTCCATGCTTCGAACTCCATTTGGCTTTCTTCTAAACTAAACCTGACTACTAAGCTGCCTGGGAAAATTAGAGCACCCGGAGTTTAAGGAAAAGCAAAATAAACTCTAGGTCAGTCATGGAACTGGTGTGAGAACTCAAAATTACACGTTTTGAAAACTAAAAGGTATGTCATAAGACCATACCGCACATAAAATCGGAATGGGTTTTTACCTTATGAAAACCAAATCATTATTATGTAAAAATAAGTGATATTATTTTTAATGACATCTCTTTTAAAACATTTGCTTGTAAACTTATTAATCTTAGTCGAAATAGTTACATTGATTAAATTCTAGCATATTAGCCACAAACGTGGGCTGTACAAACAAATGGCAGGTGCTTATTGGAGAATGGATTTTCATAAAATGACCAAATAAACGGACTACCTTCCGACAGTACAACTATAAAGGAATGTACCGAGGCTACAGGACATATGCCCTCTACCGACACAAGACCGGCCTACCTTTCTCGCTAGATAGTGCCGAATATGTCGTCACCCCGGTCGTTACCAACCTCTCCGAGGGCCCTTACAGCAAATATCCACAATAATTTAAGTCCCAAACGTCATAGCAGGAATAAATATATCTTGAAGGGGATGATCATATCCTAATGGTTGCGAACCACATAGCCGTGTGAATCTACCATGTTTCGGCCATTTATGATTGTGAGGCTTGAAGTAGCGATTGCCTTTCACATTGCACAATTCACTTTGGATGCCATAATGCCATTTCATGGTCATATAACTAATTTCTGCAAAAGTATAAATCTTGATCTTGTATGTCTCAGAAAAGGGTGTTAAGCTAAGAGAAATTGCCTTCTCCGCCACTAATCAGATAATACATTCATAGAGATCGATTATGTAACTAGAAATGCAACGTCAAACATTCGTCCATACAATTTGTCCAGGAACAGGACAAACCGAATGCAATCTCCTACCACGTCCTGTTAAGAGTTACACCTAGGATTGGTAGTATGAGGTCCTTGCAGCTTAAAGAGTTTCAGAATGAAGGGACCATTGCTACTTTAGTATATGGGAGTTAACCAAAATGATCAACAAGCAGTCCTTTCACCCCAAAGGTCTTTAGTCTTCATCCTTTACTTTCTTTATTAGGTTTTTATTTTTCAAATGCATAAATTGGTTCAAAGTGGTTTTCAGATAAGAATTATTCAAATCCAACCCCGGTTCCTACGATCAAATCATCGATAAAAAAAGTTTCAGTGAATATGGAATCATTCTTTAATTGGTTAAGTTCTTCTTATCAGGATCACTCCTCGAGATATATATTTTTCAAACATTCTTTCTGGTATATGTGGAATTATTAAACCTCTCTTATCAAATACGTTGGTTACTTAAAACCCTTTTTAAATTTGGAAAAATTCGAAACCATTTCATTTTTAACTTAGGAAAATATTTCAAATTATTTTACCTAAATCCTAATAATGATTTCTTAATTCAAAACTCATAATTCTGATTGGTTTAAAACCATGTTATCTAGGATATTAATCCAAAACTAATGAATATTAAGTAAGCAGAATTTATAAACATCATCTAATTCTACTCAGTATCAATCCATGTATTCAACAAATACAATGGGTGTACTAATGGCGAAAGCACTTTTAAATTCCATGAACAGTACGAGTACCCTCTTCGGGATTTAATCTAAGTAAAGATCTCTCTATTCAATTAAATTGTATTTAACTTAAATTTAGGAAATTAATTTTTTTTATACTTAACTCGTTTTTGGAATTTCGACCTTATCTATCCCTCGCCTAGAGAAGAGGCCAGGTGAGCTAGGGCACTATTTGCTCCTGAACATCTCCTCGATTTAAGCACCTCACATTTGATCTCACAAATAGAAAAATCCAGTTTACTCATCAGCTTTTAGAGTCAAGATTAAATCTCTTAATTTGTATTAGCTTTTCTTTAAATTGTTTGTTTAAATTCCTTTTATATAACCTGCAAAACTTCCAAATCATCATTTCATTTTTCCTTTGAAAACATTTATAAAAGAATCGGAAAAGAATTGTTAAGTTTAAAGTTATATGTCAAAGGTTATAGGAAAAGTGCTGCAAAAAGTGATTTTTAAGCTATATTGATCAAAACAACTTTTCTATTACATGGAAATTTATTTCCATAACTCAAATCACTTTTAAAATATATTTTCATATTTTTAAACAATTTAAAATATCAATTTCAAAGAAATCCTGTTATGGATTTCGAACTACAGAACCGCGATTTTTCCAAAAACATGTTTTACTAATATTTCAAAATCTACTCAGCGAAATCTCAACTTACCTCCTTTGTTGGAAAACTGTGGATATAATAGTTTGAAAAATTCTTATCATGAAGAATTCAGAGCTATATTCTATTCTATAAACTCGTTTGACTTTTATGGCAGGAAATCGTGAATTACCGTTACGCGACGCGCCTATTTTTGACTAAATTTTCAATTTTTTTTCAAACTATACCAAAATATTTTTAAATGTTTATAAAAGATTTTGAACTCATTATTAAACTATTTTAAAGAGGATTAACTTTCCATATGCACCAATTCATTAATATAGAGGTAAGTGATTTCCTTCGTGCTTATTGAAGCGTATTTCCGTGACTTGCATATATATTTAACATTCATATTAAACTATCATCATCCATAATCATAATAGAACATATATAACATCCAATGGCATATAATACTATAATTTTAGGAGTTCTCATCTTCATTTTCCCTTTGAGCTAATATAAAATTGGCTATAGCTTCGCTATCTCGAAATCTATGCTCACGATCACTAGCACTATTGGCTTTAAAATGGCTCGGCCTTGCTTTGGAGCTCATGGCCTTAGTGGGGAAGGAGGAAGGGCTCGGCCTTGGTGGTGTGTGGTGGTGGTCGTGGATTTTGGAAAGGTAGAGGATGAGTTTCATTTCCGTTTAAAGTGGAATAGATAACTTATATATTATATTATTTTAAATTTCTTTTGCTAAATATTTTGCCGTAATTTAGACAAGGTTAGAAGCCATGAAAAGAAGCTTGAAGTGGAGAAGAAGAAGATAAGAATATGGTGAAAAATGTGAGAAAGTGGGTGGTTATTTATAGAAAAAACTGGGACTAAAATATTTAAAAGCAAAATTACCAAAACTCCCATAGCCCACACCCCTCCTACCCCTTCTACATGCATGGCTCCCCCCTTCATGGGCCATGTGATGGTGATGTGAGGTGATAGTGTGATGATCACAATGAGTTTATGTTTGCTTTTTTGGTTATTTAACGGTTAAGTCTGAGGAATTATTTAATTATTTTGTAATATATGTATATACATATAATTGTTCACGCACACATGTATATGTTATCAGGTGCATGTGACATATATATGCATGTACATGTAGGTGCATAACACTTTCAACGTCTTCGAACAACTTTTGTTTGTTAAATCGTTGGATTCCGGGAAACTGATTATCGTTCACATTTTCACTTATAAACTAACATATATATTTGTAAACATAATTTTAAAATAATTTCTTATCATGTAGATTAATTAAAATGATCGTATTTGAATTATAAAACCATATAAATTAATATTAACAATCATTTATAAATAATTACTATTGTACCGATAAAGTGATATCAATTTTTTTTCAAATCAAGTACATATCTTTATAAAACTATTATAAATGGTTTATTATCACTTTATAACTACACTAAATGAATTATAATAATTTAAAATAATTATTTGACTAAGTAAAATAATTATTAAATCATTAAACCTCAATAAATCAATTATTACATTTAAAGGCATTAAAAATGTCATAAATACATTTAATTTCTAAAATTAAAATAATTAATTTTATTTTATACTCTTATTCAATTATAAAAATTAATGTATGATGTTTAATGATTTTAGAGCTGTTTACTTATAAAATAGTTTTCGGCCATTTTGTCGGTTTAAATTCCGAGGGAAATATTTTTGCAAATATCTATTCAAAATAAGATTACTATTACTTATTACCACTCAAAACAATATTATTTGTATTATCAACCGTTAATTTGAATAAATTTTAAAAATAAATATAATTTATTAAAGCGATAAATTTGCGAGTCATTACATTGGGTCAAGCTGAGCATATTTACAGATTGCTTTAGATGCATTGCAACACAGGAGAAGAGTTGGAGGTCTTCAAGTCGTATTCACGTATATGTTTATTATCCACAGCGTTGTTGTTGAAATCAGCAACATTTGTTAGCATAGGTTGTTATACCTGTCTAGTTGATGATTGTGAAGTGTTGTCCTCTGATGGATGTATGTATATAATAGTTTTTCTTTTGTAAAGGTCATTGATATTATATTATGTATTGTTCCGCTGTGATTGTGAGACTCTGTGTTGTTTTAGTTTTGTATCTCTTCTTCCTTTTCTTCTCTCTTATTCTTTTCTTCTCTTCATCTTTCTTTTTTTCCCCTAACAATCGGGTTTTCCAGCATTCGATTGCTCGGCATGCAATATAGTGGACATATTAGTGTCGATTTTCAAGGATTGAAAATTCCGGTTCATTACAATAATTTTCAAAATATTTCCGAAGATAAAAAATTAATTATTGCCTTAAATAAATTATTTGATTTCTTCTTAGTGTGTTTTACAAAATTTATCCCCAAATCGATCTAGTTAGAACTTTTATCAACATCTGCATTAAAAATTATATTTTTAATGACGTCTAAACAAATTAGGGCAAGCAAAATTTCTACACTATATATTAGAATGCTGTAAATATTTGGTGGTCATATTTGTAAATCTTTTCACGTATGAATTAGAATTATAAAGAGCAGTAAAGTAATTAATTGCTTCCTTTTTATTTGAGAAGCCTTATTTATTACTACTCGCTTAACATTAAGCATTTTTCCTATATCATTTTTTTTATCTTCCATTAGGCATTTTGGCATGGAAAAAATTACTTTCTTCATCACAATTAGTTAACCAATCCACTTTAGATTTTTGCTTCATGTTAATGGCTTGTATATGAAGTGCCTTAATTAGCATACCTTGTGCTTGGAAAAAATTATTTACTTGAATAATGTTCGAGCTATCATTGTCAATAATGTTTTGCAGTCTCACTCATTCCTCTTTGATTTGATTTTTTTTTATTCCATAATTTCATATTTTCTTTAGTTTTTGAAGTATTTTACTAAATTTATATTGGAAAGTGCCCTGAATTGAGACTAAGAGAATATTTTGAACTACTTCGCTATAACTAATTTCATTTGTCCATCCATTTACAAATCTAAAAGTAAATTTTTTTCCCTATTTAATTTTTTTGTGATAAATAGATTTAAAATGGAGTATTATCACTTGATGTCCAAGGTAATGTAATACATTTGAAATCTAATAAGAAATTTATAAAATTCTATCTAATTTGCAACCTATATTTATGTACTCATCAGATCTCCAAGTATATTTATTTACCAAAATAGCGAGTTCAACCAATCTACTCTTAAAATAAAGCTATTTAGAAATTCTAATTTCTAAAAAGAGAACGGTATTGATAGAGTTAAGGGTATACCCTAGAGGAAATTATGTAATTTGTTACATATAACTAACTCGGTAACCAATCTCGTTCTAAATAAAAAGTGTTACCTTTTTTTATATACTTGATATAACGTGGTATGTTAATTAATTAATTTAATTTAAAGTATATTTAGTAGAAATCTCATAAATGGTATTCTTGTGATAGTAGTTATAAAGTGTTGTAACCGTGAGTAATTTATCACAATGAAAATAAATATACCATTTTAAATATTCCTTAAGATGTATCGAGATTAGATGTCGATAAATCCGTTGAGACTAGAGTACATAACGCTCTCCAATTGTTGGACAGTGTGCTGCTCATGGCTGTTGGGAGCAGCAAGGGTTATGTATTAATACTTATTGGATAGTTATGAAATGACTCACTCGATGGTTTGCTGTTGGTTAATATAACTATGGTCAAACAAAAAATAACGATGTGACAAAATTACATAGTTCGCTTAAGTTGAGTTCACTATTGGTCTTTAATATGGAAGCTGGGCTTTGATTATAGTTAAACTATGGCATGGTGTCCACTGAATGACTGTAGTTGGGTCGAATAGAAGGGTTGAAAGTAAAACTTATTCAAGAGAGGATTCATCTCTTTAGTTATAAGATGTTACGTCAAGGTCGACCGAACTCGACTCAAAGTTTGGCCAGAGCATTTCGGTTAATAATAATTATTACTAGTGAACCATAGACTTTGTATTCGAACTATGGAGTTGAATATGGACGATATTGGAATTTTGACCGTCACCAAATTCCATAAGTCCAAACTGATATAGTTTTGATGAAGAGAACTGGTGTAAATCATAGTCACAATAGGATAATGCTTAACTAAGTATAATTGGATTTTACCTAAACCATGTAAGCGATAAGTTTAGCCAAAATGCTGCACCATTTGCAAAGTGATGGTGAATATTAATATTTGAATAGTTCGATATTAATCAAAAACCAAATTTGAACTTAACGGATTATACAACCGAAACATTGAATACTCCTATGACCAAACAATTTAATTAATTCGTTACTATTACAAATTAATTAATATTTATGAAATGTTAGTTGTAAAAATTTATTTTGATTTAATGGACAAATATTAGTAGATATATTTATAATAGATACAAATATATTACTCGATATATGATACCGATGCACATTTAAATTTGATTTAAATGTAAAATGTTTTGTTCGGGCAATAAATGGGTTATTGGTGCTGGTGTGCTCTAACCATGGTGTAGCTATGATGGGTATGGCCATACGACGGCAACTGGGTATGTTTGTTTTGCATGGATAAGGGAAAGAGAATTAGTAAGAGATAAAACATGATCTAAATCCTAGTTTCTCTCTACTCTCTCCCTTATAAAAGTGACTCAACCAATACCTATGTAAAGACTTTTGGAATCCTTCCAACGCCTTACCTCTGGCCAAATTATAGTTCTCCCCATTTCTCTACTTCTAATGTAAAATCAAAATAAAATGGTTACTATTTGATAGCTAGTGATCACCAGTTCACGGACTAGCACTCAACCGAATTGGAAATAAGTTCAAGGAGTAGATCTCGTCATTTCAAAGTATACTTAAAGGCAATGGTGATAAGGTATATTTTTTGATCTGTTAATGATTATTTATGTATAGGTAATATTTATATCATGTATAATGTTTTGTTAGTTAGATGACGATTCTATTATATCAATGTATTAACACAATAGATTGGTTGTATGTTTATATATTTGAAATGAAAAAAAAATGTCATTATATATATATATATGTTATTTGCAGTAGAGGAAGATAAAAATAATAAAATAAATATTTTTAAATTTAAAATTAATTAAATATTCATTATTTTATTTATATAAGCTTTATGATTCAAATATTAAATTGTATTGCATAAAATATGGTTTTAAAATTTTATATAAGCTATAGTATTTATAAAAAAATTCAACAGAATTAAAATTATATATATACACTATTTAAAAAATTTGATTCTATAAATAAATAATATTAATATGTATATATGTTATAAAATATGTTTTAAATTTCATAAAATTAAATTTACATCTAATATTATTTTTGGAAATAAAAACTTAATTTTTTACAATTAGTTACATTATTTACATCTAATATTATTTATGGAAATAAAAATCTTAATTTTTTTACCTAATTTAAATAATACAATTAATTGTAAAAATTAATAAATTATTTTTAAAACTAATTTAAATAATTATGTATGTGTAATCTAAATTTCGTAATATCTCTGAGATTTTACTGGATCAGTTAAATTTCAAAATACCTTGAAAATATAATTTTTATTAATTTACATTAATTATTCCATATGAAATATCTATTTATTTATTTTAGATAAACTAAAAATCATCATTGTCGTGATCTATATAATAGGCATGTATATGTGTGTGTGTATAAAATATTTTATGCATATATTTTACTTAAGTATGTGTATTTATATATTTATTGTTAGTTCCATAAAATTTAAATACGTACATACATGCGTATATATTAAAAAATATTATTTTTCCTAATTTTGATTTTGAATGTCCAGTGAAATAAATAAATAAAAATATAATTAACATGATTTTTTTAGCAAGGCTAGTTAGCGTTTTAAGCGTGTCGTCCACTATAATTACTCCAACCAATTAAAGAATAGGTGATCGGAACAGGCTCTAGATCAACTAATACAAGAACAACAAAGAAAAATACGTCAGTGCTAGGGTCATGAATATATACATATACATATATACATATTTACATATATACATATATACATATATACATACATACATACATATATATATATATATATATATATATATATAATTACTAGCATAAGCATCAGTGCCAGGATTATGAATACACACACACATACATTATTACTAACATCAACATTAATGATAGGTCTAATATAATTTATATGAATTTTAATATAGATACATTGTAACGACCCGAATTTTGATCACTTTAATTAAAGATATCTAAATGATTTTAAATATTCAAATATAGATTATTTTTCATAAATAATCTGTAACGACCTGGTATTTTCAACCATTCGCATCCATTATAAGTGTATAGGTAGACACTCATGCCGGAATTGAATTGCTCAAAATACCGTGTTGTAAATAAAAATTTGGCAAATCTCAGAATATACAGTAAATAAAAAATCACATATCACAGACATGGAGAAATAATGATGCAACGGAAGTAAAAGAAATAGTAGTTCATGAAGCTACTATATAAAAATATCAGAGTTACATAAAATACAACAGAAGAAATAAAGTACAAGGGAAGTCTCACTACATAGAAGTCTACTAATACAAGAGCTGAAAGGAACAACAAACCGCAAAAGATAAAACTTGACAAGTAGATAATCTCTAGCGATTTCAATCTCTAGAAAGTGGAAATCCAAATTTGTGAATACTCAGGCTGACCCGAGCGTAAATAAAAATACAAACACTCGAGTCAGGACATAAATGCTTATACAATGTGAACCAACTCAAGTGAACTGTAGTAAAAGTACATGTAACTTAGAAGATGCTTGGGACCGCCCATCCTCTAAGGATCCGTTAAACTATCTACTATATAGTATATTGTGCTATTACAATAGTGTCTATTTGTAAAATAAACTTACTTTTTAATAGCGTTAAGGGGTTACCCATGTAGCCCTTAACACAAATAATGCCAATAGTCTATACAGTACCGTAATACCTCCTGATCGGGAGGCTACTCCATAGGTACGACACAAATAGAAACTCGTACAAGGCGCGATAGGGTAGGTGACACGGCACAACTAGGCAATGCCAGGGTAGTTATACCAATTACGATTCCGGACCGATGGTAACGCGTAGCGCGCAGCTACCGCCCACCTCGAACAACACTCCCAAATCAAAGATGCGCACCAATACAGTCACAAAAGTAATAGAATGGCATACGAAGAAGTGCGTCCGATCAGAGGTGCTACCTCATTAATCCGTCGATCGCTCTTGTTTTAGCCACCTTATGCCAACTCACGGGAGTCGGGTCCACGTATTACCTCAAGAAAACATCCCCACCATCCTACTTCATTCTGGAATCTCCACCGCGTATACGGTTGTCAAAGTGGTTTTTGGTATCGACAGAGAGTATGCTAGATATCCGATCCCGGTCTCTTTGCCAACCAATCGTAATTATAACCCGTGATAACAACTTTTAAAAATTGTTTTTATACTTTAAAAATCAAAATAAATTTCAAATACATTTCAATATCATAATATCATTTCAAACATCATTTATTTAAACATCAATCATTTCATTTAATATAAAATACCATTTAAATCTTGTGACGCCCAAACTCAATACCCATGCAAGCCAAGAACACTACGGAGTAATGCTGTTAGCTAGCGCGGAGAATAAGGCTGTTGAGGAGCGACCATCCATGTAACTTCTTTTTGCGAGCACCGATATGTCAGATAGTATAGCATGCATTTCATTTAAGAAGGAAGTCCGACATACCGATACAAACTCAAAGCTATCACACGGTGGTTATAAATAAATCTTCGAAAACAAATATAGAAATAAACATAACATAGTCAGTCACAGACATCCATATCACAAAGGCGGAAAAAGATATGAATATATAACTAACACATGAAAGTGTACATCAGAGTAGTGGTCATGAAAGGACCACATACACAAAAGTAGCAACACGTGCTATACAAAAGAATACATCTATGAGTCTATATCTCAAGTGTAAACGACAAAACCTGCTAATCTAAATGGTCAGCCAAAAGTCAAAGTAGTAAATCACTGGGGAAGAAGTCAAGCAGAAGCCCTTGTAACATCTCGGTCTGACCCGAGTATTATTTATAATAAAATAATAAACGGATCAGTCTAGCTATAAATATCAGGTAACATGATATAAAACAATAGATATGGCAAGAACATATAGTAACCATAAAGACATACTATGATAAGCATGTAAATGAAGATCATCAAGAGATCAAACAATATCAAAAGAATCTTCTAAAAGATCCAAATTCACCTAAAAAAAAGTGATGACACACAAATTCACCAAAACATAAAAGATGGAAAATCATAACAATGAAAGTCATGAAAATAGGTGAAGCACAAATTCCAGAAGACTACACAAGAAAGCCAGAAATCACAATATAGGAGCATGAAAACTCATAAAATGGGAGCATGAAAACTCACCTACACGTGTAACACAAAGCGAGACGCTATCTCATGGTTGCAAGCCATTAATTTTGACACACGAATGGCCTGAAGACCGTAGGCCCCACATATGTGATGGCGAAACATCACACAAATGCGATGGCGAAACATCACAAGAGCGGGGTCTAGTCTCCCTCGCAGACAAAGAGACATCGCACAGTTGCTAGCCTAAAACACAAAAATGATCGTCATGATCATCAAGTAGTGTCACTCTCACCAAGCCAGTAAATATGTGAGTTTAGCTTCATGTCCCATAACCACTTGCTTAACTTAAATTTTTATGAACAAGCTGTAGATCTTCACTAGAAGATTGTCACAAAAGGTTTTAAGGAAAAGGTTTGTATATACTAGTAGATTGGAAAACAGTTTAAGGAAAGAGCTTTGTAGGAAAATAGAATTAAAATTGTTTTGATGAAAGAGTTTTAATATTTACTACTAGTATTGAAACCTTCATATTTCTAAAGTTGTTATCCCGCCTTTTTAGCAAGGCCGTGATACCATAAAATCGACCGAGGAGCCCAAGATAGTTTGTCTCGAAGAATGGTCAACTCAGCATCTCAACAAAGCAAGTTCTGTTGAATGTTTTTCAGATAAGATCCCCTACGGAGGGGGATCCGGATGGGTCGCAACCCCCCAAGGTGGGGGTGCGGGGGCCTAAGGGGTCAAGCGACCTAATGGTTACGACCTAGGGGTCTAAGGGATCAAGCGACCTAGTGGTTGCGACCTAGAGGTGTTCGTGAGTCAGCAGAAGCGAGCGCCTAACAGAGGCGAGGGACTTAAGGGACTCGCGACCTAACAAGGTAATAAGGTCGAGCGACCTACGACCTAATGAGGTAAAGGCCTAACGGCCTAGTGAAACACGCGACCTAAAATGTATGTGACCAAATGCGGCCGAGTGGTTTAAGGTCGGAGACGACCTACGACTTATAAAGGTAGACGGTTGAGCGATCTAGCGAGACTCGCGACCTAAAAATGACAAGGCCGAGCGAGCTAACGAAGTCCAGAGTCGAGCGACTTAGCGACACAGTGTGTTGAGCGACCTAACGAGGTCCAGTGGAGAGCGACCTAAAAGAGACGCGACCTAAAAGAGGCGCGACCTAACTCAAACAAGTTGGGAAACTTAACAAAATAAGCATGGCCGAGCGACCTACGACCTAAAGCCCCACAACCTACGACCTACGACCTAGTGCCGAGTGACCTAAGGCTGTAGAATGATTTAATGCTAGAAACAAGCTACTTGAAGGCCGAGACTTTTCCACGCGAACGACCTACCATAGGCAGAACGACCTAAGTGCAGAATTTCACCAAAAACACTAAAAATTGGAGTTTTTCGCCAATCCAATCCAAACCAAATGCAAATGTACATGCAAAAGTGATGGGGAATCATTTCCAACAGTCCAATATACTTATAGACTAGAATTGTGTGATAAAAATCTCACCTTTTCACCAAATTATGAAGGTAAAGCTTGAAGGTGAATGGAGAAGCAACTACAAGCTTGAATCCAATGCGTTTCCTTGAATTTGGAGTTGAACGATGGAGTTGGAGTTGAAACCTAGGCTTCGAGTTTCTAGTTTCCCTTTCCACTCACCATTAATGTTAAAATTTGTGTTTGGTAGGAATTTATGAAGAGTGAGGAGAAGGAAAGAAGTGGGTTTGAGTTATAATGGCTAATCTAACCCAAATCCAAAGCGGGAAAAGTAAGTGAAATTCCACTAACTCCAAACCTATCAATGTTTATACTTAAAAAAGTTGTAAACGGCATTTCGAACTCAATGGAAGAGGTCTCGAGTCCTAATTTGACCGTTTGCGAAAACTAGCATTTCGGACCAATATCCGTTAACGATAAAATATTTAAATAAAATATTTAAATATAAAATCGATAAATAAGCGGGTTGTTACAAATCTATTCAGTTTATTTAGGAATTAATTGCCTTTCAACACACATTTAAAAGTTAAATTATTCCATTTAAAACCATTTAAAGTCAATTCCTTATTTTTATTAATTACATATTAAATTCCAAAATTTAAGTCTTTCTCCCAAAGATTATTAAATTTTATTAAAACAATCAAAAATTCAGTTTCCATAGCACTTATAAAATGCTACCTAAAGTTATAGGTTAAAACAGTTCATTTACAAAAGACAGCATTTAAGTGCTGTAATAGATTTCTTTATTTCCAACTAAACTTTATTATCTTTATCAACTATAGCACTTACAAAGTGCTATAATAGCTTTTAGTTCAAATTTGCCTTTAAGTTCATTTAAATTTAACTACAACATTCACAAATGCTGTAATATTCTTTATATTTAAAATTTCAAGGTTTAACTATAATTTTATAACTAAGTAAATTTTTATTTAAATCATATTAAACTTACAAATCATATACTTTCACATTATAAAGTCATAATTTCAATACCATATTTTTATGAATTTATAAGTAAATTTTCATACAAAAAATCAAATTTATTATGAATTTCTTATATAAATCCAAGTATTAAATTCCTACTTCTTTAATTAAATTATTAACTTAACAATTAATTTTTAAATTCCCAGAATATAACTTATTATCAATTATTTTACTTTACTAAAATCTCACTTTTAACAAAAATTCAAAATTTCCCAAAATAAGTTATATTTCAAAATTTTACTTAAACATTCATTTATTTAACATTTGACTCATTCAAAAATCATTATAAATTTTATAAAAATCATTTCAATACATTTTAAACCAGAATATTATAAATTTTCCATTTAAAATATTTTTAAAATATTTCAGAAAAATATTATATAAACCACGGGTCTGTATATAGTTTTCTAGCCTAGGTCAAGTGATACGGATATATATCATTTCAATCCGCAATTTACAAAGAAAACCCGAGTTCTATCATTTCAAACCCGCAATCCCAAGTTAAATAAATCACTAAATAAATAAATGAATGCATAAATAAGTAAGTATCGTTCATGCCTATCATTTCAGCCTGTAACGATTTCTATTCTACAAGAAACTTGCAATGTGATTTGCAGTAAATAATAATAAAAAAATATAATTGCAACAATAAAACAATAGATGATACAGCTGATGATGGGTCAATTAAATAATGGGGTTTTAACATCATAAGTATATATCACAGGAAGATACAATTAAATAAAATAAATTTACAATTGCACTTGTTATCAATCTACAGATATATAGGTATGTTTGTCTGGTGAGAAATACTTACCGTAAAGCTATAGAAAATTAGATTCAAACGATTGCATCACTTGATAAAGAAACGTACAAACGACACGATTAGATTTCCGTGGAGGCAACGTCTTGATTCAAATCTTGAAGAAGATGAATTAAAAACTAAGTATTCGCATTTTACTATGATTATTGAAAACAGAATAAGAAAATTTTGACCTAAATTCTGGACCACTCCACCCACATCTTGGCCATGTTCTCACTGCTCAGCCCACCTTTTATTTGAGTTATATGAATGCGCTCTATACTAAAACAATGGATAAATCGTTGAGATACTATTTCAAAAAGTGGTGCTCGGCCTATCCATTCTATTTCACTTCTCTTTTTCTTTTTCTTTTTTTCTTTACTACACAACTACACTTATAAAAATTTACTTGCTCTTGCTGCTACAATAGGACACGACCCTGACTATCAAAAAGCATGCACTCATGCACTTGTATCATGAATATTTAACAAAGTTTGTCAAATAAAAGGATCGGCTTGGAGGAGGAGTTGGCAACAGTAGTGATGGAGGGGGTAGGGTGCGGCCGAGCATGAAGTGTGTGCCAAAATATAACAAAACAAAAGGAAGAAGGAAGGGAAAATCAATAAACCATTACCTGATTCCCTGCTCACGAAAAAGAAAGAAGTAGATGGAGATGCAGACAATTTTGAGGTAAGGAAATGTGATATGAGGTTTGTATTTATAGGAAGAAGCTTTGTACGCAAGGAAAAGTAACGTGTGCAAATCAATGGGAACAAAAAGGCAAGCAAATATTTTTGCTTTGATATGGGATGTTGAATTATTGCTTTTATAAGGCAAAGATTATTTAAATCAAATAGTTAATTTTTGCAGTGGTATCTTGGACCACATATCCAAAAGTAACGTACATTGATTTGATAAAGGAATGGCAAAAAATCAAAAATGTGAACGGTAAGGAAATCATAAATCTCGAAAGTGTTGTATAAATTAAATCTTGCGTTGATAATGGTGAAAGGAAAGGCAAGGAGAAAAGTTGATATGTGAACCGGTTATGGATTTACAAGATTTTATACTTATTAAAATAAATGGAAGGTGAAATAGCTTTAAACGCATTGACAAGGCACAGTTGAATTTCCTCTTTTAAAAGTGCATGGCAATTTATTTAGGAACAAAGGCAAAAATTATAATTCGTTTAGAACGTGTTATAGATAGGAAGCTTGCGTTTAACAAGGGAAAACGGCATGTAAATTTTCAAATTTTAGACGTAAAAGGAAGAAAATGATTTCCCTGTATTGCATTAATTAACGGTTGCGCGATTAGCAATTTAAATAGGTTGAGCGAATTAAGAAAAGTAACTGCAAGTAATAATATTTGTCTTTGAAATGGAGATGGAGTTTGGACAAATTTTTGAACGTTACTCTAATAAAGAATTTATACCAACTTAAGACCAAATGAAAGCTATGGAAAGTGTAACTTTTGGCTAAAGCAATTCTTTAACTGATTTTTTTTATTCATATAGATATTGCGGTATAAATTTTAAAATGCGCAAAACCGACGCAATAAAATACCCCCAAATTAATACAAAAGTAACGTTTTTTAATTAATGCGTTTTCCTATTTTATATGTTATTATTCATTTAAATATCATACCCTTATAAATGCGTAATTTTAACAGTTTATTAATACACTGAATTCTTAAAAGTTACTCCTTAACATGTTTACATTATTCTGATTTATTTACCATTTCTAATGAAATTTATTATTCAAAAAATATTACACATTTTTAAAGAAAGTAGATAATCCATTTCTTTATTTAAAATTTACTACACCAGAAAAGACTTTTGGTAGCGTTGAAAAAACGCTACCATAACTTATGGTAGCGTTTTAGAGAACGCTGCTATACGACATGCAACTAAAAGTCTAAAACTTTTTGTTGCGTTGTAGTAAACGCTACCAAAAGTCACTTTTCAATGCAACTATAGGTATTTTCTGTAGGATTTAAAAAACGCTACCAAAAGTCACTTTTAGATGCAGCTATAGGTTTTTTCTATAGGGTTAAAAAAACGCTACCATAAGTCTTCATTTTTTGGTTGCATTTTTTGTTTATATGCATTTTTTGATTTTCAGTAGCGTTTTTAAAATGCAACTGTATAATTTTTATATTAGTTTACATTTGTTTATGTAGCATTTCTGAAACGCTACTAAAAGTTATTGGTTGTTTGGTAGCATATTTTAAATGCTACTATTTACGGTTGATGGTTTATACCATTTCCAACAATCGCTTATATACTATTCATATTAAAACAAACGATCAATCGCATAATTTTCATATATTCAAACAAACAATTAAATCACATAGTTAGCATATACAAACAATCAATCATATGATCATCATATTCAAATAATTGCAAAAACATGCTAATCTCACAATCAAATATGATATCCATAATCAATTCGATGGTAGTTTTTCAACAAAATAAGTCACATACTACAAGCATTCACAGACAAGTTTCCACAAATGGTACTAACAAAATATGACAACATATATAACAATTAAATTCATGTTCGTTGCTTGATTACCAATAGTTCTTTGTTGTCGACAGTCTTCGCTTCGAAATAGCTAATTACCTGCAAACGAGTTTAACAATCAACAATATATATATACGTGTATATATATATGTATGTATATATATATATGTATATATGAAAATCATGTATTCTATAACTCGATATTCTATATTAACACATATTAACAAAAATTGTTCTATTTTTATATGCATCCTATATAGTTCCCCAACGAATACACAATTTTCAATTTACACAGATATTCAGATCAAAACTGGGTTAGAAGTCTGACTGGATTTCATTCTATGTGCAGATTGTGTATTCAGTACTAAGGGCAGATTGTGTATTCATGAGATAGTGCTGGGCACAAATTGAATGCCAACACACCCTTAATTTCTCATTAAAGTGGAAGATCATAAAATCTAATTAATTCAAGAAACATGTGAAATAAACCACGTCATCAATAAATCTATAAATGTAATCATAAGCTGCATTGCAATCTTCTAAACATAAACGGGTTACTTATATTTTACGGGTACCTACCCCACAGCTGAAGGACTGATACATTATAATGGCTAGCTATTGAGGTTGGTGTACTACATACATAATTTAAGTGTACATTTATTGGTAGGTACTCCACATATATGTAAGAAACAATAATAACGTTCTATACAGACCCGAAGTTAACAATAACACTAATATATATTAATTATCATGGAACCCTCTAAAACAACAACTAAGCAAGTTGACGGAGTTGTCTTAACCATCCAAATTTGTGAGTGCACGAATTTGTTGAGGAATTAAACTAAATATTGATGATGATGAGAGCTTAATTGACATCTATCTACTTGGATTCTACTAATTAATTGCATGCCACAGGCCATAAATTTCTTATTGTTTATGTAATTGACAGCTGACTAACAAATTATGAATACATAATCTCATCTAACCATCCATAAAAACGTTACTTGTCCTTTAGTGGATTCCATGCTCATGACTTGGATAATGTATGGAAAGTTGCTGATATCTGGCATGGTCGATTCCATTCAGACACACATAGCATAATAGTTGCTCAGGCATTTCTTCAGGCTTGCATCCCTATGAAACAAGCAAGATTAAAAAAATAAGAGTTAATAGAATGTCTTGAAGTTTACAGGTATTTTAGACTATGGACAAGCTACTTTACTTGAATTGTTAAGCCAACATCCAAAACACAAAGTCTCGGCCTGTCCAAAAATGTTTCACATCCTTTCCTTGAAATGTAGTTGAATGTGTGCATATCCAAATCGATCTCGAAATAGTTTTCACCCTAATATTGCGCAAAAAAAAAAAACAAGAAAACAAAGCCAGGAATGTAATAGATTTGAATTACAATAGTTTACTAGAATATAATATTGCTAGATTCATACAAAGGATCTAAACTTACCAAATAAAATTCATGTTGAGGACAAGAAAGCACAGGCTTTTCACGAAATGCATTCATGAGTTTCCTCTCTGCTGAATTCAATGGAAGTTCCTCCAAATTCCTCCAAATTCAATGGAATTCAATGGAAGTTCCTCCAAATTTGCTGAACACCAAGCTTTGAATGATGAGACGCTAGAGATGCTATTATCTTTAGCTCACTGTTCACTATACTTCAATTTTTCTAATAAGAAAAATTATGCAGCAGAATGAACTTTGTGGGAATTATTTCATTAACATTACCATTTTTGTAACCAAGCATGCCATGTACAATATCTTGTTATTACTTTTAATCAATAACATGTAACTCCAAGACTCATGATCCTAAGGTTTTAGTAGTATTATCTCATCCTGTAAGTCAACTGAAGAAACAGACCGTGATCCTACAAAAGTTTATTTAAATGCCGGTAAACTGAAGAAGGGATGTTATCTAAGGTATGTGAATATTAAAAAGACAAGGTAGAAGTCATGTTGATTGAATTTACATTATTAATAGTATAGATTTACTTACAGGCTATAAGAAGCATCTCCTCATGTCAATCCAAAAATAATTGTGTAAAGATTGGAGTTTGGAAACCAAAGCGGCCCCGAATATCGATGTTGTGCCTTTGCTATCTATTGATGTACACGAAGACTCCGGTGTTCAGGCTCTTCGTCATGTCAATCCACAAAATTCGCAGTGTTCCACTTATGTTCTAGTTGGTTCCCTGTCTCACCAACATGTTGCTCTTCTCCCTGGTGCAAGATTGGCAGTCCAAGTTGATACCCTACCTGCATCTGCAACTTCTCCTTCTGATCTTGTCCAGTTGCATGAGCTTGCTAATGTCCAACCAGGTTTATTTGAATCAAATAGTGTAGTAGTTCAATTGGATTTGTCCAGGCATGCACAATTATGTGCACATATTGATATGGCCCATCCGCATGCACAAGTTCCTGCTACAGTTTTACTTCGCACCTAGGCATCTACTCTTTTTCGTATTGCTATTCCTGAGATGCTTGCACACCCTGCTGTGCATTCTTATGTGGTAGTGCACTCCTTTCAAACCAAGGCTATCATGGGGAACAGTCATGGTGCAAAAGATCCTATTGATATACATTCCCTACAACTGCATTTAGAAGCTCAGTCTGCTCCCATCGTTCGTAGCTACAACCCATACTGCTCTGACTCCCATGCATAATTTCTAGGCTCGTGATGTCCTATCTGCTTCAACTGATTTTAATTCAAATGATTAGAAAGATGAAAATATGGAAGCAACCTTATACATCAGCCTTATTTTTAAAAATTATCAATCTTTTGAAAAAGAATTGTCACTTGATAGACATTTAATTAAGGTAATGAAAATCTCAATCAATAAAATAGTATTACATTACCTTTTAGGAACAAAATATTCAAAAAGAACGCTTCTCAAAACTTGCCAACATTCACAAAAAGTATCATTGAAATCTAAACTTGCCTTTAATATTAATCTACTGCTCTACTAATCCAAAATCAAATTTATATATACAAAAATTTGCCTCCCTGAAAGCAAAATAAAGTTAGATGTGGCATCAAGTTGAGCAAAAATGTTAATGGTTGTACCAATATTTATAAATATTACCCTATATAATTAACCGGTTATCAATACATGTTAACTTATACACGGGTGTTGCATATCGCAAAATTCAACCAACTCAAATTAAGAATACAAAATTGATTCAAAAACTAAAAAATCTGTCTATAAAATTGAATTGAAGTAAAATTCATTGTACAGTGGTGTAAAAATAACGCCAAATTCCCATAACAATTTGAATGAAGTAGGAAGTAGTAAACTGTCCCCTGTAATGAAGTAATGTGCTCAAAAGTGAATCACAAGTGAGGTTTGACCCAAAAGTAGTGTCAAAAACATATAGCTATATTACAGTAACCGAACTAAGGTTTAAACAATCTTCGATCAAGAGACTTCGAAAAGTAATTTATTGATAACTTAACCATATTGAGTGTTGCTCAACTTAGTTTTGTTCAAAATATCATTGCTTGTGTACATGTTATTATCTTGATTTTTATCCAAAATGCATGCATGAACATTAAATGGCATAAATATCTAGCATACAGTCAAAGAAACAAATCAATAGTGAAATATTTTTTTTTTGTAAACTGGTGAGTTTTACTAAGGAATGAAAATGCACATGCTTCGGCCTCTTTGGCAAGAGAAAGTATATCAAATTTAATATCCGATCTTTGCAAAAAAAACAAAATTTGCACGTTCTTTATGTCAACCATCATCAAGTGTTCTACACCACGATGTAGTACCTAAACAAAAGTGTACACTCGATTAATAAATGCACCTGAATAATAAAAACAAGAACCTAATCAAAACTAAGCTTGCCTTGACAGCAACAACCATTTTTGTTGACTTTAACTTTTCCTTATGAACCTAAAACAAACATAGGTCATAAATTTGTCAATGTCCATTATGTGGGTACTTGGTATTCAAAGCAGATAACCTGTGCAACTGAAGCAGAGCCAACATGCTCGTATCAAAATGTTTGAATATTTCTCTAAATTTCCATCTAATTCTTCCTCTAGAATTTTTTGAACAGCTGGAAATGGTGTAGGAGGAGCTTGACCATTGAGTGTAACTAATTTTTTGACGCAAGCGACTAGAGATGAATAAGGTTTGCCTATTAATTAAGCAGTCGGTTACATTATCAGAGAGTTTACGAAACTGGTACAATAAATTTGATATGGCAATTTCAATTATATAATATATTTAGTTAACTAGAAATCCTATATTGTTAGAGTAAAAGGCATCGTACAAATCAGGCTTCAATGTTAAACTGGTGTTATCTTTAATGCAAAAGCTTAAATTACTTTGATAATATATTGAGAAAAGCTGAATATGTAGAAAAATTGAAAAGAACAAACTTCAAAACTAATAGAAAACAGGTTGCAGTGTGTGTTTATCTAGATTGTAATCCTTCATTGTAGATAGAATAAACATAAACAAATTTTCATAAACTTCTTGAAGTAAAGGAAATTTTATATACATGTTTAGCTGCTTACTTAATCGGTTTTTAACTTATGGGGTTGCTCCTACATGAAATCCAAAAACAAAAATTGCAGAATCAATATTCAGATAATCAACACAAAGTCTTGGAATATAACATTTCCCTTTTTCTTTGACCCATTTATTTGGTCCTACTTGTGAAACTCATAAGCCAACAAATAAAGTACAATGCACCATGTACGTGTGTGCATATGTGTGAGCATGTGTGTGCATGCATTTATGGAGAGAAGGAGACTTACTAAGCCATATACTCTTTAGCATCTCAATTACATAAAATGATAGTTCTTCTAGGCTTCTATCCTCTCTATTGCAGCTTTCCAAGTCTTGCAGCAAGCTGCATTGCACAATGGAAATTGGAAATGCAAAAGTAATTTGTAAGCTATGCTCAAAAGTGAACAAAGTCTAAGGAATATTGTTAGCATGATCTCATCTCTCATAATAAATAACTATACTTAATTATGGTCGAGTTATGTTAAATCTCTCTCTCTTTGTATAAACATATCCATACGAAGATGTAATTAGAGAAAATAAAAAAGTAAAAAGCCTAAAATAGAAATATGGATATACTAATTGACAATGGTTTCAACTACAAATACGATTAATATTATGGATGTAGCTCCACATCCATAATCGAAGACGAACACAACGATGGCTATACTTATTTGAGTGAGGGGCACCCTATAATCAACTAGGATCCTTTATGCAGCAACACAGATATCTTCCATAGCCTAATCGATTCATTGATGATGCTTGATTATGACTCAACAGATGAAACATCAAGGCCCGCCCTCCTTCAGCACAACCACTAGTAAGGGATCACCTTTGTCTGTCACTGAAGGCGATGACAGAGAGCAATGTTATAACAGACTCTAAAAATGACAAATAATGGTTCACCATGCACTATGTTTAAAATAATTAATAGCAAACTTTAGTTATAAGATAAACCCAAACAATTACAGGGATTCTGTTGCTTTTAAAGATGTCAACGGTTTGATATTATGTAGATAAGTGGTAAGCTGGCAATTAGCTTTTAGCATCTTAAAATAGATTATTTGTCAAGATACCTCGAAACCTCATAGAAGCCACAATAGTAAGAAGCACCTTTAAGATTTGTAGGATAGTAATTCAATCCACGTTTTTATCAGTTTTAGTTTAGGAATTAAATGACTAACTTTGATGGCTAGGAACCAATTATTTTAGAACAAGCATCTACGATGAAGAATTATCAACACATCCACAAATCATATTCATAGTTTGTGAACAATTGAATGCATCTACCTCCTGCCAGACCAGGATCGCCTTCTAAGTGGTCATATGTAGTGAGTTTCTAATACTAATGCATCAAAATCGGAATAATGCTGCCATTAAATAAAATTACAACAATGTGCTATGGAATTTGAATGGAAACATATGATGCACTAGATTCCAAAATGTAAGTGCAATGCAACTAGCTGGACCGGACCGAAGAAAAGATGGGCGAACTTTACATATTTCCATATAACTAGTTCAAATCATACACTTGGAGTAATTTATAGGGTAGACTAGCACACATTTATAAAAGAATCCCTTTTAAAGAATAGTTTGAAACATACACATGACCAATTTGTATTGCTGACACCAAATCCCATTCTTTGTAGCTTATAATAATCTCCTAGTTCAATAAAAGTATAAAGCCACTAAAAATAGACAGGTGAAATCAGTAGAAATAATTTAACCATTCTATGCATATTAATAAATCTAAGCATGTAATGTTTTTTTATGAAAAAGACAAGAATAATCTACAAGAATTTAACAAAATAAAATTTGTGACATCATGTGTGGTACTTAAAATATTGCGAGTCATCATTTTATGTAATCAACTTGTTTACTACATATATATAATCTACTTATTTGAGTTAAGAAAAATGAAGAAACATCAGATTTTTAAACCATATCCGAATTTTGTTGAAAATAAATCTGCCAAGCTAAGATAAAAAGCATTAGTCATCATATTCTATGCTATTTCAAAATCCTAACTAATTATTTGCATACTCATTCATAATAGAGAGAAAATAATAACAAATTAGATGTAGTGATTAACCATTTGAAATATTTTATTTCCATAATTTTGTATTAACCTTCTTAATCAAAGTTAATAAATAGTGACTTTAAACTTATTCAGCTAGGAAAGAACTTCTAATCTTAAGAATCATTAAATCCAAAGAATCGCATAACTTATGTCGATCACAATTAGAAACATTTCACAAAATTCAACACTTATAGTTAACCTAAGTAATAGATAGAAATGAATAAAAATGTACCATACATGGTATGCCAAAATACACATAATTAGCATAACATACCACAAAATCACAAAATTTTAACCATCAAATCTTGCCTTGGGATGATAAGAGATAAACACTTGAACTAATAATAATTCAAGTAAGCGATTGCTTGTGGTCACTTATAGCTGCAAAAACAGGACAAATACAAAAACCTTGTGTGAGATTATGTAATAATACAAATGTTGAAAAATATTGTAAAATCATATTTCAATATAGATAGGTCAAATTGAAAGATTATTTCTATTATTTTCTATGGAATCTCTAAACTTTCAAGCTGAGACCAAAACAGAATAATGATAATTACAAACCCTTCAGTAGGAAACCTTTTCTCTCATTTATCTCTATTAGTAAAAATCATAGATTTTGTGCAGGCATATAAACATTGAATTCATTACCATTGATTCTAGCTAAAAAGAAAAAAATGGATGATGCTGTTAGTTACTAGAAGTGAAAATTGATTAACAATTGCTGAACCGGTGGAACGGTAGGTCCCAAATGATGTCTGATTAACAGAGCTAGCAATAGAAGACATATTGCTGCTTCTTAGCCATTTAGCACTAAGAATACAAAGTTGAATTAAGAGGAAAACTACCGGAATTTGGTATCTATGTAGAACCACAATAAAATGCAGTTAAAATTTGAGAAAACAAACAATTAACAACAAGCTTTTACCGAAATATCAATGCTTATGTACAAACAAAAAAAATCAAATAGTGCTATAAGAACATATTGTATGCCTTATTATCACTGGAAACTATCATAACGAACAAAAGTTACTTCTATTGGCATTTCCAAATCAGTATAATGATTAAGCCTATTAGTTAGGCTGCTTGAATAGGATATTTATTCTAGTTTCTAAGAATGTCAAAAGCAAAAGCCTAGCCAAACTCCCTTGAGTTACCACATACAAAAAATTGGAACATTGAATCAATTTTCCAACTAGTCTTCCCATCATTGTTCAATGGGTTAGATGAGCTGGTTAAGAAAGCAAATTTTTTGTCATTAACCACTTTTAAACTTATATATATCATAGACAGCTAGCATAAGCTTAAAAGTCTCACATTCTTAATCTCTGCTAACCAACTATATTGCTCACAGGTGTGTACGCGTATGCTCACATACACAACATGCTATCACTTCCTGCTTAAACCTTAAATATACGGATATATATGTTTGTGTGTGTACAAATTAGGTGTAGATTTTATATTTACTTTTAGAATGTGAAAAGAATTCAAAGCACGTTATCCCACACCCAGGTCTCTGATTCAATTGATTCGCAATAAACACACAACAAATACCAGCTGCACGTTTTGATAAATGATAATATAGACCTGCCATATAAATATCCATGAGTATATGCCTTATAAATATCAATTAGTATATTGTACTTAATCACATCTATCACATGCGCAAAACCACTATGTTTTTTGATAAGAACCGAGATTGTTAAAAGGGAGGATGTATTGATACATACATACATAAATATGATTCTAGCTGTAAAATATTTAATCCCAACTACCCATACAACTAAAGGACGCAATAAAGAACTTTGTGTGTTTATTGCTAAGGTAAACGATGAGGCAATGTTATATACTACCTCAATAACTAATGACAACATCTTCAATTTTGTTCTGGCCATTTTGAGATAATGTATATATTTAGCTAGCAACAAAAGTTGTGATTTTTTCACATTTTTGACATAAAACTCCACTTTATGTTTATGTCTTGGATTCGACAATATACTTTTTCAAATGAATTCCAGTACCAACTTTTGTATATGAGATATAGTCAACTTTGTCATGGTTTGTTCACTTATAAATTATACACTAGATCATAACCAATGAAAAACTCTAAATGATTTCAAGTTGTTCAATTAAATTCTATTCCCACACTAGCCAAGAAAAAACTATTTTGTTGAATCATATGAAATTTCTTTTCAATCAAGTACATTGAGAGAAAGAGAGACTGAAAAAGGCAAGGAGGAATATGTTTTAGACTGAAAAAGCCAAGGAGAGAATTCAAATAGCTAAACCACCCAACATCCTCATTTAAATTTCATGTCGCTAAGTACACCTGCTCAGCCAACAAAAAAATCAATTTTTATGTAAAATGCCTCATCCAAATTAGGATTTTTATAATTACCTCAATTTGTTAATTTAGGGCTTGTAAGCAAATCTGAAGGAAGTAAAATGGAGCAGATTGAAAGAAGAGTGGATGGACCAAATGGAGGGGAGTAGATTGATGAAGAGAAGTAGAACCCAATGGAGGAAACATGATAGTGGAAGCGAGTGGAGTTGAATGAAGGCAGAAACGTAACAATGGATTAGGTAGGAGATGGGAAAACATGAGTTTTTTGGTATTGGGCGGGGAAGGCTGCAAAATTGGGCGAAGTTGAAAAAAATAAAAATGCGGAGAAAAGAAACCGTAAAGACAATATTAGTTGCATTCAGACTACAAACGCTACCAAAAAATGCAACCAAAGATAGGTTTTCTTGTAGTGATTCCAATTAGAGTTATCCTTAACAAAGTTAAAAAATTTCAGAAACTTTCATTTATATTATAGAATTTTGGGAAATGATTTACTCAAATTAAAAATTTATATTATAATAAATTCCAAGGTTTTATAAATAAAAGAATAAAGTGCTTGTAATATTTTTCTCTCTCTTAGGAAATGAGAAAATAAAGAAGATGAGAAAAAGAGAAACTTGTACGTGAATTGCAAGGCAAAATATACGGCTAAACTAAAGAAATGAATGGCTAGAAAGGAACAAATGTTAGGAAAACAAAAAGGCACGAATTAAGGCAACCTTTCGTTTCTTTCCCTAAGGACAGGTAATTAATCTAGAGCTTTATTATGTATATGGAGAGAGAAACCTTTCATTCTTTCTCTAATCAAATTGATTGATTAATTAAATGTCATTAACAAGCTATTTATTCATGGCATGGAATGTAACTATGTCCAAATGTATTCTACAGTAAACTATGTAAGTGCAATATTAGATTGTGTGCAAAGATGATGTTTCCTTCATATGTATCTTTATTGGTCATAGTATTATTAAAAACATATACGTGTATATATATATATATATAGACTTATACATATAAATGTGTTGAAATTAAGTTTCACTATTTTATGAGCCTAAATTAAAGACAACAATTTTGAACCTAATATCCAGATTAAAAGGGTTTAAGATTAGAAGAGTTATGACTTTGCATACAAGTCCATCTTATAAATCTTAAGTCAAATTAACGCACACACATATGTATATACAAATCATTGTAAATAATGTCTTAAACTTAATAAAATATCTTTATGTTAAAATTTATAACTTAGTAAATTCTTCAATATTAAGAAATAAATTGATGTTTAACGTTAATTTAAAAGGGAATGAAAGGAATCGTGATATTTTGTAATAAATTCAAGTTATTTTTATAAAGAAGCCCCCCTTTTTTAACTTTAAAAAAAGTATGCAAAAACCAAAAGATTGGATTTAAATAATGAACACATGCAAACATTAATAAACTGCATATGTTTTCTATTTGAATCAATAACAGAAATATTACATTAATTAAGGCTTAAATTTAAATTACAATAAGATTTTTTTCTCTCTTTTTTTACCAAAACTTATCAAATTAAAAATTTAATTATTGAAAATTTTACTTTAGAAAAAAAACAACGTTTTCAAGTAAAACTTAATTAAAATATTTACAAAATTATGGGTTGTTACACTCTCCCCGACTCAAAACTTTTCGTCCCCGAAAAGGAAGGAGGTAGGAGAATAGAAACACCCTGAAAGAAAACTAAATTGAAACTCAAAATGGAATCATTGATTTAAACCACATAAATTCAATTTAAATTAATTAATATTCAATAATTGATTTAATTCATTTGATTTTTACTGAAGTCAAATCAATCTTAACTATTTCCAAATTAATTATCTTATTATCCAATTATTTTGAAATTAACAATTTCTAAAATCATAAATTTGTATATTCATTTATAATAATCATCTTTTATTCAACAAATTTAATTCTTCTTTATTCCAGATTATTATTAAATAAATTCTACTTAATATATCTTATCGCACATATTAAGTAGATTACATTTATTATAACTATTCCAATTTATTTCTAAATTTCATTTAACACCATTTGATAATGTATATTATTCAATTATTTTTTTATTCTATTTACCTCTATTTGTCTTTTTGTAACTGAAACT
Organism: Allium cepa; assembly: GCA_030765085.1. Classification (NCBI taxonomy): domain Eukaryota; kingdom Viridiplantae; phylum Streptophyta; class Magnoliopsida; order Asparagales; family Amaryllidaceae; genus Allium; species Allium cepa. The sequence goes on from CM060932.1 coordinate 460,313,349, forward strand.
TTAAGTGCCTAACATTTATTATAACCACTCAAATTTTATTTATAAAATCCTTTTATATTGTACATTATCCAATTACATAGTTAATTTTTGAATGATTTAGGTAAGTTATATTGGTATGCAATTTAATATTATACAAGTAAAAAAATTTCCAATTCTATTATTTAAGTTTAAATATTCATTCAAAATTTGACTTTATTTTATCACTAGAATCACCTTTTAACATAAATTTATGAATTAAATTTCCAATTAACTTCAAACACTTTAGAGATAAATAAATACATACATATAGTATATGTCAAATCAAATTTAAATTATATATCTATATATATTATATATTAAGTCATATTTTAGAAATTCAAATCAATTAAATTTTTGAAGCAAAACTACAGCGTGGTCTCTTCACTTCGATACTCGAAAATGAATGTCGATAATGCTGCAGTCATCACCGAAATTATTTTCCAGCGACAAAGAAAAGAGCACTAATTTTTAAAACTTTAAAATTCATTGGAAACAAATTTCTATTCGAAAATAATTTAAATAATAATATATCCTTTTAGGCTTTAAACACAAGGTTTGAAACTATCAGAAATTAAATTCTTAAATTCTTGTTTTAAATTCATTTCTGTTTCCAAATTCATTTATAACCATTGTTTATATTCAATTATTTATATGCGACAAAACCCATGGTTTACAAAACCATAAATAAAGACTATTATGTCTTGACAACTAGTTAAATTAATTATAAAATTCTGAAAATTATACTTATATATAATATTAGATTTTTTTCCAAATATAGGAATAAATTTTTCAAAATAAGGATAAAGATTCAAATTTGATGGACTCAAATCAAAGAGAATTTTGATATAAAGATAAGTTGGAATCAGAAGATTCGATGGTTAAACAACAGAATAAGGAACTGGATAAGTTTATATAAATCGCGGGCAACCTTAACCTGTTCAACCGTTGTGACGAACGCGATTTTTCGTTGCCGAAAAGACGTGCCGTTATGGTTAAAGAAGAAGAAAAAGTAGAAGAAGATAGAAAAAGAGAGAACATAACAGAAAGAAATAACAGAACAACATCAGAATCTCACAATTGCAGCGGAACAACATATAATAGATAAATGAAAAATCTTTAAACAAAGTACTATATCAGTTATTACATTACATCTCATTACATTACATCTCAGAGTGTATAACAACAAACAAACAGCGGAAAGAAATACTATATACAAGTAATACGCCATGCCATCCAGCTTGCCTCCAGCAACTCCTGAATATCCTGATAAACCTTAACTCTTGATTGCCCGTGTGGAAATTGGTGGGCACCCAGAGTTTAGGAAAGAAAACAATAAACTCCGAGTCAGTCATGTGACTGGTGTGAGAACTCAAAACAGTTTATCTTTAAAACAAAATAGAGGAATATTTTTAAAGTCAATTCGCAATGCTTTTTAAAAATGAGACTACCATAAGGCCTCCCGCGCACACACACAATGCAAACGCAGAATCAGAGGAGATTTCTCCTTATGATAGTCAAAGATGCTTGATACGCATTTAAAAGAAACATTTGATATTATTACTAGTGCATAGTATAGAAAACAATTTCGAAAGTAGAACACAAATCTTAGCCAGCATAGGCATTCCGCACTTATGCCTACTATAGCTACCATCCAAACAGTGGGGCGCCACCATAAGTGAATGATAGGTTCTACAACTAAAACCGTACAAGATCGTATTGTTTCTTTGGATTTCTTACAAATGGTCAGGCCATGGAACTTCCCATTGCCACATGGAAACGCCTCTGGAATGACATCCCGAGAACCAAACCGGATCTCTGCCAACACAAGGCCGGGTTACCCCTAACTGGGTAACTACTGACACGAATATGTCATCCCCCGATCGTAACCGATCTATCCGAGGATCCTCGATTTCCAACAACCACATAAGAATAATAATGCAGTAACCACATAGGCTAAGTATCTGGGCTCCATTCCATGATACCACCTCTATCCAGAAGGAATGACATACACTAAAGCGGCGCTACCCCCTAATAACCTTGCTGCATCCTTCCTGTTTTGACCATTTACGGGGTGTGAGGTCCGACGAAGTCTCGTCCACAAAGCCACGCTTTATACAAAAGCCGTGCTTTAGGTCAAAAAATGATCATAGAAATGATTACAAAGATAAATGATCAAACAAATGATCATATCACAAATGATCAATCAATGATCATTTCACAGCAACACTCAGCATGCCACACTACCAAATTGGGAGTATATCACTAATAACCTTCAACTACATAACCTCTGAGCTCGTACGTCACAGAGAAGGGTGTTAAGCTAAAAGAATAAATTCTCTGCCACCAACAGAAATATATTTGAAAGAAATCATCTTTATATCTCAATTTGTAATGTCAGACATACAATCCATACAAGTCTGTTCCGGGATCGAACAGAACCGAAGTCACCTACAAAGAAGTCCTTGTATTCTGGATAATTTCTAATCACGTCCGGATTTCCCGTCACTAAGGGTGATAAAACCTCTATATCGGAGATCAGCCGATGCAGAGTAACTCAACGGTAATCCTTCCGTTTTCAAAAATATCTGGTCTTCAACACCGGTCATCAAATGTAATCCATTACGACGTATCACATATTCAGAATGGGTTATACGACCCCAAGGTCCTTTCCCGGCTAACCCGAATAGTGAGCGCTTATTCAAAAATAAGTGTGGCATTCAAATTCAAACAATCACAACAAATACCTATTTAAAGGTAAATATTGATAGTCGGATTATTTTAACTATCAATAGGCGTGCTCAACATCACCAGATCCAAATAATTTCCCCAAATTATTTACTTTCCAAAATATCTTTACTAGATATATGTAACAACCCGCATATTTGTTGATTTTATATTTAAATATTTTATTTAAATATTTTATTGAAACTCGGAATTTAGTCTGAAAAGCTACTTTTTGCATACGGTCGAATTAGGACTCGGGACCACTTCCATTGAGTTTAAAATGCCGTTTGCGACCTTTCCGAGTATAAGCTTTGATATGTTTGGAGAAAGTAGAATTTTGCTACTTTTCACTTAGGCTTTGGGTTTAGGTTGGGTTCAGCCCAATGTTCTAACTTAATACCCCAAACTGAAACCCCCCTCTTCATTCACTCCCTCTTCCTCTAATTTCAGTTCTAATGAGATTAATGGTGGAAGAGAATGGGAAATAGAAATCCAAAACCCTAGTTTCCATTTGCAAATCAATTTCTAGCTCCAAACTCAAGAAGAACCCATTGGTAAGCTTCTCTTCTTCTTCTCTAACTCTTCCTCTCTTTGATTTTAGAAAATTCCTAAAACCTAGTTTGGAAAATGTTTCTCTTTTTAGCTTAGAATCATGCTTCTTGAGTTGGATTTGAAGAGTGGTTGATTCTCCTTTGCTTTTAAGCTTCTTCTTCAATCGTTTGGGTTCAAAGGTGAGATTTTTATCTCACATCATGCTTATATTTATCTTCGATTGTTAGGTATGAATTCCTAACACTTATTCGTGTGCATTTGCTTTTGGTTTGGAATGGTTTTGTGAATATTCCAATTTTGGTATTTTGAAAGCCAAATTCTTAAAAACCATAGCTTTGATGTTCAAATGTGTTTTTGGTGAGGCAACAAGGAGCTCATAGGGCCGGGTAGTCGATTGGCATAAATCCTTAGTGCCGATGCTTGTACGGTTGCAATATGGTAGTGATTGGCCATTGTATTCAATGGCCTGGGAAGGGACTGGGAACAGGTTCGGCCGACCGAGCCCTATGGCTGGTCGACCGACCTGCTACTATGGTGCATAGGCACCTTTCTGTCTCTGGTCCGGTCGACTGGCTACAGGGCTCAGCCGACCGACCTGCTTCCCGAGACATTTTTGGAACAGGGTCCGGTCGACCGAGCTCTGTAGCCGGCCGACCGACCTGGTGCATTTTTGCCTATTTCGCCTAGTTGCTTGAATTTCCAACTTTAATCGATTCATGTTGTTTCCTATTTGTTGTTATCATTTATTATGACTTTGATGACTCCTTTTTAGGGATTTTTGAGTATCCACTTCGATGGATTCTTTATCGGTATCGTTGGATTTTTATTCACATCTTCACATGTGAATTTTCGTGAGTGATTGTTCCTACAATCTTCTTTGTGATTTGTCACTTTAAAAATATGAAGGTTTTCTATACTAGTAGTAAATATCAAAACTCTTCTTTCAAATGATTTCAACACTATTTTATAACAAAGCTCGTTTTCTTAAACCGATTTCCAATCTATTAGTATATACAAACCTTTACCTCACTCGTATGAGAAATCTAATTAAACGACATAGTAAAACAAGTGGTATGAAACGCTTGCGTTTACTTCGTCGGTTAATTCTTGGACTTGTTCGATTGAATCTCTTGTGACAATTTTCTAGTGGAGATCTACAATTTGTTCGTAAATATTTAAGTTAAGCTAGTGGTTATGGGACATGAAGCTAAGCTCATATATTTACTAGCTTACTGTAATTGACACTTCTTGATGATCATGATGATCATTTTTGTGATTTAGACTAGCAATGTGCGATGTTTCTTTGTCTGCGAGGGAGACTAAACCCCGTTTTGTGGAGTTTCGACTCCAATTGATGGGGTAGCGCCCCATGGTCTTCGGGCCGTTCGTGTGTCAAAAATTAATGGCTAGCTAGCGTCTCGTTCGTGTGATACATATGTTGGTGAGTTTTCATGCTCCCGTTCGTGTGATAGGCCTCCCCCCTATTTTGTGTGATTTCTGGATTTCGTGTGTCGAATTCTGGAATTTTCTTCTTCACCTATTTTTGTGATTTCTATTGATATGATTTATCAATTTTTGTGCATAGGTGAATTCGTGTGTCATTGACTTTTGTGATTGACATTGATGTAATCGTAAATATTTATGGTTTGGTGAACGAAATAAGGAGTATGACATTTCCTTTGATTCTTGTGTAGATTTGGTGATATTGATTAATCTCTTGTTGATTTTCAATTACTTATATATATATATATATATATCACAGCTTGGTATTGTGATTATTATGTGTTTAGTCATATCTCTGATTCTATATCGTTTCATCTGATATTTATAGTTAGACTGATCCGTTTATTATTTTCTTATTAAATAATACTCGGGTCAGACCGAGATGTTACAGGTGCTTCAGCTTGAAGTCTCACTTGGGATTGATCTCTCTGACTTTTGGCTAACTACTTAGATTAGTAGTTTATTTTGTTGTATACACTTGAGATATGGACTCATAGTTGTATTCTTTTGTATAACACGTGTTGCTATTCTTTTGTATTATTGTGGATCTTTTTGACCACTACTCTGATATACACTTCCATGTGTTAGATATATATTCATATCTTCTTCCGCCTTTGTGATATGATTTATCTGTGACTGATTTATGTTATGCGTATTTCTATATTTGTTTCCGAAGGATTTATATAGCCACTGTGTAGTAGTTTTGAGTTTGTATCGGTATGTCAGATTTCCTCTCTTGAAATAAAATGCATGTTGTACTATCTGACATATCGGTGCTCGCTCAAAGCAATTACATGGATGGTCGCTCCTCAACAGCCTTATTCTCCATGCTAGTTGACAGCATTACATCGTAGTGTTCTTGGCTAGCATGGGTATAGAGGTGGGGCGTCACAGCTTGGTATCGGAGCCAGACTTCGGAACAATATGGAATATTATAACAAGGATCATCGTCCTAAGTCCATCTTAGGAGTCGTGCTTTAGGATTTACTTCGAGTCTTCATACCGATTCATCCTATTTTCTTTTATGATTCCTTGTTCTATCTATCAGATTGCTTGATATCCATTAGTGAATAATCTTCTTGTTGTTCTTCTTTCTTTCTAAAGGAAGAGAAATGTCTAGACCAGGCCGCCCCAGAGCCGTACCATCTAGCACTCCACCCCAGGATGGAGTTTTTATGACTGCTCAACAGCTTCTTGATTTAGTGACAAATGCTCAAGCAGCTGGAGCTAACCCAGAACCTACTCACCCAAAGTCGGGATTTGCACGCTTGTGCAGTAAATTACACTAATTTGGGTGGGAAGCCATTCAAAGGTTCCAAAACTATTATTGAAGTACAGGCTTGGCTAAGGTCATGCGATCGAATCTTTTCTCGCATAAATCTTATTGACCTTCACCGAGTTCAGGTGGCCTCTAGTATGCTCCGAGAAAGAGCATTGGATTGGTACGAACTTCTTATTTCTGAGATTAATGAAGCGGATCTCACCTGGGAGCAATTCCAAGAACGCTTCGAGTTGAAATTTGTACCAGAAGCTGAAAAAGTGACATTGGCTCGACGATTTATAGACCTTGTTCAAGGTGATTCTTCCGTGACAGATTATGTCCCCTCCTTCGAGTCGCTTTCCAAATATGGGGTTGAATACATCAACACCCCTTTAAAGAAGAACCAGAGGTTCGTCTATGGCTTAAACAAAAATCTCAAGAAGCCATTACTTCTAAAATTAGAAGTTTCTTTCGACCAACTCATTGATATCTCTCTTCGTCTTGAAGAGGCGGATAGGAAGAATGATGTTGAAGTGGTGGGTTCCAAACCAAACTTCAACAACAAGAAGAGGCCAAACAAATTCAAAGGCCCCTATCCCAATAAGAAAGGGAGGAAAGCAACTCCTATTGAAAAGACCTTTTCCTCTACTCAAGGGAAATGCTATAATTGTGGTTCGAAAGACCATTTTGCGAACAAGTGTTCAAAGCCTCGTACTTGTCGCTATTGCAAGAGCCCGGACCATTTTATGCATGTATGTCCCAAACTTCAAAATAGGAAGGAGGGAAAGCTTAATGTTTCTCAAGCCCCTGGCAACACATCTCGTGGCCAAGGTATTTCTCATTCTATTCTGGATGGAATTATTTTATTTCGTGATCATCCTATTCGAGTTCTTTTTGATACGGGTGCGTCCCATTCTTTTATATCAAAAGAAACTTGTTGATACTTTTTCTTTGGATGTTTTGTGTTTAATGACTTCTTTGAGAATTGCGAATCCGGTTGGTGGATCCGCGACAATCAGTTTATTGTGTAAAGATGTCGAGATTATTTTGTGTGATTTTTCTTTCCGAGCCGATTTGCATGTCATGCGTTATTTAGGCTTTGGGATGATTTTGGGAATGGATTGGCTTAACCGTTACGAAGCTCATATCCTATGTGCTAAGCGGACTATTCATCTTCGACATCCTCAATCTGTTAAGCAGATTTCTATTAGTCTTAAAGATTCAGATTCCAGCTTGGTTGCATCTTTATATTCTTTAAATCCTCGTGATGATGATGATGATGAGGGTGATATTATTGAACTTATTCACGGCGTTCGTGAATTTTCCAACATATTCGAGCCCGTTTTAGGATTACCACCTAAGCGAGCAATTGAGTTCAGAATTAATCTAATTCCTGGAGCTCGACCTATCACTCGCCCTCCTTATCGCATGTCCAATAAAGAAAACGAGGAGATTCGTAAACAATTATCCGAATTGGAGACGAAGCAATTTATTCGCTCTAGTTCCTCGCCTTGGGGAGCTTTAGCTATTTTTGTGAAGAAATCCGATGGAACACTTAGGCTTTGCGTTGACTACCGCAAGCTTAATGATCTTACTATCAAAAATAAATATCCTTTACCTCGGATTGATGATCTATTCGATCAACTTAGTGGTGCTAGAGTCTTTTCATAATTAGACTTAGCTACTGGTTTTCATTAGCTTCGTATTGCAGAGGATAACATTCCTTTGACATCGTTCCGTACGCGTTATGGATCTTATGAATGGCTTGTCATGCCATTTGGTTTAACGAATGCTCCAGCTTATTTCGTTGACCTTATGAATCGAGTTTTCAAAGATTTTCTCGATCGATTTGTTCTCATCTTTATTGATGATATTCTTGTGTATTCAAAAACCGAGGAGGAGCATGAAAAGCATCTTCGGATTGTGTTGGAAACTCTTAGGGGTAATCAATTAAAGAAAAAATTTTCTAAATGTCATTTTTGGCAATCTCGTGTGAAGTTTCTCGGTCATATTATTTCCGAATCCGGAATTTCCGTGGATCCTTCAAAGATTGAAGCGATTCAAGATTGGAAGTTACCGGAGAGTGTGACAGAGATTCGTAGTTTCCTTGGATTTGCAGGTTATTACCGCCGTTTTATCAAAGACTTTTCTAAGATTGCCGTGCCTCTCACTAGCTTAAAGAAGAAAGGTGTTAAATACATTTGGTCGGACAAATGTGAAACTTCTTTCCAGAAATTAAAAGAACTCCTTTCTGATGCTCCCATTCTTGTTATTCCCGTGGGGAATCAGGATTTCGTTGTTTATACCAATGCTAGTCGCGTTGGTTTGGGTGTCGTTCTTATGCAAAGAGAACGTGTTATTGCTTATGCTTCTAGGCAACTGAAGCCTGCTGAGACTAGATATGCCACTCATGATTTAGAGCTCGCGGCTATTGTTTTCGCTCTTCGTATTTGGCGTCATTATCTTTTAGGAGAGAAATTTGTTCTTTATACCGATCATAAATCCTTGAAGTATTTATTCTCTCAAAAGGAACTTAATTTGCGTCAACAGCGTTGGCTCGAATTTCTTGCTCCTTATGATCTTGATATTCTTTATACCCCCGGTAAGGGTAATCGTGTCGCCGATGCTCTTAGCTGTAAACAACAAGCTGTTGTTTCTATGATGATATCCGAATGGAACGATCTCGAGATCTTATCCACTTGTGAGATTCGAGACCACATATCCGATTTATGCTCATCATTTGTTTTATAAAGCCTTGAGGCTCGTCCTTCTCTTTTAGACCGCATTCTTGAAGCTCAAAGGCTAGATCCCGAGTTGGCTATTCTTGGCCAAAATATTAAGGATAAAATTAATATTGAAGGTTTGAAAGACTTTGATATCGATTCTCGTGGCGGCATTCGGAAATTTGGTAGATTTATCGTACCAAATATTAGTGATGTTCGTAAAGATATTTTAGAAGATTCCCATCGCTCTAAATTTACCATTCATCCTGGTAGTAGTAAAATGTACGCGGATATGAAGTGGCTTTATTATTGGGAGGGAGTGAAACTTGACATCGCTAACTTCGTTAAGCGTTGCATGACTTGCCAACTCGTTAAGGCCGAACATCAAAGGCCCGGTGGGTTATTGCAACCTTTATAAATTCCAATTTGGAAGTGGGACCATATTTCCATGGATTTTATTGATGGTCTTCCCCGTTCTCGTTCGGATCATGATAGCTTATGGGTGATTGTTGATAGGCTTACTAAATCTGCCCATTTTATTCCCGTTCGGTCTAACCGAACCGTCCCTCTTTTGGCCAAACTCTTTGTCAAAGAGATTGTTAAATTACATGGAGTTCCTACTTCTGTAGTTAGTGATCGTGATCCATTGTTTACTAGTGGATTTTGGAAGAGTCTTCAAAAAGCTTTGGGAACGAAGCTTAATTTTAGCACTGCTTATCACCCCCAGTCCGATGGACAAACGGAGCGAGTGAATCAAACTCTTGAAGATCTTCTTCGTGCTTGTGTGCTTGATTTCGGTGGAAGTTGGGAAGATCATATTTCTCTTGTCGAATTTTCCTATAATAATAGCTTCCAATCTAGTATTGGTATGGCACCTTTTGAGGCACTCTATGGAAGGCCATGCCGATCTCCTTCTTGTTGGCTTGAGGCCGGTGAAAAGCTGGTTTTAGGTCCAGATTTTATTCGGGATTCCACATGGAAGATTTAACTTATTCGACATAGAATGAAAGAAGCCCAGAGTAGACAAAAATCCTATGCCGATAACCGAAGAAGGAAATTAGAATTTCCTGTTGGAGATCTTGTTTTTATTCGTGTTTCACCTATGAAGGGTGTTGTATGTTTCGGTCGATCGGGAAAGTTAGCGCCTCGATACATTGGACCATTTCCTATCGCTGAACGTATAGGTTCCATGGCTTATTGCCTTTTATTACCGGCTCAATTTTCTGCTATCCATGACGTGTTTCACGTTTCTCAACTTCGGAAGTGTATTCGAGATTCTGATTCTATTCTTGAGCCCGGTGTTGTGGAAGAGATTGAAGTTTCACCGAATTTAACTTATGAGCAGCATCCTGTTCTTATTAGTGCTTCGGAGGTCAAACGACTTCGAAATTAGGATGTTCCACTTGTGAAAGTTCAATGGTCTTCAAATCCTAAGGATTGTTCTTGGGAGTCTAGAGAGTTCATCGAGCGATCACATCCGGACTTACTTTCTCGTGCTCTTTGAGGTGAACTTCTTATTTTAAACTTCTTTTGTGTTGAATATGCTTTTATGGTTGTTACTATATATCTTCTTCTTAAATATTGCGAGGACGCAATTTCTTTAAGGAGGGGAGTCTGTAACAACCCGCATATTTGTTGATTTTATATTTAAATATTTTATTTAAATATTTTATTGATACTCAAAATTTAGTCCGAAAAGCTACTTTTTGCATACGGTCGAATTAGGACTCAGGACCACTTCCATTGAGTTTAAAATGCCGTTTGCGACCTTTTCGAGTATAAGCTTCGATATGTTTGGAGAAAGTAGAATTTTGCTACTTTTCACTTGGGCTTTGGGTTTAGGTTGGGTTCAGCCCAATGTTCTAACTTAATACCCCAAACTGAAACCCCCCTCTTCATTCACTCCCTCTTCCTCTAATTTCAGTTCTAAAGAGATTAATGGTGGAAGAGAATGGGAAATAGAAATCCAAAAACCTAGTTTCCATTTGCAAATCAATTTCTAGCTCCAAACACAAGAAGAACCCATTGGTAAGCTTCTCTTCTTCTTCTCTAACTCTTCCTCTCTTTGATTTCAAAAAATTCCTAAAACCTAGTTTGGAAAGTGTTTCTCTTTTTAGCTTAGAACCAAGCTTCTTGAGTTGGATTTGAAGAGTGGTTGATTCTCCTTTGCTTTTAAGCTTCTTCTTCAATCGTTCGGGTTCAAAGGTGAGATTTTTATCTCACATCCATGCTTATATTTATCTTCGATTGTTAGGTATGAATTCCTAAGACTTATTCGTGTGCATTTGCTTTTGGTTTGGAATGGTTTTGTGAATATTCCAATTTTGGTATTTTGAAAGCCAAATTCTTAAAAACCATAGCTTTGATGTTCAAATGTGTTTTTGGTGAGGCAACAAGGAGCTCATAGGGTCGGGTAGTCGATTGGCATAAATCCTTAGTGCCGATGCTTGTACGGTTGCAATTTGGTAGTGATTGGCCATTGTATTCAATGGGCTGGGAAGGGACTGGGAACAGGTTCGGCCGACCGAGCCCTGTGGCCGGTCGACCGACCAGCTACTATGGTGCATAGGAACCTTTCTGTCTCTGGTCCAGTCGACTAGCTACATGGCTCAGCCGACCGACCTGCTTCCCGAGACATTTTTGGAACAGGGTCCGGTCGACCGAGCTCTGTAGCCGGCCGACCGACCTAGTGCATTTTTGCCTATTTCGCCTAGTTGCTTGAATTTCCAACTTTAATCGATTCATGTTGTTTCCTATTTGTTGTTATCATTTATTATGACTTTGATGACTCCTTTTTAGGGATTTTTGAGTATCCACTTCGATGGATTCTTTATCGGTTTCGTTGGATTTTTATTCACATCTTCATATGTGAATTTTCGTGAGTGATTGTTCCTACAATCTTCTTTGTGATTTGTCACTTTAAAAATATAAAGGTTTTCTATACTAGTAGTAAATATCAAAACTCTTCTTTCAAATGATTTCAACACTATTTTATAACAAAGCTCGTTTTCTTAAACCGATTTCCAATCTATTAGTATATACAAACCTTTACCTCACTCGTATGAGAAATCTAATTAAATGACTTAGTAAAACGAGTGGTATGAAACGCTTGCGTTTACTTCGTCGGTTAATTCTTGGACTTGTTCGATTGAATCTCTTGTGACAATTTTCTAGTGGAGATCTACAATTTGTTCGTAAATATTTAAGTTAAGCTAGTGGTTATCGGACATGAAGCTAAGCTCATATATTTACTAGCTTATTGTAATTGACACTTCTTGATGATCATGACGATCATTTTTGTGATTTAGACTAGCAATGTGCGATGTCTCTTTGTCTGCGAGGGAGACTAAACCTCGTTTTTTGGAGTTTCGACTCCAATTGATGGGGTAGCGCCCCATGGTCTTCGGGCCGTTCGTGTGTCAAAAATTAATGGCTAGCTACCATGAGATAGCGTCTCGTTCGTGTGATACATATGTTGGTGAGTTTTCATGCTCCCGTTCGTGTGATAGGCCTCCCCCCTATTTTGTGTGATTTCTGGATTTCGTGTGTCGAATTCTGGAATTTTCTTCTTCACCTATTTTTTTGATTTCTATTGATATGATTTATCAATTTTTGTGCATAGGTGAATTCGTGTGCCATTGACTTTTGTGATTGACATTGATGTAATCGTCAATATTTATGGTTTGGTGAACGAAGTAAGGAGTATGACATTTCCTTTGATTCTTGTGTAGATTTGGTGATATTGATTAATCTTTTGTTGATTTTCAATTACTTATATATATATATATATATATATATCACAGCTTGGTATTGTGATTATTATGTGTTTAGTCATATCTCTGATTCTATATCGTTTCATCTGATATTTATAGTTAGACTGATCCGTTTATTTTTTTCTTATTAAATAATACTCGGGTCAGACCGAGATGTTACAGGTGCTTCAGCTTGACTTCTCACTTGGGATTGATCTCTCTGACTTTTGGCTAACTACTTAGATTAGTAGTTTATTTTGTTGTATACACTTGAGATATGGACTCATAGTTGTATTCTTTTGTATAGCACGTGTTGTTATTCTTTTGTATTATTGTGGATCTTTTTGACCACTACTCTGATATACACTTTCATGTGTTAGATATATATTCATATCTTCTTTCGCCTTTGTGATATGATTTATCTGTGACTGATTTATGTTATACGTATTTCTATATTTGTGTCCGTAGGATTTATATAGCCACTGTGTAGTAGTTTTGAGTTTGTATCGGTATGTCGGATTTCCTCTCTTGAAATAAAATGCATGTTGTACTATCTGACATATCGGTGCTTGCTCAAAGCAATTACATGGATGGTCGCTCCTCAACAGCCTTATTCTCCGTGCTAGTTGACAGCATTACATCGTAGTGTTCTTGGCTAGCGTGGGTATAGAGGTGGGGCGTCACCATATATAATTTCCACACTTCAAATATAAATCAACATTTATTTTTAAACAATTTCCCCTTTCTTTTATAAATTCCATAGTGAATTTATACTTCCAAAATATTTATGAATATACGATTTTTTAATCGACTTCTAATATTCATTTTCAATTTATCTTTAAAAGATAAAATCCCAAAACATTCACTTCATATTGGAAAACATTTCCATACTTATTTAATAATAAATAATTCACAAACTCATTTACTTTCAACACTTGGAAAATATCTAATATACTAAAATCGAAATTAAGTATATATTTCATTCTTTAAGAAATCATTTCTTAACACATAAATTTGAGTCAAAACGAATGTTACGTAAAACATCGTTACGACGACCCAAAATCACTAGTATAAGGATTCAAAGTTTAATTAGATATATAAATCCCAATACTATATAAAAAAATTTCTTTCGGAAATCATTTACTGTAACAACAGTGTTATAGTCCACCATTTCCTTCTTTCTCGAAAAAGTCTATTTCAACAATAATGTTGAAATCTATGTATTCGATTCATAATACATTTTAAAACATCGTTAAAACAATTAACTTCAATTTAAAATATTCATTTTCCCAAGCATATACATTTTATTTGATAATATATTCACTGTCCAAAATCGTGAATATACTTCCTTAACCAATTTCAACATTCAATTTATCAAATTCAATTGATTTCGAAGTTATAAACAATGTTTATAAATTCCATTTCTATTTATAAGCTTCGATTTATAAATCTCATTATTAACAAATTCCATTTCTATCTCATTTAAATGCCAAAATCCGATTTATAGGATAATTACTTATAAATCTTCTATTTCACAAAATCTATTCATTTTATAACTTCACAATTTATAAATCTATAAATTCCGTTCACTTATGAAATCCATTTTTATTTCATTTTTAACACTTATAAAAACTCGTTTTAATATTCTAATATTTTTAATTTATAAAATATCAATTTTATAAGTCTTTTATATACATCGTTTTTAATAATTCAACAAAATCCCAATTTAAGCCCATTTATAAATTAATTAACTATTTATTTCCAAAAATCTCATTTCGGTTATATTTCTCAAAAATCTTAATTTTTTAACATAAAAATTTATAACGTTTTAATTATTTAAAATGAATCAATTCAAAATTTAATAAAAACATATACTTTGAAAAATCACTTTAAAATCCTTTTAAAAACCAAAATCATTATTTTAAAACTTCAAAAATGGATCCGATGATGCAGCAGCACCAAATAGTCAATCACGACTTCCAAATATCATATATCGATATGATAATCAACAAATATCAAAATATCTGTAAATAAATTAATACAGTTGAGGAATCCAGTTGGCTCCCTCCAACCTGTTTCCCTGCATCCAAAGATGTTAGCACAATACCAATTCCGTTCCAGTACGAAATTATCGCGGTATATGGGATTTATAAAATATTATCCGCTTAATAGACGGCGCAATAGGGACTCGTCCGCTATATAATGCGGGAAATCAACTCCAAGTACATAAATAATACCAATTTCACTTATGAAATATTCGCGATATATGTTTTTAATAAATAACCTCCGCTTACTAACGGCGCATAATGTCTAATTTAACAATCAATAGATAACAATCATCATTCAAACATGCATTCAACAATTTTAAATCTAACTATTTAAAATTAAAATCGAAACCGATTCGATTGAGTGAGAAGTTCTCACCTTGGTTTATTTCCGTTTCAGCTTTTATTTCGAATAAAATTAAACGCGCATTTAATTTTACCCGAAATTTTCTTTAACTCCAATACATCTCAATCCAGCTCCATAGCGTAGTATTCGTCAATACGGTTCCAACGCAACTGGTTTCGCGCGTTTTCGACCTCGTATGAAAAAGATATGCATTTTTAAAGTTACACGATTTTTTTTAATTAAAATTTACAACATAATTTTATAACCTAGAACAGATCATCACCGTCCATCCTTCAAGAGCAAATCACGGCTGTCCCGTTCCATCTCCCTCTCACGTTCGATATCAGGTCGCGCAACCCATAGCCTCAGGAGAAACCCTAATTTTCGCACCCAATACAAACGTTTTTGCATTGATTCACTACCACCACATTGAAGCTCGTCACGAGCTCCACCACCTCTAGCCGACCGCACGTATACGGTCTCCTCCCTGCGCATAGAAACGCGTGCGCACGCAAGCGCTTTCGGCCTCCATAAGTTCCTCCACGTTGCGAATTATCCAATCGCAACCGCATAGATTCGAAGGTCTCGTTGTCGTCTACAACTTTCATGTTGAAAGTTTGTTGAATCGATGCATAGATTTGAGGAAAAATTGGGAAGAAAATCGTTGAATTCTGGCCTTTGGTTGCATAGCCGGCGGCTAGGGTTTTAAACCCTAATAAATTTTTTTTTTGTGAAGAGAATGTGCCTATTTATAGAAGTTTGAACGACACTATTCATTCGGCTTTTCAAAACTCCAATTTACGCGCGGCGACCGACGTTTCTAGGGTTTATCCCGTGTTCCGGACACAATGGAATAGGTTTCGGAAGCTAATTCGATCATCTGTGCGAGATATGGCAATAAACGTTTAATTTAAAATTAAACCGATTAAACGATTTTCTAGGCGTTTTAGCTTGCACCGGACAAACGGTAAATCCGATTGACACAAAATTTGAAAATTTACAATAATATTAGATTACGGATCCGATGAAACTGGTTTCGTCGAAATCCGAGACTTTTTGAAAAATGGCTATTTTAACTCGCAAAATTAATATTAAAATAATTTCGATGCGTTTCGAGCTGCCACGGTCAAACGATAACTCCAATTGCTATGAAAATTGAAATATGGTAATAAAAAACTATTATGGATCCAATGGAATTAGTTTCGTCCAATTCTGAGACTGTTCGAAAATTGACTAATTTCACTAGTCGGTTAAATATTAAAATA
The DNA here is from genome assembly GCA_030765085.1 of Allium cepa. Lineage (NCBI taxonomy): Eukaryota > Viridiplantae > Streptophyta > Magnoliopsida > Asparagales > Amaryllidaceae > Allium > Allium cepa. Next base: position 460,329,538 of record CM060932.1, read on the forward strand.
TTCAATTTTCACAAATAAACTCTTAATTCGATTTTAAAAGTTCTATAACATCATTCTAACTTCAATATGATAAAATAAAATTTTACAAATCATTTTCAATCATATTTAACCAAATTTTCAATTATTTCTGTAATTTCACATATTAAATTATCGATTTAATTATTCAATTAAATCAAATTATTCGAAATAAAATTTATTCAACTTATAAATTTCACTTATTAATATTTAAAATTAATTAAATATACAAATTTTAATTAATTAAAATTCTAGGTCGTTACATACTTCCCCCCTTAAAAGAATTTCGTCCTCGAAATTACCAAGTAAGAAAAGTTACAGAATCCATTAACTTTCCCAAAATCCATAGTTAAACTTCTTACAATAACTTTACTAAGTTTTCAAATCATACTTAGTTATCTTTTCAAAACCAAACTATATCGTTTAATTTCCAATTCCAAAACCAAAATTATAGTTTTCACAAATTTCCCAAATTTTCTCAAAAATTTTCTAACGCCTTAAATTTTCGAAAAAATTCGCCATAGTCTCCTTTGCGCGGCTCGATCCGAAAAAAAATGACAGTATATATATCACAAATATACATCTCATCAAGTGATGAGGCATCCCGCTGGGAAAAAAGTGTAAAAGTACGGTATGTAATTCGAGATGTGTACCTTATTTATTATTAGCGAACGTATACGGCTAATATAGCACGAAAGCGAGCTCCAAATGCGAAGCAACGCCATCCGCACCTACTAAACACTCAACAACAACATGAGAATCATGCATATATGAAAATAGCATCAATATACAATATATAGCAACATAACAACTACATATGCCAACATAGCAAATGCAACAAAACAACGAATGCAAACATCAACCAACTATCATCCATAACCAAATCAATATTCATTTATATTCTCATTAATATTCAATGAATTGGTTTTCAATTTAAATCACATATGATTCATTTACATTGGATTTTATCAACATTCATTCATATTCAATTTCAATTAGTTTGCATCCACTAATTTATATTCAACTTATTTCACTTCCAAATCAAATTCAATTCTATTCAAATTTATTTACTTCTAATTTGAATTCAATTACATAGCTTGCAATTTCGCTAATTCAATTTCATTAATACTTAATGAATTATATACAATCAATCCATAATCAAATAACAGCCAATGTTTATTCAATACAACCAAATTTATTTAAACTTGGATTTTATTGATTTACTTATACTTCCTTTAAGTTAACTTCATCCTTTAAGTTAAATTTACTCTATCAAAATTCAATCTGTATAAGTTATCAACTCATTTATCATTCCCATAAATATTTTAAATAGGATTCCAGAGTCCTTTCAAATCTTTAAAAACCATTTTTTTTTTAAATCAATTCAAATTACCTTCTGAATTTCCAAAACCAAATCCAAATTTTCCAAACAACTTTCTTTTAAACAATTTGGCAGCAATCCCGCTTTTGGAAACCCGAAAATAAACACCGATGATGTCATGATCATCATCGGAATTATTTCCAGCGACCGAAAAAAGTTTAGAGCTTTAATTTCTCCAAAATAATTTTCCCAAAATATAAAATCCTTTCAATACACTTCTCTGGAATTTCATTTCAGATTATAAATCACATTTATAAATCTTTTCCTTATATAATTTCACTTCTTGTATATAAGATTATTTCACAATTGTAAATTACATTAATTATAACTCCATACTTATAATTCAATTGCTTATACAATTCATTCTTTTACAGCTGTTGTTTTTATTTAACTTATTCAACAACCAAACAATCAATTATATACTTTAATAATTCTGAAAAATTATTCTTTCATATATAAAATATAATCGAGGTAAAATTATTTCATTTACCCAATTTAAAACAATACTGTGTCGAATTGTTCTATTCAAGTGTTTAGAGATCCCTATCAACAACGTTAATTACTCGTGTTGACCAAAATCCATATACCACTCAACAAACCAATAATCACAATGTAAAACAATTTTATATTCACTAACAAATACGCGCTCGTATATATTATTACACTCACACTCATTCTAGAGTACTACTGACTCTATCTCTAATGAGTAATACCCAACAGAGCCATGGTTGTCGCTTAACCATAAGCTCTGATACCAAATGTGACGAACGCGATTTTTCGTTGCCGAAAAAACGTGCCGTTATGGTTAAAGAAGAAGAAAAGGTAGAAGAAGATAGAAAAAGAGAGAACAGAACAGAAATAAATAACAGAACAACATCAGAATCTCACAATCGCAGCGGAACAACATATAATAGATAAATGAAAAATCTTTAAACAAAATACTATATCAGTTATTACATTACATCTCATTACATTTCATTGCATTACATCTCAGAGTGTACAACAACAAACAAACAGCGGAAAGAAATACTATATACAAGTAATACGCCATGCCATCCAGCTTGCCTCCAGCAACTCCTGAATATCCTGATAAACCTTAACTCTTGACTGCCCGTGTGGAAATTGGTGGGCACCCAGAGTTTAGGAAGGAAAAGAATAAACTCCGAGTCAGTCATGTGACTCGTGTGAGAACTCAAAACAGTTTATCTTTAAAACAAAATAGAGGAATAATTTTAAAGTCAATTCGCAATGCTTTTTAAAAATGAGACTACCATAAGGCCTTCCGCACACACACACAATGCAAACGCAGAATCGGAGGAGATTTCTCCTTATGATAGTCAAAGATGCTTGATACGCATTAAAAGAAACATTTGATATTATTACTAGTGCATAGTATAGAAAACAATTTCGAAAGTAGAATATAAATCTTAGCCAGCATAGGCATTCCGCACTTATGCCTACTATAGCTACCATCCAAACAGTGGGGCGCCACCATAAGTGAATGATAGGTTCTACAACTAAAACCGTACAAGATCGTATTGTTTCTTTGGATTTTCAACAAATGGTCAGGCCAAGGAACTTCCCATTGCCACATGGAAACGCCTCTGGAATGATGTCCCGAGAACCAAACCTGATCTCTGCCAACACAAGGCCGGGTTACCCCTAACTGGGTAACTACTGACACGAATATGTCATCCCCCGATCGTAACCGATCTATCCGAGGATCCTCGATTTCCAACAACCACATAAGAATAATAATGTAGTGACCACATAGGCTAAGTATCTGGGCTCCACTCCATGATACCGCCTCTATCCAGAAGGAATGACATACACTAAAGGGGCGCTACCCCCTAATAACCTTGCTGCATCCTTCCTGTTTTGACCATTTCCGGGGTGTGAGGTCCGACGAAGTCTCGTCCACAAAGCCACACTTTATACAAAAGCCGTGCTTTAGGTCAACAAATGATCATAGAAATGATTACAAAGATAAATGATCAAACAAATGATCATATCACAAATGATCAATCAATGATCATTTCACAGCAACACTCAGCATGCCACACTACCAAATTGGGAGTATATCACTAATAACCTTCAACTACATAACCTCTGAGCTCGTACGTCTCAGAGAAGGGTGTTAAGCTAAAAGAATAAATTCTCCACCACCAGCAGAAATATATTTGAAAGAAATCAGCTTTATATCTCAATTTGTAATGTCAGACATACAATCCATACAAGTCTGTTCCGGGATCGAACAGAACCGGAGGCACCAACAAAGAAGTCCTTGTATTCCGGATAATTTCTAATCACTTCCGGATTTCCCGTCACTAAGGGTGATAAAACCTCTATATCGGAGATCAGCCGATGCAGAGTAACTCAACGGTAATCCTTCCGTTTTCAAAAATATCTGGTCTTCAACACCGGTCATCAAATGTAATCCATTACGACGTATCACATATTCAGAATGGGTTATACTACCCCAAGGTCCTTTCCCGGCTAACCCGAATAGTGAGCGCTTATTCAAAAATAAGTGTGGCATTCAAATTCAAACAATCACAACAAATACCTATTTAAAGGTAAATATTGATAGTCGGGTTATTTTAACTATCAATAGGCGTGTTCAACATCACCAAATCCAAATAATTTCCCCAAATTATTTACTTTCCAAAATATCTTTACTAGATATATAATTTCCACACTACGAAAATAAATCAACATTTATTTTTAAACAAATTCCCCTTTCTTTTATAAATTCCATAGTGAATTTATACTTCCAAAATATTTATGAATATACGATTTTCTAATCGACTTATAATATTCATTTTCAATTTATCTTTAAAAGATAAAATCCCAAAACATTCACTTCATATTGGAAAACATTTCCATACTTATTTAATAATAAGTAATTCACAAACCCAATTACTTTCAACACTTGGAAAACATCTAATATACTTAAATCGAAATTAAGTATATATTTCATTCTTTAAGAAATCATTTCTTAACACATAAATTTGAGTCAAAACGAATGTTGCGTAAAACATCGTTACGACGACCCAAAATCACTAGTATAGGGATTCAAAGTTTAATTAGACATATGTATCCCAATACTATATAAAACATTTCCTTTCGGAAATCATTTACTATAACAACAGTGTATAGTCCACCATTTCCTTCTTTCTCGAAAACGTCTATTTCAACAATAATGTTGAAATCTATGTATTCGATTCATAATACATTTTAAAACATCGTTAAAACGATTAACTTCAATTTAAAATATTCATTTTCCCAAGCATATACATTTTATTTGATAATATATTCACTGTCCAAAATCGTGAATATACTTCCTTAACCAATTTCAACATTCAATTTATCAAATTCAATTGATTTCGAAGTTATAAACAATGTATATAAATTCCATTTCTATTTATAAGCTTCGATTTATAAATCTCATTATTAACAAATTCCATTTCTATCTCATTTAAATGCCAAAATCCGATTTATAGGATAGTTACTTATAAATCTTCTATTTCACAAAATCTATTCATTTTATAACTTCACAATTTATAAATCTATAAATTCCGTTCACTTATGAAATCCATTTTTATTTCATTTTTAACACTTATAAAAACTCGTTTTAATATTCTAATATTTTTAATTTATAAAATATCAATTTTATAAGTCTTTTATATACATCGTTTTTAATAATTCAAAAAAATCCCAATTTAAACCCATTTATAAATTAATTAACTATTTATTTCAAAAAATCTCATTTCGATTATATTTCTCAAAAATCTTAATTTTTTAACATAAAAATTTATAACGTTTTAATTATTTAAAATGAATTAATTCAAAATTTAATAAAAACATATACTTTGAAAAATCACT